>JARHVA010000301.1:2250000-3450000 GCA_037957365.1 Torreya grandis | reverse complement strand
TGGAGACATAATTCTTGAACAAGTACCAAGATTACTATCGAATGCAAGAAAGAAAAGAGGATTTCTTCAAAATCAAATAGAATGAGGATGAATCTTTAGAGGATTATTTTGATAGATTCATGTTCACTCATAAAAGAAGCAATTATCCACTCACTGAAGAAGTTTATAAATTGGTTTTCTTAAAAGGGTTGGACAAAGATACTAGAGATTAAATTTTATGGGAGATGGAGATATAAATAATTTGCCTTTTGATCAAATTTTAGACTTTGGTACCAACTACTCTCAAACAAAACCTAGAATTAGGAAAAGAAGGTTTGATAAATCTAATGAAGTGGGTAAGCTAATGGAAGAATTTACTAATCTAAATATAGATATCTTGGTAACACTAAATAGTAATTTAGATGGCCTTCAAAATAAGGCAAATATATCAAAACCCTTAACAATTTATTATCCTAAGTGCAGACAGAAACATGCCCTTAGAGACTGCCCTTAGACAAAACCAATGTTTTATCATGTGGGATCTGTGATGCAATAGATCATGATACCAAACATTGAACCCTTCTTTATATTTTAAAAAATCAAATGAAAACACAAGTCTAGTCTACTGAAGAAGTAAATTATATCTAGAGACAAAACTTTGCCCCACAAAACTAGGCCCAAGGATAGTTTAATGCAAAAAAACCTAGTTAATCCATGGATGACACCATGGAATGTTTCAGTTCCTTCACCTTTTTGGAATCAACCCTAAATTCCATCAATCCAAAATCCATGGGTATAACAAGATTGGATGCCAACACCCCCATGGATGATGCCACAACCATAACAACAATGGGTATCACAGCAGCAATGGATGCCACAACCATATCAATAATGGAATCAGTAGTGAAACCCATCAGTAAAAATTTACCCAACCAAGAAGATCACTTCAACAACAAAGTATAATTCCACCCTCAGTTATTCATCAACAAGGACAAATCAATCAACACTCAATGCCTACACAACCAATAGAAAATCCAAAAAATAAACAACTAGCACCTATTTATGTTAATAAATAGGAAGAGACAATGGCTATTGGAGCTATTGATTGTTTGGACATACATTTAAGATCAAGGAAAACTATACAAAAACCTCTATTTCTCATATTTGAGATACTTGATGACAAAGAAAAAATTAACTCATCTTAATTAAACACTAGAGAAACTAAAATCAAAATGAGCTCTGAAGCAAACAAATAAAACACTACTACACCAGTAGTTCCTTTTCTTGAAAGATTATAAGAAATTAAAATTAAATCAGAATCAAATTTGGTCCATGAGTTGCAAAGATCAATATTAAGATACCCCTACTACAAGCTATTAGGGATATACCAGAATTGAACAATATCATCAAAAACCTTTGTATCAAGACACCTGGGAGGAAAGTAGAATATCTAGGAACCATTCATGTTGACAAAAAATTTGTTGATTTATTAGCAAGAAAACTATTAGTTCCAAAATATGGAGATCCAAGAAGCCCAGTGATCATAGTCACAATTAGAGGTAAAGAAATTCCTAACATCTTGGTAGATCTAAGAGTAGCAATTAATGTCATGATAACTGATACTCTCCATACATTATTTATTATGAGAATGCAACCTATAACTACCATTATTTAAATGGTGGACTAATCTATAACTAAACTAGAAGGGACTATAGAAAATGTTGAATTAGCAATAGAGTCTTGGGAATATCTAGTAGATTTCATGGTCTTGTAACCTAAAACAAAGAATCTATGATATATCATAATCCTAGGTAGACCATGGTTGGCTACTATATCAAAATCAATTGATTATAGGTCAGGAGACATGACCATTTCTAATGGGTTAAAATCCAAATACATCTCTTTGTATCCTCCTACAAAATTATCAACAAATAACATATAAGAACTTTGGGTGGATGAATCAGACAACACATCAAACACCATTTCCTCCTTAGCTATGATCACAGTTAAAAAACACTTGGAAGAATTGAATGGAGACATATACCTAGAATCTACAGACTCTATCAATCTGAAAGCTATGAACTCTATCAGTTTAGAAACTACATACTACCTTAGTTTAGGATTCTTAGGTCAAATAAAATATTATGAAACTTCCACTTCTACTTCTTCCAGTGTTTCCTCATCTTATGATCATGGATTGATTCAGGAAAGTATGTATAAATTAGTAGAACAATAGTAAACTTATTTCTTAGATGCATTCCATTGTTCTTTAGGAAGACTAATTCCTCATAAAAAAGAGTTTGTTGATAATGTAACCATGTTTCATAAACTAATTCCTCATCCATGTCCTCTAAACTTATTGATTAGTGAATTCAATCAATTAGAATCAAACTAATCAAGTACAAAACCAATCATGGTATTACCTAGAAATATTTTGAACATCAATAGTTGGTTAACAAATGAAGAGGAAGATCAATTCTTTGAAGTACTAGAAAGACATACCAAGGCTTTTGCTTGGGATTATACTGACATGAAAGGAATTCACCCTAGCATATGTAATCATCACATTTACATGGAACCTATCAAACTGGTCAGACAACCACAAAGAAGAATAAACCCAACATTAAGGGAGATAGTCAAAACAGAGATCCAAAAATTGCTAAAAGTTGGGTTTATTTACCCCATCTCAAATAGCTAGTGGGTTTCACCCCTGGTAATTGTGCCCAAGAAAAAATGGAAAATTAGGGGTATGTGTAGATTATAGAGAATTGAACAAATAAATACTAAGAGATTATTTTCCTCTACCTTTCATTGATCAAGTTCTTGACAACTTGGTAGGAAAAAGATATTTTTATTTCCTGGATGGGTTTAATGGGTATAACCAAATAATAGTAGTAGATGAATATCAATATAAAACCACATTTACCTACCCTTGGAGAAATTTTACTTATTGAGTACTCCTATTTGGACTTTGTAATGCTCCATCCACCTTCCAAAGAGTAGTTCTGGCAATATTCTCTAACCTTATAAATGATTCTATTGAAATATATATGGATGATTTCACCATTCATGGTGGAACTTATGAAGAGGCTCTTACCAACTGGGAAAGAGCATTGATCAGATGTGAAGAACATCAATTATCTTTGAACCATGAAAATTTTTTGTTGATAATGGATGAAGGAATAGCACTGGGACACCATATTTCTACAAAAGGCATTCAAGTAGATCCAAAGAAGTTTGAAATAATCTCCAACTTATCCATTCCACAAATACAAACTAAAATTAAGAGTTTTTTGGGACATGTTGGTTACTACAGATGCTTCATAGATAATTTTAGCTAAATAGCTACCCCTATGTTTGCCTTGCTTACAAAAGATAGTACATTTGAATAGAGTGATAGTTGCCAATAGGCCTTTGAGACCATCAAATCTAAACTCGTTACTGATCTAGTATTGAGAGGACCATATTGGACTCAACCATTCCATATATACATAGATGCTTCTAATATATTAGTAGGAGTAGTCCTTGGATAAAAGGATGAAGAAGGTAACATGTATGTTATATATTATATTAGCAAAAACATGACACCTACTAAAATAAATTACACCACAACTAAGAGGGAATTTCTAGCTATAGTTTATGCAATTAACAAATTTAAACACTACATAATAGGCTATAAGGTATTTTTCTATACAAACCATTCAGCTATTATATATCTTACCAACAAACCAATTTTGGGAGGTAGGATTATTAGATGGTTGTTGCTCTTACAATAATTTGATGTTACTATTATAGATAAACTAGGGAAGTCTAATGTGGTTACTGATTTCTTGTTAAGAATGAACACAATAGGTGAAGAAGAACTGGTGGAAGATGACTTTCCAGACAAATAACTATTTTCTATTTCATCAAAATCTTTGTGGTTTGATGATATAGCCAATTACCTCACCATAGGGAAGTTTCCTCTACAATTTTCATAAAAAGAAAAGAAACATTTAATCAAAGAAAGTTCTTCTTTTAAATGGATTAATAGAATGTTATTTAAACTTGGACTTGACCATGTGTTTCATAGGTGTGTGACAAATGTTGAAGCTTATGATATCATTAGAGCTTGTCATGATGAACTAGGAGGAGGTCATTACTCAGCTCAAAGAACCATATATAAAATCCTAGGAGTAGGATACTATTAGCCTCACCTTCATTAGCAAGTAAAAAGATATGTCAGACACTATGATGCTTGTCAAAGAATCAGACAACCTACTCTTTCAATACAGATGCCACTGCACCCTCATCCTCAATTAGTTTGAGAACCATTTGAGAAATTGGGAATTGATTTTATAGGTCCTATGGATCCTCCTTCCAGAGGAAAAGAATATCTCCTAGTATGTACAGACTATGTGACCAAGTGGGCAGAAGTGGAAGTATTAACTCATGCAAGAGAAAAGATGGTAGTTGATTTTTTATATTTCAAAATCATGCAAAGATTTGGTTCTCCAAGGGAGATATTCTTAGATCAAGGATTGTAGTTCATATCAAACATGATAAAGCACTTCATGCAAGTATATCAAACTCAACATAGAAAAACATCTCCATACCATCCATAGGCTAATGGGCAAGTTAAAATCACCAACAGAGAACTAGAAACCATTTTAACCAAGGTTGTTAATTCTAGCAAAAAAGATTGGGCAGATAAAGTACCAAAAGCTATTTGGGCCTATAATACTAGTTGGAAAACAACAACTAGATTTTCACCTTATAAATTGGTTTATCGTAAGAAGCCCTTATTCTCTGTTAAATTTGAATTATAAACTTTGAAAATAGCTATAGAAGTAGGGATTAAATTAAAAGAAATATAGAAATAAATAATCTTATAGTTTAATCAACTTGATGAGATGAGGATAGAAACACTAAAAAGAACTGAATTGGTACAACATCAAAGAAAATTTTGGCATGATTCATAGATCAAGCAATGGAAGTTTTAGAAAGGAGATTGGGCACTATTTTTTGATTCTAAATTTCAACAGTTTAAAGGAAAACTACAAATGAGGTGGTTGGGACCTTATCAGATTGAGGAGGTCTTTAAAAATGGTTATATTAAGCTAATACCTATTGATGATGGCAGAAGAGCTCTATTAGTCAATGGACATAGATTGAAGATTTATCAGAAACCTCTCAATAATGAAGAATTTGTTCAAAAGATAAAAGATCAAGTAGCCTTTTTGGAGGACTCTGCTTCTTCAAGAGAACTTGCTCCTTGATGATCCAAAAAATAAATAAAATAATAATAAAAAATAAAAATTAAAAAAATTAAAATTTAAAAATATATATCAATAGTGAAAATCCTTCCAGGGACGCTATTGACAATGCATGCCAAAAAACTAGCTTATTGGCTGGTTATGCATTGCAAAAAGGGCTTTGGCTAAAAAACTAGCAATGGTTGGACAAAGGGAAAAAACAAAATTTATAAAAAAAAAAATAGAGAATCTCATCATGTCATTATGATTGTTAATGTTGACTAATCCATGCAAACTTATTTGTGTAGGACAAATGGTGAGCAAGGGATACATCTAAGGTCAAATTAAGTGAGACATAGCTTCTATTTATCTATGTTTAGTTAACTAATTATCTTCGATTTAAATAAGAATTATTCTATGGAGATGACCCAAACTTGAACCTTCTGAAATGGAATGACATAACAGATACCATAATGAAGAAGCATGCAAACAAGCCACTAAAGGTATATGGATAAGTGTACAACTTTGGTACAATTAAGTGCTTCATTAATAATGATAATGATGGGACATCATAAAATGGGTTTTTAAATGAAGTAATAAATTGATGTCACCATCAAATTGACACATCATCATTTCACCCAATTTGTATTAATGTGACAAAATAGTTGGCACACTCTATAGAAATGTGTGGTGCTTAAGTTTATCAAGTCATCATATCAAAATATGGACTCATGCAATTGTGGAGTTTCATATGAACCATTTCATTTTTATAGAATTTAATAGAACCTATCTTACAAATTCTTAATAACTGTTGGCTATTGATTTTAATAGAAGACTAGTCTAAACCTCAATCAGAGTTAAAGGAATAGAGTTGTCTATAAATCTACATAGAAATAGGATAGAAAATGAGATCAAAGTTGAAGAATGTAGCAAATTTTCATAAAGACAAAACTTCTATGGCAGTGTTTAGAGCAAATGGTTGGCTACTTTTCATTGAAAAGTTATAGGGTTTCAATGAAATAATGGTAAGAGAATTCATCATTAATCTCATCCCTGAGTTTTTAGTTGTGGAAGGCATTGTTATTCTTGTTTCAACTCAAATTATAAGTCAAATCATAAAATTTTTAGAAGAGGGAATGAGAGCTACAGGTAGAATTTCATGTAGTGATTTAATTAGTCAATTTAATGGTAATGAGTAGACTAAGACTTCATGACTAATATATTCCAAGGGAAAATCAAAAGGGATTAGTATAAATTCACTTCTTGAACCCTAGAAATATGTAGCCAAGTGGGTACTCAAGTATATCATTTGTGAGGGGTAACACAGTCTTTTAGGAGGAGACACCATGAAAATGTTAATACACCTTAAGCATGGGAGACAAAACCCTCAATACAAGATTAACCTCCCATCCTTTTTATATGGTGCCCTTAAAATTATGACTACAACTCCTAATGTTGCTCTTAGGCATCATGGCTTTATTACCTAATTATCCAACATCACTTCCTTCAACAAGGATAAGAGGTCTGGGAGGAATTTTAGAATAGTGTAACACAACAAATTCCAAATCTGCCTGCACAAGAAACCTCAAATTTACCATAGGAACATTCATCTCCACCTACTACATCAGTTGAGAAAATAACTCCAAAGAAGAAATCACAGACTGTAGTCTCCACAAAAATCCCTTCTTCTTCTTCTTCAAGAATAATCATAAGGTCTCAAATCCCTAAAGTTTCAAGGTCTCCACAAGAACCTCATGAATCTATAGTACAACCAATTCCCTTGTCAGGAAGAAGAAAATTTGTAGGATGCATGCAAATTAGGGGAATCTCTTTTGGCATGTAAAAATTCTTCTCCTGCATATAGTTTTTTCTTATTTGAACAATTTTATATATGGCAGATTCTATGGATCTCTTGTCATCTTTCTTACAAGATTTTATAGCCAACAACATATCTTAAAATTTTCTATAGTGTTGAACCTAATCAACAGGATTTGCTTTGTGAGTTTTATTTACATGATTTGATCCTAGGAGACCATGAGCACAATAAATTATTGATAAACCTTCATGTAGGAGAAGTTCAACTGAGGGAATTACATTCTACATTCAAAAATCAACTAGCATGGAGAAGTAGATTTGAGGATTATACAAAACATGCTAACACTATATGATTGTGTATCAGACCAGCCTTTCCTATTCTCAGATTAATCAAATAGCATTTAACTGTGCTTGTTTAAGCGATGAGGTTAAAATGTACTATTTACAAGATTTATATGATTGTGATGTTTCTTTTGACTTATTTTTAAGACATCATTTTGATTTAGTGGTGATTGTAAGTGTAAATAGATGGGACCAACTTTCAATGCCTCTTAAAAGATGATAGGTCATGTCTCCAAATAACTTGAGATGGAGTATGAGGAGAGCATCCTCAATTTTTGAAATTTTAATAGAGGTAATAAACTCTGGGGGAGAATATAAATGGATTAGTATGAGATATAGACCCCCCTTTTTTATCATACATATTCTAGGATGGTAGAGTTGGGCTCCACAATTAGAGGAGCAATTCAATATATGTGAAAAAATGATTCAAGAATATTAGGAGTTTACAAGCAATTCAAATAAGCATATAACAAATTAATTTAATGAGTACGATTTGAGTTAAAGTGTGGAAATTAGATGTTAGAGCTATGAATTCCAATGAATGTTTGTAATGGGAATTGCAAAAGGTAAATCCTAGGGGAGATGATGAGCTCAGAATATGGCTCATTATTGACATGGTATTTCTCTCAATTCATCTCTTGAAGGATATTATCTTATGCAAATATTAGATTTTTAGATAGCTATTACATGGAAAATAGATACTTGTCTTGTTTATATTGAACCAAAGACTAAACCTTTAATTTGTCATTAATGTCTAATACATAGCATGTCTTAGTGTTTTTTTTGTGAAGAATGCTTAGGAAGAAGACACAGGCGATGTATAGTAAAATTTTAGTTTTGATCTCCATCTAGCAAAACTATGGACTCCACAGGCTTGCTTCTACAGACTCTACATGCTTGTTTCTATAGACTCTGTAGGCTTGTTTCTATAGACTCTGTAGGATTGTTTCTATAGAATCTATAGGATTTTTTCTATAGACTCTATAGGATTGTTTCTACAGACTCCATAGGCTTGTTTTTACGGAATCTGTAGGCTTGTTTATATGGACTCCATAGGCTCATTTTTATTGACTCTAAAGGGTCAATTCCATGGATTCTATAAGGACAAAGCTAGAAATGAGGAAGATGGAAACCAGATAAGATGAGAGAGAATCATTCCAACTAGAGTCAAATGAGGAAAATACCCACCTACTATTTTTTAGGATTTTATTTTTATAAAGTTATATATATTTAGATCTTAGAACTATTATAGGATAGTATATCTATTTTATTAGAACAATTGGATCTCTTATAAATCCAATCTCCTATCTTTGGATGAATGGATCGACTAAGGAATCCTATTTCTTTGCACCCTATTTTGAGTGGATTGTATTAGTATAAAATGTAAGACTTTCATCATTGAAAGATATTAGATAACATATAATAAAAGAAAGATACGTACAAGCATATTATAGGTTTTAGACAAATTGTAATCATTTTAGTTTTATGAATTATCACTTTAGTTTCCAACATTGATTAATTTTTTCTCTTGAGTCCAAGAGGATAAAGAGACCACTCTCCTTGGAACCAGGAACTGTGTATGGTACTTATGTTCTATTAACTCTTTGTTATAACTAATTAAAATCTTGTTAATGTTTGCATTTTTTATAAAAAAATCAAAATAAATTCATAGTTTAAAATGCATCTTCTTATTCCAAAATCATTTCCTTTCTAACCAAAGTGTGTTTTCTTTTACAGCAAACATGTGAAGCAAATTTTATTTTCTAGTTAAACATTTCCATTTCCATACAAGCGTAAATAGGAGTGTGATTTTATTTTCAAGCAAAAGAGTGGATTGATTTGATTAAATAGTTACATTTTTAGAAAAAGAGTGAATTAAGTAGTTTAAAACATATTTATTTCATTATTCAAATTTAGAATAGGACCATCAAACACCCCCACAAATAGACTTCTAAATCTACCATCCTATACCTTACTTTAGACAGCTTTGGACACTAGCCCTGGTTGATAAGACATCAATTGAACATTGATTAAATGAAGAGTTAAATGACACTCATTAAAGGTCTTTTATATGCATTAACAATGAAATTTAACTGATATATCACCTTTTAAGGTCATATTTTTTTAGCAAAATCAATGCTTTTTAGTCATAATGAGAGTTAATTTGACCTTGATAGACCACTAAACCACCCAAAACACCTCTAGTAAACCTCATTAGCTTCATCAAGCCATAATTAAATGGTTTAATTCCTCATTTAGATCCATTAACACCATATTAAATGCTAATTCCTCCTAAAATGGGCCCACACATGCTAAGTTATGACTCTTCAACTCCCTCAGTTCCTACCACCAAGTTCAAAGTGTTGTATTCCCATTATTTTCCCTCCATAACACCTACTAGAAATGTTTTAAGGCTGAAACAAGGATGATTTGTAGAAAATATGATAGTTTATAGGATTTATTTGAGTAGTATGGATCCATATTATATGGACCAACTTAGGTAGAAGCATGATTTTATAGAAGGAGGTCATAGATATCATATGGTGGAGAGAGCAATGCTTGTTAGTGTTTTAGGAGATCAATATTGTCCCATCTCTCTCTTTCATTCTCATTTGTAGACTCAAAGAGATCCTTAGGTTTTTACTCATGCCATATAAGAGATATAGAGTGGGGTCCCAATCTCTTAGCCATGGAAACTTAAGAATTTGAGTCTTTATGCCTTTTTCATCTATACAAGCCCATTTGAAGTGAATATTTTAAAAAGATTTTGGCCTTATCTGCTTAAACCAATCATGGATCCTTCTTCCTTGAGTCTCAAATGGTCCTTACATGGAACTCTTAGCACTTGAATCACATGTGTGAGCTTATAAAACTTACAAATATCTAAGACTATTTCTTGTGTGTGACCTACAGATGAGTTTGTGCAAAGGACAGAGTTGTGATGCCTTCATTAAGAGTTATAGATAGGGTTGAAGAGTTTTTAAGGATGTTTTAGGGCTTATATTTCATTATTTATTGGATGTAAAGTTTAAGAACCCCATTTCTACCTTAGAACACCTTAAGAGGAGAAGGTTTATGCATATGTGAAGGTTACTATATGATACAGACTATGTATGTGGCTAGATGGAACCTACAGAACCTCCAATATAGCTCAAAACATGTGAAAAGGAGTGGGAGTGGTGGTGGATCACCTTATTTCCTATGAAAAAAAATTCCCCACCCCTTATGATAGCCTTACAGGCCTATAAACCACATTCTATCTCTCTAAATTCACTCAATCACCTTTTAACAGGGTTTAAGGTTTTTTGTGAAAATTAAGTTTTTTTGAAGTGTCTGTGGTTTCATTTTAGGACTGCATAGACTTCATCTCTACCCCAAACTTTTATGTTTTCTTAGGTATTTATAGGAATCTCTTCAAGGTTCATATGGATTGTTCTTAATAGAAGTCTTGTCTCCATTTCATAGCATTCCCACACTTGTATGGTTTCAATTTTCTTCCACTATCATTTATACTGTATTATCCCTATTTCCATGTCTTACACTTCATACCTCTCCACTAACATCCTCCTTCATTCATCTACCATTCCTTCAAAGGTTTAATTATGAAAATATGACCCCCATAATTCATTAGAAACACTAGGATCATGGAGACCACTAGGTATTGGAACTATATGGTCATATAGTAATACGAAAGTGCAAATGTGCACCTATAGCCAACCTTTAAGGCTACTATTTTAGGGTTCCAAGAGGAATTGTGTGGACCATCCAAGACATGAAGGTTGGTATAAGTATCATGGAATGTGAATTATAAAATTATTTAATGGTTATATGAACATATCACACCAAAATTTCCAAACACTATACATGTCACCTCCATCCTATACAGGCTTGGTAATAAAGCCCTACAGATAGTCATCATGGGAGGTGATTATAAGTGACATCACTAGTCTATATCAGTGTCTTCATATTATCTAACCTAAGATTAATTTTCCATATGAAGGGGATAAAGGTTAAAATTTTTAGGAATGAAAATTTTATGGCCATTACCTTTATGAAGGTAGATTAACATCTACACAATCATGAGACCACATAGGCATATGCAAGCATGAGACTTAAATCTGAGAGAAGAATAGGGTATGAAAATAAAATGATGTTTGAAAAACATACTAAGTATGATAATGGCCCTAATAATTTGATTAACACATACATTATTCCAAACACCTCAATAGGCAATGTTACATGGCATACTCAAAAATTACATACCTCGATGCACAATCAACAGGTAGTTTGAAGCTAGTTTTGGCCAAAATGATGGATTCAGACCCTTTCAAGCATATAAAAGCTTCCAAATTTGGTTAAAATGGTAATAATTACCTATTAAAGTGATTAATGTGTAATTTTCTAGTAAAAATCATTTTATACCCACTATTTTGTCTCATACCAAGGCTTGTATATCATAGTCACTTAGGGAACTAAAGGGTACACCTATGCCAAATATAGTATATAGATAGTATGAAGCCCCATATAAGGTTTTTATTTAGTTAATATTTATTTTTAAGGGTTATAAAACCCCCTTAAAATTCCCAATACCTATATTTTCACTTAAGAGCCTCATAGGTGGGATAACATAATTAGGCACATAGATCCTAGTGCCATATAGAGGTGCCTTCAAGCTATTATAATTAGTTTAGTGAACAAGGTAAGATTTAAAGGATGTGTAAGACATAAAAATAATTTTACAAGTGCCAATAGGTGGTTAAGTTAGTTTAAGTGCCTTTGAACCTTGTTTGAGCCAGTCCATTTACATATAGTCAATTTTAGGACCATTTTCACATGCTCAATCACTTCACCACATGGATGCTCAAGGACCAAGATCCTAGGGAATTTTAAGTCCCCCTAAGGAATAAATATACATGAAATTTTTATTGGAATTTTAGGGTTAGGATATATGAACAAACACTAATAAAATAAGTGAATAAAATTTCTTACAAGCAACTATAACCTCATTTTCTAATGTTGATATCTCTAAGCACCATGTGCATGAGAACCCAAACCATTCATGAGAGATGAGTGGGTTAGTTCCCTAAATATCTATGTATTTTTTTCTAGGTTTGGATTTACGTACTCTATAAACCATTTTTAAGATGGTGGACCCTACACAAAGCCCAACAGTGACTCGATGGTGGAATAGGACCTCAAAACCCATCTAGATAACAGATTTTGATCATGAAATGACCTTAGAGGTCTATTTATGTCCTTTGAGCACCATAATGACCTCTTAGTTAGAATGTGTAAGAGTAAAATTGTATAGAATGGGCCTAAAGATGATATTTTGAGATCAAAAGCAAAGATACAGGGAGCATTTATGTACATAATGAGTTTGAGAAGGGAGAATTATTCCCAAAGAATTTGATTAAACCTTCTTATAGCCTATATGTTGACCTCCATGACTAGTTCATCAAATATAGAGATGTAGGTGTTATAATCCATGGTTGTATGCATCCTAAGAAGGATAAATGGTACAATAAAGTTAATGGTTCTACCCTTTGATGTATTTAAGATGTTTTTCAAGTTATGCACAATATAAGAATAGATTATAGCCCTAGTATTGAGGTTAAGGTTCATGTTTCAAGTCTGCATATAGACCAATCCTCAACATCCACTAGGATTTTTACTTCAAAAGGTGAATCAGAAGACAAGTTAGGAAATATGAATGTTTCCAATCAAAAGAGGAAAGCTATTACATTGTTTAAAAGACTTATGGCTAGTTCAGACCCTTGTAAAAGCTATTAAAGTGGACTTTTTTCACTTGTATTTGTACCCCTTGAGTATATGCATAAATATCCTCATCCAAGTGGCACAATGGAAACATCTCTCTTGTTGTGGGTAACAATTTATTGAGATGAATTTCTAGAAGGGATAGTTCCCTTGATGAACTCTTTAAAACACTCTCTTACCTATCAAATTTACATGAAAAGGGTTAATAAAACAAAATAATAAAACTAAAGGTGATGAAAAAATATTTAATTTTTTCATATTGATTTAACTTATACTACTTAGAGCCAAATAAATCTTCTTACACACAAAAATCATAACTCAAGATGGATTGTCACATCAATGTTTCATATGCTAGGTTCAAGAGGTATTTTGATGCTTAGGAAGGTAATGTATGATTTATTTATGGAATAAAATCATTAAAAACTTCTAAAACACACATACACTTAAAATATAACACTAAAAAAGACCTGTAACAATTACTATTATGCACATTTGGTGAACAATCAAGGATAACATGCTAGAAAAAATGATGTTTTACTACACAAGACCAATAAGATTGAAATAAAACTCAATTTTAAAAAATGTAAGTAGTAAAATTCACTTTTTTTATTTATTTAAGAGACATTAAAGTACAAAATTGGCTAGGGTTTCACCTTCAACCAATGGAGGCTCCTAAAAAGATCTAAAAGAGTCAATATTTATAGCCTTTAGGAGAAAAGCAAGACAAGGGAAGTCCAAAGGTCACTTGGACACTTGTAAAGATGATAAAAGAGGTTAAATTTTCATGATAAAGATATGTTAAATTAACCATGAAGTTTTAGAGGTCCAAATGTCCATATAAGTCATGAAACTTATGAAAAGTGGCATTAAACTCCTAGTCTTGGCTCAAAAAACTACTTTCGTAATTTGAACCTAATTGAAAATACCAAAACTAAATATGGATATTTATGATGATTTTAATGAGATGTAATTCATTCAATCATGCCTTTCCATGCATTTTTTTCATTCTTACTCATTTCCAAACTCTTGGAAGGAGGCCATCACTACGTATAGTCTCAAAAACTCCTTTTTTCAGTCACACCTCACACTTATCTTCAAAATTAGATTTAGTTTTACATGAAAATAAATTGGATGGATTTAATGACACTTTTTAATACTATCCATGTCCTTATACTACTCAATTACACATTAAAAAGGCTCACACTTGGAGTTTTCACCCTTCTCACCATTGTGTCCACTATGTCAGTTTTGACTAGCTAAGATGAGAGCTCTATTTTGGATACTTAGGAGTTTTTTATTATAAAAAAATGACCATATTGAGTTATTATAAGTCATAATATTCCTCCAAACTTTATTTCATCTTTAGACTCCTCCTATAGCCTAAAAAACACACAAAATGGTAAAAAATACCCTATTTTTCACCTTATCTATATAATTTCATACAGATCAAAGGTATGGAATGAAGCCTAAGTGATTCCTATATAATTTAAAATATATTTCATGGTTTAAATATATCATATGGATATCTTTCCATTCTTTTTTTCTACATTGGGTCCTAGCTAAGGGTTTAGTAGGGTTTTATGTAGTTTTTAGTCTTAAGCTTTATTAATAAAGCTTTGACATTTAAATTTCCAAAAAATGCCACAAAAATTATATTTATGGACCCTAATGACCCCTAAAAACTCCTTTTTTCCCATGCAAACTCTCACAAAATATATGAACACTTAAAAATACCCCATCGAGCTTATTTCTGCCTTTCTTGCATGTTTGGACTATCTTAGAGTTATAATTATATTTCCTATAGGTTTATATACATAATAAAAGTTAAAAAATGTCTATTCCCACGTTTTAAAAATGTCTCAATCAACTAGATATCCCTCCAATATTTAAAAGTGAATATAGACCCCTAATTGAATCTAGGTCTCTTGAAGGCCTAAAGGGTTTAGCATGTACCTTACAAGTTTGTGATAATTTAACTGATATATCATGATTATTATAGTATCTAATGTTTATTAATGATTCATTAAATCTTTTAATATCACCACACAACCTCCCAATCACTCCTCTTCTTCCTTTTCCCTCATTCACCAACTAGGCCTAGTGAAAGCTTGCCTAATTGGACTGAATGTAGGGGTATTTTGGTTATCTTTAAAGGTATGAGCCTAAATTATTGATTATATAGCATTTATTTTCCTTCCATAAAAATAATTATATATTTTATAAGGTTCTAAAATCTCCATATCAATCCCTTTTCCCATTTTTTACTCACTTACTTACTTTGCTAAAGCCTAATTTTCCTAGACTGGCTAATCTCTGAGACAAAATAATGAGGTATATCCCTCATCCCAAAGGAAAATTTAATATTTTGGGATTATTTTAAGGTCATTATTATTATTTTTACCAATTTTTTTATTTTTATTCCTTTATTTATGTGCCTAACCATCTCAAAATGTCTTAAAAAGGCCTCTAAAAAGTTAATTTCTTGCACATTTTCACAAATCCACCTAAGAGTGACATTTCCAAGATAAAAAAATGATCCTAAGTTACCATAACATGTTATTAATCCTAAATTTATGATTATTAAGCTTTTAAATCACCCAAAATACCTCTCTTTTATGGATTCTTCATATTCATCTATTGAGCAAACATGGTTTCCTAGCCCACAGTATGAACTATTGCCCTTTAGCCGAGTAAGGAAGCTAGATGATCACCTTGTAAGATTATTTGGTTTGTGAAAAAATATTTTTTATTATTCATAAACCACTTTTCATTACTTATAATCCTCTTCTTCTCCCTAGACAATCTCATATCTTACCTTACCCTCATATGACTATACCCTATTGTAAGTGCATACAAGGGTTTTGGGGCCTGTATAGGTTTGTTTTTTCCTTTTTTGTAGCTTATGAAGTCTCCATGATTTTAATTTAGGTGTTCACATTTTACTTCATTAGGTACAACATCCATTAGGCCTTCATATGTACTTTTGGCTACAACTGAGTCCTCTACTATCTATTGACTGAGACACCTTGATTTTGCCCCTAATTATAGGTTACTATGCTTTTCCTAGAGATTATGAAGCTCATAATAGATATGGATAATGTATTTATAGGTTTAATTCATCATATTAAACTCCCAATCATTTTACATGTACTTTTGAACTCACTTGATTGAGTTTTTCCTAGATGATTGAGAAACCCTAAGTTTGACTATTATAGGTATGTGTAAGCTCTTTAGACTTGGGTTATGATGTGAAAAGACTCTCCACTAAATCCCTTGAGGTCAAAATCTATGCTTTTGAACTATTTTTATTCTTTAATATCCTTTAAATTCCCTTTACATCAATTTAGGTTCATTGTCTTATACTGAGATACTTTGCCCTTTAGACCCTACCTGTAGGTGCTTATAGCCTTAACTAAGATTTTTCATGGTATGAAAGGACCTCCTTGATCCCCCTTTAGGTCACATATAATATATACTCACCTTGGACTCACTTGTATTCTCTTTGGAAGCACAAAATGTGTTCTCTTGCTTAGACTAAGAAATCTACCCCTTATACCCTATTGTAAGTGTTTATTGCTGAGTGTGGACACTTGTAGGTGACCATAGGGTTTAAAAGACTATGCATTAACCTTTTATTGATATCCTTCATTTAATTTTTGTACCATCCAACCAATTGGAACTTCTTAGTCATGAGGCACTGTTCATTATTGCTCTTTTGTGCCAAAAGATCACTTATAACTTTAGACATGTAGACATTAATGGAGTATTTCAATGTTTTAATGGCATATTTGAGACCCTCCATTTATATCCTATATTCATATTATGAACCTCATATTTTACCTATAAACTCTCTATGCTAGGGTTTAAAAGATTGACCTAGCTAGACGCCTTAAATCCCCTTGTAATCATATTGAAAGAGATCTATAAAAACCCCTCTAGACCTCTATTTTGATCTTTTAGGGAAAGTTTCCCTAAACCCATTCATGATATTCATACATGATTTCACACTTATTATTTCCATTTTGATATGTTATATGCGTCTGTCATGGTTTCTTCATCATACCAATATCCTAAGGAAGTGTCAGGTTGTTTCCACTTTTCCATATAAACATTTTAATCCCCTGTTCAGCCACTTATAGGTAGATATTTTGGGTTACAAATAATGAGTTGAATATGAGTAGTATGAAAAATATCCATGATTATGAACTTTGTATGCTCCCATAAAATATGTCAATACACATCTAGAAATACTAAGAGATTGGGGCACACATTAACCTTTTCACACCTCAATATGACATCATCAAAGGCCCTGTAGGTGTGCATTAGGCATGCTATATAGGAAAGGCATGAAATGGGGTAGAAACATGTTTTTAAAAATATTAAAAACAACTCAAATTCATTTCAAACCTTCAATTACATGATCTCCATCAATAAAACCTTGAAACCATTTCCAACACATATTCTCCAACATGAAAATCACTTTATATACATGGAATAGAGCAATTAGGAGCATCAAATGACTATTTTAGCATGGTGAATGAACTGGTGACCACACTTGAACCTTTTCCAAACTTATAAATGAATGTTTTCAAACTCTTGATGGCTTGGATAACCAATATACCCTAATTATCATTCCATGAACAAGTTTATACAGGTGACTGCAAGTGAGGTTAGGCATGGAGTTAACTATGAGAGATGGCAAGGTTGAAAGCTACCCAAAATATGACATGGTAAAACCAAAACATGGAATGAGGTGGTCATATTACCTTGAGACTTATATAACATCATTTCAAAACTACATGAGGCCCTTACAAGAGAACGACACTCTACAAACAAAAAGAACTTTGACTGAGATTACACATATTGCACCTTCCTACATATATGGACTAATTTTATCATCAATAAATTATGAAACATGAAACTAAGAATCAAAAAAATATAATGAGGTATCCAAAATATTCTATAACCAACATCACCAATTAGTTTTTATGGATTTGACCAAAATGGAGAAAATTTGATAAGGTACATGAAACAACTATCAACAAAGTAAAATCAACTTCATGAGGATGGTTCATGAAGCTAAAACCACAATTATTAAAATAATTTATATTTAAATTAAGGTCTATAAGTGTTATACAAACTCCCAAAATCATTTGTCTTGAAACCTCTTCAGTGGTCTGTACTAAGCAAAAACTTGAGGTCACTTATGTATGTCTAGAAATGCTAAAAAGAAGCATAATGGTTTTGGGTTTAAAATAGCATTTTTAGAGAAAACCAAATGTGTAAATGAGTTTTACAAAGGTGAATATGCCTTCCATGATATTTTCCCATGTGGCATACTTCCCCATGGGTTGTACAAGTGCCATTTTCTCCCTTTTTTAGTGGTTTCTTAGATTTCAGTTAGAGAACCTACAATATTCTAATGTAACAGGAATCCTTGATAGTTAAACTGACCTCTTTGACATTTTAAAGGAAAAAAATACACATGTTCACCTTGGGAACTTTTCCACTTGCATTAATGACCCTTAAAAGCACATTAAATGACCCAAAATGACAAATAAGCTAACAAAACCATGACTAAGGATATAAATGCATTAGATAACATCTATTAAACTATAATCTAGCCTATGAAAAATATATAGACCCTTAAATATGTAAAAAACATGTTTTTACCTATAGGGGTCTAAGTTTGACCAAAAATTCAAATTTGGTCAACACAAATGGTGACTCATATGGATAGTATGCCTATTATACTAAAGACCAATAGCCTTATCCTATCATGGGTCAAGGGATTGAATGAGTTATTGAAGACAACTAGAAAATAATTGCCTAAAACACACACAAAACAATCATAACACACCAAGTAAACACAAGACTCACACATGTGTATAAGCACTTAGGAAAAATAAGGAAAACAATAAACTATGTACAAAGAGAGAGGAGAACCTTAGTAGAAATATTTTATATATATCCCATTGACTGGGATATGAAGACCCTATCCATCCAAATTTGAGAGTTGGAAAGTATTATGTTTTTTAAATTGGGTAATAACATAAGGGTCACTCCACAAAGCATCAATATATTTTATTTTCCAAGTTTAGCCCTATCTTCATCCCACTTTAGAATAATATCTCCCTCTTAGAAGCTTCTAGTCATGGATTTCTTATCAAAGTATCTCTTTGTTTGATCTTGGTGAGCTCTCATATCTTGATCTCTTATATCTTTAAGCTTCATCAACTCACACAACCTAACTTCCATGCTTTCATTTTCCATCAACTCTAATTGATAAGTGAGATCCAAGGTTGGTAACTCTAGTGAAATAGGTATTCTAGCTTCTCTCCCATTAACAAGTGTATATGGTGAGTTTCCAATTTCTCTCTTAGGGGTAATCCTATCAATCTAAAGAGTCGTCTTCAACTTGGAGTGCCAAGTACTTTGTTTTTCCTCCATTATCCTCTTTATGATCCTAATTAGATTCTTATTAGTGGAATCAACTATTCCATTCCCTTGTGGATAATATTTAAAGGAATTACTATGATATATGCCATGTTTCAAAGCCCATTCACTTGTCTTCATTCCAAGGAAAGCCAATGCATTATCTAAAATTATTGTTGAAGGATCCCTCAACCTTGTCACTATGCATTCATATAAGTCTATAATTGAAATTTAATCTTATTCCTTGAGATAAATATCCTCCACCCATCTTGTAAAGTAATTTGTAGTAGTTAACACCCACTTGTGGCCAACACTAGAAGGTGGGTTGGTTAGTCTTATGAAATATAGACCTCATTGCATAAAAGGTTGGTCAACTTATATTGGATAAAAAGGAAAGGATACAAGATTTTTCTTACCATAAAAGAGAGAACATTTTTTACATTTCCTTACCCAAGCATGGGTGTCTTTGAATAAACTAGGCCAAAAGTATCCAACTCTCATAATCTTAGCAGCTATGGTTCTTGGAGCAAAGTGACCACCAGCTAGTCTATCATGAAACTCACGAAATATTTTATCAAACTTATCTAGTTTAACACACCTAAATAACACACATTATAGTTACTTATTAAACAAAAATCCATCAACAGTCATGTAATGAAGAGAGTTTAATCTAAAGTACCTTCTTTTAGCTTTATCTAGGCCTTGTTGACACTCATCGATTTGAATAAAATGGATCATATCTTGTGTCTAACTTCTCATGGATTAAGATTCAAATGTCATAGGGTCATCATAATTTTATAAAACAACTTTATTTTTTTTCCTTCAAATCTGAAGCAAGGTGCTCACATAACCCCTTTCCTTTTACTAGCTTGGTTGTCTTGATTTCTACATCATACTCCATCACTTTTATGATCCAACCAAACCTTTTTTCATTAAAATATATATTCAAAAGGAATTATTTGACACTATGATGAGGTAATAATATGCAATAGTTTTTTTATATAACATATTTATAAACTTCTTTAGACTTATAACAACTGAAAGTACTTGCTTCTCAACATAGGTGTATCTTACCTCATATACTTTCAAACCTTGACTAAAAAAGGTAATATATTGCTCTAAGTTTTCTTAATTTGATTTAGTAAGCATGGCAGAGATTACATCCTCATGTAAAAATGTATACGAGTTTGAATCCTTTGAGAAATTAGGACTTGCAAGAGTTGGATATTGGGAAATGGCTTGTTTAACCTCTTTAAAACTCTCCTTCCTTATTTTTGTCCAAGTGAACACTTCATCCTTCCTTAGAATATGGGTTAGAGGATTGAATAAATTATAAAAATTATGAATGAACCTCCTTATGAAATTAATTTTCCTAAATAAATGTTTCAAACCTTTCTTTTGTTTGGGCAAAGCTAACGCCAAGATTGTACTCACCCTTTCAGGATCTATGGATAGGCCCTTTTTTGAGACAATGTGTCCTAAAATTTTTCCTTCATGGACAATAAAAAAACACTTATTTTGGTTAATATAAATTCCAAACTCTCTACATATCTCAAAAATATACCTAAGGTGATTTAAGTGATCCTTTGTATCCTTATAAAAAATTGTGATATCAAGATACACCAACACAATGTCATTTATTAGTCATTGAAAAGCCATATCCATTACACATTTAAATGTAGCTCTAGAATTATACAAGCCAAAATTAATTTTAATATAAGTATATGTTACCCATTTTTTAGTAAATTCTATCTTATATTGATGACTTTCTTTCACCAAAATCTGATTATACCTAGAATATCCATCAACGAGAGAAAACCTTTTACTACTTGCTACAATTTGTAAAATTTTCTCCATGGAAGGAAGAGGATAATGGTCCTTTAATTAAACTCTATTAAAGTCCCTAAAATAAACACATAACCTAATATACCCATTATTCTTCCTAATAAGGACTAAGTTTCCAACCAAGATGAATGCTTAATAGGAAAAATGATTTTGGACTCAACCAACTTAGTAAGATCCTTCTTCATGAGAGGCTCAATCTTAGGATTGATTATCCTTTGTATTTACTTGATAGGATTATAATTATCATATATCTCTATAGTATGTTGAGATAAGTTGGGATCAAATCCCTTCAAATAGCTATATTCCCATGCAAAGACATCAGAAAAATCCTTGCATAACTCAATGAAAGCATGTTTTTCTTCACTAGTACATACCTTCCCAAGTGCAAGCAACTTATCCTTAAATATTTATAATTTATCATAGTTTTATTTCTAATTATACATGATTACCTTTTATTTCTTCAACTTATCATCATCATTGAAGATACTCTCAAGTGTGACTAATCTTTTAGGGAGTTTATTTAAATTCATTTGTACAATATGCCCTCCATATTTTTGTTGTAGTTTGGAATATTTTTTGGAAGAAAACTCAGCCTCTTCTTGTAAAAAAAGTTATATTTATTGTTCACTATAAAATACTTAACAATTAGTTACATTATCAGGTATGAAGGGCCTTACAATCACCTTGAGATGTAGTTGGTTCTTATCTTCTCATATCCCTTTTGGAACATCAAACTAAGCTCCAATTGCTACCAACTTATTAGCATGTTTGTTGTCTTTTCTTGGGATGGATTGGAAGTTTAAATCTTGTAAATCCTCCACAATATCCCACATTTTATGCTTATAGGACTTAAGCAAAGAGTTATTAGTCACATTTTTGCCCCTTACTTGATTCATAATCAACTCATTATCACCATACACTTTAATTCTTTCACACCTCTTTTCCTATCCCACTCAAGGTCATGAATGAGGGCTTCATATTCTACCACATTACAATTAAAAGAGAAGTGAAATATGAAAGTGTAATATTACCTTACCTTGGATGGGGAAACCAACATTACTCCATCACCTGCTCTAATCTTACTTCTTGATCCATCAAATAAAATCTATCATAAACCATAAGTGTCTTCACTTGGCTTCATCAAGTTTGGCATGAAAGAGTCCTCCTCATGAATTAAATACACTCAAAGACCATATTCCTATATTAATTTTTAAGGATCATACTCATAATGTTCATCTCCCCATTCATCTAAATACAAATCAAAAACTCCTTCAAGAGAAGATGTTGGAGATTGATCTATGTGAAGTTCTTCCTCATCAATAATGGCATAAATAAAATTTACCACTTTAGGAATGTAAGTATCTAAGTGATTATGATGGATAGGCTCTAATTCAATATTCACCTTAATACCATATTTTGTCCTAAAAACACATATAGGATCAATTGGCTACTAAGTATAGACCTATGTTAGCTGTAAACTCTCTTGACAAGCAAAGAGAAAAGTATGGAGGTAAATATTCCACAACCACATCATGATGGATATAAAAAGTAGTAAAATCATGTAAAATCATATTAAAATACTTTACTACTCCTAAAGCCTTTACTGGTGATCCATCTAATTATAAGACTCCTTTAGCCATTGGTTTATACTTGAGGCCTAGTTTATCCACTATTGATTTGGGCATAACTAAAGTACTATCCCTACTATATATGATTAAATTATGAAATAAGAAATAAAAAATGATAAATGATAAATAAAAATGAGGATTATTATCAATTTTATTCACTTTTCCATCAATGGGCTAAATTTCATTCACCAAAACAACATTCTCACTCCTAGATGATCCAACTTGCTTACTTAGTCCTTGCAATTCCTTTTGAAGCATGTACTTTTGTCCCAATATTATTAATGAGTCCCATTTTAAAAAAATTCTTATGTAACTTCTTCATCTAGTCTAAAACATTTATAGAAGCATTTCTCACCTTGAAAGGCTCTTTGGAAGCACTAGTACCTTATGGTGTAGCTTGTGAAGGTGGATGTGTAGGAGCAGGCCTTATATTATAAAAATTCTAATTTTATTGCACCTTATGGGATGATTTATACCCACCCACCATTGGAGATGATGTAGGAGTCAAAAAAATTCCTTGATTATCTTGTTGAATCTCTTCAACAACCCTCTTCTTAGACCTAGTGTTAGAGGACACACTAGCATTCACATTACTTGAATTACCAAAATGATGGATGGCACAAAAACCTCCCTCCAAATGATTTATGAGAGTATAATAAGATTGTGTTTTTCCATTATCCATTCCATTTTTCCTTGGCACCTCAAAATTGGAAACTTGAGATGCTTAATTACCTTGCATTATCATGTCTTGACTAAGTATTTCATTGGCATATGTAACTTAGCCTTGATTTTGGTCATAGGAGGGATAACATGATCATTATTGAACAAATTATTTTTGAGTGATAACAAGAGATTTTGAATATTATGGGGAATTAGTATTATAACTTTGGTAAGGTCTATCTTGAATGATTTGACCTTGTCTTTGATTATTACCTTGAAAATGAGGCCTTTTTGTTTACCCAAATTGATTGTAGGACTATTATGGCCTATAAAATTGAGATTTTTATCTTTTGAGGGAAACCAATTCATTAGTAATAATTTGGAAGAAACTCTTGACTTCATAGATCTCATTATTGGGGGTAATATCAGACTTTTCTTGACTAGGCAAAGGAGCCAAGGTGGGTAATACAACTTGACTAGAAGGCTAAAAATTAGGGAAGAATGGAATTAGTGGCCTAGGGACAATTTTCCCTACTTGAAAAACATAATTATCAACATTTATAGATATATCATAGGTATCAGGTAGTGAATTACCACCCATGGATTGGATCATAATGGCTACATCACTATTCAATCCTTTTAGATAGTACAAAAAGGCATAATTTGGGGTAGTTCTCACAAGGGTTGGGATTCTTTCCCATGTTTTTTGAAATCTAGTGTTAGAATATTGCATAAAATCTTGTGGTGCCCTCTTGATAATGGTTAATTGATCAGCTAGTGATATATGATTACTCTTATCTCCAAACCTCTTAGTCAATAGATCTCCTAGTTTAACCCATGAACCAATAAATTTTTTAGGTAGAGTCCCATACCAATCTAAAGCTTTCCCTTTGAAAGACAATGCCAATAGCATAATAGTAATATTATTTTAAGTGATATTATGGATATTTTAAGAAGGTTTTTATGTTTCTAATGTGTTTAATGGGAGTAATAGGACCCTCTCCACTAAAAAATGAAACACTATTAAGGGTAACTATAGGAATTTGGTCATATTGGGCAACATTCAAAGGACATGATCTGATTAAAGTTATAAAAGGTTATATCCTAGCCACATTGGAATGTATAATATGGGTATTAGGGGTTGAACTAAGTAATAACCTAGACTTTTTAAACACCAACTCCCTTGAATAAGGATGGGTATTCATAAACCTAAACCTTTTGACAGAATATAATGGTAATTACACAAAATAAAAGGGTATACTTTTAGCAACAAACCTAGTTGTTATATTTGGCATGGAAATTAGGGATTTATAAACAACCAAATAGTTTAAAACTTTAGTGGAATCACTAGGTACTGAATATAGATTTTCTTGTAGCTATAATTATGCCAAGACTAACACCAATCTTAGATAATCTTCTAGGACTTAGAGACCCACTAGGTGTGCCAAAAACTATTTTAAATTGGATTTTAACCCCTTGAGGAGATGCCTATCTCCCCTCATCTAAGTGACACAATTAAAACATCTCTCTTTTTGTGGGCAACAATTTTTTGAGATGAATTTCTAGAAGGGATAGTTCCCTTGATGCACTCTTTGAAAACTCTCTTACCTATCAACTTTACATGAAAAGGGTTAAGAAGAAAAAATAAGAAAACTAAAGGTGATGCATAAATATTTAATTTCATCCTATTTATTTAACTTGTAATACTTATATATAAACAAATATTTTTTCACACAAAACTCACAACTCAAGATGAATTATCAGCAATGTTTCATATGCTAGGTTTAAGAGGTATTTTGATGATTAGTAGGGTAATATATGATTAATTTGTGGAATAAAATCATGAAAAACTTCTAAAATACACATACACTTAAAATAAAACACTAAAAATGACCTACAATAATTACTCTTCTACACATTTGGTGAACAATCAAGGATAACATGTTAGAAAATATGATGTTCTACTAGACAAGACCAACAAGATTTCAATGAAACTCAATTTTAAAGCATGTAAGTAGGAAAATTCACTTTTTTTATTACTTAAATAGAAATTCAAGTACAAAATTGTCTAGGGTAGCACCATAAACCAATGAAGGCTCCTAAAAAGAGCCAAAAGAGTCAATATTTATAGCCTTTTGGAGAAAAGCAAGACAAGGGAAGTATAAAGGTCAATTGTACACTTGTAAAGATAATAAAAGAGGTTAAATTTGAATTATAAATATATTTTAAATGAACCATGAAATTTTATGAGGTCCAAATGTCCATACAAGTCATGAAACTTATGAAAAGTGGCATAAAACTCCCAGTCCTGGATTAAAAAATTGCCTTCATAATTTGAAATTATTTTAACATCACAAAATTGAATATAGATAGGTATTATAATTTGAATTATAGATAAGGCATTCAATAATTCCTCTCCATTCATTAGTTTCATTCTTACTCATCTAGAAACTCTTAGAAGGAATCCATCACTAACTGTAGTCTAAAAAATTTCCTTTTTGGTCACCCCTTACACTGTTCTTAAAAATTGGCTTAATTTTTACATTAAAATCCATGGGAGGATTTAATTAAACTTTTAAATACTATATATGGCCTTATAATACTTAGGTACACCTTAAAAAGGCTCACACTTTAATTTTTCACCCTTTTCACCATTGTGTCCACTATGCCAGTTTTGATTGGCTAATATGAGTGCTCTAGTTTGGAAAATTAGGAGTTTTTATTGGAAATAAATGACCATACGGAGTTATTAAAATTCTTAATATTAACTCAAAACTTGATTTCATCTTTAGAATCCTCTTGTAGCCTACAAAACACACAATATGGTCAAAAATAGCCTCTTTCACCCTATCCATATAATTCTATATATATCAAAGGTATGGGAGGAATATTTAGTGAGTATTATATAAGTTAAAATATCATTCATGTTAAATATATGTCATCTAGATATCTCTCCATGATCATTTTCTCCATTGGGTCTTGGCTAAGCATTTAGTAGGGTTTTAGGTAATTTTTAGTCTTAAGCTCTGTTCATAAAGATTTGAAATTAGAATCACCAAAAAAATCCATAAACCTAATTTTTAGTGACCCTAATAACCCCTCCAAACTCATTTGGTTCCAATTCAAAATATCAGAGAAGATATGAACACTAAAATTTAACCCATCAAGCTTGTTTCTACCTTTCTTAGATTTCTAGACTATCTTAGAGTTAGAGTTACATTTCTTATAGGTTCCTCTACATACTGAAAATTCAATCATGTATATCTCCACCTTTTCAACATGTTTTAATCAACTATATGTATTTCCAATTGATTCTAGGTCAATTAAAGGCCTAAAGGGCTTAGCATGTGCCTTGTAAGTATGAGTTGCTTGAACTGATATCTCATGGTTGGGATGGTATATCATGTTTATTAATGATTCATTAAATCTTTTAATATCACCACATAACTTCCCAAGTACTCTTCTTCCTTTTCCCTCATTCACCAATTAGGCCTAGTGAAAGCCTGCCTAGTTGGACTGAGTACAGGGGTATTTTAGTTATATTGAAAGGATGGAGCATAAATTAGTGTTTATATATCATCTATTTTCATTCCATACACCTCATTATATGTTTCATAAAGATTCCCAAATCTCAATATCAAGCCATTTTCCCATTTTGTACTCATTTTCTTGCTTTGTTAAATCTTGATTTTCTTAGACTGGCTGATCTCAAGGCAAATTGAATATGTTGGGAGTTATGAAAGGTCCTAATGATGATTTTTACCAAAGGGTTTATATGTATTCCTTGATTTAAGTGCTTAACCATCTCAAAATGTCCAAAAAAGGCCTCTAAAAGCCCATTTCCTACACCTTTTCCCAAATTCACCTAAGAGTGACATTTCCAAGCTAAACTAATGCTCATAGGTTCCCATAACATTTTATTAATCCTAAATTTATGCTAATGAAGATTTTAAATCATCCAAAATACCTATCTTATATGGATTCTTCATATTCATATATTGAGCAAACATGGTTTCCTAGACCACATTATGGACTATTGCCCTTTAACCAAGTAAGGAAGATATATGGTCACCTTCGAAGAGTCTTGGGTTTGTGAAAACATCTTATTGATTAGTTATAAACCAATTTGTATTTCTTATAATCCTCTTCTTCTCCCTAGTTAAGCTCATGCCTTACCTTACCCTCATATGAATATACCCTATTGTAAGTGCAAACAAGGGTTTTGGGGCTTGTGTAGGTTTTTTTTTTCATTGTTTGTATCTTATTAAGTCACCATGATTTTCATTGAGTTGGTCACATGTTACTTTATCATGTCCAACATCCATTTGTCCTTCATATGCACTTTTGGCTACAATTGAGTCCTCCACTGTCTGTTATTGAGACACCTTGATTTTATCCCTACTTGTAGGTTATTTTTATTTACCTATATATTATGAAGCACATCATATATATGTTAAAGTTTTCTAGAGTTTTAATTAATCATATGAACCTCTCAAGCATTCTACATGCACTTTTAAACCCGCTAGACTAAGTTTTTACCTAGATGACTAAGAAACCCTAAGTTTAACTATTGTAGGTGTGGATGATCTCTTTAGACTTGGGTTATGATGTTAAACTACTCTTCATTGAATCCCTTGAGGTCACAATGTATGTGTTTGAACTATTATTCTTCTTTATAAGCCTTCAAACACCACTTTACATCAATTTAGGGTCATTATCTTATATCAAGATACTTTGCCCTTTAAACCCTACCTATAGATTCTTATAGCCTTAACTAAGATTGGTCATAGTATGAAAGGACCTCCTTAAACCCCCTTGAGGTCACACAACACCTATACTCACCTTGTACTAACTTGTATGATCTTTAGAAGCACTAACTTGTATGATCTCTAGAAGCACTAACTTGTATGATCTCTAGAAGCACAAGCTATTTTCTCTTGCTTAGATTCAGAAACCTTCCCCTTAGACCCTATTGTAGGTGTATATTACTGAGTGTGGATACTTTTAGGTGACCATATGGTTTACAAGACTATGAATTAACCTCTTATTAATATCATTCATGTCATTTGTGTGCCATCCAACTAATTGGAACATCTTAGTCATGAGGCACTATTCATTATTGTTCTTTTATGCTAAAAGGTCACTTATAGATTTAAACATGTAGACATTAATGGAGTATTTTAGTGTTTTAAGGGCATATTTGAGACCCTTCATTTCCATCCTATCTTCATATTTTTACCCTCATATTTGGCTTGTAAACTCTCTATGCTAGAGACTAAAAGATTAACCTAGCTATATTCCTTAAAACCCCTTGTAAGCATATTGAAAGAGGTTTATCAAAAATCCCTAGACCTTTGTTTTTATCTTTTAGGGAAAGTTTCCATAAACCCAATCATGACCTTAAAACATTATTTCACACTTATTCTTACCCTTTTAACACTTTATAAGGGTTTGTCATGTTTCTTGATCATACCAAGATCCTAAAGAAGTGTCAGGTTGTTTCCATTTTTCCATACAAACATTTTAATCCCCTACACAACCACCTATAGGTAGATATTTTGGTGCATAAACAATGAGTTGAATATGAGTAGTATTAAAAATATCCATGACTATGAACTTTTCATGATCCAATCAAATATGCCAATACACCTCTAGAAATACTAAGTGGTTAGGACACACATTAACCTTTTCACACCTCAATATAATGTCATAAAAGGCCTTGTAGGTATGCATTGGGCATGTTAAATAGGTAGGGAATGAAATGGGGTAGAAACTGTTGACCATTTTTGCCCAACAGGCCAAAAAACATTGTTCCCCTTCTGTCCTTGCTGTTTTAGGCCATTTCATTTTTCAATTTTTCATGAATCTGTTCATTTCTATAGACTCTACAGAATTTCTACAGACTCTGCAAGTCTAAATATATGGAATCTATCTACAGGTTTTGTATTTCTATGGACTCAGCAAGTTAGTCCTTTGGTGTATGAAGGATTAGTTCAGAGAGTTCTAAGTTTTACAAGGCTTCTTCAGGCTCTATTCTGAAGAAAATCACAAGAAAAGTTGGCATGGTTGAACCATTGAACTAGTTCAATGCTTTAGTTCAACACCTATTTAAATAATTCGGTTCAACACCTGGTTTAATGACAAGTTCATCGGCAAAGTTCAAGGCCTTGGTTCAGCGGTTAAAGTTTAATGCTTTGGTTCAATCATTTTGGTTCAATGGATGGTTCAACGAGGAGATTCAATGAATAGTTCAAGCAGCTCAATGCACAACATTAAATGGTTGAACCAGTTCAATGATTCAATTTAATGCATTGGTTCAATGCTCAGTTCAATTTAGTTGGTTCAACGCATTAGTTTAATACATTGGTTCGATGCCTGGTTCAATAAATTCAAGTGTAATTGGTAGGTTCATCGATGCATAGCTTTTAACTGTTGAACCGGTTTAACCAATTGGTTCATTCAATAGGTTCAACACATTGGTTCAATTAGATGGTTCAAATCATTTAGTTCACCCAGTTGGTTCAGTGGCTTCTAGTTCAAATCGCTTGGTTTAATGGGTTGGTTCAGTGGGCTCAGTGCACAGTCTTGAACCAATTAAACCATTGAACCAATTTTGGTTCAATGGGTTGGTTCAATGAGGTGTCCTACAGCTGAAGGTCCAAAATCCCTTATGGAGGGTATTTCAAGATCCAAACGCCCTTGTGGAGGGCAAGAAACATTCTAAGGATAGCTGAAGGGCACACTCGAAGGTCTAAAAGCCCTTGCAGAGGGTAGAAAGGATTTTCAAAAGGCCTGAAAGGAATTCAGGGAAAGTATTTTCAAAGGGCCTGAAGGTGGAAAAAAGGTCAAAGAGCCCATAGAAAAGTCAAATCGATCAATTCCCGTGGACTTTTTGTCCATAGGAAAAGGCCTGAAATAGAAAACCCATGAGGAAAAAGCCTGAAATGAAAGAATCGATGATTTTGCCAAGGATGGTGACGTCTCAAAAACTGTCAAATTTAAGGAAATGAACTACCAATTAGGTGACGGCTGTGCAAATGTCAAATTTAACACAGTGAAGTAGCTATTGTTTTTGAATTGTCTGAGCACCAAATCATGGAAAGAGCCCAAGGAATGTAGCGACCCACCAGAAGATCACCCCAAGGGCTGAAAGAGTAGAAAGAAGACAAGGAGTAGAAAAGACAAAGCATCCAAGTGGCAAAGGCAAGGTGAGTTATTGCCAGACGAATGGCACAACCTATTTTCTCTAGTCAACATTGATGAGGGGACAAATTACAGTCTATTTGCAAGAAAGAGTGCAGCCATGTTCATGCATTAATGTTTGAATGCCAAAGTTAATTTTGGTGATTGTACAGCATGGTTCTAATAGGCCTTTTTTGAAGAATGACATCAGTAATAGAATTTTCCTCTTCCCAAGGTTTAGAACGCACATGGGCCACTTACAGAAAAGAGCACTAAAATCTTTCCCAGGAAGCTCCAAGTTGATCTTCCTCTTTATATAAATTGTAAACTTCTCATTTGAGAAGAGGGATCTACTCTTAGACTTAAGGCAAAACTCTGCCCAAAAATCTCTCAGGCTTGTAAGGTAGAGCTCTGCCAAAATTTTTACCTTGAATCAGAACTTAGCTATTTTTACCTCCATTCTGATTTTTGCATCTTTAATATGTGTTTATGCCTTGATTCTGTGTTAATTCATTTTCTTGAATGCTTTTACAGAATGATTTCAGCATCTCTAGTGCATTTTTGAGTTTCCTTTTACAGGTCTATCAAAAGTGTCCCTAGAGGAGTGTAGGTGAAGTGGATAGGTTGTTGCAGTGTGTCCTAGAATGCCTATAGTAGTTATTTCCTCCCTGTATCTCCATAGACCCCTGACCCACTAATGTAGAAGGTTTTCTCACTTCATATGAAGTGTATAGGCACTTCCTTTTGGTGAAAAGTGTATATTCGAGCTGGGTGGATCACATTTTCTGGTGTATCACCTTTTCTTTTTTTAGGCTTAGGCTTTGTTTTCGGCATCTCTTTATCTCTTTTCATCCCCCCCTTTTTTTCATTTTGTTGGTTAGCAATAGGAGAAACCAGGGCCTAAATGATACATCAGAGGGAGATAGCCCTTATCTAGAGACTCTCCCCTCCAGCTTCGCCAGTCCCACAGGTGAGAGGAGAGTTTCCATTATTGTGTGAAGAAGGCAGGAGCTCAGCCTCCTGCCAAGGGTGCAATCTTCTGTGTCAATAGTTTTTGGCACACCTGGTGGGACCAACTAGGACAAGTTGTGTCCAACGAGTTGAAGAATTTTTAGTGTGTTCTTTAACCAACCATCCTTTGGAGGCTTTTGCATCAACACCAATGGTGAATCTAAGTTGAATCAGCTGGTTAAGCAGTTTGGTGCCATTAAAAAATATTATTTTTGTATGTATAATTCATTTACACAAAATCATGGGTCTTGTTTTCCTTCATATGACTATGATGAAGCTCAAGATTTTTAGAGAATCACGTCAAGCAACCCTCCTAGTTGACCTACAATGATAATGGAAATGGCCCTGGAATTTGAGAAGCAAATGATGGAGATTGACCGACTAGAGGAGTAGTATGGATATTAGGAGGAGACGATGTATAAAGAGGAGTGTTTGTTTAGGCAAGCCCAGGCCTTGCACTCCATAGAGGAGGAGGTAGAAAAATGGAGAAATTCATTTATTCAAGGTAGTCAGCCTTGTGTGGCCCCTCCTATTCTGAATAAATCCCCCTCTTATGCACCAAATCCTTTCTATCAGATAGCACTTGCTCACTCCAGCTCATCTTATGCATCTGCTCTCAATCTTGTGTGCCTAGCTTTCCAACATCAAAGGGCATCAAAGTAACCCCCCATGGAGATCAATATTCTCAATTCCTTATATTGTGAATATTCCATTGGGGGGAGTACCACAAGCCAACACGTCCCTCTTCTAGAGACTCTTTCGATGCATCAACAGTCTCTTCCTAGCATCACTCAACTTCCCCAAGTCTTTCAGCATGATGTGCAAATCCCAAGTTGGAGGAAGGAATGCCAGGAACCAGCCTAGAGACTTGAAGATGATGATGTTGGTGATCTCTAAGAAAGGCTCTTTCAAAAAAATATAGCTAGGATAATTGTAGAGTTGGAGTCCCAAACGAGATTCCTCAACCAATGTGTGATAGACCTGTCTGAACCCAACCCATCCACACACCTCCAAGAGAGCTATCAGGCCACACCTGATATAGATGAAGTGCTAACCAAGTGGAAGGAGGAGAATCATTTGATTTTATCTCAAGGACTACCTCCTCTTCCACATGGTTCTCCCACTTCACACCTTCTCAAGGAGGAACCTGTTCTGCAGGAGGTGAGTGAGGAGCAGAAGATGTAGTCTGCAGTTCCTCAGGAGAATATCTTTAAAGGTCTAGAAATCTAGATCTTGGAGGAGGTTCAGGAGAATATCTTTGAAGATATAGAGGTTTGGACCTTTGAGGAGGAAAAGGAGAGGCTGGTCTCCCTTGAGGAAAGCCTTGAAGAAGAAAGTTTTGAACAGAGAGGGGATGTTTTTTGGGATGAACAATCATTTTGTGATTCCATTTCAAACATCACAACTATCACCCTTCTTCAAGAAGGTCTAGAAAGAGCAGAGGATGAGTCTAATAGAGTCTTCAATGAGGCAAAAGGAAATAATTCAGACCATGATGCATTGCAAGGGAGCTATACATGTCAAAGGGCTAACAGTGATAAGCTAGTAGCCACTGATTTCTTGGTGAAGAACACTAGTATGAGGGACTAGAATTCAACAAGCTTCCAAAGACAAGTAGAGTACATATATGTTAGAAGCATGTTTAATTCTGATCCACTTGGATACTAGCGAATCCAGGTGACAGGTAAGAGGAGCAGGTCACCAAATCTCCTTTTCATTTAGCCACTTGCCTAGCACCATAAGTCTTCTTGCCAGGAAGGGGACTTAAGAAGTTTTCCCTTTGATCCAGGAGGGAGGCAAATATTCCTAGTTAGTTGTATATAGCAATTTTCTTTCAATTTTTTTCTTGCTTTCCCTAAGTGTAGTTTACATAGGTAATGTTTTTATCCTTGTGTGTTTCTCTTTGTGTGTGGGGTAAAAGCTTCATGTTTGATTCTTGGATCTTGTGGGCCTGTTGCTGATTTTTGTTCAAGTTGAATCTGAGTCCATGCCCAATGGACTACAAGGCAACTGGTATTTAAGCATAGCAGGCATGCTTCCCCTAGGAGTCACCAATTTGTTGACCATTTTTGCCTAATAGGCCAAAAAAATAGGTCCCCTTCTATCCCTACTATTCTAGGCCATTTCATTTTTCAATTTTACATGAATCTGTTCATTTTTACGGACTCTAAAAAATTTCTAGGGACTCTACAGGTCTAAATCTATGGACTCTATAGGTTTTGGACGCTATAGGTTTTGGATTTCTACGAACTCAGTAGGTTAGTCCTTTGGTGCATGAAGGATCAGTTCAGAGAGTTCTAGGTTTTACAAGGCTTCTTTGGGCTCTGGTTTGAAGAAAATCACAAGAAAAGTTGGCATGGTTGAACCAGTTTAATGTTTTGGTTCAATGTTTGGTTCAACACATGATTCAATGACAAGTTCATTAGCAAAGTTTAAGGCCTTGGTTTAGCGATTAAAGTTTAATGCTTTGGTTCAATCATTTCAGTTCAATGGATAGTTCAATGAGGAGATTCAGTGAATAGTTCAAACAGCTCAGCATGCAGTGTTGAACTGTTTAACTAGTTCAACAATTTGGTTTAATGCATTGGTTCAATGCTCAGTTTAATTTAGTTGGTTCAATGCATTGGTTCAATGCACTTGGTTCAATACATTAGTTCGATGCCTGGTTCAATCGGTTCAAGTGTAATCGGTGGGTTCATCGGTGTACAACTTTAAACTGTTGAACCAGTTCAACCAATTGGTTCATTTGGTAGGTTCAACATGTTGGTTCAATTAGATGGTTCAAATCATTTGGTTCACCCAATTGGTTTAGCGGCTTCTAGTTCAAATCCCTTGGTTCAACGAGTTGGTTCAGTGGGCTTAGTGCATAGTCTTGAACCAATTAAACCATTGAACCAATTTTGGTTCAATGGTTTGGTTCAATGGGTTAGTTTAATGAGGTGTTCTATAGTCAAAGGTCCAAAATCCCTTGTGAAGGGAATTTCAAGATCCAAATGCCCTTGCAGAGGGTAAGAAATATTCCAAGGATAGCCGAAGGGCACAGTCGAAGGTCTAGAAGCCCTAGCAGAGGGCAAAAAGGATTTTCAAAAGGCCTGAAGGAATTCAGGGAAAGAATTTTCAAAGGGCCTAAAGGTGTAGAAAAGGTCAAAGATCCCACAAAAGAGTCAAAGCGGCCAATTCCTGCAAACTTTTTATCCATGGGAAAAAGCCCAAAATAGAAAACCCATGGGGAAAAAGCTTGAAATGAAAGACATGATGATTTTGCTAAGGACAGTGATGTCCCAAAAATCATCAAATTTAAGGAAATGAACTAGCCATTGGGTGACGTCCATGTGAACATCAAATTTAACGCAGTGAAGTAGCCGTTGTTTTTGAATTGTCTGAGCGCCAAATCATGAAAAGAGCCCAAGGAATGTAGTGACCCATCAGAAGATTGCCCCAAGGGTTGAAAGAGCAAAAAGAAGACAAGGAGCATAAAAGAAAAAGCATCTAAGTGGAAAAGGGAAGGTGAGTTATTGCCAGATGAATGGTGCAGCCTATTTTCTCTAGTCGGCATTGATGAGGGGACAAACTATAGTTTGTTTATAGGAAAGAGGTGCAGCCATGTTCTTACATTAATGTTTGAATGCCAAAGTCAATTTTGGCAATTGTACAGCATGGTTCTAGTAGGACTTTTATAAAGAATGACATCAGTAACAGTGGTTTCCTCTTCCCAAGGTTCAGAACACACATGGGCCACTTGCAGAAAAGAGTGCCAAAATATTTCCTAGGAAACGCCAAATTGCTCTTCCTCTTTCTATAAATTGTAAACTTCTCATTTGAGAAGAGGGATCCACTCTCAGCCTTAAGGCAAAACTCTACCCAAAAATCTCTTAGGCTTGTAAGGCAGAGCTCTACTAGCATTTTTACCTTGAATTAGAACTTAGCTATTTTTACCTCCATTCTGAGTTTTGCATCTTTAGTATGTGTCTATGCCTTGATTCTATGTTAAGTCATTTTCTTGAATGCTTTTGCAGAATGATTTCAGCATGTCTGGTGTATTTTTGAGTTTCCTTTTATAGGTCTATCAGAAGTGTCCCTAGAGGAGTGTAGGTGAAGTGGATAGGCTATTGTAGTGTGTCCCAGAATGCCTCTAGTAGTTATTTCCTCCCTGTATCTCCATGGACCCCTAACCCACTGATGCAGAAGGTTTTCTCACTTTAGATGAAGTGTATAGGTGCTTCCTTTTGGTGAAAAGTGTATATTCAGGCTAGGTGGATCACATTTTCTGGTGTATAACCTTTTCTTTTTTTAGGCTTAGGCTTTATTTTTAGTATCTCCTTCTCTCTTTTCATCTCCCCCCACTTTTTTTCATTTTTTTAGTTAGCAGTAGGAGAAACTAGGGCCTAAATGATACATCATATGGAGCTAGCCCTTATCTAGAGACTCTCCCCTCTAGCTTCACTGATCCCACAGGTTAGAGGGGAGTTTCCATTATTGCGTGAAGAAGGCAGGATCTCGGCCTCCTGCCAAGGGTGCAATCTTCTGTGTCAACAGAAACATGCTTGTGAAAAGCTTAAAAAGAGATAAAATTCATTTCCAACCTTCAATTACATGATATCCATCAATAAAAACTTGAAACCAATTTCAACACATATTCTCCAACATGAAAATCACTTGCATATACATGGAACAGAGCAATTTGGAGCATCAAATGACTACTTTAGCATGGTGAATGAACTTTTGACCACACTTGCACCTTTTACAAACATCTAAATGAACCTTTTCAAACTCTTGATGGCTTGGACAACTAATATACCCTAATTATCATTCCATGAACAAGTTGAACAAGCTTATTTAGGTAACTCCAAGTAAGGTTAGGCATGGAGTTGACTATGAGAGATAGCAAGGCTATAAGCTACCCAAAATATGACACAGTGAAACCAAAACATGGAAGGAGGTGGTAATATTAACTTGAGACTTTTATAACATCATTTCCCAACTACATGAGGCCCTTATAAGAGAATAACACTCTAAAAATAAGAAGAAATTTGATTGAGACTATACATGTGGCACCTTCCTATAACATGGACTAATTTGCTCATAAATACATTATAAAACATGAAAATAATAATTAAAACCATCATATGAGTTATAAACATCTTCTAAAACCAACACAACTAATTGGCTCATATAGATTTGACCAAAATCGAGCAAAACTGATAGGGTGCATGAAATAATTATCAAAAAATTACATTCAACTTCATGAGGATGGATCATGAAGCACAGGCCACCATTATTCAAAAAAATTATATTTAAATTAAGGTCTCTATGTTTACTATAACCTCCCAAAATCATTTATCTTGAAACCTCTTCAACTATCTGTACTGAGCAAAAACCTAAAGGTCACTTCTATACGTCTAGAAATTCAAAAAAGAAGTATAATAGTTTTGGCTCTAAAATGGAATCTGTAGAGCAAAAAAAATGTATATATGAGTTTTAGGAAGGTGAAGAGGCCTTCCATGATATTTTCCCATGTGGTACACTTCCCCATGGGCTGTATAAGTGCCATTTTCTCCTTTTTTTAATTGGTTTCTTGGATTTCAATTAGATAACCTACAATATTATGATGTAACTGACATCCCTAATATCTAAACTAACCTATTTGACTTTTTTAAGTAAAAATGACACATGGGTAACTTAGGAACCATGCCACTTGCATTAATGACCCTTAAAAGCACATTAAATAACCCAAAATGACAAATAAGCTAATGAAACCATGACTAAGGATATAAATGAATTAAATAACATCAATTTAACCAAAATATATCCTATGATAAAGATATAGACCCATACATATCTAAAAAACCAATTTTTTTACCTATAGGGGTCCAAGTTTGACCTAAAAGTCAAACTTGGTTAACATGACCTTTCTACTTTTAGACATATAAAGGTCATACAGAGAACATGCTCTTCCCATAAGGATCATCTTTAATTTCTCATAACATCTTGAGTTCTATGCATGGGTATTCCAATCATTCATGGAAGATGAGAGGGCCTATTTGCTTCAAATTGGTATAACTAGTTTAGAGATCCAAGCTCTAATCTTTATGAACCATGCCTAAGACTCCCAAACACCCCTAAACCTCCCTTAAACCTTAATATTGACCTAGCTAGAGATGTTTAGGGAAATATTCATTCATATGCTCATAAGTTGATTGTTTATCACTTGGATCATGTTGGAAATTATGGGGGGGGCTCATGTCTATGGCTTTAAGTTGTACATAAACTATACGAACATATCCCAAAAAAGTAAATTTGTAGGGTTTTAAACATATATTGTGTTGCAAAGCCTAAGGATATGTTCTAAATCATGGAGATGGAAAGCTTAGGAATTTTCTACTCATTCAAGGCTAATATGATTCATGGAATTGACTGAAAGTGTCCTTACTATCTCCATATAAACTACCAATATGTGAGGTAGTTTAATTAACCTATTCATGAAAGAATAATATGTATTTACAAGTAAATAACTCTTAAGTGATCTAAATTCCAATACATAATAGGTTATCCAAGGAATATCTAAGTCCTATCTAATGATTTAAGAACCTAATGCCACTATATGACCATTCAAGTAATGAAGATAGATAGAAGGTTAAAGAGCAATAAAATAAACCCACTTATCTTGAAAATGGAAGAATATAGTGGTCAAAGGCTTGTGTGAAATCATTTATTTACATATACAATCATATTAAATATCATCTAGGTGATCACACACCAAAATGGAGGCCATTATGATAGTTTGAAGGCATTTTCAAAGACCATTCTTAATGCACATTGAAATGAGGATACCTAATGCCTCATGGATGCCTATCCACACTCCATGTAGTTTGAATAATTATCAAATGAGTGAATATTAATCTATTTTAGGAATGTTCAAGGATTTAATAAATCCAATTGAGGGAGTTATAGCCTCCACAAGTCTAAAATGGACTCATTAATTATATGTCAATGCTTGAGGAAGGAAATATGCATGTGTAATGATCATACACCACATTGACCTCATTAATGGTCTCTCCCATGCCTATATTTCTCTCTCTCTCTTATCTTAAAAATTCTTTATTTAAGTAGTCATTGATCTCTTGCTTTGTCATCCCTCAGCTAAGTGTAGCAAAGCTCTACCAAAATTTCCTTGTAAACTCTTTTGAATCAATAGAAGATATTTTTAGATTCTTGTTAAATGTTAGTGTGCTCTATGGACGTTTTATTTATAGAATGTATGCATCATGTTATCATTTATATGTCCTTTTATTTACCTAGCTTTATGTTATTATTCTAATGCAATTTTTATGATGTGTTATCAAGTAGGAATTCTCTCGAAGTGTCATGAGTTCATAGTGTCTTGAGTAGATCTATGCATTTATCCTTCAAGTTACAGGGTCCTACTCAACCTCCTTATAAAATACTCATTATTTAAACACCTTAAATAAATTTGTTTAGTCACTTTCTCTATCAAGTTAATTATTAAACTTTAAAGGAAATGATTATGATTTGATATCTCATCAATTGGTATATCACCACTTAGAGTAGCTTCTTGCATTATTTTTTATATCTCTTTCCCTTTTCCTTGTGATAAGTTTAGGTATTAAAAATAATTTAAATGAAAAATTAGGGTATCTATCCCCATAAAAACTAGAGGTGTGACCTGCATATTATGCAAACCATAGTTTAAGGTCACTCCCATATTAGACTAGGTTTGAGGTTTAGACTTGAATAATCTTTCCTATACAAGGGTGCAACCTAAAATCTCTAATAGTTATGGAAAACCTAGTGGGACTAGTAATCAAGGTCTTGGGAAACTTTATTTTACAAGCTTTACACATGGGAGGACATTTTAAAGGCTATAGATAATTAAACATATATTGGAAGATAGTTTCATGCAACAAGTTTCTACTAGATCAGCTTCAAAAGGTAAGCAAATTTAGTTTTTTGAATTACTACTAAACATAAAAAGGAGAAAGAGGGTTCCTATTTCTAATCCAAACCCCACACCCCCAAATCCTCCTAAGTCTCTTAATTATACAAATTTCTACAAGTCCACCAATCCTAATGGCAAGGCTTAGATTACAAGCCTTTGTACCCTTAAGTGGTGGTAACCCTTTTAACCTCAATCAATATGATGTATTCCAGTTGCTTCCTTGAATATTTTGCCATATTTCACAAGATAAAATTCCACCACCCCTATAGAACACATAGATGGCATTATAAACCTATGTTTAGTGCACAATATCACCTAGGAAAATGTAGCCATGAGAATCTTAGAAAATTCCTTGAGAGGCAAAACCATTCATTGGTATAAAGGTCTCACTCCTACCTCAATAAATACTTTGGATGAGTTTGGTGAGTGACTTGTCAATCACTTTAAAGATATAAATGACCATGTGTCACTAGTTGAAAAACTCACCTCAATCAAGAGGGCACCCCAAGAATTTATGGTTGATTTCAACCATAGATTTCAAAAGACTTGGGATAGAATCCCTATTATCATAAATCCTACACCTAATTATGTATTTCTATATTACCTAAGAGCCTTAAATTTAGATGTTGTATTAATGATCCAATCCATGGGTGGGATAACCTAACTAGAGGCATATGAAATATCTATGAGGGTAAAGAGTTTCTTGATGTGAGTAGTGAAATTGACTCCAAAACCCCTCATGCCCCTCTTTACTGAGCTCTAACCCACTGCCCATGGCATTGCTCCATTGACTACTCCTAATAATCAAAGATAATATGATGATAGTCAAGTAGATAGGCTTGAGAATATTGAAGGTTTTTTAAAATCCCAAAACAATAAATTGGTGGCCTTAGAGAGGCAAAAATAGACCTCTTACAGACCATATCAAAACCCCTACCAAGATCCATATCCATCTTACCCCTATAATAGACCCTCTTATCCACCAAATCAATAATACTAAGGTTATATTACACAAGCCAAACCCTATAATATCTATAATCCTAATGTTGCAAGGAGCTCAAAGGAAATGGTGCCAAAACAAAAAAATATATATATAGCTCAAGAGGGTCAATGATCTATTCCTTGGGGATAATAAAATGAAATGGTGATGTCTGAAAGTGGATTTGGAGTAATGCTAGTTTCCCCTTCAATTCAAAAGTATTACTTAGTTGTAAGGTTTCAATTTAGTTTCACTTCAAACATAGTTGAGTATGAAGCCCTTATAATTTGACTATAAGAAGCAAGAAGGAGAGGCATCAAACTTTTACATGTGAAAGGTGATAGTGATATTTTAGTGAATCAAGTAAGGGGTGTTAATGTATTGAATAACCATTTATTGAAGGCCTAAAATCACTGAGTATGGGACCTTCTAGAATACTTATTAGCATTTGACATCAGGCCCATACCAAGACAATATAATCACCATGTAGATAGGTTTGCATCCATTGAAGCTTAATATGACATTGTAGATGGATTTAAGGGAATTCAAGAAAAATCCCAAATAAAATTCATATGAAAGCCATCTATACTTGATAATGAGGTAATTTGGTAGGTCTTGGATAGTGATGAATAGATTATGCATTTTCTCATACAAGAGGCAGAATTCTTCCATAAAAACCAAGGTAAGATTCAACATAAATTTGATGATCAAATAGTGTATCTCATCTATAATAATTTTCATAAAGAAATAGTGACATTAGATAGCATCTTTAATGAAGATTATCAGATGAGAAGAGACAAGGTAAGTATCTCAACTAAGGAAGATAATTATGAGAAGATAACAATCTTTAAGGATAAGCTATTAAATTTGGGAAAAGTAAACATAGAAAAATAGAGATGAATTCATTAAATTATGCCAAGAGTATGTATATTTTTTTTCATGGGAGTACCATGATTTGAATGGATTTGACCCCAAGCTTGCCTAACATACCATAGAATTGGAAAATAATGCAAAATTATTAAGGTAAAAGAAAAATCCAAACAATACTAAGGTAGAAGAGCTAATGAGAATGGAGTTGTTCAAATTTATTAATTACAAGCTAATATTCACCATCAAGCATTCCTCATGGGTATCAAACCCTGTGCGTATGAGGGAAAATAAGGGAGAGATATAACTATGTGTTAAATTTAGAGACCTTAACAAGGTGTCTTTGAGGGACCATTACCCACTACCCTCTATGGATTAGATACTTCATAATGTTTCAAGATATCATATGTTCTCCTTTATTGATGGTTAATCTGATTAAAATAAAATCTTGGTCAAGGAGGAGGATAGGCATAAGACTACCTTCCTATAAATTAGGGCACTTATACATACATGAAAATTCCCTTTGGACTGTCCAATATGGGGGCAACTTTACAAAGATTAATGGATGTTTCCTTTGATGGGTTAATCAATGAAATGGTGATCATCTACCTTGATGACATCACTATATTCTCAAAATATATAACAAATCATGTGGCTCACTTGAAATTGGTCTTTAATAGATGTAGGTAGTTTGGAGTGTCATTGAATCCCAAGAAAAGCATATTTATTACTCATGAGGGTAGATTGTTGGGACATGTAATGTTAAAGGATGTTATATATATAAACCTTGAAAGAGTTGAAGACCCCTACCCAAGCACAAGAAAGGCTTTTAGAGCTCCTTAGGGAAGATTAACTTCATAAGAAGAGTTATCCTCAGCTTTACATAGTTGGTCAAACCTCTTACTCACATGTTAAATAAATCACAAGGAATTCACATGGAGCAAGGAAGGTAAGTGGAGATTTGAGTCAATTAAATATGCCATCTCCCAAGCCCCAACACTTTTTAATCCTAATTTTATAAAATAATTATTTCTTTATGCTTTCTCTACATTAGATGTAATTCATGCTATGCTTATACAATAGAATAATGAAGGCTTAGATCAACCAATTGCATTATTTAGTTAGAACTTAGATGTACATGAGTAAATATATATTTTTTTGGATAAACATGTGCTTGATTTGATGAGAATATTGAATAATTTTAGGCACATGGTGTCAAATAACAAGGTCATTGTCATGGTTTTATGTACACCCAAGTATCAAATAATTCATACTAAATAGAGATCTTAGTGAGAAGAGAGATGGGTAGGTAAAAAATATATGAAATATTAACTTGAGGTGAGAGTTAAAAATATTATTTAACTTAAAGGTTTATGTGATCACCTTTTAGTAGAGGTAAAGAAAGATAAAGATCAAGTGTTGGTAGTCCATGACAGTTCGTAGGCAGCTATAAACAACACTCCTCCTAGATGGACCAATGATGTCATCAAATTCACTCAAATAGGTAAATTTCATATAGTCATGGATAGATCTAAAATTAGGCACTTTATATTTCAAACTATACCCTATGTATTGATATATGGAGTGTTGTTTAAGAAAGACATAGGAGGAATGCTTTTGAGGTGTGTGAAATCAAACCAAGTGGACAAGCTACTTAAGTAATTTCATGATGACCCTTTTGGTGTGAAATTTTATACTAATATTACATCCTTATAAATAATTATATATAGGTAATTTTGGCTTAAATTGTTCATAGATTCACATAGTTAGGTTAAAAAGTGATCAAAATGTGCCATGTTCATTGGCAAGCAAAAGTTAGTTGCCCTTCCTTTACAACAAATTCAAGTGGAATAACCCTTCATGTAGTGGGGCTTATATTTCATAGGGATTATCCATCCCTAATCCATTAATGGACATAATTGGGTCATGAAAATACTTCACAAGGTAGCTACCCTCAAGGATGCCATTGATAATTATATCCTAGAGTTTTATGGCAACCTTGTGACTAGGTTTGGTGTGCCTTCAACAATCATCTATGATAATTCCTTATAACTTATTAGTAATAAGGTATGTGAGTGGGCTCTTAGACTTGGTATTTACTTTAAGGAATCCTCTAACTATTACCCACAAGGCAATGGACTAGTAGACTCCACAATCAACAACTTGTTAATGATCATCAAAATAACCATGGAGGATAGCCTAAGAGAGTGGCATATAATATTGAAAACTGCCTTATGGGTAGATAGAGTGACACATAAGAAGGATACTGGACACTCTCCATACCTCCTTGTCTATGGTAGATAGGCAATATTTCCTATTTACCTTGAATTGCCTACCTTAGAGCTTGTTCATCAACTAGAGCTATTAGAAAATGATGTTATGCAAGTGAGAATGAATGAGCTAAGATAGTTATAGGAGATAATGGATAGTGATATTCATACTATGTGGTATAATCAACATCAATTCAAGAATTCATTTAATAATATGGCTTCATCTAGAACATTCTAATAGGGAGATGTAGTCTTCAAGTGGGATGAGGATTGTGCAAAGTCAAGAAAACACTCCAAATTTGATAGCATTTGGAGTGGACATTACATCATCACCTTCTACGAGGATATTAATTCATTTGAGATTTATAAATTTAATGGTGATTAATTCCCCATCCCTATCAATGTTTGATTCCTCAAGTTATGTTATTAGTCTCTTTGATGTTCCTCTTGCACATAGGTAGATAGAATTATCTTTTCTCTCTAAGTGTTATGCATATGTGTCATTTTTGTTATTTGTTCTTATATTTAGGTAGTTATGTGTTGTCTTTATTACTCTTTCTTTTTTTTATTTTTGTTTCATTATCTCAATATTATTAAAGGATAAGGTAGAGATCATGTGCATTCATGTTCCATTTACTGAGTTATCAAGAATAGTTTCAATTTTTTTCTAAGTTCTTTGACCAGTAGGCTGGTCAAGCCATTTGAGTCACCAAAAATGTTGACCACTTTCTAGTCCCAAACCTTAAAAATTATTAACCTTATGCCTCGATTCATGATCCAAATTTATTACTATGGTTGTTAGTCATGTCATGAGTTGATAGGATTGTTTATAACATTCATTATTTTATCATGTCATAACGTTACCTTGGCAATCCTTATGTACATTTGTATCTCATTTCAAGCATGATTTAAGTGTGATTATGATGGTAAAACATGCCTATATGGTCCTTGATCACTTTTAATATTCCTCAACATGTCAAAGATGCAATGGTGAAGATAAACCAAGGAGGCAATTTGATAGAGGCTATAATCACTTTGGTTTTAACCTGATAATCAGACGTATGTTCATTTTAGGATTTTAAAAAACATTATATAACATTTCATAAGGTTTAATTAAGGTTCCATTTATCATTAAGGTATTTTATATCCATTAACATGGAAATTTAATTGATATATTCCTTTTAAGGTCATATGTTTTAGTAAAATCAATGATTTTTTGTCATAATGAGAGTTAATTTGGCCTTGATAGAACACTAAACCACCATAAAAACCTCTAGTGGACCTCCTTAGTTTCATCAATCCATCATTAAATGGTTTCATTCCTCATTTGGATCTATTATCACCATATTCAATGATAATTCCTCCCAAAAGGGGCCCACACATGCTAAGTTATGACTGTTCAACTCCCTCATTTCCTACTACCAAGTTCAAAGTGTTATATTCCCCCTATTTTCCCTCCACAAAACCTAATATAAAAATTTTAGGTCTTCAATAAGGAGGATTTATATAAAAATGATAGTTTATAGGATTTTCTTCAGTAATATAGATCTGTATTATACGAACCAGCTCAGGTAGAGGAATGATTTTGTAAAGGGAGATCATAGATATCATATGGTGGAGAGAAGTGTTTTTTAGTGTCTTAGGAGCTTAAAATTATCTCATATCTCTCTTTTAAGCTCATTTATAGACTCAAATATCTCCTTAGGTTTTTTCTCTTGCTATATAAGGGAGAGAGAGTGGGGAGCCAAGTTCTTAGCCATGGAAAAAAGACTCAAGCATCTTCCACATAGGGGCATTTGTTTATAGGTTAGTCTCTTATCCTTTATGAACATTCCTTAAGAAGTTAAGGAGTCCCTATGCCTTTCTCATATGCACAAGGCCATTTAAATTAAATGGTTTTCAAATAGTTTTTCCCCATCTACTCAAACCAATCATGGATCCTACTTCCTTGAGTCTTAAATGGTCTTTCCATGGAACTCTCAGCACTCAACTCACATGTGTGAGCTTATACAACTTATAAATATCTAAGACTAGTTCTTATGTGTGATGTGTAGATGAGTTTGTGCAAAGGATAGAGATTTGATGCCTTCATCAAGGTTTATAGATAAGGTTGAAGAGTTTGAGAAGGTGTTTCAATGCTTCCAATGCCTTCTTGCTCAGATGGAAAGTTAAATAACCCTATTATAACCTTAGAACACCTTAAAAAGAGAAGGTTTATTCATATGTGTAGGTTATTATATTATAAATATTGTGTATGTGGTTAGATCACACCTACATAACCTCTAATGTAGCTCAAAACATGTGAAGAGGAGTAGGAGTGGTGGTGGATCACCTTCATGCCTTTGAAGACAAGTTCCCCAACCCTTATGGTAGCCTCACAAGCCTGTAAAACACATTTTATGTCTCTAAGTTCACTCTGTCACCTTTTAATAGTGTTTAAGGTTTTTTTTATGAAAGTTACCATTTTTTTAAGTGTCTGAGGTTTCATTTTAGGAATATATAGACTTCATCTCTGCCTAAAACTTCTATGTTTGCTTAGGTATGTATAGTAAGGTCTTAAATTTTCATATGGATTGGTCTTAAGAGAAGTCTTGTCTCCATTTCACTTCATTCCTACACTTGTAGGTTTCACTTTTCTTCCACTATCATTTGTATTATATTATCCTTATTTCCATGTCTTATACTTCATGCCTCTCCACTACCATCCTCATTCATTCATATACCCTTACTCCCAAGGTTTTATCATGAAAATATGACCCCCATAATTCATTAGAACTAATAGAATCAAGGAGACCACTGGGTATTAGATCTATATGATTGTATAGTAATCTAAGAGTGCAAATGTGCACCTATAGCCAACATTTAAGGCTACTATAATAGGGTTCCAAGAGGCATTGTGTGGACCATCCAAGGCATGAATTTTGGTATAAGTATCATGGAATGTGAATTATAAAAGGATTGAATGGTGATATGAAATATTCATAACAAAATATCCAAACACTATATAGGTCACCTCTATCGTATATAGGCATGGTAATAAATCCCTACAGACAGTCATAATGAGAGGTGATTACAAGTGACATCACTAGTCTATATTAGTGTCTCCATATTATCTAACTTAAGAACCAAATTACATACAAAGGTGAGAAAGGTTTAAATTATTAGGAATGAAAACTTGATGTCCATTATGTCTATGAAGGTATAGTAACATCTACACAGTCATGAGACCACATAGGCATATGTAAAGTATGAGACTTAAATTTGAGTGAAAGATAGGGTATGTAAAGAAAGTGGTGTTTGAAAACCATCATCTAAGAATGATAATGTCCCTGATAATGTGATGAATGCATCCATGATTTCAAACACCTCAATAGGCAATGTTTTAGGCCATACTCATAATTTGTATACCTAGATACACAGTCAATAGGTAGCTTGGAGCTAGTTTTGTCCAAATTTGTTTCTTGGGACCCTTCCAAGTATAGACAAGTTCCCAAAATTAGTATGAATGGTAATCATGACTTATTAAAGTGATTAATATGTATACTTTGTTGATAAAAATAGTGGTATACCCACTATTTTATTTCATACCAAGGCTTGCTTGTCGCAGTCACTTAGGGAACTAAAGGCTACACCTATGCCAAATAGAGTCTGTAGATAGTATAAAAACCCCATAGAATGTTTTGATTTAGTGAATAATGATGTTTAAGGGTTCATAAACCCCCTTAAAAAGCCTAATACCTATATTTTCACTCATGGTCCTTAGAGGTGGGCTAACATGATTAGGCACATAGACCCTAATGCCATATGGAGGTCCCTTCAAGCTATTGGAATTAGTTAAATGGACAAGATAATATCTATGAGGATGTGTAAGACCTAACAAGAAGGTTAAAAATTCCAAGATGTGTTTAATTTTGTTTAATTTCCTTTGACCCTTGAGTAAGCCAATTTATTTCCACATAGTTAGTTTTAGGACCATCTTCACATGCTCGCTCACTTCACCACATACATGCTCAGGGCCCAATATTATATGGAAGTTTAAATCCCCATATGGACTAAATATAAATTAAATATTGATTGGAATTTTGGGGTTACGATATATGAATGAATAATAAGAAAATAAGTTCTCAAAAAAAATTGTAAGCAACCCTAACCTCATCTTCTAACACTCATATATCTAAGCACCCTCTACATGGGAACCCAACCCATTCATGAGAGATGAGGGGGTCAGTTCCCTAAACATTCATGGATTTTTTTCTAGGTTTGGATGTACATACTCTACAAACCATCATTAAGATGTTGGATGTCTCAAACCCTGAACAAAGCCTAGAAATGACTTGATAGTGTAATTTTACCTCAAAACCCATCTAGATGAGAGTGTTTGATCATGAAATGACCTTTAAGTTCTCCTAAGGTCCTTTGAGCACCAAAGTGACCCCTTGGTTGGAATGTGTAGGGGTAAATTTGTACATAATGGGCCTAAAATGCTAATTTAGGATCAAAAACAAAGATACAGGGAGTATTTGTGTAGACAATGAGTTTGATAAGGGAGAATGATTCCCAAAGCATGTAATTAAACCTTTTGTTAGCCTACATGTTGACTTTCATGATTGGTTTATCGAATAAAGATATGCAGGTGTTGGAATTCATGGTTGTATGCATCTTAAGAAGGAAAAATGGTACAATAAAGTAAATGGTGATACCCTCTAAGGTATCTAAAGTGTTTTTCAAGTTATACATGAGTAAGAATGGATCATATCCCCAGTATTGAGTTCAAGGTTCATGTTTTAGGTCTATAGACCAACCAATCCTCAACCTCCACTTATATTCTACCTTCAAAAGGTAAAGTAGAAGACAAGTTGGTAAATATGAATGTTTCCAATCAAAAGGGGAAAGACATTAAATTATTTAAAATCCTTGTGTCTAATTAAACCCATATAAAAGTCATTAAAGTGGACCTTTTTATTTTTATACATATAGAGGTCATACAAAGAGCATGTTCTTCCCATAAGGAGTATCTTTAAGAGCTCATCATAACTTGAGTGATATGCATGAGGATTCTAATAATTCATAGAAGGTGAAGGAATTATTAGCTTCAAATTGGTGTAACTAGTTTAGAGATCCAAGATCTAATGTCTATGAACCATGCCTAAGACTCTTAAACACCCCTAAACCTCCCTTAAACCCTAATAGTGACCTATTTAGAGATGTTTAGGGAAATATGCATTCATATGCTCATACTTTTATTTTTTAGAACTTGGATCATGTTGGTAACTCATGGGGCTCATGTCCATAGCTTTGGATGGTACAAAAATTGTATAAACATATCCTAAAGAGGAAAATTTATAGGTTTTAAGACAAATTGTGTTGTAGAGCCTACAAATAAGTTCTAAATCATGGAGAGGGTAAGTTTATTAATTTTTATACTCATTCAAATCCAATATGATTCATGTAATTGAATGAAAGTATCCTTATTATCTCCATCTAAACTACTAGTATATGAGGTAGTCTAATTAGCCTAGTCATGCAATATTAATATGTATTTGTAGGAAAAAACTCTTAAAGGATATCAATGACAATACACAAGAGGTTATCCAAGGAATATCTAAGTATTATTTGATGAATTTAGAACCTAATTCCACTATATGACCATTCAAGCAATGAACATGGATAAAGTGTTGAAGAGAAATCTACAAACCTACTTATCTTCAAAATAGAAGAATCTAGTGGTCAAAGGGTGGTGTGAAATCATTAATTAACCATTTTCAAGAATGGTAACTATTATCTAGGTAAGCACACACAAAAATTAAGGCCATTATGATAGGTTAAAGGTAGTTTCAAAGACCATTCTTTATGCACATTGAAATGAGGCTACCTAATGCCTCTTGGAGGCCTATCCACACTCCATGTAGGTTACATAACTATCAAAAGAGGGAATATTGAGATATTTAGGAATGATCAAGTCCTGAATAAAGACAATTGTGGGATTTATATCCTCCATAAGGCTAAAATGGATTCATTAATGATATGTTAAGGCTTGACGAAGGAAACAAGCATGTGTAACTACCATATGCCACATTGACCTCATTCATGGTCTCTACCACACCTAGATTTATCTCTCTTCTCCTTAAAATTATCTATTTAAGCAGGGATTGATATATTGCTTTGGCATCCCTCAACTAGGTGTATGAAAGATCTACAAAAATTGCCTTGTAATCTCTTTTGAATAAATAGAAGATAGTTTTAGATTCTTTTTGAATGTTAGTGTGCTCTATGGAAACTTTATTTGTAAATGTATGCATCATGTTATCATCTATAGGTCCTTTCATGTACCTAGCTTCATTTTTTTATTTTGCTATAGGTTGTATGATGTGTCAGTAAGTAGTTATTCTCTTGAAGTGTCATGATTTCATAGTGTCTTAAACATATCTATTAATTTATCCTTCAAGTTGTAGGGTCCTACTCAACCTCCATAAAAAATAATCATTTTTGGAATAGATTCTATAAATTTGGTTAGTCATTATATCCATCAGGTTAATTATTATAATTAAAAGGAAATGATTATGAGTGGATCTCTCATCAATTGGTGCATCACCATTTAGAGTAGGTTCTTGCATTATTTTGTATATCTCTTTCCCTTTTCCTTATGATATGTGTAGGTCTTTGAAAGAATTGAATTAGAAAATTATGGGAGCTATTCTGATTAAACTAGAGGTGTGATATATATATATATATATATATATATATATATATTATATATATATATATATATATATATATATAAGGCAACCCAAAGTCTAAGGTCTTTCCCATGTTGGATTAGGTTTGAGTTTTTGACTTGAACAATCTTTCCTCTACAAGGGTGCAACCTAGAATATCCAACACCTACATAGAACCTTGAAAATTTTAAAATATTATGAATTAAAGACATGAAAAAATGCATTATATCATGAAATGAGTCCTTATTGGCAAAAAACACCTACAAATTAGTCAAACTAGTTGACTAGGTTAGTTTTTCCTTCATTTCCTATAAACTAGCTATTTTGGATGATCTCCCAAGGAAATTTTCAGCTAGATTTATGATCATATGATGATTTAATGATGAATAAAAAGTAACAAGATTCACTCAAAAATGATTGGAATTTCTTTAAATTACATTGTACCTCTCTTTGTGTGTGTTTTCTATCAAAAACCTATTTTATATCATATTCATACATGATACATACAACCAATGGTCATGGACATGAAAATATCAAAGTGTATTTGATTATAATGGAGGTATTCATTAGGTTTCAATGTTTTTAGATGCATAATTATCTAATTCTTCACAAATAGGTTGTAGTAGGATTTTACAAGGGTTTAATAGTGATCTAGGATCTTAATGATTTTATCATGAATAATAGACCTTGAATTCCTAAACCAATGTCAAAAAACATTAGTGTATTAGGCCATCTAACTCCCTCAAAGTCCTAAACTTCCCATGCAAAATTTGTGTATCATGGTGACCATGTGAAATGACCTCTCAGGGTGGAAAACAAGCCTTCTAAGCATTATCTTGTGTTCTTTGGTCAATATGATCATTAATAGTGCTTCTCTTGAGGCTCAAAATTTCCATACATCTCTCTTAGGACCTTATTATGATGTTCATGGTGTTTTTTAATTTTCTTCATGACCCTTCTTTATCTCTTACTACTCCCTTTGGATGGCCTTGTCTAATGATGTCAAGAATAAACATAGGTATATGCATAGAATTCTTCAATATTTGACTTCATGATGAGTTTAGAGGATCTTATAAAATGTTTTAAACATTAGTAACCTATATAAGATTCTCTAGAGTCATGATATGGTCTTTATCAAGCCATTCTTCTCTACCCTGCATGTAAATAACTCCTTGTCTTGACCTGTAGACCTATCTACTTATGAAAGTGTCCCAAATGAACTTTTTTAATGGCTATAGAGGTGTTCTTAATGGATTTTAAGACTCCATATTTCTTCTCAAATCCTTTTAATGTGAAATTACCCTCTCTTTTATTTATTTCTAACTCAAAGTTGCCTTATTTGGCCTAGTTCATATAGTAAAGGTGTTGCACATGCCAACTAACTAGTCATGAAGGTGTTTATGAGAGTTGATAATATCATAAAGTTTATTTGATAGCTAAAAACAATCAACTAGATGCATATTTTAGCTTTTTTATCCATCATGTGGTTATGAGGGTGTAGACACTTCAAAACATCCCTTACATCATTTTTAAGGTTGCATCACCATGACTTGGATCTCAACTTTGACCTAACCATTAACCTAGTTAACTCTTCTTTTAACCTAGTTGGCCCCATTTTACACAAATTTAAACAAAGTATTTAACACCCTAAATTTCACCTCTTTAGCCTAAGAGGGTCAATCATTGGCAGTTAGCCCAATTGTCGATGGTTAGCCTATCCATCGATGGTCAGGTACCATCACCCAATAAATTAGAAACTTCCAATTGTGAACAAGCTTGCACTAAAAAAATTAGAAACTTTCCCATGCACAAACTCATGGATTTATTTCTATCAGTCCATCACACTTATCTAGGACCAACTTAGCAACTTTCCCTCCCTTAATTTGGCAACTCTTTCTCCTCATTTAGGAAGTTTTGTGCTATAAATAAAAGTCTCATGGAGGAAATATGGGACCAAAATTATGAATCTATACTATCTTATTTTCTATGCAAAAAATCAATAACCTAAAGCTCTACCCATGTGATTCTCTCATCAAGGTATTGCTACGTTGATCATATTTCTCTAGGCATTCAACCATCTAATTCTTCAAAGTAAAGGTACCTCACTTTGTTTTTTCTATTTATTTTTATCCTTCTTTGTTTATTGTAAGTGTCTTCTCTATTGAATAATCTTGCTACCTCTTTTCCCTTACCCACATTACCCATACAACCTTTCTATCCTCTCAATTACCTATTTATATCTCATTTTACTCCCCATCAATTTTTTGATAGGTGACCACCAATAGTTGCTATAACCATCACCAATTATAGAAAATGCCACTGGTCACCCAATCATCAATGGTCAGGACAACCACCACCGATCACCCCAACCATTGATGGACACTATCACCCAAAATTATAGATTATTATTTTGACCCTCCTTTTCACCTTCTCAAACTTTTGGCCATCCCTTGACCTATACCTAAACACTTTTCTATTTTTTTTGGACCTGACCTTAACTTGTTTATTTCATGTAGATGACCCTATCAGGACTTGCACATGAGATAGATAGTGTCTTTGACCTTCTTATTATCCCCCAACCTTTATTTACCAATCAAAGTGACAATGCCTTTGAGTTATACCTTTGCATTATGGTTTTCACACCCCATCGAAAGGATGTAGAGGAACAACTATCCATAATCCAAGAGGATATTGACAAGGCTACTACATTTTGGAACCATTATTTCACTAACATCAATCTTACAATAGATTAGTCTTCTTTTTATATTGTTCATCGGCATCATTTCATATCTACTATTTGTAATTTCTTTTTCATTAATAAAATTGAATGTTGAATAAGGGCTGACAACCATTTAAGGAAGCATATTCCTTTCTTGGGACTGATTTCTCACCAAGTAGCCCCTTACCTCTCTATTAACATATTTTTCACTAAGTTTATGTGATTTGTAGATCACTCTTCCCTCGCCAAAGAAGATTTCTCACCTCATCTAGATATCAATACATGCACTTTCTACCAGGTACACACCACTCATCTATTGTTTCTCTCTTCCTCCAAAGCAAATAAAATTAGAGTAAGGAATTGAATGAAACATTATATCACGCTTGGTGGGAACCCTTAAGGGTTCATAGTTTGGTTTATTTCATATAGTTGCATTATTGAATATCATGTTTATTGCATTTATACAAGTCTTTAAATTTTTAAAAATACAAAATTTATTTTACTTTTCTTTTCTAAATTAAAAAATGAACCAAAAAAATTACAAAATTCATTCTAGGGATAGGTTGCATTATCATCTGGCATTATTGCATTGTTCCTTTTTTAGATTCAAAGAAACCAAAGATTTCCTTTCACACTAAAATTAAGTGCATCCATTGAATTTCATATTTAGTGCTTAGTTCACCTAGATTAATTAATGGCATTTTGAATGAATCATAGAACACAAATGTTAAACTACCAAACTATTGCACCAAAGAATACATCAAAACATACTTGAGACAAGACCCATTGGGATTTCATCACCCTTTGGATCACCTTACCCTACCTAGAGATCCCACTTAGGTTTCACCACCAAGGGGAGGACCCACTCTATTCTCTAGTGGAGTATAAACTCTAAATAAATGGTATCTATTGGCTCAGTGGCCTAGCTTGGCTTCAGGTTCATGAAGTGCAAGGAGCAAGCCCCCAGTACCAAACCACATACCCAATCTATTTTATATTATTTGAGCACCCAAACTTAACCTAAAACCATCCTTAGTTTTTTTAGTACCTGAATCATAAGCCAATTTTCTATTTCACACTCTTTAAGGCATAAGTGAAAAGTGATTTAAAATAAATCCTAGGAAAAATTACACTTTTAGTGTGTGCTTTTTTTTCTTTGGATTTTTCTTAGATTGCTCATTATTTGAGGTGAAAGGTTTGTTTCCACTTCTATATTTTTCATATGGTTTTGACCAGACAACAAGTGAAAAATCAAAATAATCAACCACCACCTTCATCTTCATCCATGGATTGTACCTTGAATGTAGATAAATCTCCCCATGGTTCACCTCACCATTCTACTCCACCAACATCTCCCTATAGAATTCCAATCATATCTAAAGGAGATCTAAACTTCACCACATTTCTCGACAATAATCCAGTTTCCTTGCAACATTACCTTAACACCTTGCCCCATCATACCCCTCCCACTTTGATTACTTTTTTTGAACCTTTTCTTAGTATGTCATCCCACCTCATGGCAGGAACCATTTCAACTCAACCATTATCTCAAACCTCTTCCAACATCCCATCCACCTAAACCCAAACCAACCTTCCATTACCCAACCAAACACCACCAGTTATACCCCATGGGGGTTCAACCTTCCCATTAGTTTCTTATGCCCCATCTAGTGTGGCATTATCCTCCACTTCAGCTTCTATCTTCCCTTCAATTTAAACCAATCCTTTGACCATAATTCCACTTCAAAGTTTAGTTCTCTCCATACCTCAAAACCTTCCTCCAATTAGTATTAGGGAAACCACCCAACCTCAACCTTCCCAATTTCCTCCTATCTCAAGCATACCAACCACATCTTTTGCTCAACACATGATTATGAAAACTTACCAATATGTATTAACCTACAAGGGTACATACCGACCACCACCCAACCTTTTATACCAAATAGTTCTTATGTGCCACCATCTCACCTTGTTAGCACCACCTATCAGTATACAACTTCATCATTACCATCTGCTACCTATTTTTACATTGCCATAAACCAACCTCAACAAAATGTACCTCTTAATTATGTAATTTCTCAACCCCATACTAACCTAATCAAAATTCTCATGGATAAAATGACTAGTTGAGAGTCATCTATCTTTTCCACAACCAATCTTTTGTCTTATGACCAAATTTGTAATGAGCCTATCCATCCCTCTATACCTATTCATGCTTATCCTTCTCAATGGGAATTACTCAAATTTTCTAAATTATAAGGTAAGGAAGACCTTCAAAAACATTTAAGAGCATTCTAACATGTATGTTACTTGATCACTTATGATGACACTCTTCTCCTTCGATCCTTTCCCATGTCATTATTTGGTGCCACCCTTGATTGGTACAATGTTCTTCCCACTCATTATATATTTTATTTCTCTCAATTGGCACAAAACTTTTTGGAAAAAATTTCTATAAACATATCTAAAAAGGTTTCCATTATAGACCTATACTCCATCAAATAGTTTGAAGATGAGTCCATTGTTTATTTCATTGCTAGATGGAGAGGTCTTATTAATCAACTCACTTTCCCATTACCTCAACCTAAATTAATTGAATTTTTTTCCTAGGGTTGTGTTAAACACATTGATCCAAATCTCCAAGTCCAAACCTTTAGGACCTTTGATGAAGCTTTTACTATGGCTCATAAATTGGAAAACCATGTTATTGATGAAGGGAAGTTGAAGCTTCAAAATAAAAATTCTAGTTTCAAATCCACAGATTCATCTTCCACCAAAACCATGAACCCAACCAATTCTAAATTGAAAGCATCAACACATTTGATCATTATTAAAACCTCACTTCTTCCACCCATCAACTAAGCACCTCCAACCAACAACCCTTCCAATCACCAAAACTATACTTAAAATTGGGTCCCTTCAAAACCATTTAGCCTAATTAAAGAATCTTATGCATTGGTGTTGGAGAAACTACTTAAGGCCAATATAATCCAACTTCTACCCATCAATCCCCTTTAACAATTTGATACTTCTCATTCCCTTCCTAGGTGGTATAATGAGAATGATCATTGTGACTATCATCGAGTTATTGGACATGATATTGATAGATGCAATACTTTTAAAATAATTATCCAAGACCTAATTGACAAAGGGTAGCTTGTGTTTGACAACCCAAATACTCCTTCAAACCAATCCCTTGATATTTTCTAAAAACCATTTCCACACCATCCACCTTCATCCCAACACCATGAAAACCAACCCAAATCCTCCAATTCACATGAAGCACATGTAATCAATGTCATTATTAATGTGCCCATTATCAAAGAATTTATTACTTCCATTACCCAAATTAAGGAGAACCACCTGCCACCAACCCCTTAAAATTCTCAAACAAAGGAAGTGACTATCCCCTCCACTTCCTTATATGAAACCATGTTTTCATCCACCCCTCCTATGGTGGAAACACCTAAGGAGATGGTCACTGCATCAACCATTTTATTCACTCCTCTAATCTAACTCAAAAAACCACTTATTCCTTTGGATAACTAAACTGAGGAAGAAAACCAATCCTTCCACCTAAAACCATTACCCTTACCACACTAATTATAGAATGATATGTATCTTCCCTGAAATCCATCTCTCAAGAGATAATACCCCTATCTACCCAACCATTACCTTCAAAACCTTCCACCAAGGATAACAATACTAAAACTACTTCTTCTTCATCCCCAAAGGGTTTACACTTTGAAGTTAACAATCAAGGAACAATTTTTGTTTATAAACCCTTATCCTAGCTAGCTCAAAGTTTAGAGTTCACCTCCTAAACAAAATTTGATAGAGCCACCTTTTGGCATCAGCTTGGAATTCTGTATCAAAATAAAATTAAACCTTCTACTTCAATGGAATCCACTCTATAGATAATTATTATAACTCCACCAACTACTCCTCCTAAAGTTACCAAGGGACCACCTCAATTACCCCTATCTAAAATTTCTAAATTACCCTATGCTTCTTTTACCAAGCCAATCAAGATCATGGGGATCCCTCCCATGCCAAATCCTACTCACCCTCCTTTAAGACTAGATCTAACCACACCAATCCAACCAAAACCCAATCCAATTAAGCCCATTAAGAATGAGGGACTACCTAGACCTCAACTTTAAGGAAGAACCATACCAAATCCTTCACCCTTACCTTTTTATTTAAGGACCACATCCCTCCACCATTTTCATAACTTACTCTTCCTCCAAAAACCCATATCCCTTTTCTTTACGTATAACAAGCCCATCTCCTAGTTTAATGTCATTCCTCACCAACCTTTTCCCATCCACCTTCCCATCTATTAAACCCTCATCATCTAGACCCCCAATTTATAGACCAAGTATAACTAAGATAATTCATTTGAAACCTTTAGCTAGGCTTACCCCACCAACCATACCTCCTATTAAAAATCCCTTACCCAAAAATAAACCTAAACCAAAAACCCAAACCCCACCATTTCCAAAATCCTTATCAGAGTCTTATACACCAATATTAAAAAAAATCCTACAAGCTTCTACCATTAACTTACCCCCCATCAAGCCTTTTGAACCCACTCGTCAAAAGCCAACCTAGTTCAATGACAATCTAATTTTTCTTTACCATAGAAACCCTAGGCATGCTATAGAGAACTATAAATCTCTCCAAACTCTCATTTATGGCCTTTTAGAAGAGAATTATCTATTGCATGAATCTTATTTAAGCCCTTTACCTCTTTTACCACCTATCCAATCCTCCTACCAATCATCTCCTTCTCTAATCCCACCAATTAGTGTAATAGAGGAACCAAAGAAAGTAACTATTCCCCTTACCATATTATTCATATGGTAACTCAGCTTAGAGTCTAACACAAGGACAAGAGTAAATGAGTCCAATAAAATGAAAAGGGTAAAGCTAATGCCACCATTATATGGTCTTACCCTTCACCTCCTCAACCAACTAATCAAACCTAATAGATTACACCTTCACCTTGACAACCATCTAAGCCTAAGGTCTCTATTTTGGGAACCCCTTCCTCCTCCAATGCACCTTCATTTGTCCAATGCCTGGTGATAAAACAAATTCAAAAAGTGCCCATAAAAATGAGTCTTTATGAATTAATCAACACCTCACCTCAACATCATCAAGCTTTAATTAAAGTAATGCATTCCATATAAGTTTAACTAGATTATCCCCAACCTCTTACATCTTTGATCAGAGTTATCCAACACATTAGCAGTGTCACCTTTCAAGAATATAAAATCCCACCATATCATAGCAAAGATCTTGACCCCCTTATTTTTATCACAACATCCATCAATCATACACATGCCAAAAGGGTCACGATTGATGGAGGATAAAGTATCAATATCATCTCCTCCCATGCTTATGATCAACTTTAACTACATAATAACATCATGTTGGAAAGCTTGGCAATTCTCTGATTGTTCAATGATACCTTGGCCACTACTTTGGGGATATTTATTATACACATCCATTTGGGGCCTCAAACCATTCCTAAACTATTTTATTTTGTAGAGGGTTAATTTCAATATAATGTGTTACTTGGTCACCCATGTATCCATGCCATGGCATACATCCCTTCTACACTTCATTGATTCTTTAAGTTTGAGCATGAGGGACAAGTTATTACAATCAAATCTGATCTGAGTCCCTTTACTTCTTGTAATATGATGTATCATCCCAATGATGTTCTTATTCCACCTTCACCCTCTTTACAACCAACCACTAGCCAAACCACTGCATTAAACCCACATACCAACAAGTAAACTTTCAAAAATAGTGAAGCATCCACTAGTTCAACTATTCCTTCATCACAAATCCTGATTGAGCACCCCTTACAATCCACATTCTAATGACTTACACTTGGGGAATATCAAATTTTATCTTTGGAGTATTTTTCCTCTCCACATGAATTTGGAAACCTTCAGAATTATCCATATTATGATCCTAATATTGGTACCCTTTTTCCCTTTGGTCTTCCCAATAATAAAACATATATTGCTTATGGGGGACTTTATAAACTTCTTCTTGCACCCACCACCATCCCTTATATTCAGCCATTCACTTATAACTTTTCCTATCTTAGCAACCTAACCTTTGCCCAAACATACCTTCATTGATTCACTTGGAAAGGGTTTGGGTTTGGCCTCTATGAACAAGGACCCCATGAACTTCCTACTATCAAAACTTAGAAACTTCATGAGTTCTTTAGCCTAGGGTATGTTCCCCCAAAAGAGCCCATACTAGCCTCACCAATTCTACCTCTCCTATTTGGAGAACCATGAGCCTCACCAATTCCACCTCTCCCATTCAAGGAAGTTATACCCTTATCAACCTCACATTTCCAATTTAAAGAACCTATACCCTCACAAACTCCATTTGAAGATAATGACATCATCCCACCTAACTTTTTTTAACCAACACTATCATTTTAGGTCCCCTAACTTATCAATAGGGGGTTCAAACTAAAACCATTCATCTAATCCACCTCAAAATAATCATGCATGATTCTCCTAACATTAATGCCATCCATGTCAAAATGACAAATCTATTCTTACCTATCTAGGTGTTGAGGATTCTTCTCTTCAAAAATCCCTCCCTCCTAAAAACCAAATAATGTTAAATGAATCAACCATAGACATTAACTTGGGTACTTAGGAAAACCCTCATATTGTCAATATTGGCCAATCCTTAGCTCTTAAGGAATAAAGAAACTATGAAGCCTTCCTTCATGACCATAGCATAGTATTTTCTTGGTCTTATCAGGATATGCCTAGTATTGACCCATCCATTATCCTTCATAACGTCATCACTCATATTGAGATTAAGCCAATACAGTGAAAACTTCATCAAATTCATCCTAATATAGCTCTTTTTGTCAAAGAAGAACTTTAACACCTATTTTCTATTAATTTCATTCAACCCATTGACTATCCATAATGGGTCTCTAACATTGTTCCTATCACCAAACCCACTATGGGACTCCACCTTTGTGTTGATTTTTAGGATCTTAACCTTGCATGCCCCAAAGATGACTTTCCCTACCTAACATTGACCAACTTATTGATCTTACTATTGGCCATGAAATTTTATCCCTCATGGATAGATTTTTGGGATATAACCAAATCTTGATTTCCCCCCAAGATCAACATAAGACATCTTTTATCACCCCATGGGAAAGTTTATGCCATCGTGTCATGCCTTTTGGATGAAATAATGTAGGAGACACATATTAGTGAGCCATGACCTACATTTTTCATGACCTAATTCATATAATAGTTGAAGACTATGTTGATTATTTAATCAAAAAATCCAAACATCACCAAGACTACCTCACCATTTTATCCATCATCTTTCAAAGACTTATTCATTATCATGTCAAGCTCAACCTGAAGAAATACATCTTTGGGGTTTTATCAAGAAAACTTTTGGGCTTCATTATTTCCCTCCATGGAATATAAATAGATATCATAAAAGTTTGAACCATTCTATAAATGCCTCCTCCTACTAACTTAAAATAACTTCGTAGCCTACAAATAAAACTTCAATCAATCCACTATTTTATCTCCCAACTATCTAATCACTATCAACCCTTTCACCACCTCCTGAAAAAAGATACCTCCTTTAAATGGAGCAAGCAGTGTCAACAAACCTTTGATGCAATCAAGGAGTATCTTTTTTCTCCACCTATCCTTTTTCCCTTAAAGGAAGATCAACCCTTTTATTTATACCTATCTACCACTAATCATTCCTTGGGAGCCATGCTCACTCATCATAATGACCAACATAAGGAGAAGGTTGTTTATTACATCATCCACACCCTCATTGACTATGAAACTCAATGCACCCATCCAAAAAAACTTTTCCTTGCCTTAGTTTTCATCAGCTCTAAACTTTGTCATAATCTTCTTAACCACAAAACTTATATCCTTACCAACAATAACCCCCTCAAGTATATGCACTCTAAGCCATATCATAACCAATGTATGGCTAAGTGGTTCATGTTTTTAGCTAAGTTTGATCTTGAGTTTCTTTTGAAAAATTCCATTAAAGGATAGGTTTTTACATATTGACTAGCTAAAGCCCCTCTCCCTGATAATCAAACTCCTCTATTTTCCTTTTTGAATGAGTCTATAGCTACTCTTTCTTTAAAAGAACCCACCTATCAAATGACTATGTATTTTGATGGTTCCAAATGTCAAAATGGTGGGGATGCCATCATATTCCTCATTCCCATTAATGGAGAACCTCTCCATTTTTCTTTCAAACTCAATTTTGAATGCACCAATAATATAGCTGAATATGAGGCCTTGATCATAGGTCTTCAAACTACCATAGCCTTAGGAATCAAAAATATACATGTCTTTGGATATTCTCAACTTATTATCAACCAAGTTATAGGATCCTAACAATGAAAAAATTATGTTTTTATAAAATATAAACAACTTGCTAACAAACTATTAGCATCATTTAACCATTATACCATTTAATCAATCCCTCACTCTACAAATAAATTTGTATACATAATGGCTTCCCTTGAATCCTGAATTCCATCCTAACCTACTAACTCTAAACTATTTGTCACCATACACCACTTTTTCACCCCATCTTACCTCAGTCTTGATCTTCCTACCATTTACTAAGTAGAAACATTACATTTAGACATTTGGTATGACCAAATCTTTGACTACCTTAATGTTGGTTTCCTTCCACCCAATATTTCAATAAATGATCATAGATATTTCATTCAAATCACCTCTTGATACTTAATACTAGGGGTAATTCTTTATAAATCAAGCTTTGATGGCCTCCTTCAATTCCTTCATAACAATGAAGCCTCTCATGCCATTAAGGAAGCACATGATGGCATCTATGGAGGACACTTTAATGGTTTGGCTATTGAAAATCCTATTCTTTACTTTGGATACTATTGGCCTACACTTAATCAAGATTATTGTGACTATGCTAAGAGATGCATCAAATATCAACAACATGCTAACCTCTATCATGTACCTCCTCATGGTCTCCAAGTATCAGTAGATTATTGGCCCTTCTCGTAATGGGGTCTTGATCTTATTGGTGATATCAATCCTCATTCCTATCAATGTCACCAATATATCATCACCACCATAGAGTATTTCACTAAATGGGTGGAAGCCATTCTATTTATCTCAATAAAAGATTAAAAAAGCATTGACTTAATTACCCATCACATCATCTATTACTTTGGTGTCCCTCATAAAATCATCAGTAACAATGGAAAATCCTTCAAGAACAAAAAGGTCCAGGAAATTTTTAAGGCTTTTGGCATTGACTAAAGTTTCTCTTCCCCTTATCATCCATAAGCTAACAGATAAGCCAAAGCTTTTAATAAAACCCTCATCAAAATGCTCATTAAGGTGGTCAATTCTTTGAGCAAGGATTGGCACCTTCATATCCCATTTGCTCTATGGGCCTACTGCATTACTATTCAAACTGTTACATGCACTACACCTTTTTCTCTGGTCTTTGGAGCTGAGGTAGTTCTACTTATTGAAGTTTAAATTCCATCTCTCTATATATCCTTACAATAAATTCTTTTTAAAAGTTACTATCATCAAGAATACTTAGCACACTTATAAATTATTTATGAGCATTACCTTGTTTCCCTTAATCACCTCCATATCTATCAATATCGTATCAAGTGAGCCTACAACAAACATTTAAAAATACAAGAATTTAAAATTAGAGAACTTATCTTTAAATAAAACTAGCATGTCACTAACATGGAGAAAACCAAAAGGGGTAAGTTTGCCTTTAACTAGTTTAGACCCTATATTATAACCCACAAGTATAGATTAAGAGCTTATAATTTGTCCTCTCTTGAAGGCAAACCAAAACCTGAGCCTCTAAATGCTTCAAATTTATACCATTTATATTGATAAGGCCTATCTAACACACCCTGCTATCTAACTTAAGTTCATCCTTTGATTTTAATAACTTCTCACTCCCCTAACCCTCTTACCCTATTCCTCTTAAGGGCATGAGGTTACACCAGATCCATGTGATTATATGTTAAGCCTTTTCATCCAATCTTAAATATGGGTACCATGGCTCTACCCATGGCATGGATCTCATCGATACTTTTCATCTTTTGTTAGATGGAACCTCATGACCACATGCCCTTTAAGACCCCTTTATATTATCACATAACCACCATATTAAGGCACAACCTTTCCCTTACAAATGGTTTCACTCTAAGCTTCAAATAGATAAATCCATGTCTCAAACAAAAGTTCAAGATTTTTGGGATACATATTATTTGGTTCTATTATCATAAGAAAAAGAAACAGACTATTCCCTGAAAGGATGGTTATCACCTAAATGATAAAATGATAAATTTCTCCCTCGAAGGATAGCTATCAAAATTCTAACTTAGACCACTCCTTCAAAGGATGGTTGAGCTAACATGATAAATATTATTTAGTAGCCACAATCAGCTCTATTTTTTAACCTAGTGAAGCTTCCCACCTTAATCAGCTTCACTTCTTTTAAATCAATACACAACCCTATCAAAATTCAACATTATCCTAAACAAACTACAATCAGTTCTCTTTTAATATTGGTAGACTTCTTGCATTGGTCAGTCTACCCTTTCATGACATGGACTAGTCTATTTTAGTTATATGCATCACCTAAGTAAAGGGGTAGGTAAGCCCATACATGATTCCCTACCTAACACTTCTTCCCCATCCACCTATCAGTACCTTGCCTTTTTCATATCACCTCTATAAATCAAATGATTTTGAGCCCACTTAACACATGGTGTTTATATGACACACCTTAGTACTAAGGAAATGTTAATTTGATGTGTATGAAGAGTTCACATTCATTAAAATCCTATCCTATTTGTGGGGTTTAATGAGATCCTTGCCAAAGAATCTAAAATTTCTCCCTTTGTTATTACCCATACCTACCCTACCTATCAAAACTAAATTCATTCCACAAAACAAAGCATTAACATTCAAAATTAGCTAATTTATCATATCTAGCTAACATAATTAACCAACCTCACCTCAGAACATTAAATTAATCATCATGAATAAAATTATTAAAACATACTTTCTCACATACCTATATCAATTAACCAACCATTACCATTAAAGTATCATAGCATAATTAACATTAAAGCATAACTGCATACATAATCATGAAAGCATAACCAACAAATAAAACATTAGACATCATCAACACAACATCTCATAATAAAATTATATCATACATATATGTGCAATGTCTATACATCATAAAATCTCACTCAAAATACATCTCACATCTTTGGCACATAGGTCGGTATTAGAAAAATGGATCATATGCATATCATGGCCCTGGTAGATGACTACCACTAGCCCCACTAGTACTTGTATCTATACCTACACTTGTACCTATACATGTACTAGGTGGAGGACCTACTGGCTAACCCACTACCATAGCCCACTACCTTGGGGTCCCCAAACCTAATCCACCTAGCACACTCAATTAATACTCTCCCCACCATGACTCATTAGGACATTATGCTAACATAATGCCCTCATAATATCTCAATTCTTGTATCATTTTATGATACTTGATCTATGTGATATATCTAGGAGGTGTTGTACCTATCATTGCTCCACTAGCCTATCATAAAGAATCTCTCTCCTAGGTCACCAAATTAAGTGATACCCTCACTTGGTCTTACTCCCCTGTGACTCCTCCTACCTAACCTTAAAGAGTCGCAACCTACCCTTATAATTTAGCTATCTAGGCCTACACTACCACTAGTGCTACCACCACTTATGAGTCCCCCTATAATGGCCCTTATCTTGTATCTACATCCATTAGGGCCCTATCACCATCTCCCAAACCAAAATCCATCATTGTATATATACCCTGGAACCATATAAGGTAGTTAGGTGTCACCCCGATGTCATCACCTCCCCTCAGCTATGGCTCCCTAAAATCCAAAACCTCATCTTATGGTTGTGGTTCTAGAAATGGATACTATGAATTTTCCCTCTTGTATTGTACAAAATTAGGAGGGATCCCCCATACCAATCTAAACTATCATTTTATCCTCTCTAATGGGATACACTTGGTCTCTCCCTCCCATCACTCGTAGATCCACCTCCAGCTCTGAAAAGACAATGTATGATATCGATAGCCTTCCCATGTAGGCCATTCCCTATATGGCCTCGATACTATATCTCTATCCACCAAACCTCTTAGTTCATCTCTAAACTAGTCTAGGTCATGTGTACCACTACTTGCTCTTGTCAGGGCCCTCTTTCTCCCCCATCGATAAAAACTAACCCTATAATCCATCAGTAAATACCACCCAACTATTAAACCTAATGGTTATAGAACTTGTATGTGCTCATATGCCCAATAATGTAGCACAAACCCCACACTAATGCCATACCATTTGTGTGCCTAAAAACCCCATAACTCCTTTTATATCTCCATTAGTAATACTTGTGCCCATATAAACATAACTATACCTAGATATAACTCCACTAACACCCCCAATAACACACTAGGGTATCTCCCTCTGACTAAATCTAGAAATGCATAATATGTAACCACTAACTACAACATAGTCAACAAATGTCTATCCCCTAGGGATCTCTAGTATAGTGGTCTGATATTGAAGCCTCTAGCATAAAACTTTATTACACCAACATCATCCCCATATAGCATCTCCAAACACTCATCCATCTCATCCCCCTCTATCTGATAAATGGGATCTCCTCAGATCATTAACTATGTAATCTGATGAACATCATCCAAGAGTATAGTCATCTCTCCTATCAATAACCAAAAAGTATTAGTCATTGGGTCCCATCTCTTAATGAGGGAAAATATCATAGTAGCATCCCTTATAAGATACTAGTAGTGGTGTATCCCCCCAAAACCCACCACCTCCATATGACACCAATCTTTGGCTATCATCACATCTCAAACTATTGAGAATATCTCAAGAATATGATCTCATAATTGAATCTACTCTCGTGCTTACAAATAACCATGTCATGACTTAAGTAAAAACCTATCCCTATAAACAAGACCATTAAAATAATTGATATTCTTTCCCTACCTTTCTCTCTAACAACACCATTTGAATGACCTACCTACCCTTTATTTTTCACCCTAATACTGACTATCCTCTTCCACCCACCCACACACCATTTTAAACCATACTTTCTCACATATAAAACACCTACATCCTAAGTCTCCCTAAACCTCAAACCTAACCTTAAACACCTAAATTATCAAAACCTAAACCCTAAACCTCAAACATAACCCTAAACACCTAAATTCTCAAAACCTAACCCTAAAAACTTAAATTCTTAAAAACTAAACCCTAAACTCTAAAAACTAAACCTTATAAAATCCTTTTTATCAACCATCAATGGTTATACCAACTGCCAATGATGTTTTAAGGGAATTTTATACCCTTAGGGTTGACCGATGTTGGTTGGGTCAACCCCTTAAAATCACCTATGGGTGATCGTTGGTTGCTGGCCTTGACCCTCCAACCTCCCTAAAACACCCAAAAACATCAAAACCCCCCTCCTCTTTGTATATTGTCTTATTTCCCCTCCCTCATCAATTTTAGTCAGTTTCCTACCCACCCCTCCTTTTTCCCCTCATGGAAACAAAAACCAATCAACAACCTAAAACCTAGGGTTTATTTTCACCCAAATATCCCCACTATGTAGAATTTAAGTCTTAATTAAAACTCTAATTAGTTTCTATCAATTTTTTAAAAAAATATCCACCTCATTTCATGATTGGTAGCACCTTCTCAAGTTGTGCTCTACCACTAGTGCATCTCTAGGGTCCATTTCACCTATGACCATGCTCTCAATAAACCAATATCATCCTGACACCTCACCTAAATTCTATGCACTCACAAATTCTCTTCGTATACTATTCTCAGATAAGATAAAATGCTAAAAGCTCACATGAAAATGAGGATAAACTATTATCAATTACCTTTTTAACCATCAATTTAGGGTTTACAACCAACCATCACTAGTTAACCCTAATCATCGATGGTTATCTAGCCATCACTGATTGACCTTAACCATCGATGGTTATCCAACCATCACTGGTTGACCCTAACCATTTCTTGTTGACCCTCACCATTGATGGTTAGGGTGGCTTGTTCTTCTTTTTTCACCTTCTTTACTTATTTTTACACCTTATTTCCTTTTATCAAACCATAACCTAATTTACCTAACCTCCCATACTTGGGGTAACTAACCTTGGACTATCAACCTCCCATTTTTTTATTCTATGGCTTATTTAACTAAAGCCACATTAAAAAAATGGCAAAATGTAGACACCTAAAAACATCCCTTACATCATTTTTAAGGTCACATCACCATGACCAGGCTCTCAACCTTGACTTGACCATTAACCTAGTTAACTCTTATTTTAACTTAGTTGATCCCCTTTTACACAAATTTAAACAAAGTATTTAACACCTTGAATTACACATCTTTAGCCCAAGAGGGTCGACCACCAATAGTTATCCCAACCATTGATGGTTAGGTACCATCACCCAAAAAATTAGAAAATTTTAGTTATGAACAAGATTTCACTAACAAAATTGGAAACTTTTTCATGCACAAACTCATGGATTTCTTTTCGTTAGTCCATCACACTTATCCAAGACCAACTTAGCAAATTTTCCTCCCTCAATTTAGTAACTCTTTCTCCTCATTCAAGAATTTGTGTGCTATAAATACAAGGCTCATAGAGGAGATATGGCACCAAAATTTGTGAATCTAGACTCTCTTGTTTTCTATGTAGACATTCAACAACTTGAAACTCTACCCATTTGGTTCTCTCATCAAGGTACCATTACACTACCCACATTTCTCCAAGCATTCAACCATCCAATTATTCAAAGCAAAAGTACCTAACTTTGTTTTCTCTATTTATTTTTATACTTCTTTCCTTATTGTAAGTGTGCTCTCTATTGAATACTCTTCTTTCCTCTTTCCCTTACCCATATTACCCATACAACCTTTCTAGACCCTCAATTACCTATTTTTAGCTCATTTTACTCCCCATTAAGTTTTTGATAGGTGACCACTAATAGTTGCCATAACTATCACCAGTTATAGAAATTGCCACCAATCACCCAACCATCGATGATTAAGACAACCACCCCCAGTCACCCCAACCACTGATGGTCACTATCACCCAAAATTACAAATTGTTATTCTGACCCACCTTTTCACCTTCTCAAACTTCTATCCATCTCTTGACTTGTACCTGAATACTTTTCTAATTTTTTAGACCTGACCTTAACTTGTTTATTTCATGTAGATGAGCCTACCAAGACTTACACATGAGATAGATAGTGTTTTTGACCTTCTTATTGTCCCTAACCTCTATTTACTAATTAAAGTGACATTGCTTTTGAGCTATCCCTTTGTATTATGGTTCTCACACCCTAGTTGGAGAATGTAGAGGAATAATTAGTCATAATCCAAGAGGATATTGATGAGGCTACTACATTTTGGAACCATTATTTTGATAATATCAATCTTGTAATAGATTATTCTTCTTTTTATATTGTTCATTGGCATCATTTCATATATACTATTTGTAATTTCCTTTTTATCGATAAACCTAAATTTTGAACAAGGGTTGACATCCATTTAAGTAAGCATATTCTTTTCTTGGGGCTGGTTTCTCACTAGGTAGCCCCTTACCTCTCTATTAACATATTTTTTGTTAAGTTTATGTGATTTTTAGGTCATTCTTCCCTTGCCAAAGAAGATCTCTCACCTCATCTAGATATCAATGCATCCACTTTATACTAGGTACACACCCCTCATCTATTATTTCTCTCTTTCTTCAAATAAAAAAGAATTATAGTAATAAATAAAGTTAAATATAGGGTTTTTCAAGGGTTTAAGAGGTCCATAGATTCTTAATTATTCTTCATAGGATGCATACCTTTGATGGCAAACCAATTTTCATGAATATGAAGTCGATTAACACCCTCATCAACAATAAAAATTAGGATCTCCCATGAAAAATGTGTTAGAGGTAAAATAACTAAGAGGGGGGGTGAATTAATTATGAAATAAATTAAATTTCAATTCCAAAACTTCAAACTCTTAACTAATCAATAAAAGCATCCATGAAGCATATAAACCAATTATTGAAAATAATAAAGGAAACTATGCAAGATAAACACCCATAACACATGTATTATGTGGGAAACCCTCAAGAGGGATAAAACCCACTCTCAAGTCTACAAATAAGTTTAATATATTTACAAATAAGAGACTTTAGTGAAACACCCACTTCACAAGGAGCACCACCCCTAATCATGAACAAGCACCCACGTGTCTTAGATTTTGAGTACCCGCACAACACCTTATGATATCAACACCTCCATATCTATGATTAAATTTCAATCTAATGTATAAATAGTGAATAACAAATCTCTTCAACCCTTCACACTCTCTTAAGCCTTCACACAAGCAATGTATCTAAAACAACCTTTTAGATCACTCTACACCTCTTAACTCATCCTTAATATTCGAAATTGAACTAACATTGTTAAAATAATAATAAATATGACATCTAGGTCACATATTATCCACCAATCATGCTCACCTTTCTCTATTCTTCACTTAACAACTCTAAAAACCTTCATATTTGTTTATGCTCTTTATAGAACCTTTATGATCTCCATCTACTTGGTTGTCCATAAAACATACCTTAAACCTAAATTTTCCTTATTAGACTTATAATATTATCAATTTAACCTATATAGGTTTTTCATATCTTTGATATATCCCCTTTAAGCAACACCACATTTCAATTAGGCCTTAAGAAGCCCTTATAGGTCCATACAGACCTATTCATCCTTTTAACACTTCACTGAGAAAAACTAAGAACACAAGACCACTTTAAACAGAATAATTCCTCACCATATTACCCTTAAGATACCATAAATTTATTACATTCATCACTACACATGTTTTTATATGCAAAACCTATAAATCATTTTCCTTGTACATGAAAACACCATGAACGAACCAAGAGTCAACTTGTAAGCAATTGATCTTACTAAACACGAATTGGTCAAACCTAAAAACTCCATAAAATTAACTTTAAGGATTATAAAACAATATCCAATATATAATTCACATTTAAACATCCAAATACCATTAATAAAAACTCAAACATCCTTCTTTGGTCACTTGCATAAGATAGTCAAACCCTCAGTCAACTTTAAATCTTAATAAATGCAATTATACAACCATTCAAACCTAAAAATAATTTTTAATTGATTCCCATTGAATTTATCTATCACTTTTATTTTTATACCACCATAAAATTCATCCATAATCAAAATTTATTTCAAATATTTGAATTTCAACGGTTACTTTTTAATGCAAATTTGACTATGGAAACTCATGAAATCTACTTGAGAGACCAATTTTACACTACCATAAGTTTTTATAGACATCATTTAAATACATATAATTTGAAACACATGATATAGGAACAAATATAAACAAACCCATGTGACCACTTTATTTTGACACCTTCACACATGTGAATTCTAACATCATCAATCTGCTTACTCAGGAATTCTACCAAGATGACTAGGAGAACCTAAACCTTCAAAATTATATTACAATTAATTAAATTCACTTTAAAAAGTAAAATAATAACTCTTTGACCCTTATATGACCCTTCAAACATGATAAACTCATCACCAAAATCCATCAACTTGCCTAACCAAGTACACACTACAAGGTCCATGCATGATCACTAAGGCACACTTTATCATTTAAAAACATGTATAAAAATCAATTCATGGATAATTTTTGACACCTTAGGTACATCATTTTAAAAACCTCAAAAATATCCCCCTTTTTTTAATGTCAACACTTGTAAATGCTTTCAAAGACAATAACAAAATTGTACATAAACTCTTTCTCCCTTTACAAACACTTTCTCCCCCCTTGACACAATGACAAAGTGGGATTACCTGATGATCCTAAGTACCTATAAATGTTTTAAAATAAAAAATAGTGAATTTATCTCTTATTAAATATTATATAAACCCTCTTATCAACATGCATACCATTTCTTATCAAGACTACCTCAAACCTGCTCATTGGCAACACTCTACTTTGACCATGCACTACTCTATGAAGAATAAATTAACAATATAAAGGAAATATCAGTTATTATAAATTAAAAACACCTATAGGTACTCCCCCTAAGTCATATAAACTTGGGCACCCTTTGATCACCTTCAAACCATCTCCAACCATGATGAAATTTCATAGTTGCCTTCAAATTTTCTCTCACAAGCCACCCATAGAATGAAAATTCAAGATATTTCTAAAACATATATGATTCATAAATCCAACTAAAAAACATATTTAGGTACATCCATACATTTTTATTTTGAATAAAATAACCAAAAATCACTCTTCTTCACACTAGCCTTGCCTAGAGGCCTAGTAGCCCTACCTAAACCTTGCATAGCCCATAAATTTCTATGTATGCATCCTGATGGCTTGAAGTTTAATATATAGAGTAAAATCAGATTACTACTTATTCATACCAATAATCATAATCCAAATCTTCCTTTATACCATATCTCCTTCATAAAATGACCTATCAATTAGCCTTCCTTTTACACAAAAGCTTAACCATAGGTCAACCTATACACTTCCAAATGATTGTAAAGAATGTTTTGATCACTCATTTGGTAATTTTAATATATTAGGTAGCCTCAGATTTTAAATTATTTAGGAAGGTTACTAATCCATATGGTGCAAAACCTAGGGCATCAAAATGACACAAGACTAACTTACCACCTTTCAGTCAATTTCATATCTTTAAACTTATCTCACACCTTGAGGTCAACAATAAACACTTATGGACCATTTTTTGAGATCTGAATCCTTTTTAAACCCATAGAACCATGAAATGGTTTTTGACCTGCTAGCCCTTAAGTAAGGACTATCATAGTTGAGAGCCTTCAAAAAATTTCAACTTGCCCTCAAAATATCTTCAAACCCTAAAACCACATATATCACACTTTTATGAGTTTAATACACCTTTATATGTCACAAAGTCACTTTAAACACTCACCAATCTTGAACCAATCAAATTGTGCATGCAGACCATGTGTACACAATAGTCACTATGTCAAAACACCTTAGAAAGATCATGAAAGCCTTGTGACATATCCTCAACATTTTTGACACATGGACACATAAAATAAAACTATCCTCTACCATTTTTTAGCTTCATATACCTCAAATGCATCAATTTTTCAAGATAAACACACACTATGCAGTGAATACTAAATAAAATGGTCAAATTGAATAAATGGTCATGAATAACTCTTTGACTAGTTGAGCACATCTAAACCCATGAAATACACTTAGACAAGTCCTATCCACATTAAATATAAACCTTACCTTCATTATTCATGATTTTATTTTCTAAATGAAGCATCAAAATTTGACTAAAATATACTTTTAGGACTAATGTCCCTGAATAGATTTCTTGAAGCTTTTCATCACAAACTTCTGGAGAAAGCTCATGAACTTGTTACTACCCATTAACCAATGACATTATAATTATTTAAATATAAGTATATGATTCCCAATATTTATATTATATATTCAAATTTTTTTATTGTCAATGGCTTAGTTATAATATCTACAAGTTGTTCTTTTGTAGGCACATACTCCAACTTAACACTTTGATTACTCACTTGTTCTCTCAAGAAATGATATCTAATAAGAATGTTCTTATTTTTTTAGTGTATAATATGATTATTAGAGATATTAATTACACTAGTATTGTCACAATAGATATGACAAGGTCCATTTTGTCTTACCTTATAGTCTTCCAAGGTTTGTTACATTTATATTACCTGAGTACAACAGGAAGCAACAACTATATACTCAGCTTCTATGATTAATAACGATACAAAGGCTTGATTATTACTTATCCAAGATAAAAATCATTCACCCATGAACAAAACACCACCACTGGTACTTCTCCTATCATCCACATAGCCTGACCAATCTGCATTAGTGTATGTTTTTAGATTGAATTCTTTGCTCATGGGGTACCATAAACCATATTCTATAGTTATCTTGATATATATCAAGATCATTTTGATTTATTTCAAGTGAGATTATCTAGGATCAACTTAAAACCTACCTACAAGTATAATTTATTATATGATATCAGGCCTAGAAGTAGAATAGAACAAAAAACTCCCAATCATGGATCTATATAAGGTTTGATCAACCTTTAGTGAGTCATATTGTTTACTTAACTTGCATCATATGATCATTGGAGTACTCATTGGCTTACAAAATAATATTTTAAGCTTCATTAGAATATCCTTTACTTATTTTTCATTTTAAATGAATATCCCTACTTCAAGTTGGTTAATCTACAATCCTAAGAAGAAAGAAAGTTCTCCCAACGTTGACATTTCAAACTCAATTTTTATAGCATCTATAACCTCTCTACTCATGTTATCATTGTTAGATATAAAAACTATGTCATCAACATAGTGTTATCACTTGTATTTTCACCCTTTGAGGATATGAAAAATATCTCCTCATCCAAGTGGCACAATGGAAACACCTCTAGGCTTGTGGGTGGCCTAAGGATGAGGTGAATCTCTAGATAGGGCTAGCTCCATTGATGTAGCAATTTGGATCACAAATACACTTAAATTTGGGGGGTGAAAAGGGAGATATATAAATTTAAAAAAAATAACTTAAGGGAGGTGATACAACAAAATATATTATGACTTCCATCCATCAACATGTTACAAATGAAATCAAGGGATAAACTAACATACACTTCTTTAATCTTCATCTTCTCACATCAACATTACATTTTGAGGTTATGGATGAATTTAAAAAGATATGAGGATTAGGAAACATGACTTGAATATAAATAATGAATATAATAACTCATTCAATCCTTGACATTTCATAGAACACCTCACATGCCCTAGAAGAAGAATCTTTCTAACTACAAACAGGATGCAAGAATGAGATAACATGCTAAGGAATCCATAATCTTCAATAAGCAAGATCAAAAATTCAAGTATAACATAATAATAATGGTCATGAATAGGTAAAAATTATTATTATTATTGATAAAATGGTATTCAATTGAGCAAGGCTTCACCATACTTAGGTGGAGCATAAGTTATAATGGCCAAAATGGCTAGTTCTTATAGAACTTAATAGAGAGAGGAGAAGAGAGAAGTTAAAGGGTCATAAGGACACTTTAAAAGATAATAAAATCAGTTAATTATGTATTATAATAGTATATGTAATGAACCATGCAATTTTATGAATCCTAATTGTCCATACAAGTAATCAAACTCTTGCAAAGTGGCATAAAACTCCTTGTCTTGGCTCAAAAAATTGCCTTCATAATTTGGACCTATTTTAACATCCCATAATTGATTATGGATATGTCTAATTATTGTGAATAATTTTAAGGGTCTCAATTATGCCTCTTTATGAATTTTTTTTGGGCTTATTCATCTAGAACCTTCCCAAAATGAGCTATCATCATGTGTAGTCTAAAACACTCCTCTTTCATGCACCCTACACAATTGGCCTCAAAATTGGATTCATTTTTCCATTAAAATACATGGTAGGTAGTTTATTACATCTATAAATACCCTCCATGTCCTTATAATCATAAAGAACACCTTAAAATATCCTCACTTGAATATATTCACCCTTCTTACTAGCTTGTCCACTATGTCAGTTTTGATTAGCTGAGATGAGAGATTTAGTTTGGAAACTTATAAGTTTTTAATTAAAATTAAATGACCATAATTATTTATTTAAATTAATAATATTAAAATAAAACTTGATTTCATCTTTAGAATCCTATTGTATCCTGAACAATGCATAAAAATATCAAGAAAAACATATTTTGTACCTATTTGGTATAAGTTCGTACAAATAAAAAGCTTGGGAAGAAGCTTGAGTGAGTCCTATAAAACTTAAAATAGGTTTCTTTGAAAAAATCTTTCTTTATATCAGCTATCCAACTCCATTTCTCCAAAATGGTCTTGACTGAGGGTTTACAAGGGTTTTAAGCTTGTTTTGACTCTTAAGCCCTGTTCATAAAGTTCTAATATCCAAATTGAAAACAAAAAATCACAAAAATGTCCTTCAAGATCCCTAATAACTCCTATAAACCTATTTTTATCCCATTAAAAAACTCTTTGAGGATATGAGCATTTGAATCTCTCTTATCGAGTTATTTTCCCCATTCCAACAGGCCTAATGTTATCTACGATCCAAAAAATGGCTTATTTATTTCTCTAATTTATAAAATATTGGTAACCTATATATTATCCCCAAAAAAATTATCCAATAGGTTTAAATTCTCACCTCATTTTTAAATTGAAGGTGACCATCCATTTGGGGTATATGCCAAAACCTTGCCTTTAAGCCTGATTGTAACTTAGAGCTCAAAATGACCATTAATGGTTTTCATCGGCTCTTGATAGCTAAAATACACCTATATTCATCCCATAAAAATTTAAAAATAGTATATAAATCTTTAAAATATTTATAAATGAGAATGACCTATTGTTTGGTCTCTAGGCCAAAATCTTACTAAAGAGTCATGACTACAATTCTAAGACTGTAGGGTACCCTATTGATTTTCATCCCATTTTTCATATTATAATATGTTTATATTTATGTTTCCTAACTATCCACACCTTAATAAAGTGTTTTTATGGCTCTTGGCCTCATATTTTGTCATTGACTATCAAATCTGCCAGTTTGTGCTCAAGGGGAAGTGCCTCATGTTTGAGACAAAACAAAGGGCACTTCCCTTATTTTTAGACTATAGTGGATATTTTAGGGTATTCCCAAATTTTTTGAGACATAATACATATAATATTATTCTTATATTAGGTAAATTGACCTTTTAATCTCTCCATAACCTAAATAGACTATTTTAGGTAGATTGTGCAAGGTTATGTTGGTGTAGACCATGTTTTGCTTGTTTGAGCCACTTCCTTTGTTCTATATACATTATAAGATACATATGTATGTTTTAATATTAAAAATATATTTTATAAAATAAATATTATAATACTCTTACCCATTTATACACCCTTCATACTCTTGAATTCATAAGATGGTGTTACCCTGCTTAGCTATGTTGCTCTTTTGGAACCCTACCTGCAGTTGTGTGTATGTATTAGGCCTAGGTCCTAATTAATAAAGACTATCCTTGAATATATGAGATAATTTAACAACTTATTCGAATTTTTGACCCTAATCTCATCCAATTCAACACTTATATTCCATATCCATCTCACTATCTGCTCACAGTCACTTCTAGCTGACTGTGTGGGAATTTTTAGGGTCTTGTAGGTGTTATTCATATATGATACCTATGATATATATATATTATAAAATTACTTAAACCATTTTTATCATTTTTATCTCTCCTTAAATTAATAATATGATTTCACCATGTTTTAATTTCACTCCATGATTAGGTTTTATCATGAATGACTGTGTTTTGCCTTTTGACTGAGAACCCCTACCTTCTTTAACTCATGTAGATGCCTATTAGCTTTAATTAAGCATGATCATGGTTTTTAATGGTTTATTGGAATCCTTTTATGTCACAAAGTTAATTTGTATACCTTCACTCACCTTGTATTCCCTTAAAAATCATCAAAACATTAAGTTAACTCACTGTCTGCCCATTCCCAACTATAGATGGATGTTAAGATTGCTTGTACGGATTGTAGGTGAGTATAGGAGAAAAACAAAAAGTTTCATTCCTATTTATGATAATTTAGAACATATATGTAAATTTTAAACATTTTTAATAACTCCAACATGAATTCATAGTTTAATTTTTTAATTTTTGAATGTATAGGTCTCTTTATAACTCAATCCTGTAGGTAACAATGACTATTCTCAATGCATAAATTGACAAGTTTGAGCTCTTGAACAACTAGTCTCCATTGCTCCTCTTGACCTCATTATTTGCAAGTTTATTTTACCATGATATTTATTATCTATGAGAACAAAATTATGCACCATAAACTCTTATAACCCTATCATATGCCTTTATCAAAATGGCCCTAGGCCTTTATTTTGCTAATTTAGGGATTAGATCCCTGAATCTTGTAGGCATTAACTTTAAAGGTGATTTAAACTTCATTTAGTAGTTTAACCTTCTATATATGTATTTTAGGATACTTTAAACATATTATTAATTCAAAAATATTTCCACTAACATGTTTCACAATTGAAATGGATACTCTCTGTTAGGATGCCTGTAGGTGACCATCCATTGTATGTAGGTAGTAAAGGGGAAAGGTGGATAATATGCATGATTTAGACCTATTGTGAGAAATATCCATGTTATTTTAAATGTATAAAATGATAAAGGATGACATAAAAATATTAAGGTAGATTTACACCTTGTTTCAATGTTGGAAACTTTTTGTGAGAGCACCTGTAGGTGCACACTTCAATGGTATAATGTCTTTACATTACATTTGACTATCACATCTTCCCTTTTCACTCTTTATAGAATATAGACTATTTTTTCCTAATTATAAACACATATTAACTTCTTTATACCTATATTATAGTTTCATGGACACATTAAACATGTTATGTGTGTGTGTGTGTGTGTGTGTGTGTGATCAACATGGATGCAAGTGGGATTGAGTAAAGAGTTGACAATGGAGAATGACAAGACTTCAAGGTACCCAAAAATGATATGTTGAAACCAAAAAATTGAAGTAGATATTCATATGACCATTATACCTATGTAATTTCATTTCCCAACTACATGAGACCTCTATAAGAAAACAACACTTTGTAAAAAAGAACTTTGACTAAGATTGCACATGGTGGCACCTTCTTATAGCATGGACTAAATTGATCATAAAAACACCATAAAACATTAAAATAAGTGTGGAGACAATATTATAAGTTATTAAAAATCCTCTAGAGTCAACAACACCAACTAGTTTGTACGTATTTGACCAAAATGGAACAAAACTTATAGGGTGCATGAAATAGCTAAAAGAGAAGTATAATCAACTTCATGAGGATGGTTCATTAAGAAAAATCCACCATTATTTTAAATATTTTAATTTAAATTAATTAATATAATTTGAATATAACCTCCTAAAATAATTTTTCCTAAAACCTCCTGAGCTATTCATACTAAGCACAAACCTGTAGGTCACTTTTTTATGTTAGAAATGCAAAAAAGAAGTAGAATGGTTTTGGCTTTAAAATGGATCTTCCAAAGAAAATAAAATGTATATATGAGTTTTATGAATGTGAAGAGGCATTCCATGATCTTTTACCATGTGGCATACTTCCCCATGGGCCATACAAGTGCCAAATGTTCCATTTTTTAGTTGTTTTTTAAATTTTAGTTAGAGAACCTACAATATTCTGATGTAACTGACATCATTGATATTTAAACTAACCTCTTAGATTCTTGGAAGGAAAATTGGATATATTTACACCTTTTTAAATTTTATACTTGCATTTATGACCCTTAAAAACCTATTAAATGACCCAAAATGACAAATTTACTAATATGACTAAAACCACGTCTAAGATGACATTAAATGACATAAAATAACATATAATACACCCCATGACAATATATTAGACCCCCTAAAATACCTAAAATTCGATTTTTTACCTAGAGGTTCCCTAATTTGACCCAAAAGTCAAATTTGCTCCATAAATTGGTGACTCATAGGGGTAGTATGCCTACTTTACTAACTAGACCAATAGCCTTATCAGTCTATTGGGTTTAGGAGTCAACTAAAGTTTGATACAAAAAATAAGTCTTTGACCATTGAATAAAATTTTTTATCAATATAATAACAATGACTACCTCAACCACACAAAATAAAATACACACATAAAGTAAAATCAAACACACATGTACTTCCCCATGGGCTGTACAAGTACCAAATGTTTAATTTTTTAGTTATTTCTTGAATTTTAGTTAGATAACCTAAAATATTATGATTTAACTGAAATCCTTGATATTTAAACTAACCTCTTATATTCTTGGAAGGAAATTTGGACATATTTACACCTTGGGAAATGTGTCACTTGCATTTATGACCCTTAAAACCCCATTAAATGACCCAAAATGACAAATTTACTAATATGACTAAGACCAAGTCTAAGATGACATTAAATGACATAAAATACCATATAATACACCCCATGACAATATATTAGACCCCATAAAATACTTAAAAGTCAATTTTTTACCTAGAGGTGCCCTAATTTGACCCAAAAGTCAAATTTGGTCAACAAATTAGTGACTCATAGGGGTAGTATGCCTACTATACTAACTAGACCAATAGCCTTACCAGTCCATTAGGTTTAGGATTCAACTAAATTTTGATACAAACAATAATTCTTTGACTGTTGAATACAAGGTTTGATCAATATAAGACCAATGACTACCTCAACCACACAAAACAAAAGACACACACAAAGCAAAATCAAATATACACGTACTTCATGAGCACTTATAGAACACACACACTAAAATAAACAAGCTAACTCAAACACTAACTAAATTGAGATGATAACTCCCTCTTGGATCAAAGGGGAAGTTTGAAACTCTACTTGCTTCATGACATGAAGGATTTAGTGAGACATGTAGGCTTTTGTCCTTTAGTATTAATGTCTCTAAATTTTTCATGATATTTGCCAACTTCATTGGAATTATGTTCATTGAAAACTAGGTAGCTTCAAATAGGTTGGCTATAGAAATGAACTATTCTTACATCCAAAAAACCTCAAACTTCTCATGTGGATCTTCAATTGCAACCTAATTCTTGATTTTGATAGGGATCTCAATAAGATTAGGTTTCTTCATAGCTACAAGTTATTTTAGATCATCAAGGAACTTTGTATACTCTATCCAATCCTAATCATTATCCTCCATATAATATTATTTCTTCACCTTATCATGTACTTGGCCCTCAACTTAGTAAAGTTATTCAAACTCTTGAAAGAGCTTCATTTATAGTTACCAATCATCTTTGTCCTCTTCATCCTCTAGAACCACTACCTCTTCAATCTTCTCTTATTGATGTATTATGTAATCAAGATGGTGTTCTTCAATCTCTAATGCATATGATTATGATTCAAGATTATGTTGTGGCATTGGGTCATCTTCAAGAACAACCTCTTTCACATTGGTCTCAAGAAAATTTTGTAGGGCTAAAACCTCTTTAGGAAAGACTTGAAATTGTTCTCCATCCATGATAGCACATTCATCCTCATACTTGAGATGATTATCTAAAAAAAATTGATCAGACATAGAGTCTTTTTCTAGGGCTTCAATATCTTCCATCTATTTCTCCTTCATGGTGATGCCAAGATTAGGCATCTTAAAATTATGTGACCTAGCCCAATAAGGCTGCCAAGGAGGTATGTTTTCTTCAAGAAAGAGTTATCTTACCTTATCAACCAACTAATACACTTTAGGTTCCCATACCATATGTACATCAATGTAAAGAGTTATGGGGTTTGGATAAGATGAACTAGTTAGTGGAGGTGGCACATAAAACTCAAAATCAGATTGAGAGTGAAATGTAGGGGGCTCTTTTGGAATTTATTGAGGAAGGGGAGGCAAGCATTGGGATAAAACAACTTCATTTTCTTCCTTCCTCTTAAAAATCACTTCATTCACATCTGATTTATCTTGATCACTCTCTTAAGGAAGGGTGTATGGGGTGTGTTTAGGCATAGGATCTTCTTTTGGGTATAAACCTTCCATCACACCTTGACTCAGTAGCTTCATCATTGACTCTAACTCTTAAATTTACTTGGATAGGTTCTCTTGGAAAAGTCTCTCTTGGAGTTGATATTCATCATCATGAGGATGAGGAATATAAGGGGATTCATGTAGAGGATAAGAGGTTTCTTGAGGAAGGGTGGGAGGAACTTGTAAAGGATCAACTTCATTCTTAACTTCACAGTCTTCGTCAAGACTTTCATCCTCTTTCTTTCCCCATGACTCCACTATATTATTCCATATTAGGATGTTATGATTATAAGTCTCTTTTTGGGGTGGTGGGGATGCAATTTGAGATGGAAATGAGGGCTTTAATTCCACTTCCTTTTCTCCCAACATGGACTACTACATATCCATATTATCTAACTCAATTTGTCTATCAAGATTAGCTTTAAAAAAAAGGTTTCTCCTCCAACTGATTGGGAAAAGGATGAGTTTGGTATCCTTGATTGGGATCATGAGTAGGGATAAAATATGGATAATAGGAAAATTGGGGAAGTGGATATGAAGGCTGATAGGTTTTTAAGTTTTCCTTTCATAAACTCTTAGCCTATCCTCTAAACAAAAAACTAGGCCACTCACATCAAGCATCTCACTTGTGAGCCTTTTCCAATTGGCTCTCGCAATAAGTACCCACTCTCTTTTGAAAAATTATAATATATCTCTCACCTTATGAATAAAATTACTAGGAACCTCTTGACCACATCCCGTTATATTATCAAGCTCCAACATGTACCTCTCATAGCCCAAAAGTGTTTTCTTGAAGGTGGAAATGGATGGAGTTGAGAACTAGATAGGTTGACTAGGAAAAACAAGATATTGAGGAGGTTGGCTATATGAATAATACAACTCATGAAAATTCTAGATATAGTGATGATAAGGATCATGATTGGGCTGAAAATGGTCATTACAAGACTAGTAATAATCACACCAAGGTTGATTAATAACTTTCTCTTGTTGATAGGTAATGGCACAAGATTTAAATGTCTCACCAAATTATGTAAAATAAATATAAACACCCAAATTAACCATGAAACCTCATTAAAATCAATAATACAAAGGAAAATGTTACTAAAAATATTCAAATGAAAACCTGGGCTACTTGACTAGCTGATATAGCTTCGGAGTCACCATTGATGCTTGAATATATGCCTCCAAAGGTTGATGTTAAAAGACAACACCAAAAATATTCCAACCTCTTAGACCAAGAATCCCACTAAGCATGCCAAAAAATGTTGTCACATATATTTTCTCCCTTTTATTAGATTACAAATCTATCCTCATCCAAGTGGCACAATGGAAACAACTCTAGGCTTGTGGGTAGCCTAAGGATGAGGTAAATCTCTAGATATGGATAGCTCCCTTGATGTACCACTTTGGATCATAACTACACTTAACTTTGGAGGGTGAAAATAGAGAGAGATAAATGAAATAAAACTAACCTAATGGAAGTGATACACCAAAATAGATGATGAATTCTAGCTCGTAGCATGTTACACATGAAATCAAGGGATAAACTAACATACACTTCTTCAATCTTCATCTTCTCACATCAATATTACATTGTGAGGTTATGGATGAATGTGAAAAGATAAGAGGGATAAAAAATAGGCCTTGAATGGAAATAATTAATATAATAACTCACTTAATCCTTGAAATTTCCTATAAAACTTCACATTCCTTACAAGAAGAAGCTTTCCAACTACAAATAGATTGAGAGAATGATATCACATGCTAAAGAATCTATAGTCTTCACTAAGAAAGATCAAACATTAAAGTAGAACACACTAATAATATTAATGAAGAGGTAAAAATTATTATTATTATTTATAAAATTTTATGAAATTAAGCAAGGCTTCACCATACTTAGGTGGATCATAAGTTACAATGGCTAAAATGGCTAGTTCTTATAAAACTTGAGAGAGAGAGAGAGAGAGGAGAAGAGAGAAGTTTAAGGGTCACAATAACACTTATAAAGATGATAAAATAAGTTAATTATGAATTATAATAATATATGGGAAAAACCATGGAAGGTTAGGAATCCCAAGTGTTGATACAAGTCATCAAACTCTTTTAAAGTGGCATAAAACTACTTATCTTGGCTCAAAAAATTACCTTCATAATTTGGACCTATTTGAACATTACATAACTAATTATGGATAGGTATGATTATTTTTAATAATTATAAGGTCCTTATTCATTATTATCCATGCATTTTTTTTAGTCTTGGTCATATATAGCCTTCCAAAAATGAGTTATCATCATCTGTAGTCCAAAAAACTCCTCTTTCATGTACCCTATACACTTGGCCTCAAAATTGGATTTATTTTTTCATTAAATTACATGGGATGGAGTTTATGACATATTTAAATACCCTCCATGTCCTTATAATCATTAGGTATACCTTAAAATCTATTCACTTGAAGATTTCCACCCTTCTTACTAGCTTGTCCACTATACCAGTTTTGACTAGCTGAGATGATAGCTCTATTTTGGACACTTAGGAGTTTTTAATTGAAATTAAATGAAAATATGGAGTTATTTAAATTCATAATATTTCACCAAAAAATTATTTCACCTTCAAAATCATCTTATAGCCTACACAATGCACAAAATTATTAATAAAATCCTATTTTGTACCCTATTTTTATAAGTCTGTATAGATGAAAATCCTAGGGAGTATATTGAGCTAGTCCTATGAAAATTATAATAGGTTTCATATTCAAAATATTCCATTAGATCTGATATCCAACTCCATTTCTCCAAACTGGTCTTAACTAAGGGTTAGCAAGGGTTTTAGGCATATTTTGACTCTTAAGCTTTGTTCATAAAGTTATGACATACAAATTGAAAAAAAATACAAAAACATGTCCGTAAATACCCATCCTAACTCCTATAAACCTCTTTTTCTCCCATGCAAAACTTCTAGGAAGATATGAACATTTTAAACTCTCCTATCGAGCTCTTTTCTCCATTCCAACAGGCCTAATGTTGTCTAAGGTCCAAAAAGTGGCTTCTTTATATTTTTGTGATTTTCAAAAGCTTGGTCACATATATATTTTCCCCAAAAACATTATCCAATAATTTTAAATTCTCACCTCATGTGGAAAGTGAAGGTGGCCATCCATTTGGGGTATATGCCAAAACCTTACCTTTAAGCTTAAATATAACTTAGAGCTCAAAATTACCTTTGATGGTTTTCTTTAGATAATAATAGAAAAAAAAAAAACCTGTAGTAATCCCTTACACATATTACAATATTATATAAATCTTCCCAATAATTATAATTGAGAATGACCTATTGTTTGGGCTCTAGGCCAAAATCTTGCTCAAGAATCATGACTACAACTCTAAGAGTGTATGGTACCTTATTGAGTTCCATCCCATTTTGCATATTATAATATGTTTCCATTGATGTTTCCTAACTATACACACCTTATTTAAGTGTTTCTATGGCTCTTAACCTCATATTTTATCATTGAATATCAAATCTACCAGTTTGCGCTCAAGGGGAAGTGTCCTCTATCTGAGACAAAATAGAGGGCACTTCCCCTATTTTTCAGACTATAGTGGATTTTTTAGGGGATACCCCAAGTTTTTAGACCTCATAAATATAATTTCAATCTTACATTAGGTTATTTTACCCTCCAATATCTCTATAACCTAAATAGACTATTGTAGGTAGACTGTGCAGGGTTATGTTGGTCTAGACCATTTGTTGTTTGTTTGAGCCACTTCCTTTATTTCATATCCATTGTAATATACCTATGTTTGTTGTAATAATAAAAATATATTTTCTCCAATAAATATTATAACACTTTAACCACTTTATACACTCTTCATACTCTTGAATTCACAAGATGGTGTTACCCTACCTAGCTGTGTTGCTCTTTTAAAACACTGACTGTAGGTATGTGTATGTATTAGGCCTAGATCCTATGGATAAAGACTCTCATTGAATATTTTAGGTAATTTAAAAATTTATTGGACCCTTTTTACCTTTATTTCATTTAATTCAACACTTAGATTCCATATCCATCTCAGTCTCTACTCATAGTCACTTCCAACTAATTGTGTCAGAATTTTTAGGGTCCTGTAGGTGTTATTCATCTATGAACCCTATGATATATACCTTATAAAATACATTAGACCCATATTATAATTTGGATCTCTCCTTAAATTACCAATATGATGTCACCATGCTTGAATTTCACTCCATGACTAGGTTTTATCATGATTGATTATGTTTTGCCTTTTGACTGAGAACCCTTACCTTCTTCAACTCTTATAGATGCATTTTATCTTTAATTAAGCTTGATCATGGCATTTAATTCATTATTTTAATCCCTTTAGGTCAAAAATTTAATTTTTATACCTTCACTCACCTTTAATTCCCTTAGACATCATCAAAACATCAAGTTATCTCGTTGTCTACCCATAACCATTTGTAGATGGATGTTGAGATTGCTTGTATGGATTATAGGTGAGTATAAGAGAAAAACACAAAGTCTCATTCCTCCTAATGACAATTTATACCATATATGTCACTTTGAAACATTTTTAATCACTTTAACATGAAGGCATAGTTTAATTTTTCAATTTTTGAATGTATAGGTCTCTTTATAACTCAATCCTATAGGTAATAATGATTGTTCCCAATGCATAAGTTGACAATTTTGAGCTCTTAAAAAACTAGTCTCCATTGCTCATCTTGAAATCATTATTTGAAAGTTTCTTGTACCATGATAGGGATGATATATGAGAATAAAATGATGCACCATAAATTCTTATAACCATATCATATTCCTTTATTAAAATGGTCATAGGCCTTTGTTTTTCTAATTTAGGGATTAAATCCCTGAATCCTATAGGCATTAACTTTAAAGGTGATTTCAACTTTGTTTAGAAGTTTAACCTTTTATATATGTATGTTAGGATACTTTAAACATGTTGTGATTTCAAAAAGAGTTCCACTAACATGTTTCACACTTGAAATGGATATCCAACTCTCTATTAGGCTGCCTGTAGGTGACCATTCATTGTATGCAGGTAGTAAAGGGGAAAGGTGGACAATATGCATGTTTTAGACCTATTGTGAGAAACATACATGTTATTTTAAATGTATCAAATTATAAAGGCTGATGTCAAAATCTTAAGGTATATTTACACCTTATTTCAATGTTGCAAAGTTTTTGTGAGAGCACCTATAGGTGCACACTTCAATGGTAGACTGTGTTTACATTGCATTTTATTATAACATCTTAGTTTTTCATGATTTGAAAGATATATACTATTTTTTACCTAATTATAAACACATATTAACTTCTTGATACCTCTATTATAGTTCTATGGACACATTAAACATGTTATATACACATGATCAACATGGATGCAAGTAAGATTGAGTAAAGAGTTGACAATGGAGAATGACAAGACTACAAGGTACCTAAACATGATATGGTGAAACCAAAACATGTAAATATATATTTATATTACCATGAGACCTATTTAATATAATTCCCCAACTACATGAGACCTCTATAGGAAAACAACACTTTGTAAACAAGAACTTTGACTAAGATTGCACATGGTGGCACCTTCCTGTAGCATGGACTAACTTACTCATAAAAACACCATGAAACATGAAAATAAGTATGGATACCATATAAAAATTTATAAAACATCCTCTATAGTCAACATCATCAATTGGTTCATACGTATTTAACCAAAATGGAGCAAAACCTATAGGGTGCCTAAAATAATTAGTAAAAAAGTATAATCAACTTCATGAGGATGGTTCATGAAGCACAAGGAACCATTATTATAAATATTATAATGTAAGTTAAGGTAAATAGTTTTAATAAAACTTCCCAAAATCATTTATCTTTAAACTTCTTGATCTATCCATACTAAGCACAAACCTGTAGGTCACTTCTTATGTCTAGAAATACTAAAAAGAAGTAAAATTGTTTTGGATTTAAAATGTCACTTATAGGGAAAACCAAACATAGAGATGAGTTTTAGGAATGTGAATAGGCCTTCCATGATCTTTTCCCATGTGGAACACTTTCCCATGGGCCCTCCAAGTGCTAAATTCTCCCTTTTTAGTTGTTTCTTAAATTTTAGTTAGAGAACCTGCAATATTCTGATGTAACTAACATCCTTGATAGTTAAAATAACTTCTTAGATTCTTTTAAGGATAAGTGAACATCTAAACACCTTTGGAAATGTGCCACTTACATTTATGACTCTTGAAATCCCATTAAATAACCCAAAATGACAAATTTACTAATATGACTAAGACCAAGGCTAAGATGACATCAAATAACATATAATATACCCCATGACAGTATATTAGACACCCTAAAACACCTAAAAGTCAAGTTTTTACCTATGGGTGCCCCGATTTGACCCAAAAGTCAAATTTGGTCAACACATAGACTACCATAAGTAATTGATGAGTGTCATCTATATTAATGTATAAATTATTATCAACTACCCCTCTTTTGAATACTTGTCTCTATAGATAATTATCTAATCTATCATACTAAGCTCTAGGATCTTGTTTAAGACCATATAAATCCTTGTTTAGTTTACAAACATAGTCCTAATTACTTGTCATGGAAAAACCTTTAGGTAGCTCGATATATCCCTCTTCATTTAAGTTTCCATTTAAAAATTAAGATTTCACATCCATTTGTTAAACTTTGAAAACCTTGAACATTACATAAGATAAGAAAAGTCTAATAGCTTCCATTATTACCACAAGAGTATATGTCTCATCAAAATCTATCCTTTCAACTTGAGCATATATTGTATACACCAGTCTAGCCTTATTTCTTATGACCCCTCCTTTTTCATTCATATTATTTTTGAATACCTATTTAATTCCTATTACATTTTTATCTTTTGGCCTATGTACCAAATCCCATATTTCATTTTTTACTATTTGATCAAGTTCATCATCCATTGCACATGTCCAATTTTCATCTTTGCTAGTTTCCAAGAATGTTATAGGTACAACCTTGGATAAAAGAGTTGTGTCTTGTTGATTTTGATTGATCAACATTATCTTTCTAGTATGTAGACTAGCATTCACATATCTAATTACCTGGGAAACTTGATGATCCTTCTATATTCTTCTAGATGGAGCTTTAGTGTCTTATCTCACCTCTTCTTATTCATCATCTGATTAATTAGATATGCCTTCATTATTTGAATTAAGGTTCTTTGTAGTTTCATTTATCTACAAGTTATGCTTCTTGATTTCACCTACCTCTTCAACTCTTACATTATAACTTTCAACAACCTTGTGGAGTCTCTTATTGAAACATATGTAAGTAGAACTTATGGAGGAATAACACAATAATATTCCCTCATAAGACCTTGAGTCAAATTTACCAAGATTTTCTTCGTCCCTCTTGATAAAACACTTGGTCCCAAACACTCTAAAATTTTTGACATTAGTTGCCCTATTTTTTTATAGCTCATATGGAGTCTTATCACCATTTAATCTAACTTGAAATCTATTTAATATGTATACTGATATATAACAACCTCTTCCTAAAAACTATCTAATAATTTATAATCTTTAAGTATGGATCTACTCATCTCTTGGATAGTTCTATTTTTCCTTTCAATTACAATATTATGTTGGGGTGTCCTAGCAGCAGAATAATGTCTTCTAATCTTTTGATCTTGACAAAAAGTATCAAAATCATAAGAACAAAATTCACCTCCTCTATTTAGTCTCACACACTTTACTTTTTATCCTGTTTCATTTTCAGTGAGATCTTTGAATTCCTTAAACTTTTAAAAATATTCTAATTTATATTTAAATAAATATATCCAAGTCATCCTAGAAAAGTAATCAATTAATAGCATGAAATAGTTGTAACCTTGAATACCTTGAGTTCTTGTAGGTCCATATAGATCAATGTGGATCAATTCCAATGGTACTATGGTATAATTATCCTTAGATTTATAGATTCATTTGGTTTTCTTTCCATGAAGGCATACCTTTCAAAGAATATGAGGAATCTTAGTGATTTTAGGCATATGCCTCACTAATCATTTTAAACTAATCCTCACCAAATTATCAAAATTTAGATGTCCAAGTATTCTATTCCAAAACCAGCTTTCCTATAATTGATTCATGAAACACTCTTCCCTTTTGGATTCATGGAACACATATAAGTTATAATTTTCCTTGTGAATATTTACAACTAATTTACCTAACTTGATTCTTCTCACTTCACATCCTTGATCATGAAAATTCAAAACATTTCCTTGCTTAGACATTTGTCTAACACTTATAAGATTATGTTTCAAACCTTCTACATATAAAACATTTTCAATTCTAGTATGACCATTATCCAAATTTACAAACCCTTTGCCAACTATGTTAGCATAATTTTTGTCACCAAATCTTATTGAACATGAATTGTGGTTTTTGAGAAAGATAAACTTGATCTTGTCTCCTATCATATGACTTGAGCATCCAATGTCTATGTATCATTTATTGTTTTCATCCTCTTTGGTATGCAAAGAAATTTGAATAGACATTGACTCTTCCTTTGGTGCACTACTTGAAATTTTATTCTTATTTTCTTCAATCTTAGATTATCTTTCTTGAACCATTTGATGGTGTCAATGAATTGTATGTCCTTTTTCTAGTAGGCCCTATTATTGTACATAGATATATGTCCCTATTGGTTATATTTGTATCATAGAACCCATTTATGTTATTTAAATAGAAAGTACAGTCCATATACCTATGATCATATTGATTACAAGTGTAACAATACCCATTGAAAACATAACTATAGTTATTCATGTTAGACATTTATTTTACTTGACCATAAAAAAAAAGAATTTTCATCTTTAGGTTCTTTGTTAGATCTAGGATTCTACTTGTCATTATATATAATTACATCTATATATGTCATATATGTACCTTAAAAATGATCCAATCTTTGGTTCAGGCCTTTATCCATCATGTCTTACAAATTATTGATTATTGTTGATAGTTTATCTATTTTTGTCTTCACACCATCAATGATTTCATTAATCTCAAAATATATTGAGGAAGTCAGATCTAAATTTTTAATTCCCTTTTTGTTCTTCAATATTTTATTCTCTTTCTCTATATGTTTGAACTTTTATAAGTCACATACTAGTTCACCTTAAATATATGTCTCAACCTCTTTGTCATCGATTGTACCTATGATCACCTTTAATTGATTAAAATTACAAGAAGATGTGGCTCTAATACCAATTTTTAGAGGTATAATTAGTAAGAGATGGAGGGATGAATTAGTGATGTAATAAATTCAATGCCAATTCCAAAAATTCAAACTCTTAACCAATCAACAAAGGCATTCATGAAGCATATAAACCAGTTATTACAAAGAATAAAGGAAACTATGAAAGATCAACACCCATAACACATGGATTATGTAAGAAACCTTCATGGGGGATAAAACCCACTCTAATTCTAAAAAAAATGGGAATAAATTCCTATAATATATTTACAAACAAGAGACTTTAGTGAAGCACCCACTTTAGAAGGAGAACCAACCCCTAAGCATGAATAAAAACTCACTTATCCTAGATGTTGAGCACCCACATAACACCTTATAATATTAACACCTCTAGAGATTTGATTAAATTTCAATATGATGTATAAATTATTAATATCAACTCTCTTCAACCCTTCACACTCTCTCAATCCTTCACACACAATCAATGTATCCAAAACAACCTTTTGGATCACTCTACACCTCTTCACTCATCCTCAATCTTCAAACCTTTAAGAACATTATTAAAACATCATAAATATGACCTATATGTCACACACATATCCTTCACACTTATCTTCTCTTCAATATATCCACCAATCATGCTCACCCTTCTCTATTATTCGCTTAACAACTCTAAAAACCTTCATCTTTGTTTATGTTCTTTATAGAGCCTTCATGATCACCATCTACTTGGTCAGCCATAAAACATATATTAAACCTTAATAATTCTTATTATACTTATAATAATATAAATTTCACCTATATAGGTCATCCATATCTTTGATATATCACCCCTAAGTAACATCACCTTTCAATTAAGCCTTAAGAAGCACATATAGGTCCATGGAGACCTATTCATCCTTTTAGCACTTCACCAAGAAAAAATAAGAACACAAGACCACTTAAAAGTAAATAAATCTTTTTCATATAACCCATAAGACACCCTTAAGTGATTACATTCATCACTATACACCTCTACATATGCAAAACCTATCAATCATTTGCCTTGTACATGAAAACAACATGAATGAACCAAAAGTAAACTTGTAATCAATTGATCTTATTGAAGATGGATTGGTCAAAGCTCAAAAATCCATAAATATTATTATCAAGGAGTATAAATCACTCTCCAATAAATAATTCATGTTTAAACATCCAAATACCATAAAAAAAAAACTCAAACATCCTTATTGGGTCCCTTGTAGAAGATAGTCAAACCCTTAGTCAAAATTTGAACTACAATAAATTCAATTTTACAACCAATCAAACCTCCAAATCATTTTTCCTAGATTTTCCTTGAAGTTATATACCACTTTTATTTTTATACCACCATAAAATTCATCCATCATAAAAATTATTAATAAAATTATGCAAATTGGTTTTCCTTTGTAAATTCAAATATTTGAATTATAATGGTCACTTTTTAATGCAAATTTGACTATGAAACTAGTGAAATCTACCTAATAGACCAAACTTTCATTACCATAAATTTTTATATACATAATTTCAAGACTTTAAATTTTAAAAACACGATCTAGGCACAAATATGAAAAAACCCATTTGATGACTTTCTTCTAACACCTTCACATGTGTGAATGTTGATGCCATCAATCTACTTACTCAGGAACTTCTACCAAGATGACTAAGAGAACATAAACCTTTGCAAGTATATTTAAATTAATTAATTTCACTTCCAAAATTACACCAAGCACTCTATACCCCTCATATGACCCCTCAAATATGGTCAACTCATCACCAACATCCATCAACTTACCTAACCAAGCAAACACTACAAGGTCCATGCATGATCACTAAGGCACACTTTCTCATTGAGAACCATGTATAAAAATTAACTGATGGACACTCTTGGCCACCTTATGTAAATAATTTACAACACCTCAACAAAATATGCATCAAGTCCTCTACGTGGTGAAAATGTGCTTCAAGAGGCTACCAAAAACTTTGTATGCAAGAAATAAGCTTGAGGTGGCTAATAAGAAAATATTTATGCATTTAACTCACTATAATGCCTCCTTAAATGTTTAAATGACCCTCCAAACTATCTAAATATCCACCAAATTAATAACTAGCTCATGAAAGATCTCAAAATATGATTGTGTCTCTCAAGAGTTTGGGCTTACTTGTTTGTTTTAGCCCTCAAGGGCATGGTTTACATTGAATTTGGAGTGTTATATCCTCTCAATAAGTGTATATAGACTTAAAATCACATTTTTATTCTTATCAAACACTCCAATGAGGTTCAAACCCTCTACTACACCTTAAAACACTTCAAGAAGTTTGCATACTTGTATGAAGGTTGTCAACAAACATAGCATTGACTGTGTCAAAATATTGAGTATTTACCCTCCTAATTCTACCTCAAAAATATTATAATTAGGTATAACAAGTCATGATGATCATATCCACTAATTTTCATGGCTAGATCATGCATATATTGGCCTATAGATAAATTTTCTAAAAATTTACTAGTAGGTTACCTGCTTTGCAAGTCTTAAGCCTGAGTTTTCCTTATTTTCACTTTATTTGGGATTTAGGATGATTAATATGCTTTTAATCCATTAAAATAATCATTTTACTAGTTTTTACACATTTATCTATTTGGTCTTATATATCTAATTAAAACCATGTACCTTATATCTTCAATGGAGCTCAAAGTAACATGGCCATCACAAACTATTATAGGTAGTGATTTGTGAGCAATAGAGGTGTTTTTAAGACATATAATCTCTCATATTTATTTTTATACTCCTCATATCACTTTAAACCTCCTTCTTATCTCTGCCTTGAGTATATTGCTCCTCAAATAAAGCTCTTAGGCCTTATGCATTGTCCTATTTTGTGCAAGCTTGTGTACTGTCATATTCATGAGTTGTGAGTACTTTAGTGACCTTGGAAAGTCTTGGAGATACCAATTTATCACTTTAGTTCATAATTCACTTCATTGTTCACTATTTGACTAGAATTATCTTGAGTTTCATTTTGATAGTATATGACTGTGTGAGAGGAATGACATTTGTATGGCTACAGGTGTGTAATTTTAAGGTTGACTTGACTATAAAACTATTTAGATTCCATATCTTTATAATATAGTCTCATTTCATCATTATTTATCTTATTAACCATTCTCTTGAACATTAAAACTCCATAATATACCATTGTGTTATCAACTCTATAAGCTTGGAGATATGTATGTATGCAAACAACTCTTTGTTGTAGGTGGGTGTCTTGACTATATGACTGAGTTTTGGTGTTTTAAGGTGACCTCATGAATTATGTCTTGATAAAACCTTTACACCATTCATTATATTCTTAAATCATAGCATAACCCTTATGAACCTTAAGAATATGACAAGACCTTATTATCTCAATGTTTGACTGTCAACATGCTTAAAGAGTATTTTACCCAACTATAGGTGATGATTCTCTTGGTAATTTATCCTTAATTGAGTTTGGTTATTATTAATGTAATTCCATTGATATAAAACTTATATTCATCTCTTTATAAAACTATCTCCTTCATATTTTCACCATTCCTCCTTAAAAACAAGCCTTCCTCTTACTCTTGTTGACTATGTTTGACCTTTAGGGCCTTGTACAGATTGTAGTAGTGTTTTAGGATGCTTGGAGAGCTTGAAAACATGAAAAAAGTGGTTTATGAGTCCTTCACTATCATAATATGATATATATTAGTCTAAACAACTTTATTTTAATGTCAACCCAATGAAAGTCTCTTTATTGTAATTCCCACTCCTTGGGCTTATGACTGTGTCCTTTCTTGATTGTAGGTCTCTCTCAAAGTGTTTCCCTAATGATTAAAAACCTTGAACTATAATCTTAATTGATCCACCTCATTAAGGTTATCAATATCATATTTATTATGTAATTTGTTGATCCAACTAGCTCTTCCAAGAACCTAGATAGGCCTTAAGATTGCCAAGACACCCATCTACTATAGGTTTTGACCTAAATACAGTCCTGTAGGTGTCTTATGATACACTTGACTATTTTATTATGGATTCCTCCTTGGGATAATGCCATGAATGAATTCATAAGGTGTATTAATAACCCTTCATATCATTTTTAACCTTCACTCATACATTTTCACCATGATGTCAACCTTAAAAAATTATTGTGTCCTTTAACAATTATAGATTATATGAACAAGGATGGAATTATCCTTGATAAGGTTAAAAAAATCTTATTGAACTTGTATTCAATAATTACAACTTGAGGAGGTAGTTTGATCAAATAACTTCTATAGGATATCTTTTAGCCCCTCTTTTCTTTGCATTTCCATTATAATTACTTGATTGTGTTTCTTAATGGTTGTATGTGATCATTCTACCTCAATTTAGCAATGTTGTGAGGAAGCATAAACCTACTCTTATGACCAGGATGTTCCCTAAATTCCTTGGCTTTTCCTTGGTATTGGATTCATGAGATGGATATGATGAAAGTGGTAAGGAGTGAATTGATGGTGTGAAACCATGAGTGGAGGTGAAAATGGGGCTTCCTCACAATGATAAGTTGCAATGAAAGATAGTGATGATATATAAATAAATATGGAGGTGAAAATGAACATTAGGAGTATGTCAAGACAATTTTGAGTGTCCTATGAAAGTATTATCATATCCTCTACCAGACATATCAATTTTGAGACCTTTGAAGGATCATAAGATGCTAAAATTGAAACCTATGATTCTACTAAGATCCTTAACCAATGCTAAGAAACCTTAAAGTTTACTAAGTAGTGACTCCTTGAGAACTCTTGAGAGAAAATTGATGATCTTCTTGGATATGAATTTTCATTAAAATTTGAGAACATGAGGAGAGAACATATGAACATGAATGAATCCCCTACAAGTAAGAAACCAATAATTCTTCAAAATCTTTCTCCCTTCTAGACCGTATAACTCCCTATATATGCTTGTAAACTATAGATTTTCACTATCATGTGTTCTTGATATTTTTGTGACCATCACATGTGTGAAAAATAACTAATAAATACCATGAAAAGGTTAATTATGTTTTTGAAAAGCTCCACATTCATGAAATATTCTACCATGATGCCCTGATGAAGAGAAAACATAGAAAACTGACTACCTACTTAGATGAAGGAGCCATAATGAGTGACTTGAATTCAAAGAGATGATTCATTAATGAGGAAAGACCAATATTAGAACCACTTATTATATATAGAATCCCTTTGAGACTATTTTCTCTAGCCAAAATTTTAGACCTTGATTTTCTCTCTCATGGTCATACCACCTGTAAACCTGAAGGGCTCTCATTGTGTGTAAAGAATCAAGATGACTAGAGGAAACTAGTTGTGGGCCTATATTGAATAATTTTTTCTTAAAACTCTTATGTAACCCCTATCATATCCTCATATTCATGCTTTAGACCTCCACTATACAAAATAGGTCATATAATTTTGTAAACTTCCATGAAATTACATTGAAATGGCCTTTTCTTTGCATTGTCTTCATATTTTAAGATTGAACCCACCAATTTATGGCAACTTTAATAATAAAAATATTCAATGAAATGTTATAACAAGAAAAAAATATTCTTTACATCTTTTTTGGGCCAAAATTGGCATGTGTGAGCTCATGGAGGACCTTTCATACTTAAACTTACATGAAATGATCTTTTCAAAGTATGCAACTTTGTGATTATAGTAAAGTCATGAATATGAGTGTGTTAAAAGGAATTATGGATAATTTTTTGACCTTTCAACACCAAATTTAACATTTTAAATATCAAAACTTATCATTTTAATAAATATGCATATATCTTCACAGAGGAAATTTGCCACTGATTATCATAAAAAGTACTTTATCACCTTAAATTGAGATCTTAATGATAATTTTATATATGTTTATCACACATTTCAATCTCATGATTTTTTTTATACCTTCGACATACCAAACATACTAAATAATCCCCTAACAAGCTAAGAGTGAGATAAGACCATAACTAGACATTGAAACTCACTCCCTTCATATGATGGTTAAAGACATCAAGATGGTCAAACACATGACCATAAGACCCAAGACAACAAAGACATGAAAAAAAATTAATGTATGGGTTGGCATTTAGCTTTGATATGCCAAATTTATAATATTTTAATCCCTCAATCATATCAAAATTATACAAGAATATAACATTACATTAGTATTTCACACACACCACTATAGCATGGGATAACTACATGGAGTTTGATCCCTCTTTGGAGTTTTAGTATGTAGATAGTACTCAAAACATGGGGTATTGAATTATATCACAAATTTAACTGCTAACCCCTTTTTGTTTTATTTCGTTCATTCATCATTGCCTATCAAACTAGGGTTTTCAAGTGAATAGTAAGGAATACAAAAAATTTCAAAGAAAATCACACATATCTGATTGCATACATAGAATTAATAGGTGAAGTATTACAAGTCAAAATTTTCATTGATTACTATAATCTTATAGGCCACTAGTGCACCCTAAGGATAATAGTGTTTTGTACCCATATCTTATTCTAATTGTTTAAATATAAATTGAGATGGATCAATAATATAGGGTTAAGAATATATAAATGAATAAGCACAAGGGTGATAAATATATTTATAGTAGGCCAATTAATTTATAAACTCATATAAACAATGTTCTTAATTTATAATACTGAGATATGTTAGAAATAGAAAGTATAACTATTGATTGATATTATAATGAATTAAAAATAAAATTAATTAGATATTTTAGTATGCACATGGAGATCTATGTTGAAATAATTTGGAAGTGGACTAGATTAGGATCTTAGAATATTAATTAGATTTTATAATTTTCACTCTAGGGCCTAGATACTTGTGTCAGATCTTGATAGTTGTGTAAATGCTACTACTAAATTAGACATAGGTGTCTAGTATAGAATATCAACTATATATAGGTGTGACCACTTATAAACTTATAGGTTTTCTATAGACTTTACTCTAGTGTGTTTAGATATTATGCACAGGTTATCACTCTTTGTCCAATGATCAAACCCTATATTTTTCACCCTTGGAATGACAGTGGAAAAAATAGGTTAGTAGGCACACTGTGTTGAGCTACCCCAAGGACACCTCTATCAATGGGTTTTGCCTACATAGATAATAATTTGAATAGTTCCTTAGACTTATGTAGTTCTCCCCTATGTGTTGGATTATGTGTGTATAAAGCTACAAATTTTGATAAAAAAGTACATAGAGTGACTTATATTGTAACTTGGAAAGTATGGGTCATGGAGTTCTCCTTCATTACTCAAAATTTGTAGATGGGTTGTCTCTGTGTCTAATATTTAAATAAGAGATAATATTTAAGTTTTGGTTATTTTAATGTTTGATTAGGTACCTTTGGTAAGTTGTCTTATGAGATGTTAGGTATGTGTTACGTGAGTAATGAATGAGGGTTGATCGTGTGTGTGTGTGTGTGTGTGTGTGTGTGTGTGTGTGTGTGTGTGTGATATATATAAATACACACACACACACACACACACACACACACACACACACACACACACAAACACACACACACACACACACACACACACACACACACACGCATGCACATGCACGCATGCACGCACACGCGCACGCACGCACACACACACACACACACACACACACACACACACACACACACACACACACACACACACACACACACACACACACACACACACACACACACACACACACACACACACACACACATATATGTATATGTAAATTTATATATAAGATCAACCCTCATTCATTACTCACATATCACACACACACACACACACACACACACACACAACTTGAAATGTTTGAAAGTAAAGATAGCAAGGTTAGGAGTATATTTGTGTATTGATGCAACCATATTTATTTTTGGTAATTTGATTTAAAAATATGATTTATTATGAATATTTTGAGCTGAGATTAAGACAATGGTAAAAAATATGCAATTGAATATATATATAGATATTGGAGAGAAAATGGCAACCAACCTTGGATAAAATGTGATTTTCCACCTAATAGTTGAGATTAGCTCAATTGTACAACCCAATCATATTTATGACCTAGTGAGTGTGAGTGATCTAAGTCAAATCACACTATAAAATGGGTGTGGGTGGATGATTTTATAATTCCATCCCATAAACTTGGTAATATTGAGTGATATAAACACCTCAACCTTGCCAAAAGTGAGCCAACTACTGTAGTAGATTGGCTCAATAATAATCTATAAAAGTCCATCTTGGTGTAGGTTAAAGTCCTTATAAGTATTTTAAATCTAAAATATTATTTTATTTTGTAATTTAAGGTGATATTTTACATGTCATATTCACTCATATATGTCTTAAGTTTAAACCTGAGTATAAAAATGGTACCAATGTATAAAATGTTTCCACAACTATGTATTTAAATCATATAATTATGTACTTTGGTCAATTTTGAAATTTTAAAAGTGTATAATACATGTTCACATGACATGTATACACTATAATCTAAAATTGAGAACTGGTATAGGTGTGGAGAACATGTTTCCATAACATGACCCCACTATAATATGAAAATTTTGAATACTGAATAAGTGTGAAAGCCATGCCTTCTTGACATGCCCCCACTAAAATATGAAATTATGAATGTTTGTAAGCCATGCCTCTATGAAATTCCCATGTGAAAATATAATCCATATATGGGAGATTAGTATAGTGTTAGTTAATAAAACCAAATCAAAACTAACACACTAAACACTAACACCTCTAGCCTAGACACTAGGGAGAGTATAGGTAATAACCATATAATGAAACACAACTAGAAAACAAAATAATCATCCTTTTACCTTCCTTGTAGCTCTAAAATGGCTTGTTGAAGTGGATTTATTGTCTATATGCATCAAGAAATATTTATCAATGAACTTCCATTTACTCCACCTATCTTTGGCACCTTCGTTTGGTTGGTTGGCTTAGCTTGAGTTATGAATTTGGCATGGTAACACTACTAGAAGAGATTGTTAAATCAATATAAGCATATTAAATTTACACCAAAAATATCTTCTTGTAAGTATTTTGACATAATAACATTTCACTAAAAATCTTGTTGATCAATAGGTAAGGCCTTGTATTTATAGCCACTAAAATTAACTCTTACCCAAGTTGAGTTAGCTTAGGATTTAAGAATGGAATAAGTTAAAACAAACCCTAGGTGATTTGAGGTTAACTCCAATTGAGTTAATGAGGTGTATTTAATTATTGTTTTAAATTAATAGGAATGGATCTCAAATTAGATATTTGTGAGAGCTTGACAACTCATAAAGGAAATGATAAAGAAGTTTGATATTTTGAATTTTTGAATTTCCATTTTTAGATATTAATTAATTATAAATGGATAATTTATCTAATACTTTAATCTATTTTAATTATTTAATTCATTTTGATTATCATTTTATCTCTTTTATGAATTGTTCAAGTTCCCTTCTTAATGGGTCTATAGGCCAAACTACCAAATTTTAGGTTTCAAAGTGATTGGAGATGAATCTGTGAGAGGTTATTATTATGTAAAGGTTATTACCCCAAATAAGGACACCTAAATATTATTTTTATGATTAATTATTGGTATGTAGACAAAATTAGGATGTTTAGTAGTTATTAGGCTTAATTTTCAATGTTTAGTATAAATCAGTTTGAAGTCCAGTTAGAAGCTAGTTGTGTCCAAAATGGGGTGTCTATAGTTTTCCCCTATTTATAAATGCATTTAAAGCTATAGGAATAATTTAATATTCTAAAATAATGAAAAGGTCTTTTATGCCTAATGCCCCAATAGGTGATGAATGATCCCTAGATACCCCCTTAAGGGATCATTCGACAAAGAAGGTCTATGATTAGTCTCTCAAAAGAAGGACATGATGGGACCAAAGATAAAGGGGGTATAAAATATTTATTCACCAAAAGTTTTTTATAATATATGGCATAGTTAGATGCCCTAGTTGGGTATATAAAAGGATGATTTTTCCAAAGGCAGTTATAATCATTATCATACCAAGGTAAATATATAATGATTTGCCCAAAGGTGGTTATAATAATTATCAAAATAAAAACATGACCCAGTTGGGTAGATAGAGATAATTATTTTCCCAAAGGTAGTTATAATCATCAACATAATGAAAATGTGCCCTAGTTAGGTAGATAAAGATAATGATTTTCCCAAAGGTGGTTATAATCATTAACATCTAGATAGATTAAAACATAATGATTTGCCTAAAGGAGGTTATAATTATTGGCACTTTGGTTTAGGACAATATGGAAAATTAGAAAAGGAGATTACAATATGAGATTCATACTCATAGAGTAAGAGTAAGATGGTATAGAGGATAGGCATGGATTTGGGCTACCTGCTATTATGGAGATGCATGTCCTAACTAGCAAGGATTAAAATTATTTCATGATATAATTACTCTATATTTGGAAACTATTTGGATAGATGAGGAATTTTTTAGGTGACCAAGAAGAAGTATTATGACATCATTACTTGTAAGATTCCTTGAACTAATTTTTGTTGTAGCACATGATGGTATATACCAAGATATAAAACACAATAATAACTTAGGTGAAATATGAATAAAGAATAGCACTTGATCCAATAAATAATTGAAAATAATGTGCTAATGATAAAAACCATGATGACAATATTGAGATATGAATATGGATGGATTGAAGTATAATGTGCAAATAATTACTCAATGAACACATGTATACTAAGTCAAGGCACAAAAATGAAAATAAACAAATAAAAAAAAAATAAGAAGACAAAACAAAAAAAGTAAAACACCAAAAAAATAAAAAGTGGACAAAATAAGAAAAATAAAATGAAGCAAAAACAAACAATGGTTAATCATAATGTTAGTGTAAACATAAAATAAATTGTTTGTGTTTGTATAATAGAGGTGTTACTCTTAGTGATAGGGTGATCCCTAAACTAAGAAGCAATGATGTAGGTAGAATAACATAAGAGTAATGGCACAAGGTTTCCCCAAGCTAATAGGGAAGAAATGACACAAATAAAATGACAGACATTGCCCCTAGGATATAGGGGAGAATGAAACAAACAAAATGGGGGGATATAAGAAAAGGAAGGAGTAGCCAAGTTGTCTCTAGATGCACTAGTCAAGTGAACACTACCTACATAGTTCCATGGATACAAGATACACCATGAAATTCAAGCTAAATGTAGTTCTCCCAAGATATGAGATAGAAGAATATGAATGATAAGAAAAATGTGATAGACATGTAGAGGAAAATGGGAATGGTCTTATAAAATGGTGAGAGAAAAAGTTAAATCTTAGTGGTCATTTGTATATCAAAGTTGAATACATAATAGCATAACATAAACTCATAAAATGGTGAGAGCATAAGGATTAAGGTTAAGAAGGATGGGGAATCTAAATGATAAGTGGTTACTTTTTAAATAGTTAGGAGTACTTGGATCCTTATGGTAAAGAAGTAATAAAAAATAAAGGAAGGTGGGACTGAGGTAACCTAAGATACCCCATGTATCTATGTACTACCTACGTAGTCCATGAAGACCTAGGTCAATATAGTTCCCCCAAAAATGGGAGGAAAAATAATAAGGTGGTCTAGAAATAAATTAAACAAAGAATATTTCCCATCCCAAAAAATTTGACAGGTTTATACCTCATGTGGAGATTCTAAGCCAATTTTCATGATTTTGTGATTTTTAGGATTTCTTTGATATTTGAAAAATGTTTAGGTGTTTTGAAACTATTTCAAATTTTTTAGAATTTTCTAATAATATCAACTCAATCAAAAATTATGAGATGCAGGATAGTCCAACTCATGAAATGGTGAGATCATGGGTTAGGTTTCTCACAAAATGATGAGAGAGATTAACTTAAAAATACTCAAAAAATAGTGAGAGTGTGGAAAAAGGGTGAGTGATATGACCTTAATGTGAGTAAAATTTTGCCTACATAGTCCTAGAATGAGACCTCAAGTCATTTTAGTTATCCCTGATAGTAGAGGAACCCAACTAGGTAGTAGCAAGTTCACGAATTTAAGAAAATGGCATAATATAACATAAGAATGACAAGGTGATTCTTTAATGTATGACAAATGTGTCACCCCTAATTTTCCCATAGGCTATTATAATTAGGAAATGATAAGAAATGAAATAATTAGTAGTACAGAGTGGAACATTGATTTTCCCCAAGGAGGTTATAATCAATTACACTCATAATGAAATGGAATAAGAAATGAAATATGAAACTACCAAACCACTATCATACTAGTCCAATATACTACCTCTATCTAAAATATGTAATCAATTACTAGAACTTAATCTAAATCACTTCATTGAAGGTGCCTAAAGAACCAATGGAACATAACCAAGTCAAATGGGTGGGGAGGGAGGGTAAAAACAACTTTGGTTAATAGCGAAGGTATGGTAGAATGGCATAAAGTATGATATAAATAAGGTGATGATATGATATACTATAAAATACATCACATATAATATGTTAGGTCTCTCAAGTAAAATAATGCTTGAGGTGTATGATGTTCATCGACTCATCAAGTTCATCTTCATCTGGTGTAGTAATCCTGTATACTCTAGAGCTATAATTTACAATAATGATGTATGGTCTTATAAAATTATGTTTTAAATTTCCCTTCTTATTCTTCTTATTATTGGTGTTCTTTTGGTTTTATTTGAGAACAAGATCACCAAGCTCTAACTCTCTATTTTTGACCCATTGGTTATATTTGACACGAAGTCTATTTTGGTATGTTTGAAGGTTGTTTACAACGAACATGCATTTTTCACCAAGTGAATCTAGATATTTTAGGTGAGTTACTCTATAATCTTCATCCTCTAGGATGTGTTTCAATGAGATACACAAATAAGGTAACTCAACCTCGATGGGAAGAATGGCCTCAGTGCCATATACTAAGGAATATAGAGTGCCTCTAGTTAGAGTATGGTAATTAGGTTGATATGCCTAGAGGGTCTAGAATATTTAGAGGTGTAAATCACATCCAACATCATTGATAATATTTTTAAGGATGTTGATAATGTTTTTATTTGATTCCTCTACTTGACCGTTATCTTATGGTTAATATGCAATAGAAAAATGTTGGGTGATATTGTACTTAGCACAGAGTGATTTAACATCTTTATTCTTAAACAATCTATCATTATCAAATATAATGTTAGATGAGATACCATAGTGGAAGATGAGGTGGTTGAATATTAATTTTGAAATGTGTTTTATATTCTAATAAGTAAGGTGTATAGCTTCAACCCACTTAGTGAAATATTCAGTATTGGTAAAGATGTGTTTATGGCCATCAAATGAGATTAGGTTAATCTTCCCAATGAGATTGAGTCTCCACGTTGCAAACGTCCATGGTAAAATAATTGGTTTTAGGTTTTTATCTAGGGCATGAATAAAATTTGCATGATTTTGAAATTTATCACATGTTTTGACATAAGTAACTACATCTACTTCCATAATTGGCCAATAATAACTGGTACGTAGGAGATTTTTGGCTAGGATGGCACCATTGGTGTGGGATCTATATACTCCATGAAATTCACATAATTATAATGTTGCTTCTACCATATTTAAATAATGAAGCATAGTTTCATCAAAGTTTTGGAAGTAAAGGGTTGGGCTAAGTAAAGTATAGCGAGAGGCTTGATGTGTAAAGGATTTTTATTGTTTGTGCAATAGGTCTAGAAGTATGATATGGTCATAAGGTTAAAGAAATTTGAGTACCAAATAGATCTGGGCCTAATAATATCATAGATCATTATGATAGTCAAAATTTCATGATCAAGTATTATAATATTTTTAATGAGGAATTGAGATTATTTTACCTTGTTTATGTGGTAGATAAAAAATCCAATGGTGGCCATGACATCCATTACCATGTTATTATCCCTAGGTATGTGTTTAAATTATATGTTGGCAATTTGTTATTTGAGCACATTGACCTTGGCCTTGTATGGCACTAGCTTGTCATCTTTGGTCTAAAAGTGGTCTATAACTTGATTGATGATTAACTGAGAATCACTATAAACTATGAGATGTTGAATATTATAGTATACTATTTATCAAAGCCCTAAAAGGAGTGTTTCATATTTATCCATGTTGATATCATATGAAAAGAAGATACAAAATGATTTAGGGATAATATCCCCTTGTGGTATAATAAACAATGGGCTTACCCTTGATCCATGTGATGTGAATGACCCATCAAAATATATCTTCTAGTGTTACTCTTTAGGAGGTTTTTCTATGATGGTCATGATCGAATCATCTACGAATTGAAAATTGAGTGGCTTGATATCTAGAATGGGAGTTCAACAAGATGATTTGTAAGTACTTACCCCTTTATGGCCTTTTTGTTGATATACTTAATCTCAAACTCACTCAAAAACATGATCTATTTATCCATATGGAATTATAAAGTTGTCTTGGATATTATATACTTGAGAATATCTACTTTAGAAATAATTATGGTCTTGTTGTTAAGCATGTAATACAAAAATTTCTAGGTTATAAATTCCATAGCTAAACAAGAATTTTCTATTGGCATATAGTTATGTTCATACACAGCCAGTATACAACTTATATAGTAAATGACATGCTCATTATCATCATGTTTAGATAGAAGTTCCCCTAGGACTTTGTCTATGCTAGATAGGTACAGTAGAAATGGCTTTTCTAGCATTGGTGGTAACAAAATAGGTAGATTGGCAAGATAACCTTTTAGGTGATGAAAGGATTTTAAAGAATATTCATCCCAAATAAATGTAACACTTTTCCTATAAGTTATTAAAGGGGTGGAATTTGTCATCCAACTATGAAATGAAGCATCTGATAGATTGGATTTTACCCTTAAAACTACAAATTTACTTCAAATTAGAAGGTAGTAGCAATGGCTTGTACTTTGGTAAGATTAACTTTTATGCCTTGATGAGAGATGATGAAGCCTAAAAGTTTGCCTAAAGTAACACCAAAGACACACTTCTTGGGATTAAGGATAACCGTGTATTCATGAAACCTCTCAAATATTCTTTGTAGTGCAATTGGATGATCAACACGGGTCTTTGATTTACCTAATATGTCATCAACATAGCATTCAGCAAATTCATACATCATATCATGAAATATGATGTTTGGTATGTGGCCCCAACATTATTGAGGCCAAATGGCATAACCTAATAACAAAATTCTCCCTAAGAAATGGTGAGCATTGTCTTGTGTTTGTCTTATGACATGATCCTAATTTGATTATACCCTAAAAATCCATCCATAAGTGAAAGCATTTCATACCCAATTATGGAGTCAACTATCATGTTGATATTTGGTAGAGGAAAGTCATATTTTGGGTAGGCCTTATTTATATCTCTAAAATTAGTGTAGATTCTAATTCCTTTTGGCTTCTTACTAACATGCACAATATTTGACACCATCTGCATAGTCAATCCATTGGATGCATCTCACTTCTAAGAGTTTTTATAACTATTTATTTACTAGTGTAACAATATGAGGATGCATCTTTCATAATTTATGATTCATAGGATTGGCATCAGGATGTACAACAAGGTGGTGTACAACCAAGGTGGGGTTTAAACTCAGCATGCCTAAATAAGCCCATGTAAAAATGTTAACAAATTCTCTCAAAAGGGCTATAAATATTTCACATTCCTCCTTAGTGATGGATGTGCCTAATATGATCCACTTTGGGTCATCTAATGTCATGATGTTAACTTTTATAGTATCTTTTACTAGGAGAATCGAGCCATATTCCAAAATAATTGGCAACGATGTGAATTTGCCTACAATTGCAAAGTCCTCTGGTGGGACTAGATCATCAAGATCTTTTAAACAATATGAATTTGAATCTCCTAACATAAATGATGTTCATGTCATAAACACTATAGGAAATTATTGGTTAATTCTATTAAAGGCATGTTTTTTTATTGAACTAAACTCAAAACCAAAATAAAATTCATCATTGGTGGTCTCCTGAGATTCATTCAAGGAAAGGTGAAAACTCCTATGTAATGGTGCCTAAAATAGGTTTTCACCAAAAGACTATCCTTTCTCTTTAATTTTACCTTGGTCCAAAATTGCCTCAAAGAGGTTTTCACTTTGGGACCTTAATTTGTATGGTATGTAGGTCAAACAGGTTAGTATGTGTAAGGTCTTCATAAATTCTATGATCATACTCTACTTCACTATCAACATCTTCATCACTAGATGTTGGCGTTAGAACATGAATAAGATACATGAGCTCAACTCTAAGTGGTTTAAATTTGAGACCATAAGTTCCTTTGTTCCTAATCATAGAAATTAGCTCAAGATTACCATATTGATTTACCCTGAGGCCTTCACCTTCATAAGTTTGGTTTTCCATGATCTTGTTAGGAATGGGATATTTTGCATTTTTTTATCAATTAGCCAACTTGTCATTATACAACTAAGACTAATTATTGGCAAGTGGATCCTCTTCTTGGCTAATGGATCGTGTGAAAATAATAGGATATGGACTATGAAGCTTGCCTTTTCCTTTTCATTGTCATTCTATGTAAGGTATCCTAGCTTGAGGTCTTTCATAAGACTTAGGGTTCTATAGAAGTTTGGAAATGTGAAATGTGTCATGGGTTTAATACTCTCCTAGGATATCAAATGAGATCGTAAAATTATTAGACATATAAAGTGGGGACCATGAGATCGAGTTCCCACATTATAAATGGCCATGGTGTAAGCATTAGTTTTTCGTTTTTAGTCAGGGCATGAATCAAATTGCCATACCTTTAACATTTGTCACACCTTTTGACATAAGCAGCTACATCTGCTTCCATATTTGGCCAATAGTAACTCGTACATAGGAGTTTTTTGGCCAAGATGGCCTTGATAGTATGGGTTCCACATAATCCTTCATGAACTTCCTATAATGATAATGTTACTTCTATCATATTTAAATAATGAAGCAGACTTCCATCAAAGTTACAGTGGTAAAGGGTTAAGCCAAGTAAGGTATAATGAGATACTTGATGCATAAAGGCTTTTTATTTTTTGAGTGATAGGTTTGGTGGTATGATATGGTCATGAAGGTAATTAAAGAAAATTGAGTACCAAATAGAGCTGGGACCAATAATATCATAGATCATTATGATGGTTGAAGGTTCATGAGAAAGTGATAGAATATTTTTAACAAGGAATTGATATTATTTTTCCTTATTTATGTGTTAAATAAAATAACTAACTATGTCCATGGCATCCACTATCCTATTACTATCCCTAGGTACGCATTCAAACTATATGTTAGCAATCTTCTATTTGAGAATGTCGACCATGGCCTTGTATGGTACCATCTTGTAATCTAATTGATGATTAATTGAGAATCACCATAAACTATGAGATGATGAACATTTCATTATAATGCTTAATGAATCCATATAATGAGTGCTTAGTATTCAACCATGTTTTTACCTCATGAAAATATGATATAGAATGATTTAGGGATAAAATTCCCTTGTGGTGTAATAAATAATAGGCTTTCCCCTATCTGTGCAATGTGAATGATCCATCAAAATATAACTTCTAGTGTTTCTCTTTAAGAGGTGTTTCTATGATGGTCATGATTGACTCATTTAAAAATTGAAAAGTGAGTGGCTTGATATCTACAAGGGGATTTTTAACAAGTTGATTTGTAAGTACTTGTCCCTTTATGGCCTTCTGGTTGATATACTCAATCTCAAACTCACTCAGATGCATGATCCATTTATCCATATGATCATGTTAAGTTATCTTGGATAGTATATACTTGAGAGGATCTACTTTGTAAATAAATATGATCTTATTTTTAAGCATGTAATGTCATAAATTCTAGTTTGTAAAGACCATAGTTAAACAAGTCTTCTCTATTAGAATATAGTTGTGTTTATATGTGACCAGTGTATGGATTAGATAGTAAATGGCATGCTCTTTCTAATTATCATCATGCTGAGCTAGAAGTGCCCCTAGGACTTTGTTTATGGTAGATAGGTACAATATAAATGGATTTCTTGGCATTGGTGGTAACAAAATAGTCATATTGGCAAGATAATATATTAGGTGTTGAAAGGATTTTTAACCAGCTTCATCCCAAATAAATGTAACACCTTTCTTCAGTGAGTGAAGGGGTGTCATTTGTTATCCAAATACAAAATGAAGCATTTGATAGACTATATTTTTCCATCTAAACTGCAAAGTTTCTTCAAATTAGAAGGTGGTGACATTTGGGTAATGGCTTATACTTTGGAAAGATCAACTTCAATACCCTAATGAGAGATGATGAAGCCTAATAATTTGATTGAAGTGACAAGAAAGACACACTTTTTGTGATTAAGTTTGACTTTATATTTATGAATCCTCTCAAATATTATTTTTAGTGTAGTTGGATGATCGACATGATCCTTTGATTTACCCAATATGTCATCGGCATAGTCTTCAATAATGTCATACATCATATTATGAAATATGATAGTCATGGATATTTTTTATGTGGCCTAAGTATTCTTGAGGCCAAATGGCATAACCTAATAACAAAACATTCCTTGAAGAGTGGTAAACACACCTTTCTTCAGTGAGTGAAGGGGTGTCATTTGTTATCCAAATACAAAATGAAGCATCTGATAGACTATATTTTTCCATCTAAACTGCAAAGTTTCTTCAAATTAGAAGGTGGTGACATTTGGGTAATGGCTTATACTTTGGAAAGATCAACTTCAATACCCTAATGAGAGATGATGAAGCCTAATAATTTGATTGAAGTGACAAGAAAGACACACTTTTTGTGATTAAGTTTGACTTTATATTTATGAATCCTCTCAAATATTATTTTTAGTGTAGTTGGATGATCGACATGATCCTTTGATTTACCCAATATGTCATTGACATAGTCTTCAATAATGTCATACATCATATTATGAAATATGATAGTCATGGATATTTTTTATGCGGCCTTAGTATTATTGAGGCCAAATGGCATAACCTAATAACAAAACATTCCTTGAAGAGTGGTAAACACACCTTTCTTTAGTGAGTGAAGGGGTGTCATTTGTTATCCAAATACAAAATGAAGCATCTGATAGACTATATTTTTCCATCTAAACTGCAAAGTTTCTTCAAATTAGAAGGTGGTGACATTTGGGTAATGGCTTATACTTTGGAAAGATCAACTTCAATACCCTAATGAGAGATGATGAAGCCTAATAATTTGATTGAAGTGACAAGAAAGACACACTTTTTGTGATTAAGTTTGACTTTATATTTATGAATCCTCTCAAATATTATTTTTAGTGTAGTTGGATGATCGACATGATCCTTTGATTTACCCAATATGTCATCGACATAGTCTTCAATAATGTCATACATCATATTATGAAATATGATAGTCATGGATATTTTTTATGTGGCCTTAGTATTATTGAGGCCAAATGGCATAACCTAATAACAAAACATTCCTTGAAGAGTGGTAAACACACCTTTCTTCAGTGAGTGAAGGGGTGTCATTTGTTATCCAAATACAAAATGAAGCATCTGATAGACTATATTTTTCCATCTAAACTACAAAGTTTCTTCAAATTAGAAGGTGGTGACATTTGGGTAATGGCTTATACTTTGGAAATATCAACTTCAATACCCTAATGAGAGATGATGAAGCCTAATAATTTGATTGAAGTGACAAGAAAGACACACTTTTTGTGATTAAGTTTGACTTTATATTTATGAATCCTCTCAAATATTATTTTTAGTGTAGTTGGATGATTGACATGATCCTTTGATTTACCCAATATGTCATCGACATAGTCTTCAATAATGGCATACTTCATATTATGAAATATGATAGTCATGGATATTTTTTATGTGGCCTTAGTATTATTGAGGCCAAATGGCATAACCTAATAACAAAACATTCCTTGAAGAGTGGTAAACACACCTTTCTTCAGTGAGTGAAGGGGTGTCATTTGTTATCCAAATACAAAATGAAGCATCTGATAGACTATATTTTTCCATCTAAACTGCAAAGTTTCTTCAAATTAGAAGGTGGTGACATTTGGGTAATGGCTTATACTTTGGAAAGATCAACTTCAATACCCTAATGAGAGATGATGAAGCCTAATAATTTGATTGAAGTGACAAGAAAGACACACTTTTTATGATTAAGTTTGACTTTATATTTATGAATCCTCTCAAATATTATTTTTAGTGTATTTGGATGATCGACATGATCCTTTGATTTACCCAATATGTCATTGACATAGTCTTCAATAATGTCATACATCATATTACGAAATATGATAGTCATGGATATTTTTTATGTGGCCTTAGTATTATTGAGGCCAAATGGCATAACCTAATAACAAAACATTCCTTGAAGAGTGGTAAACACTATCTTGTGTTGTTCTTTTGGTGTTATCATAATCTAATTGTACCCTAAAAATCCATCCATAAGTGAAAGAATTTCATACTCCACTATGGGGTCAACTATCATGTCAATATTTGGTAGAGGAAAGTCATCCTTGGGGTAGGCCTTGTTTATATCTATACAATTAGTGTACATTTGGATTCCTTTTGGCTTCTTACTAACAAACATAACATTTGAGATCCACTCTAAATAGTTGACAGTTAGATGCATCTTGCTTTTAAGATTATTTCCAACTCTTTATTTACTAGTACAAAAATATGAGGATGCATCTTACATAATTATGCTTCATAATTTTTGCATTAGGATGTACAATAAGGTGGTGTACAACCAAGATCAGGTCCAAACCTAGCATGTCTAAATAGGCCCATGCAAAAATGTCAACAAATTCCCTCAAAAGGGTTGTAAATATTTTGCATTCCTCCTCAATGAGGAATGTGCTTAATTTGATCCACTTTGGGTCATATGGCATCCTAATGTTTACTTCCATAGTATATTATACTAAGAGAGTCAATCCATCTTTTAGAATGATTGGTAATAATGTGAATTAGCCTATAACTTCAAAGTCATCTAGTGGGATTGGGTCTTCAAGATCTCCTAAATAAGATGAATCTGAATCTCCTAATAGCAATGATGGCCATGTCAAAAACACTATAGGAAATTCCTAGGCAATTTTATCAAAGTCATATTGTTCTATTGAACTAAACTCAGACCCAAAATCAAGTTCATCATTTGTGGTATCCTGAGATTCATTTGAGGAAAATTGAATACCCCCATATAATGGCATATTAAATAGGTTTTCCCCAAAAAATTGGCCTTTCTCTTTACTTTTACCTTGGTCCAAAAGCACCTCAAAGAGTTTTTTCACTTTAGGACCTCAATGTTTTATTCTTTTATTTTTGGCTAAGGGTGTTCACCCACTCTCCAAAATAGGTTATAGGATCCATTTTGATAAAGAACCCTTATTTGTGGTCTCCTTATGGAACATTATCTTTTAGGCCTAGAAATTTTTAAAAGGCATCATCATTCTCAAACTCATCTACAGGCACTATGGATTCTTGGTTATCTTAGGCTATAATCTGAGGGTGATATAGAGGAAGTGGGTTATGTCATATTACTAGGGTAATTGTATAAATGATATGTGGTTTAAATAAGATGGTATTAGTAAGGTCTTCATAAATGTTATGATCAAACTCTAATTTTATACTAGCATCATCATCACTAGATGTTGGCATTGAAACATGAATAAGATATGTGGGGTCACCCCCAAGTGGTTTAAATCCAAGACCATAAGTTCCTTTGTACCTAGTCATAGAATTGACTCAAGACTACCTTATTGATTTTACCTAAGGGCTCCAATTTCATAGGCTTTGTTCTCCATGATCCTATTATGAATGGGATATTTTTCATTTTTGTAACAATCAATAAACTTGTCATTATACAACCAAGATTCATCATTGGTAAGTGGTTCCTCTTTTTGGCCAATAGTTGGTGTGAAAATAACATGAGATGGACTATGAAGTTTACCTTTTCCTTTTTTTTTCCATTCCATACAAGGTGGCCTAGCTTGAGGTATTCTATAGGACTTGGGGTTGTATGGAAGTTTGGCAATGTGAAATGTGGCATGGGTCAAATAATCTAATGGGCCATTTTTTGAGATGGTAAAATGATTAGACCTTTTAATAGGAGGAATGTGTGAAGATGAGTCAAAGATATTTAGGTCTATATAATTGACCTCTATAAATTAAACAAGTATTTATTTGTCTTTGTCCTTTTTAAGAATTGGATCTAGGCCAAAGTGGTATTTTTAACTTTCATACTTAGCGTCCAAATATTTGTAATGTGCAGAGGGCTTCAAATTACTATTGATAGTTACCTCCATGCCTAAGTGAGAGAACTTGAGACACTAGTGAAATGTTGAAGGGATTGCACAAATTATTTATATATAAGGTCTACCCAAGATCAAATTTTATAATAAATTTAGGTCTAACACATGGTAAAGTGTATCATGAGTCAAGGGCCCAATGATAACTAACAATCTTATAGTGCCTTGTGATTCCCATTTTTCATTATTTTAGGCCTTAATAGTGATATTTTTTTGTTGTAGATCAATTGTTATATATATGAGATTCTTAATGAGCTTCAAAGACACAATATTTAGTCTTGGTCCATTATCTATGAGGACACATGTGATTTTGTGCCATGTGATGACCCTATCAGACTTAATGGGAGGCAGGCCAAGCTATCTAATTAGGTGACAACCCTATTAGATTTAATGGGAGTCAAGCTAAGTTGTTTGCATATACCTACAAACATGATATTGTTATATGATCCTAAATATAATAATAAATTATGTAAGTTCTTACCAAACATCCTAACAGTGAGCAAGAAAGGAGGAGACTCAGCTTTGGCCTTGTACATAGTCATGTTAGCATGATCAGTCTATGGTGCATTATTGGATTTATTTGATAAATATTCCAGTAGAAGGTCCCTTTACTCTTTAATATATTTAAGTTCATGCAAATTGATATTAGCCTTTATCTTTTTCATGTCTCCACTATATTATAACCAGTCCTAAAACAACTAAGAATTTCAATGCTCAATTTAGAAGTACTCTCTTTGGGTGGCTCAAGATTGTTACTTGAAGAAGTGTCTAGAGGAGTTACAAAATTATTTGGAGGTATTGAGGTAGTCAGAATATACTTATACTCCCTATTCCTCAAGGGATAGGTCTTCTTTAAAAACTGTTGAAAGGCTTGGATTTCCGTAGAGATCTCATCAGGTTCATTTTCCTCTTGAAAGGGGAAATCAAAGGTGTCCAACATGAATGCTTCATCAGATGACTTAGATCCAGAGGAACTTACACCATTTTATTTGTTAGGGACCACTTCAAGTGTATCCAATTCCTCTTGAAAATCCTCAAAGGCTTTGTATAATTATATACAACTAATCTCCCCATGCTTGGTTGTGTAATGTACATTGTAATAGTCAAGTAATGCAATATCAGTGAGGTTAATGTCCATAGTCTTCTGTTTATAAGATTTATCACTATTCCTATTATTATGACAACTATCATTCTAAAAATTATTATTTGGATAATTATACCTTTGAAATGAGAAGTTCTTACCTAAACTTTCAGCAGTATTTCCAACTTGATTTTGTAATTAAATAAAATCAGTTCTTAACTTTTGGACCATTTTTAAGATAGATTCATTCTCATTTTTAGGAGTTTTAAAATTATGTATTTGGATATTATTAGTAGATGGTACCAAATATATTTGAACACTTTTATTTAAGCCATTATTAGGATGATTTAGGAATCCTAAATTCTAATTGGGAGCAGCATGTCTTAATGATAACTAAGTTAAGTTTGGGAGCTAGTTTAATGCTGGTATATTTTTGTTATTATTTGGGAAGAAGTTTATCACAAGCATTTATGGGTTGATGTTTGGCACATGATATGCCATTTGACCTTGGGGATATATTTGATCATTGATATTTTCTACTTGTACATAGGCTTTAGCTAATGAAGTTATGGCTAGCATGGATCTCTTCAAAAACACAAAGGTCATGGGATCTACTACATCTCTGTAAATCTCTAGAGCAAAGACATCATTAATCTTATAAGGGTCTATGGTCCTACTAAACATTTTATGAAATATAGAATTGAAGGACCTAATAGGCTCACTTTTATCTCTTCTAATAATGGTGAGTTGATGATAGATAACAAAAATATTAACAATCTTACCAAACTGATCAATGAATGCATTATTGAAATCATCCTAGCTTGTGATGTAATTATTAGGCAAGTTCAAAAACCATTCATAAGTATCATATTTAAATGTAAAAGGGAATAACCAAAAAGATACATCCTCATGCACAATATTTAATAATCTTAAGGTAGCTTTAAAAGACTTTATATTCTCCTCAGTATTTATTATACTGGTTGGACTAAATGTAGGTAAATACTTCTCAGGGTTATGTGGAAAGTCATGTGCCACACCTGGTACATTGATGGAAGAGTCTCCAAACCAAGCCATAATTGGATGAATATTGAAATCATAGGTACCTTAAAGGGGTGAAACTAGAAGGTACTTGGATCTTTTGCATCTTTCTTTGTCACATCTAGCTTTTTTATAGACCTCAAGCTCAAATAAAGGTTCCTTAGTCTCTGAGTGTGATCTTGTTCTAATCTTAGGAAATTCTAGCTTGAAATTAGAAGATCTTACTTGAAATATGATGTATCAAGTCAAATTTTATAAATAAAAAGAGTTAGGCCTACATATTGAGCTTATTTTTCAAAGGTGGTATAAAAAATTGCAAGGGATTGGTATTTGATTGAATTAGCTCAAAGATGCATTCAGCTACATAAATATCATCTATCTTTACAAGTCTAATCATAAAGTAACTCATATATATGAAATATATGCCCAACTTTGATCAAAATGAGTTGTCATAACCTTAGATACTATGGATTTTCAAAGCTAAAGCTAAATTTACCAAAAAAAAGCATCAATGCCCAAAGAACTTCATAGGTAGCACAAAGATGCATTCAAGATAGCAAAGATCAATGATCTTTATACTTCTAAGTAAATAATTCACCTAAAAAACATAAAGATATACTGATCTTTAGATAAAATAGACTAAGAATAGCAAGGATTCAAAGAATTTAGGCCCTCTTTCTAGGGCTAGTAGAGCTTTTCATGTTGATGCTTCTAAATGAACCATAGGTGCTCTTAGTGTTTAAAGAACACTTCTCATTTTAGAATTTAAAAATTCAAGGCATGAGTTTTAGGTTTTGTCAATCTAGTTGCCTATGGTGAAATAGAAGTAGAGAAATATAAACTATTCCACAATATTTATATAATTTGGTGGTTGGGAGCCACCTTGGTCCATTATTCATGAATTGTTAAGAATCCATGCTAATACTTAGTGAATTACACTCTAAATTTAAGATACAAACTAATTAATGTGGATATTTATAATGAATCTAAAACTAAAATGATCTTGGGGTAAAAATGATCAAAGAGAAGGGTAAGGCCAAAAATAAAAGAGTGATGACCAATTTTAGCCTTAAATATTATGACAAAGCATCAATTTCAACTTAGTCTATACTCAAAAAAATATATAATTTAAGATAACATAATCTCAAATTCCACTATATACCAGGCCAATTTCAAAGGATAGTGTGAAGAATCACAAGTAAGAACCAGTTCTTCTTTAAGGATTTATACCATTATCAAATAACACATGCACATCTAAAAATAGAGTAAAATGAAAATGAAAGAGAACCAAAGATCTTTCAACTAATCTAGCATATTGCACAAATTAAAAACCTTGTGATTATAAGGATACAACTCAAAATTCCAAGACACCATTCAAATTTAAGACCTTAACTAGCAATTGAGAGAAAAGATAAAATGACAATTAACACATCAAACATAGACAATCCTTGCAAAATTCCCTTAATTATATTAATTGTTTAAAATTGTACAAAGTTTCTCAAAAATATCTCCCTTTTAAAAATGGTAATACATGCCTTTATAGATAGATCAGGTAGTAAACTATTCAGTTACAAAATATAGGTGTAAAAAGATAAGGATAGTTGTCCTTACAAGTTATAAAAACACACTCTTTTCACAATCATAATGACCTAGAGGCAAATATGCTAAAAAACTAGAATATGCCTTTACAATATAATATCCTATTTTAAAATGTTACAAAGTTTACAAAATAGAATATTATCTAATTTTCTAGTGGACCCTATATTTTAGGTTGCTAGAGGATGCTCATGGCTTTTTCATGCTACTCATCAATTAGCTCGAGATCCACAGTAGGCTTCATGATCTACTCATCCTCTTAATCTACCAAGTCATCAAATTCTCTATCATTCTTGGCCATGGATTCTCTAATGTTCCTATCTTTTTTTATCCTTTCTCCTACATTGAATATCATGTCTAGGATTTTACTATTATTAGCCTTAGACTTGCCTTGGCTTTTTCCTTTGATTCCCTAGGTTACCAAAGTAGCCCTATGATTAAATTCCTCATCACTCATGATTCTAAGGGCACTAGGTTGTGCAAGATCTGTAAGCATGATCCCAAGAAGTTTTTCAATTCTTGCTATTATTTCCTTATCCTCTTTTAGGACCCTTTACACACCATTGTGCCATTTACTTAAACTTTAAAGTTTGTCCACCATTATTTCCAAAACCATGCTCAAGTGTCCCAAACTAATGGTCTTGAAGTTAAGGATTTGTTTATTTGCTTGAATGTTAATGAGTTGGGTTATTTTGTACTTTAAAGCTTACCACTAGGTCGTTAGGCCTTTGGCCAATGCACACTACCCCTCTAATGCACTTGTAGACACCAATATTGTGTTGACCCCCCCTTGGTCCCCTTCTAACCACTTACACACTTTATTAATTTAAAATAAATTACTTATCTTAAATTAATGACCTCACCTAGACACCTCACCTTAGACACCTCACCTGGACACCTCGCCTAGACACCTCACCTAGACACCTCGCCCTAAGACCATTTCTTACCCTATGAGTCACCCTGAGACTAGGTCATCTAAAGCATGACCTATTCTCACTCCATCCTAACCTCCTAACTAACTCTCATGCCTAATAAACCCATATTTTTACCATTCTCTAATAGCAAATGCACTTGGCAGATGGAGAAATGGGCAAAGGGCTAAAAATAGCCCTTTTACCCATTCTCTAGCCACTGACGTCAGTCAACTATTAGCTGATGCCGGCGGGATCGCTGATGTCAGTTACATAAGCTAGACTCTAACCTTGAGTTGTCCCCTTGAGTCTTGGCATATCGACGTGTGCACTCTGAGACCAAGAATCAAAACTCAACTATCATCCTCTAGGCTACTGAAGTTCTGCACACGTCATTCCAGAGATTGGATTAAAACACTGTATGAGGACCTCAACATCAACCACAACATGAACAAGCATCCTGACACCTCTAGTTCTTCAACTAATAGAGCTAAGTATTCTTTTCCTCATTTCAGTATTTTAGAACACGTTGGTAATTAGTTTCTATTTACTATTTCTAAATACTATAAAAGAGACCTGACTTCTTCCGTGGAAGGGCTGAAAAGCCTTCCCCTTATCCTTGCCCTCTTTTCACACCTACCCTCTACCCTTTTACCCTTCCTCAGACCTTATTCACCTTCCATGCAACCCTACACAAATATTTAAACTCCCAGACCCTTCTATTGACCACAGACATATTCCAGAACCTATCCAAGGCCCATTGCCCCTACCGACATCAACATAATAACTGACATCGACATCATTAACCAGCTGACATTGACAGAACTACCGACATCGGTGACTGTGACAGACTAACTGCAGAGAATAGGTACGTGTTATCTATATTTCTCTTTCTTAGTCTTTCATCATTTCTTTTTATACAACACTCTTTTCATCAAATAGTGGACTGTCATCCCTTATGGAGCTTTACGCTTCTGGGACCGAGTGTGCAACTTGGCAGTCCACCATATCCTCATCTAACATTCTCTTTGTTTGAGTCTTATTCTTTCTATAGGTGTTTCCTCCATAGCCAAAGAGGATCTCCCATAAAGCTTGGATACGGTGCATAACTTAATCTGAGTATCAATCAAGCCCCTAACCTTTAACTTTAGTTTCTTCCTTCTTCTAAATGTAATTAACAAACATGTAGAAAAACATTTTGGCATGCCCAGTGGGACCCCTAGAGTTTTCCTTGGGTTCATTCTTTTAGAAAAGTAAACTTTCATATAGATGCATTAGGAAAATATTCTCTTCTTGCATCCTTCTTCTATCTCTTTATTTCAAAAATAAACCATTAGCGGAAGTTAAAAAGAACATCTTTCTTTTTCTTCTTGTCACTTCTTTCCTACATCTTAGAGTAGTGAAAAATTTCATACTCTGAACCTCTTCTCCAATTGTTTGCATTTGAACAAAATATTTCAATTTGGATTAAAAACTATTGCATTTCATTCCTGCTTGAATGCATATTTATCTCACTTAGTAATTAAAAGCATTATGAATAAATCATAGTTCACAAATGTTACACAACCAAATCACAATCACAATCAAATTAAACATTTAAACACACTTGAGATAAGGCCCATCTAGGATTTCATCACCTAGCAAATACCTTACCCTTCCTAGCGATCCTACTTGGATTTTACCACCAAGAGGGGAACCCACTATGTTCTCTGGCAGAGTATAAACTATAGGCAAAGTATATATTGGCTAAGTGGCCTAGCTCAGCTCTGGGTTCATGAAGTGAAGGGAGCAAGCCCTAGCACCAGGCCACATACTGAACCTAACACAGATCTTTGAGCACCAAAACATAACCTAAAACCAGCCATAGACTTCTTCTCTAGGACCCATTCTACAAGCCCAATTCCCAACACATTCTTTTAAGGCATAAGCCACCACGACTCTAAAATTTTTTCTTAGGGATTTAATGTTTTAGAGGTTGCTTGCCAAATCATCTTTTTTACTATTTTTACTTGATTGTTTGAGCTGGTAAGGTCGCATCATTCTGAGATCTAAAACAACTCAAAATTTCTTCTTCCTTCAAAAACTATCAATTTTTTGTGTTTTTGAAATTACACAGAAACTGACATCAGCTTTTCCACCGATGTTGGCAACAACTTTTCACTGAAATCAGTTATCTAACTGACATCAGCAACAAATCTTCACTGACATTAGTTTTTCCACCGATGTCGATCACTGTCAACAAATTTTCTTTCCAAATAGCAAGTTTAAAACCCAACTTTTTTGTTGTTAAACACAAAATTCTAGGTCTCTGAAACTGAAACACACATATTTTAGAACCTGAACCCATTTCACTTTGGATGGTTTTGACATGCAGTCAAACCAAATCCCTTGTTGACCACACAAGTCAATAGCCACTCCCACCTTCGCCTTTCATACCAAGTCATCTAATGGAGTATGCTTCAGACACTGAGTGCACTCCTATCCAACCAACCCCTGATCAACCTCCTATTGTTCCCAAAGGGGATCAAGACTTTGAGAGATTCCTTGACCTCAATGTCAAGGCTCTCCAACACTATCTTGCTAGAAGCCAAATGCGAGATCCTTTAGGTAATCCTATTTATGGGATGCCAACTTCCTTGGTTGAAATGACAATAATATCAATAGCCTCTGTTACCCAACCTATGGTCACTTAGGCCATTACGTCAACCAGTAACCCAACCATGGCTAATGTTCAAGATTTGGCCTCTCCTTCTATTTTTGGACCTACCTCCATTTTGGTTTTCATACCCCCTCAACCACAAATAATTTGACCAAGTTTGACACCTTTCCAAAACTTGATTGTCTCTATCCCACCCACTCTTATGCCTATAAAAATGAGAGTGGCTACTCATCCTTTAACTAGTCTTTCCACCATTCAACCACCCTTGGTGGAATTTAGTCAAGTTTTTCCCTCCAACTTCATGGCCCAAGCCCCCCTTGGCCTCGACATTGGCCCCTATGATAAACTACCAATATGTTGCACCTACACAAATGCAACCAAGTACGTCATACGCCCCTCCCAATGCCTTCCAAGTACCCTATAACCTAGGGGGTGCCCCACCTACCAATCCATCTACCGATCTAATTAAGATGTTGATGGATAAGATGTCCAACCTTGAGACATTTGTTTTAGGTTCAAGGAGTGTTCTTTCATATGAACAAATCTATAACAAACTTATTCACTCTTCGGTGCCTATTAGACCATACCCTAGCCAGTGGGAACTCCCAAAATTTACTCACTTTCAGAGTAAAGAGGACCCACAACAACATCTACGAGCATTTATACATGCTTGCTACCTTATAGCACATGATGATGCATTATTACTTCGCACGTTCCCCATGTCACTTTCTAGCACTGCTCTTGACTGGTATAGCCCCATTACTAGTCATTCTCTCTTTACCTTCACTCAAATAGTTTAGCTATTCCTCAACCACTTTTCAATCAACATCACTAAGAAGGTCTCCATCATAGACCTTTATTCTATTAGACAATTCGATGATAAGTCAATAGCTGAATTCGTCGTCTGTTGGAGAGGTTTGATCAACCAACTCTCCTTTTCATTACCTCAACCTGAGCTCATTGAGCTCTTTTCAAGAGCATGTACTAAACACATCTCATCCACTTTGTGGGTTCAAACTTTTTGCACATTTGATGAAGCTTTCACCATGGCCTAAAAGCTTGAACTTCATACAACCGAAGAGGATAGGGTCAAATTGCATAGTAAAAATAATGACACAAAATCCAATGACCCTTCTTCTTCCAAACCTTCTTCTTTCCACTCCAAGTCCAAAGGATCGATGAACGTTGTGGTCCTTAGGTCATCATCTTCTACCACAACCAACCAATCTGAACCCTCCACATCAAAAAACATCATAAAACAATTCCAACAATGGTATGTACAACATCAATACACTCCAATAGGAGAATCATATGCTTCCATATTGGATAAACTAGTAAAGCAGGGAGTCCTTAACCTCCCTCAAATATGACCTGTCTAATTTGATCCCTCATGAGCCATCCCTGCATGGTATAGGCAAAATGACTTTTGTAACTATCACCGTGTCAACAGTCATGACACGGACAATTGTAAAACACTCAAAAATGTTGTTCAAGACATGTTAGATGAAGGGGACCTTGTTTTGGATAACCCTAATGTGTCTTCTAACCAAAACATAGATATCTTTAGGCAACCATTCCCTAACCATCCCCCAAGTCAAAACAATGTTTAGACCATGGTCAATGACCTTCAAGAATGTAACATATGCATGGTCAACATGGTTTCTCCTTTTATTCCTAATCAACCTCTCCCACAATTTGAAGAGGTTAGTCAACCCATTTCTCCACCATGGGTAGAAGAGCCTATTTTACCCATATCATCCTCATGACATCAAACACCTCCTCCACACATACTTCTACCTCGTGAAGAACCCATATTACCTATTCCTCTTTCCCCAACCTTCCCTCTTCTTCTACCATTGGAAGAAGTTACCATTCATACCCCACACCCTCATGTAGAAGAGGTCATAATCCCTCTTCTTCACCCTTTAGAGGAGACTTCCTCTCCTATTTGTCCTCCAGTGATGGAGGATAGTCCTCCATTAAACCCCTTTCACATGTAGGAGAGTCTACTTTGACCTCTCCCATATTGGAGGATACTTTGATGGCACCAACACTGGTGGCCCCACCCTTATCCTTCTTATTACAAATCAAGGATCATACTTTTCATGCTTCTAGACCACACGTGGAAGGCACGATCATCCCTATGCTCTATCCTCTCAAAGAGCCAAATTCTCTAATCCCTTCTCCACCAAGAGAAGAACTTTCCATCTCACCCCCTTCAGTCGAGGAAGATCTGGTGATGGTTTTCTCTCACCTTTGGCCCATGATCGCTGCGTCCAACACATTTCCACTCTCGCAATCACCCAAATCCTCCAATGGACTAACTATAAGACCTTGCATGATGTCACCTAAACCCTTCTCATGATTGGCAAAAAACTTAGGATTTCTCCATTCTAGGAACCTAAAACATGAGGTGTTATGGGAGTGACTTAAGGCTCCTTATCTTACACATTCCAATTTGCCTTATACTTTTAATCCTTTTGTGACAATTTACCCCAAAGTCTCTGATAAGGAGCGTGTTTCCACCCCTAAATCATTATAAGATCAGTCGTCCACATCTAAATATAAATCCTCACAGGCATCTATCATGCTAAAACAGGTTGAATCCCTTGGTGTTCACTCAGTATCAAACCTTACTCACCCACAAGTGAGGTTAGATTTGAACCTTGCTCCACACAATAGTGGTCCTCACACCAAACCAAAGAAGGATGCTAAACCACGTCAGTCTATTCCTCCCCCAACCAAAAAGGTGGTATGAAAAACTCCCCCACCTTCACCATTGCCCTCTATCTTGGGTCCACATCCATCTACTTTAATAGGAGCACTCCCAATTCCAACACCTCACAAAAACAAATTGCCTCCATTACTCCCTCTATCCATCAAACATATATTTCCTCCAAAAAATTTGGCACCTCTCACCAAGAAAGTGCCATCTACGCATGTGGCCACACCACCAACCAAAAATGTGGTACAAAAAACTCCTCCTACAACTCCTAAATAAAAGTAGTCAACCCCTACTACAACAATGAGCACATACCCATTAGTGGGGTCCTATGCTTTGTTGTTGTGCCGATTGTTGTAGTCTTCTAGCATCATTCTCCCACCCATTAAGCCATACCAACCTCTCAAATCAAAACCATCTTGGTTTGATGACACTAAAATCTATGCATATCATCGCACACCTGGGCATGATACTGAGCATTGTTGTGCTCTTAAAGTTGTCATTTGCCAACACCTAAAAAAGGGCACCCTTCTCATTAAGGACCCCTTTGACAAACTACTGACACCATCCCATGCCTCCCAAACCTCCTCACCTTCATCAGGATCCCATCATCAAACTATGGTCCCTCTACCACCTTCTCCCCCTATATTCAAAATCAACACCATTAATGTGGACACTAGGTCCCAAACTCTAAAAGATAAAGGAAAAGAGCGAGTTTCTATTCCTTGGACATATCCATTCACCAAGCCTTCTCAACCACCAAAACCCAAGATTCCTATCTTGGGCACATCTTAACCAACATCTTCTGGGGCAATTCGTGACTCCATGGTGAAACAACTTCACCAAACCCCTATGAAGAAGTCTTTGTATGACCTAATTTAAAGCTCTCCACAACATCACCAAGCCTTAATTAAAGTTTTACAGGTAGTGTAGGTCCAACTTGAAGACCCCCAACCATTGGTTGCTCTAGTCAAATCATTATCCACCATTGCCTCCATCACCTTTAGTGATTCTGAGATTCTAGACTATAACCTGGAAGATTAGGATCTCGCCCTCTTAAACTAAGCCTATCAAGCAAAAGCTTCACAAGATGCATCCTCATGTCGCACTCCTTGTCAAAGAGGAGCTTCAATGTCTTCTCTCTGTCTCATTTATCCAAATCATTGATTATCTGCAATGGGTGTCAAACATCATCCCTATCACAAAAGCAACTGGGGTAATTCGAATTTGTACTGACTATTGTGACCTCAACCTAGCTGGCCCAAAGGATGACTTTCTTTTGCCAAGAATTGACCAAAACATGCCTACAACAAAAATATGAAAGAGTGAGATTTCAAAATCAGAGATCTTGTCCTTAAAGAAAATCAACACATGACCAATATGGAAAGAAGTAAACAGGGAAAGTTTGCTCCTAATTGTCTTGGACCTTATATCATAATGCACAAGTATGGATCAGGGACTTATCATCTATCTTCTCTCAAAGGCCGGCTAGAACCTGAGCCCCTTAATGCCTTGCATCTGCAACCATTCTATTCCTTTCAACCCGTTTTCCCTACAAACATTAGTTAACCCTTTTTTCAAAGTAGTAAATGCTTTGTCCTAATAAAAGGGAAACCCCTAAACCTCTATAGTCTAGTCCATGACTAAAACTTAGTCAATAAAAAAACCATAAAATTGGGATGCCTAACAAAATATTTAAAGGTCAAAACCTATAAATGTACTGCTCCCTCGAAGGACAGCTGCATTATTATTGTAATTAATAAACTACTCCCTTAAAGGATAGCTATTCAAAGCTATCAAAACGTACAAAGCAAAACATAGACTACTCCCTTGAAGGATGGCTATGCCCAAATTTTGATACCAAACATAGCACCCTTTCAAAAGCTTCCTGCATTGATCAGCTTCACATGACCACAAAACAAAACAACATCCTCAAGTAGACTTCTTGCATTAGTCTACCAAAAAAAAAGACTGACAAACTATTAAGTCATGGACTTGCCTATAGTCATTCTCGGGGTCACCTATAAAAGGGGCAAAGTTATCCCTGCTAAAAAAGGGTTACGCTATCCTCACATCTCACATAATCATGGCTATTACCCCAACATACTCAAGGGACATTGAGCTCACTTAACAAAGTGATTCAAGTACTTCTCTAACACAAACCAATGGTCAATGACGTAATGCTTGAATGAGGATTTTGTTTGCAAAACCCTATCTATGCTATCATTATGGTCCTTGTCAATGAAAGTGCAAAACACCTTTCACTTCCTACACACCTTCGTCACATACAACCAAATCATTTTCTAACCAATCCAAACAGAACCCAACCAAACTAAACCAAACCCAACACCAAAAGCCTAACCAAACCAACCAACAACCTCTTTGACTCTTCTTCCCTTTTTGGGGAGAACTACATTGGCCTGAGGCCCTTGAAATAGGGGCTATGTAGTGTCAGGGGATCTACATATCTACCAATTAGAGCACAATTGATTACTTTCTTATATGCAATTAAACACAGAATTATACCAGAATGATAAAATAGCTAGAAACTTGAGACAACAAAGAATTTGAGAGACAATACACACTCTTGTATTAAATACTACTAGAAGAAAATACAATAAGGAAGATGCCACTTCTTCCTCCACCTCAAAGGCTTGCCACACCTCAAGAACTTCTTCTCTCTCTCACTTGCTCAACACAACAACTCTAAAGCCTGAGTTGTTATCCCTCCTTGAATGCTTTAGCTGATCTCCTTGACCTTACACCTGTAGATCTCCTTGACCTTGCTAGCTTCAATGCTTTTTACTTGCCTTAGAATTAATTACAATGCATGCCTTATGGGTCTATAAATAAGATCCCATGCTTACAAAAAATAGAAATCTAACTACTAAAATTAGACACACATCTCGCGACTTAAATTAGCCCCTTAGCATGCAAACACTCGGTTCAACTAACTGACTGTTCATCAATAGCAGTTCCAAAAATACACAGGCAATCGATGCCGGTCCCTGCTAGTCTGGTGCTATCGATGTTGGTTGACTTCCTACCATCACCGGTCTCCTTCTCCAGTGCACTTGACCGATGTTGGTCATACTGCCGACGCCGGTGGCTCTGGTTCTTCAGCATCCTTCCTTCTAGTGTCTGTAAACAATTGAAGCTTTTAGCTCCACACCACAACAATCTCCCACTTGGAGATAAACAGTTGCAACTTGTACCTATACCTGTACACCATCTATTTTGTTCCTTAGGCTCTGTATCCCTCTTTAATGTCACTCTTGAAGACCAACCACCACGCAAACCTGTGATGTAATCCCTGTATCTTATGCCACAAGAATTTTGTTGCTCCCAAATTCTCCATGACAGACTTCTGAACCAACTCTACCCTTAGCTCAAAAAACTCCCTGTATATGAAACCCTACAACAAATAACACAATACAGTATTAGGATAATGTAGCTAATATTATCCAACCTGGTAAAGATAAAATACAATGGTTAAACCTCCATTATTCTGCAGCATAATCAAGACCATATACCATAGCCTTCTATCTCAAGTGTCCATCCACTCTCTTCTCTAAAATGGGAATCCATCCCTCTATCCAGTGCTTCCTTCCAGCTGACAAAACTACCAATAAATACTTGTTTGGTTCTCCAAGGACTCACACTCCTCATCCATGCCAAGTTCCCACTGTTTCTGGATTCTACCTGCATTGCTTCTTCCATCTTCCTAGTTCATGACTATCAGTAAGCAATATAAAGAAGGTGAACAACGAATATGAGGTTCACATACCTTTCCTGACCTCTACATGGGTGTTTGAGACTTATTAATTCACCCAACATCCATTTCAGTGACCGATCTAGGCCATCTCCCAGTCTGCTTCTGACCGATGTCGGTTCCCTGCACTGATCTTGACTACCGACGTCATTTCCCTGGCTGACGCCGGTGTCCCTCCTACCGACGTCGATCCTTATGACTGACGTCAGACTTCTCCTATCCGACCTACCGACCCTGCTGGTTTGCACATGACCGATGTCGATATCTGGATGACTGACGTTGGTGCCAAGCTACCGACATCGGTGTCTGTGTGTTCTTGTAAGTGATGAAATTTTCATCCGCGATCTCTTTTTGGATCAAACCTCTGTCCATGCTGCCCTACTCAGACTTATTCAGGCCCTGTGACTGATCTCTATCCTTCATCTCATCCAAAAACACCAAGGCTTCTTTGTTCCTGTCAAAAGCATCAAATTTCCTCTTTCTACAATGAACTCTATTTATACTTTCCAAATTTGAACGCATACCTTTTGAATCAAGAACTTCTATTCCCTTCATGTTCTTGTGACCAAGCCTATTAGGCCACATCTTTGAATCTACACCAGAAGTGGAATCAGTAATACAAGTAGACAGATAAAGAGTATCTACTTTCTTACCTCTTGCTAGAATAAGTGCTCCCTTGGTAACCTTCCAAGAATCTACTGTGAGGGTTATTGTGCATCCCTCATCTCCCAACCTTCCTATAGAAATTAGACTATGCTTTAGAATTGGAACATGCATGACCTCTTTCAACACCCATGTGTTGTCAATCTGTAATCTCAGCTGCACTTTCTCTTTGCCAACTATCTGACAAGGCATACCATCCCCTAAATAAAGAACTCCAAAGTCTCCCTGTTCATACTCGTAGAACAAATCTCTATTTGGGGATGCCTAAAAAGATGAGCCAGAATCTAAAATCCATGATCCTACTTGACTATCTGAAGAAAGTATGAGAGCATCTTGCATCACAATATTTGCATCCTTTGCTTCTTCCATACCTGCATGTTGATTCTCTTTATCTCTCAACCAACACTCCTTGTATGTCCTTTCTTTCCACAAAACCAGCAGGTAATACCTTTGGACTCGGATCTCCTTCTCGACCTTGATTTTCCTTGCTCAACCTTCTCCCTTTGCCTTTCCCTGCTTTCTGCACTTAGAGCATTCCCTGATGATTCACCTATACTTCTCCAGCGTATTTCCTCATTCAAGATCACACTCACAACATCATCAACTTTTAAGATTTTAGAAGCAGATGCAGAATTACTTACTGCCATAACCATATCGTCCCAACTTTTAGGCAAAGAACATAAAATCAAAAGAGCCTTTACCTCATCATCAAAAACAATATTGACTGAAGCTAGTTGGTTTACCAAACCATGGAAATCACTGAGATGAGTATGTACCGATCTACCTTCCTGCATCTGCAAAGTAAATAGTTGCTTCATAAGATATACCTTATTAGAAGCAGAGGGCTTTTCATATAAGTTTGCCAAGGACTTTATCAACTCTTCTGTTGTCTTGCACTATGATAAGCTAGAAATCACAGACGATGCAAGGCTCAACCTTATGGAACTGAGAGTCTTCCGATCAAGAACATTCCATTCTTCATCCTTCATATCTATGGGCTTGCATGCAACCCCACCCAACGGTAAGTACAAATCCTTTTGATACAAATAGTCCTCAATCTGTATCCTCCAGTGTTGATAATTCTTGTCGTTAAACTTCTCCATTCGTAGCCTACTTTCTTCTGCCATTGTTGAACTCCCACTCAATCAGAAAACCCTGTGAATGACCTATAATCAAAAACAATACCCTGCTTCCTGCAAACCGTAGCTCTGATACCACTTGTCAGGGGATCTACAGCTCTACCAATTAGAGCACAATTAATTACTTTCTTATATGCAATTAAACACGGAATTATACCAGAATGATAAAATAGCTAGAAACTTGAGACAACAAAGAATTTGAGAGACAATACACACTCTTGTATTAAATACTACTAAAAGAAAATATAATAAGGAAGATGCCACTTCTTCCTCCACCTCAAAGGCTTGCCACACCTCAAGAACTTCTTCTCTCTCTCACTTGCTCAACACAACAACTCTAAAGCCTGAGTTTCTATCTCTCCTTGAATGCTTTAGCTGATCTCCTTGACCTTACACCTGTAGATCTCCTTGACCTTGCTAGCTTCAATGCTTTTTACTTGCCTTAGAATTAATTACAATACATGCCTTATGGGTCTATAAATAAGATCCCATGCTTACAAAAAATAGAAATCTAACTACTAAAATTAGACACACAGCTCGCGACTTAAATTAGCCCCTTAGCATGCAAACACTCAGTTTAACTAACTGACTGTTCGTCAACAGCAGTTCTGAAAATACACTGGCGACTGATGCCGGTCCCTGCTGGTCTGGTGTTGCCGATGTTGGCTGACTTCCTGCCATCACTGGTCTCCTTCTCCACTGCACTTGACCGACGTCGGTCATACTGCCGACGTCGGTGGCTCTGGTTCTTCAGCATCCTTCCTTTTAGTGTTTGCAAATAGTTGAAGCTTTTAGCTCCACACCACAACATGTAGGTAGCACACAGTTGATATGGGGTCTTCTAAGGTTAGCTCAGCCATTTGTTTGTTCATCTACCTAATGGACAAACCATCTAAACACAAAGCTTATTACCTACCCTATCCCTAGGCTCATCCATAACCATAACCTAACCTAGTCAAACCTAATCCATAACCTAACCTCTTCTTCCCTTTTGGGGAGAACTACATTGGCCTGAGGCCCTCACATGGGCTATGTAGGCAGCACTCAGTTGACATGGGGTCTTCTAAGGTTAGCTCGGCCATTCATTCATTCATCTACCTGATGGACCAACCATATAACCTTTAACCATGACCTAACCTAGTTAAAACCAATCCATCACCTACCCTCTTCTTTCCCAAAAGGGACTTTGAGCTCATTTAACATCAAGTGATTAGAGTACTTTTCTAACACAAACCAATGGTCAATGACATAATGCATGAATGGGGCTTTTGTTTACAAAAAATCTATTTATGCTATCACTATGGTCCTTGTCAATGAAAGAGCAAAACACCTTTCACTTCTTATACACCTTCATCACATACAACCAAAACATTTTATAACCAACCCAAACCAAACCAAACCAAACCAAAACATTTTCTAACCAATAACACAACATCATGCAATTAGTGTATGTGTTATCTAAATTATCATAGCCCATTCACATTAGTTTCTATGGAAAACAATACACATGGAAACTAACAACCAAACAGAATTTATGTTAAGCATATACCATAACCAATATGGAAACTTGTTGAAGCATAAATAAACTCATTTCATTTTTAGCTTACACCATCACCAATATGGAAAATTGCTAGGCATGAAAAACCACATAACCCATGTTACAACATACACCATCACACAATATGGAAAACATTGTAACATCATCATACACTCATCATTTTAAGCCATGGGTGACTCATAGCCCCATTCATATTAGTTTCTATGGAAAACAATACACATGGAAACTATCAACCAAACACAATTTATGTCAAGCATATACCACCACCAATATGAAAACATGTTGAAGCACAAATAAACTCATTTAATTTTTAGCATACACCATCACGAATATGGAAAAATGCTAAGGATGAAAAACCACATAACCTATGTTACAGGATACACCATCACACAATATGGAAAAGGTTGTAACATCATCATACACTCATCATTTCAAACATAACCAAAACAACTATCAACCTCTTTGACTCCATCTTCCCTTTTGGGGAGAAATACATTGGCTTGAGGCCCTTAAAATAGGGGCTATGTAGGCAACACTCAGTTGACATGGGGTCTTTTAAGGTTAGCTCGGCCATTCATTTGTTCATCTACCTAATGAACCAACCATATAACCTTTAACCATGACTTAACCTAGTCAAACCCGATCCATAACCTACCCTTTTCTTCTCTTTTGGGAGAACTACATTGGCCTGAGGCCCTTGCATGGGCTATGTAGGCAACACTCAGTTGACATGGGGTCTTCTGAGGTTAGCTTGGCCATTCATTCGTTCATCTACCTGATGAACCAACCATATAACCTTTAACCATGACCTAACCTAGTCAAACCCAATCCATAACCTACTCTCTTCTTCCCTTTTGGGGAGAACTACATTGGCCTAAGGCCCTTAAAATAGGGGTTATATAGGCAACACTCAGTTGACATGGGGTCTTCTGAGGTTAGCTTGGCCATTCGTTCATTCGTCTACCCAATGGACCAACTATTTGATCTAAACCTGCCTAAAATCATGACCAAACAACTAGCCCTGATACTATAGAAGTCACCTTAGACTTCTCATGGGGCACATTGGAGATCATATACATCTCCCTAACCACAAAAAACAACACTTGAGATTACTTATATCTTAGCCTGACTCGACCAATGACCTTGGAGATCATGACTATCTCCTCAAACCATGACCACTTTTGAGACAACTTTGCCTTGGTTGTTTTGATTGCATATATGCTACCTCACAAATAGTTAGCAAACTATACTCACCCCACATTATGACCCTCACACGTATTTTTAGATTGTGACCAAGTTGATCCCTAATATTTTTGACATTTTCATGTTTTTTAGGAGCACTTCCTAGCCCAGATACTTGGAACACGATAACCATTAGAGTTATAGCTTTAATCGATTAATGCAATCAGCTACGACTAAAAAGCTGGGGAATAGCTACTTTGATTTTAGTGCTCCTCAACCTTGCCTATGACAATTTGACCTACCTATCAAGTGAAGTGGTATACGTGTAATCTCAACTATTATAGTGTTCACACTCGAACTTCACCCTACCCATCCACTACCTATCAAATTGGCACCCAACTTCAAATTATCCTCTCTCGATTCTTGCTTTGAAGGGGAATACCTCATCCCATACCTAGGGCAACCAACATCTATTTTTGTCTTGCAGTCTGTCAGAACAAACCATAATACAAAAAGGGGCAAATGTAGACACCAATATTGTGTCAAACCCCCCTTGGTCCCCTTCTAACCACTTACACACTTTATTAATTTAAAATAAATTACTTATTTTAAATTAATGACCTCACCTAGACACCTCACCTTGGACACCTCACTTGGACACCTCACCTAGACACCTCACCTAAACACCTCCCCTTAAGACCATTTCTTACCCTATGAGTCACCCTGAGACTAGGTCATCTAAAGCATGACCTATTCTCACTCCATCCTAACCTCCTAACTAACTCTCATGCCTAATAAACCCATCTTTTGACCATTCTCCAATGGCAAATGCACTTGGCAGATGGAGAAATGGGTAAAGGGTTAAAAATAGCCCTTTTACCCATTCTCTAGCCATCAACGTCGATCAACTATCAGCCAATGCTGGCGGGATCATCGACGTCAGTTACATAAGCTAGACTCTAACCTTGAGTTGTCCACCCTGAATCTTGGCATATCAATGCCAGCATTCTAAAACCAAGCATTAAAACTCAACTATCATCCTCTAGGCTACCGAAGTTCTACACAAGTCATTTTAGAGATTAGATTAAAGCACTGTATGAGGACCTCAACATTAGCCACAACGGGAACAAGCATCTTAACACCTCTAGTTCTTCAACTAATAGAGCTAAGTATTCTTTTCCTCATTTTAGTATTTTAGAACATGTTGGTAATTAGTTTCTATTTACTATTTTTGAATACTATAAAAGAGACTTGACTTCTTCTATGGAAGGGCTAAAAAGCCTTCCCCTTATCGTTGCCCTCTTTTCACACCTACCCTCTACCCTTTTACCTTATTCACCTTCCCTGTAACCTTGCACAAATCTTTAAACTCCTGGACCCTTCTGTCAACCACAGACATATTCCAAAACCCATCCAAGGCCCATTACCCCTAATGACATTGGCATAATAACTGACATCGACATCATTGACCAACTAACATCGGTAGAACTACCGACATCAGCGACTGTGACAGACTGACTACAGAGAACAGGTACATGTTATCTATATTTCTCTTTCTTAGTCTTTCATCATTTCTTTTTATACAACATTCTTTTTGTCAAATAGTGGACTATCATCCCTTACAGAGCTTTATGCTTTCAAGACCGAGCGTGTAGCTTGGTAGTCTACCATATCCTCATCTAACATTCTCTTTGTTTGAGTCTTATTCTTTCTATAGGTGTTTCCTCCATAGCCAAAGAAGAGCTCCCATAAAGCTTGGATATGGTGTGCAACTTAGTCCAAGTATCAATCAAGCCCCTAACCTTTAAATTTAGTTTCTTCCTTCTTCTAAATGTAATTAACAAAAACGTAAAGAAACAACACTCTACCTCAGCTTCATTAACTTGAGGTCTTTAAACATGTCATAGAATGGCCCATCAAGCATCTTAGTCATCACTTTAGGTATTGATAAAATTGATTATGTATGTAATTTTTCCTTTTCCTTCTACAAATTTGGATCATTTACTTCAAGCCTTGGACTCTATCTTTAGCCTATGTAGATTGGGCCTCAATTAGACTTTCCACATCCTCATGAATTGTAGCTTCACCAAACTACTGGCCTCCCATTAAGGTTAATCCCACAAAGGGTTCCACCTTTTGAAAGGTGAATTATTATGTTCTAACCATATTTATCTTTTTTATTATTATCTCCAACCCAGCTATTTCAGGGTTGAAATGGATGGTAGTAATTGGTTCTTTAAACTTGGGAGGTTCTAGGACCTCCACACCTAAGATACTAGATGCTCCCAGAGTAAACATCCTTTTACTTTCTATCCCTTGGGTGACCATAATTCTCTAATCTTCTTGATATTTCACCATGGCTCTAATCTATGGTTTCATGTCATCATGTAATATGATGTTAGTAACCCTTGTCATAGCCCATGAGTGGGAAAGGGAGGGGATCTTTTTTAGTTTCCCATAAATGAACAAGTTACGAATGACTAGTCCATGAATAGGGAATTCATAACTGAACAAATTTACCTTAATTTTGGGGTGAGAGAAGTTAAACATAGGTATTTTCCCTGGTCTTATAGGAACTATTTCTAACTCTACTTTCCTCTACTCTATGGATGCCATAGGGACTAGCTCTTTTTTATATATTCTTTAGGCTCTAGCTCCCTATCTGAGTCATAAGTCTCTATGAGCTCCTTGAGGGTATGCTCAAGTGTCTCATATATTTCCAAGGTAATCAATCCTAAATATTTTACTAGAAAAGGTGGCCTTTATAGGAGTGTTGAAGATGGGGTCCCCTCTTTAGGCCTCTCTTCCAATTTCAGCTCTCCCACTTTATCCTTACCCTTACCTTATTCATCTTTTCTTTGATCAAGATACCCCTAAAGATGTGGTTTTGTTTTTTCCACTTTTCATTGCTCTTGAACTATCCCAGATAGACTAGGTAACAAATGGTACTATAAAGGATGCATTTGCCAAACTTTTCCTGAGAGTTTAGTATCTCTAGTTAACCTATGTTCAAGCTTAATGTTGTGGCCTTGGATCTTAGCTACCACTTATTCATAATTTTTAGCTTTGATATAAATGGTGTCATGAACACTAATTTTATGTACATATTCAAGCTTTGGGAGCTTATTTTCTTGTAAGTGGCTAGCCACTATACCCTTAAGATCCCACATTTTAAATTCATCCAGCTAAAAACTAAATGAATCTCTATGTTTGGCTTTGGTCTCAACTTGTTTCTAGTCCTATAGTATGGTCCTTCCTATGATCAGAAAGAAGGGGTGGAGAAGACCCCTATTCTTTTCTTTTTAAGTGACATCAATGCCATACAAGAACTAGGAAGCAGTTTCTTGCTTGGTTTTTCTCTTAATTTTTTAGCTTCTCTTAATTTTTTGAAAAGAAAGAAACCAAGAATAGATGTGTAGAAAAACATGTTTAATGTGTAAGCATTGAATCTATATGATTATGTATAACTCCTCTTTATCTTAGGAGGATGACTTACAAATAAGAAAACACTAAAATAAACTTGTTTATTAGACAAGTAGATGGGTGGATTGCCTAGCGTGAGCTAGATCCTAGAAGTGAAAGCTTTCTAGGAGACTGTTAATCCACTTGCTTTTAACACTTCAGTTTTATAGATAAAAATGAAGGAAATATGTATTTAAAATATCAAACTAAAATTAAATATAACAAATAATGAAAATTTTATTAATTAAAACTAAATTCTTTGCTAAGATGATTAAACTAAAGCAAATAGTCTGAGTAATTAAAATTGCTGAAAATTAGTTAAAAGCAAGGTTTTGGTTCTTGGTTAGGTGAAATGGCAAGGGTCAAAAGAGTGATGTGGTTGGATTTTAAAAATGGTTGATATGGAAAATGTTTAAGGGGTGAAGGTTTAAAAGGATAAGGCAACAAATGATTAAGGTGGCAAAAGGGTAAGGGGATAAAGAGAGTGAAGATGGTAAAGAGGGAAATAGTAGAAGAGATAAATGGATAAAGGGGAAAGGAAAATGAAGAGGCTAAGGGGAAAATATATGGTGGCCAAGAGAATAATAAGGCCAAAGGGTGGGTTTGGAAGTTAATAAATAATAGGCCAATAAGGATAAGAAATTAAATTACAACAAATAAAACCAAGGTTACCTTCCAAGCTTGAAGAAGAATGTTGATGAAGATGTTTGTGTTGATGTTGTTGAAGCAATTTTGGTAAAAATTTAGTAGAACTCTAATTCTTTATCTTCTTTTTCTTAAAATATGATGATGACCTCTAAAATAATGATGACCTCCAAGATGATAACCTTATTCACAAACCTACAAAAAAATATTGATAACCAAATACTAACTTCTAACTTAACATTTGGTGAAGGAGAGGGGGAGGTATTCATAGAATTTGATGTTAGGAAACATGTCAAAAGAGTGGAATAGTGAAGAAATTTGAATTTTTCTAAGTGGCTCTCATAAATAATTCAAGGATGAGGTTGTTTGGATTCTCACCTTGATCATAAGTCTCCCATTTGGGCTGGTGTGTCTCCCACCTTGCACATGAATCTAATTTTGAATGGAAATCATGCATATAGATTTAAATGAGACCAAAGACTTCTCCCCATCCTTAATTGATTTTATACAAGCACTTAAAAGGATGGTACACCAAATGTGGCAAAATTATCCATGTGGGGGATGAAAATTCTAAGGTGAGGTTGTGGAAGATTCCCATTTGGGTTGAGAAGTCTTCCTCTTTGCCCATAAGTCCAATTTTGAATGGATAATTATGCACATGGGTTTGAATGAGTCTTAAATACTTCTTCCCATATTTTATTGATTTCACACAAGCACTTGAAGGGGTGGCACACCAAATATGGCACCATTTTCCATGTGGTAATGAAAAGTCCAAGGTGAGGTTGTGGAAGATTCCCATTTGGGTTGGAGAGTCTCAAAGTTGTGATAAGAAGTCAAAAATGGGTGCCCTTTATCTTTTCCAAAGTCTTAAAGAGGTAATTATCTCTTTTAAATTATAATTTCTTGTGGGAAGAAAAAAATATATGTTTAATGATGACCCCTTAAGGGGAAATTAGACACATTTCAAGGGGGAACTTTGTGATGTTGAAATGAGGTCAGTGAGCACTTTGGGAAAGGGTCCTAAGTGGGGTATGGAATCCTACATCAAGCCACATCACTCTTGATCAATGTCACTTACCAAATCACCTTCCATGTCACTTGTCATGTCACTTGCCATGTCATATTCCATGTTCATCATGAATAGTGATAGTGGATCCCATAGTGAATAATACTTTTGAATACTAATTTCAAATAATGATTTTGAATGATATTATATGACTAGGAGAATAATTATTTGGTTAGGTTAAGGGGGGTTTTGGAGGGTTTAATAATTTTTAAGGGATATCAAGGCATCTAGTCATCAAAAATTGTAAGTGTGCAATTTTCTAGTGTCTACATTTTGCCCCTTTTTATTATTGAACCCTGAATTAACAAGCTACAAAACAAAAATGAATCACTTGGTCAAAGGTCAGGGTGTCTTAATTATGGGAGGAGTTATTCCCCTTAAATTTGAGATTTGATGAGGAAAGTTTGAATCAAGTGTAGGTTTGATAAGCAGTTGATGGGGAGACACTAGGTGGTGCCATAAGGTAGTCGGGTATGTGAAATGCCAATGGGTTCACAAAATATTATAAAGCATAATAGTCAAGATTAGGCAAAGACTAAAGGTGTCAATGTTGATAATAAAAAGGTCAAGTTATAATATAAATGATAAATTAATTGGTCCCCAATGTTTGTCATATGTGATTAGGTTAGTCTTATCAAGGCTCCTAGATAGGGTCGATGTTGACTCAGGTATCTAGGGTAAGAAGTGCTCCTGAGAAAACACAAATGGTCTAGTTTTGCACAAGGTGGTGAAAATGTTTAAAATTTCAACACAACAAGGTTGGTTGATGTGATAAAAATTTATTACAAAAAACACTAATATTTTGAGTCAAAAGTGATTGATGTCAAGGTGGATGTGGTGAAAGTGTGGGTGGATTGGGTATGGGTTAGAAGGGGATGGCCGAGCTGACTCTAGATGCATGTGGTAAGTATATGATTCCTACATATTTTTATGGATATGAATCCAAAAATAATATCAGGCCAAATGTAGTTCTTTTGAGGTGAAGGGTGTTGGTTAACATGGTTTCCCTAATTTGATATCATGTAGGTAACTTCGAGTGAAAGACATTGGAGAAAGGGAGGTGCCAAAGGGTGGAAAATATAGCTATCAAATAGTTTTTAATGGGTGTAGTATAAATGGTGGATGATATTACCTAGGATGTAATTAGATGATTACGTCCATGATGCAAAAGGTATCTATAGCCATGGATAAGTAGGTTGAAGCATGAAATTACAGCCACTTTTTTAAAGAAAAGAAAAGGGAAAATATGCTTTACCAGGCTTTAGAAAATATGGAACTACTTGAATTACCATGGTGATCTGATGAGTTCTTTCATCACCATCCAAATAAGTTGACATTGTGCACATTCTAAAATAATGTCATTAATAGGCTATAGATGGTTATTATTTAATGGTTTAGGGAAGCAAAGTAGTAGATTGGGTAAATGAGAAGTGGCAAAGATTTGAACCCTTGACTCTTGAGTCAATGGGGCCCCAAAATAAGTAAGCATTAAGTTTTGAGGGAATTTATAGAAATATGTTGAGGGGTTTTATAGTATGGAGCAAGGTGAATAATAATATTAATTAAATAAGGGAGAAAGTAGTAGATTTCATGAATTAAAGTAAGGGTTATTTCAAGGTGTAATAAGATGTAGTCTAGGAGGGGAGAATCAAGGGGAATTATTGAAAGGTAGGGTACATGAGAGGGTGTAGATATCATCCCCACATGGGTATCCTAAATCTTCCATTTGAAGGTGGTTTTAGTTTTGATTCTAACATCTTCGAAGGTCAGAGTAAAAGGGGTTGAAAATAGGTAAGACTAGAAGAGGTGGGGAAGAAATTTTCATCCTGATGGCTTAACAATGCTCAGGGTTGTTGGTTGGTCATATGATCATGTGGTCTTGGCCAATTATGTAGAGATATAGGATTGGTATATATCTCATAGTAAACCAAAATCAAGTGGAAGACCTTAGAGGCCATAGCATGTTCAAAATCGAAAGAGGGTTTAAAAGGAAAAAGGTGATAGGGAAGGTGAAGGGAGTAGTTAAAGAGGAACAAAAAAGAGAGATTGGGTGTAATAGATAGAGGCATTAAAGGAAGAATAGGATGCTCCTAAAGTAATGAACCTAACCAAAATTCATGTATTAAGGCAATGACGTGGAGGATATAAGGAAGTAGACAAGGAGATGTACGTAGAAGCAATACAAAGGGTGACCACACTCTAAAGAGGTGGAAGTTGAATTGGAGAACATAAGGGAGATCTAATAAGGGAGGAGGTAAATGGGAACCAAGAGATGGATGAAGAAAAAACAATGAGGTTATAGATAAAGATGAAGGTAGAGAAGGATGGAAGAAGCTAGTCATGGTCATATAGGTTGGGAAAAGCAAAGAAAGGCATTAAGGGAGATTAAAAAAAAAATGAAATGAAATGGATAAAAGAGAAAAATAAAAGGTAGAATATGGGGGTGAAATATGCACTAAATAATGATATATTGGAGAATTGAAAAGGATGGGGAGAGAAGTGTAACAATCATGAAGGGTAAGGGGAGGATGGTAAATATGGGAGGCCATGAAAAATAAGTCTAAAAATAGAATGAGAAAATATTTTGGTGATGAAAATGAAAAAATACAAGGCAATAAATAGAAAAAAGAAAATAGGAGGAAAAAAGAGTGAAATGAGGACACAAAAAGAATGATAGGAGAGTGAAGAAGGAGGTGGTATCTTGACCAAGTAAGCATGGATGATGATGGATAAAGAAGTAAAGTAGATGGTGGTTTTGGAGATGAGAATGGGATGAAAAATGGGAAAGGGGTTAATAAAAACAAGGGGAAGCAAAGGATGGGTGGGTAAAAAGGTGAAGAGAGAAGGTAGGCATCAATCAACTTGTTAGAAGAGATTGATAAGATGAAGGGGTGATTAGAAGAGATTGTCAATCCAAAAAGTGATGAGGTGTTGAATAAATATGGGGATGCCATAAAAGGGAGTGAGATGAAACTAAGGGATGAAGATAAGGGATGATAAGAAAAAAAGGAATTGAAGTAGGGATACAAAGCACAGATAGTCACATAGATGCTAAAGATAAGTGAGTATCGATCTAGAAAGAGGAAAAGAGGAATGGAAAGGGAAAAAGTCAAGAAGAGGAGAAGAAAAGAGGTAATTATGGAATGCTTCTCAAAGTATAAATACCCAAGGAGAAACTAGTTGTGGAGGAAAAAAAGGAAGATAAAAAAGATGAAAGGATGGAAAAGAAACAAACAAGAAGAATAGAAAATGGGTATTGTGGGAAGAGTGGTAGAATGGTAGAGAGTGGTGGTACACATAAAGAAAAATTGTAGCAACAAAAGAAATATAAATCTTGCAAGATGCATAGTATGATGTAGAATGGGTGAGGAAAAAAGAGTGATAATGGAGGTACAACAAATAGTCAAGGGTGAGAGGAGATGATGAGGATAGAGAATGAAGTTGAAGGGGATAAAGGGAAAGGTTGGTAATAAGGTGAAAGGGATTCAAAAAATGTAAAAGGTGGGTGGGGAAGTGAGATACAAATCATTCACAAGGAAAGATTATGGGGAGGCCAATAAAGCAGAGTCGGAGGTGGATTTATGGGAGGTAAGAGGGGCCAATGGGGAAGGTTGTCAACCCTTATGTTAAAATATATTGACAAGCTAGAAAAGTGGTTAAAAGAGATTCACAAGCTCAAGGGAAGGAGGTGGTGAGGGGATAGGTAGAGAAATGGAGGAATATATTTTAGGTGAGAAGGGAAAACAAAATTAAAGGATGTGATTGAGTTGACCTCAATAATTGAGCACTGCCTACATAGTCCAAAAAGACCTCAAGCCGATGTAGTTCTCCCAACAATGGGGGAAAAATGTAAGAGGAAGTATTAGATGGTGTTAAAACATAAGGATGCTTAAGAAAGAATTCAAATCTTCCTTGATGTAGGACTCCCTAAGAAAGAGGGCATAGTTAGCAATGGAAATGAGTGAGAAGAAAAAAGGGATGGGAATTAGTTGTTATTGGCTGAGCTACCCTTAGAAGTGGAGTAGCACCTACATATTTCATGGACATCAGGCTAATGTAGTTCAACATGGGTTGGAAAATGGTGCTCAAATTGGATGCCCCAATTTTATGGATCACATGGGTTGGTTTGAGCTGATGGAAAAGGTTTTATAGAACAAAGGTTTTGGGTTTTGGTGAAGGTGTCAATAAAAGTGAATGTGGTAGGTTTGTAAATAGTTACCAGAATGATCTTGCATTTAGTAGGATGAGATATACAAATGGGAAAGGTAGGATAAATTAGAAGGGAACATAATGCTAAGTACCATAAATGATCTTCAATGGAGCTAATCCAAAGAAGAGGTGCCTTTTTTATGAGGTTACAGCTTCTAAAATTATGTGAGGGTAGGAGTTTGGAGATAGTGTCTACCACTATGAGCCAATTTTTAGCAAGTGGAGGTCTATCTAGATCTGTAGAGTCACTGTGGCCAAGGTTCATCACCACTATGAGCCATGTTTTAAGGGTAGTAGCAAAGTGACAACCTATAAATAATTTATTTTATGGTTAAGTAGATTCTACAAGTAAGGAAGTTAGCAACATGGTGAGTGATAGAAGATAAACCTTACCTAACCCAAGAGCTACATGGGTAGAATAGACAAATGGTGGCCATGTCTACATCCTCTATCTCAGCTCTATGGAAACAATGACTTATTAGTTATATTATTTTTGGCCTAACCAATAAGAAGTTGCATGGCTAGGAAAAAATGGTGGTTCCCTTGCTATAAATTAACATACAACTAGCACAAAATAAAAGACTACCATGCTCAAATAGACGCTGCCAATGGTTGGGGTTTGATGCTCAAAGCATGTGGTAATGGGCTAGTAGGAATAGGAGGGAAAAAGGGGAAATAAGGTGAATTTATTTCTGTGAGTTCATGGTGGCCTACCTATAATGGAAGAGTTTCCATAGTGGTAAGGATTTGGGAGTTACCACCACTAGCAACAATGGTAGTTTCAAAGGCATGATCGCTATAGTGGCCCATGGTTGGAAGCTAATTTATATCAAATGAGGTAATGGTGATAATGATGCTAATGACCACTAGGACCATAAGGAGTTCAAGATGATAAAATAAGAAAATACATTGAATGTAGATCAAATGATAAGGTCAATAAAAAGATATCATAATGGATTTATTGAGGTGACCAATCAAATCAAGGGCAACATGTCCACATGAAAAGGTAAGTAGACATGACCATTTCAAGTGGGATGATTTTTCAAAGGATTCAATGATATCATATGACCTTCCCTATTGGTGAAATGGTGAATCATGTTAGTGAGGAAGAATGGTCAAGTATTCTATTTAAATAATCATGATAAGGACGAATTTCTAGCATTGAGTCATTTAGTTATACATGTTATAGAGAGTGATGATAAATACATGATGTTGATGATAGTGAACAATGGAAACAATGGTGAATATGATCAACAACCACCATCAAATGAAATAATCAATATGGTGAATGTGTAGATCTATTGGATACTACATGTACTAGAGATAATGGAAGTACTATTAGATCAATAATAAGAGGAAAGACACCCATGACCTAAGCTTGATCCTAAACTCCTACCTCTATAGCAATGAAGAAGGCAAGAGATTCACTATGTAATATGTAGGGTTAGAGAACATGACTTTTAGCCTATCTATGGAGGGAACCCTCACTATCTAAGGGGATGTGTTCTGAGGAAACAACTAGTGGTACCTATATGAGCAAAAAAACTAGAGCAGAGGGATGTAATGGATGTGATAGGTGAGCAGAGTGAAAGAACCAGAGTGACATATGATTTTTGTCCTATGGGGATGAATGTGGGAGAGGATAATAGAGTATACCCTTTAATGATTATTGAGACAGGGAATAATATAGATGTTAGTTCAGGAAGTAAACAAGTAAAAGGATGGTTGAGCACAAATCGAAATTTACCAAATAATAAGTCTAATACTTAGGTAGGAAAATAATATATGCCTATGCATTAGGAAATGTGTGTGTAATCTGATGACTATGTATGTGTCATGCAACTCCTCATACCCTAAATAAAATATTACACATTTTTTTGTAAACATGTCCAAAATGTGTTGGATATCACCGATTGAATTTTTTCATGCTTAAGATTGTGTGGATATTTATGAATGTTATGGTTATGGTTATGATTGATATGGTTATGGTTGTTGGAATCTTTCTTAATGTAAAATTGATGATTAAGGTTGTAATATTGGATGGTACAAGTTGTGATGAAAACATCAACCAAGCACATTAAGATGAGAAGAGGGAATGATGCTTTGTTTTTGAAAAGGACTAAAAATGGACCTGAAGTGAGATTGGCTTAATGAATATAATCCCTTAAAATGTTGTACATGATTGGTTGTTATTTGATTAAAAAGGTTTCTTGATCATAGGGTGTCAAGTAAGCTCTAAATCCCTTGATTTATAGATAGTCTAAAAGGAAGACAGGTGATAGGTGGTGTGAAGGGTAATGGGTGATATGTATGATAACCTCATGTGAATTAGTTTACCCCTTCTATAGGTAGCCTAATAATGGTAATACACAAGTCCATGTTGTATGCTAGATGTAGACTGATCAATGTAGGAAGTCTACATGTGAAAGCTAATTGTGGATTTAGATTTTTTGTGATAGTGGGTCTTTTGCTTTATTGTTGTATATAGGAAGTTGATCGATGTGGGAAGCTTCCATGAAATTGCTCTACTTTTGAAAAATATATCTCATCCATCCTTTAAAGTATTGGTCTAATCTTATTGGCTTTGTTTTAATGTTCTTGATAGTTATCTTTCAAGGGAGTAGTCTACCTTACATATGGTAATTTTTATTTTGTTTTTGGGTAGTTGGCCTTTGAGGGAGTAGTTTACAATGCTTAAGATATTGACCCAATTAATTTTTGCAAGATGAAATGTGTTTAGACATACAATAGTCTAATTAGGTTCAGATTTTTACCTTTATGAGGGCAAAACTTTACACAAAAAGGTTAATGATATGTGAAAGGGTGTGGTTTTGAGAAACAATGACCATGGGATTCCATCTTGTTAGAGATGAAAAGTATCCATGAGAACCATGTTATGGGTAGAGCCATGGTACCCATACTTAGGATTAGGAGATGATTATGATGGTTAATCACATGGTTCTATGTTGTAATCAATTATCCTTAAAAGGGGAGGAGGAAGGTGGGTGAAGGTTAAAATCTCATAATCAATGGATGAGCTTAAGTTGGATAAACATTAACATAAAAATGGACATAGATGCAAAGCATTGAGAGGCTTAGGTTCTATTTTTCCTTCAAGAGATAAAAATGATAAGCTCTTGATCCATACTTATGGGTGATGGTGTAGGGTCTAAACCAATTTAAATCAAACTTGCCTCGTTTACTCTTCTCCATGTTGGTTTTATTTTAGGATGAGATCTTTAATATTAAATTCTCATTGTTTGAGGTTCTTGTTATAAGCATGTCTGATACACTCTTAATAGATACAGAGGTGGGTGAGAACTGATAAATGATGCTCATCAAGTAGCTCAAGTTGAGCTAAATGATACTGACAAAAATCTTCCTCAAAAATGAGTTCTTTTAAATATATGCAAAGAGAGAGGATTTAGACTTCAAGAGGCAAGACTGCCTCTACTCCAAAGACTAGAGAGAAAGGGGTAGCACTAGTGGAGGTTTAAATGCTAGTGTGATAGGCCCATAAGATGAATGGGATGTGCAAGTGTCAATCTTAACCTAAAGCACTGACAAATTTGGTTAATATTTTGGTGTGGGTTTTATTAGAGGCTTCCACTTGTCCATTTGATTGTGGTTGTTAAGGCAAGTAATAGGTTAAATTGATGCCAAATTCATCACATAAACCTTAGACTTGCTTATTATTAAAGGATTTTCCATTATCGATGATGATCTTATGAGGAACACCAAAGCAGCAGATGATATGGTGTTTGCTAAAGTTGACAATCTTTTCTACTTTGGTAGTGATTAGAGGAATAACTTCTACCCACTTGGTGAAGTATTTATGGCTGTGATGATGGAGTTATGTCACTACAAATAATAAGGGTTAATTTCCCCAATAAGATAGATCCCCTAATGAGATAAAGGCCAAAGTCCTTAGATACTTGGAGGCTATTGGCTAGTACATGATGTAAATTATCATGTTGTTGACATTTAACACACTTTTTTACATAATCACAATAATCTTGGTTAAGGGTGGGCTAATAGTAACCAAGGTGAAGGATACATTTAGTGATTGCTAGGCCACTAAAGTGTCCCCCATAGATCCCATCATGTGTTTCTTTGATGGCATGGGAAGCTTCATGGTTATGTAGGCAACAAAGAAGGAGATTTTCAAAACCACATTTGTAAAGTATTCCCCCCAGTATGGTGTAATGAGAGGTACTATGAATAGAATCTCTTTAGGCATTCCTAGAGAGGTTGGGAGGAACAATGCCTAGGTTGAGGTAGTTGAAAGTTGGGTCATACCAAATGTCACATGGGGATTATTTTATATTACAAATGGTAGGGAGGTTAGATTGACCATAAGAGTGTGTGGTAAATTAATGAATGATGAAAAATATTTTAGAGTTAGAAGGCTGAGAAGGGATTTGAGAAGCAAGGTAGGCCATTGTATCCATAAATTTATCAATAGATCAGGGAACATATTAGACTAGGTAATGTTTGAATGATTTTAAGATTTTTCCAATTAAAAGTTTATATTTTATCAAGACATCATTTTTACATTGATAGGATCCATTAACCTAGTTGACCATAAGTTAGGAATCACCAAAGACATGGATTGTCTTAATTCCCAAGCTTTGAGTATTTTGGAGACCTATCACTAGGGCTTCATACTTAGCCATATTATTAGTGCATTCAAAGTCAAGTTTGAAGGAGAGAGGAAGGGGTTCACTATCGAGAGGAATGAGAATAACTCTAGCACCCCCTCCTTGTTAGCATTTCGAGACATCAAAGAACATGGTCATTTGGTAGGTTATGTCATCTTCTTGAAAAAGAGTCATGATAGACTCGTCTAGAAAGGCAAGAGGAGTTAGTTGGTTATTTACTAGAGGATCTTTGGCCATTTGATCATAAATGACCTGACCTTTAATCAACTATTGTTAGAAGAATTTAAGGTCAAATTCAACTAGGAACATGAGCCATTTAGCCATACGCTAATTTTGGTATGGTTTAGAGTGCATGCATTTAAGCGGGTTGGTATTAATGATGACATAGGTTTTATGGTTAAGAAGGTAGTGTCAGAGTTTGATAGTCATTAATGTCAATACTAAGTATATTTTCTTGTTGTGTATATATTTAGTCTCATATTCTATAAGCATATGGATAATGTAGTATACAACTTGTTCTTTGTGTTCATCTTGATGATCCAAAATTGCCCCTAGAGAATGGTTGGTGGTAGAGATATATAGGTAAAAGGGGTGGTCATCCTTAGAAGGGGTGAGGATAGGTGGTGACAAAAGGTACTATTTGAGTGAATCAAAGGCCTTTTGACAATCACTACTCCATTTAAAAGAGACACCCTTGTTCAAAAGGTGATGGAAAGGTTGTCACCAGTCTAAAATTTGAGAAATGAAACAGTGAATGGATTGAAGTTTTCCCTGAAGGCTATAGAGTTGCTTAAGGTTGGTTGGGGGAGGTATGTCCAAAATTACTCTAAATTTAGCAGGGTCTACTTCAATTCCATGAAGAGAGATGATAAAGCCAAGAAGTTTTCCTAAAATAACCCCAAAAATGTATTTCTTGGGATTAAGGTGAACATGATAATGGATGAGGCACTCAAATATGATTGTAAGAATAGTCAAGTGATCTATTTGGAGTTTAGATTTCTTGAGAAGGTCATCCACATAGTATTCTATAATTTTATAGATGATATCATGGAAGATATAAGTCATGACACATTGGTAAGTTACACCAACATTTTTTAACCTAAAAGGCATGACTCTATAGAAAAAGGTCCCCTAAGGGGTGGTAAAGGTGGTTTTCTATTGATCTTTAGGAGCAATTAAGATCTGATTATAACTTGAAAACCCATCCATGAGAGATAACATTTCATGGCTGGCTATAAGATCAACAAGCTAGTCAATGCTAGGCAAAGGAAAGTTATCCTTAGGGTAGGTGAGGTTAAGATCACAAAAGTCCACATAAATATGAAGACCCCCAATGGACTTGGTGATAGGGATGATATTCAAGACCCATTAAGGGTAGTCAATGGGTTAAATGAATTTTATAGATAGGAGTTACTGAATCTCCTCTTTGATGAGAAGGGATATGTAAGGGTACATGCATCAAAGATTCTATTTAATAAGCTTGGCGTCATAGTGAGTGACTATGTTATGGGTAGAAATGTTAGGGTCAATCTTGGGCATATCATTGTAAGATCAAATGAATCTTATGCTATGGTCTTAGAGAAAAGAGGAAAAATCTTGAAGTTCTTCAGTATTTAATGATTAGCCCAATTTGATAATGCAGGGTTATCTAGAGTGCCTAAGTTAATATAAATGGTAGATTCATTCAACATAGTTAAGGTTTTAGGAGGAAGGGATTTGTGCATAGAAGAATCCCCTAAATCGAGGTAGATAAGAATAAAATCATCATCTTGATGTTTGATGGTGTTAATGGTGGGATAATCATTATCTACCATTTTAGGATGTATGAGTGGAAGGACTTTGGTTTGGACACTCTTTTGGTAGATGAGAGGGCCCAAAATTATAGTATTGATCTAAAAAAAAGTTAAGAGGGATAATATTAGGGTCTTTAGGTGGATAAAGTGGTTGGGTTAGCAAGGATGGGATATCTTCCTCTATGGTGGCAATAGGTTTGGCTGAATTGGTGGATTATTGAGGTGGTTCATACCCAACGCCAAATGACTCATGAGTTTGAAATTTTTTGAGATGAGGTAACTCATGAAGCCCTTGTTCATAGAAATCGAGGCCAAATCCTTTCCAAGCACATCTATAAAAATACAACTTAGCAAACTATGATTTGCTAAGATAAGAAATGTTAGAGGTAAATGGTTAGATGGATGATGTAGTGGTAGGGGTTGGAAGTGGCTGATCAAGTCTCCCATAAATGAAATTTATTTTATGTTAATAAGACCAATGGGAATGATGTTTCCAATGTTAGGGTCATAAAAAGGGTCATATCTAAGACTCCCATATTCTTGGGGGGTAAGAAGGGCATATAAGGCTAAGATTATATATTCCCCAAAAGAAATACATTGGAATGTGGTTGTCATGGGATCTTCTATAGGATTCTAGGAAGAGGGGATAGATGAGCTAGTGGAAACTTCATCAACATTAGGTGTGGAGATGTTATAGGTTTTGGCTGGTGAGGTTATGTTGATGGTAGATGGTTATACAGTGGATAAAGAAGGAATAAGGATGTCATTAGGATGATATGTCATATTTCAAGATGTAAAAGGACTAATGTTAGCTTGGATAGTCATAACTTGCCCTTCATGTTCAAACTTGACACATTGATGTAGGGTAGAAGGGACATAATTCATGGCATGAATCTAAGGGTGTCTAAGTATAATGTTATATTAAAACTCTCTTACAACATAAAATATTTTGGGAATAGTATGAGGACCTATGTAGATATAGAGGAAAACTATGCCCAAGGTGGTATCCATAGTATCATTGAAAGAATGAAGGACTATTGAGCTTTTAGACATGATGTTTTCAGGTAACTATAGTTGGTCATAAGCATGGGAGGAGATAATATTGATGTTATCTTCCAAATTAATCATCACTCTTTTGATGTGAGTTTGATTGATGTATCTTGTAATGAAGAGGGGAGGATCGAGGTCTTTTGAATGAACAGAAGGTATTTTTGAATTCTTAAAGGTGACAAAGTTGGAAGTCTAAAGGGTACCAATAAAGGTGGCTAGAGGTTGAGGATCATTAGGTTGGACCTTGATGGATTGTAGAGCCTCTATGAGTACTTGAAAATGATGGGGAGAGGTAGATATTAACTCATACAAGCTCATCTTTGTTGGAGTTTGGTGAAGTTACCTAAGGATAGCTTTTGGATGGATATTGCATATGGGTTAGGGTATGGAGGGTTAAATGGGGAGGCACCTAAGATAGACACCTTGGGTATTATTTTCTTGGGATTTTGGAGAGGGTTAAGTCCAAGGAATGGATTCCTTAGTCTTCCCTTTATCTTTCTATTGGGCCCAAGATCAGGTAATCATGTGAATAGTGTGGATAAGGGGATTCTCTAGATTGGATGGTTTCTATGGTTCCTCTTATTCACTTTTGGGTGAGATCAAAGATCAGATGGATTGATTTAGTGGTTGGATTAGTAATGGGGATGGAGGTTTTTTGATAATAGATCATCATCTTCATATAGTTGTGAACAAGTGCTTGGAGAGCTTTATAGTTCTTGATATCATGTCCTGGTGCCCTATGATATGAACATATCAATTTATCATTAAACCATAAGGGTTTGGTATGTGAAATTTCAAAGGGTTTAATGGGTGGTAAGTTCAAGGAATAAGTTTGTAACAACCATTGGATAATTGTTAAGTAAGATTTAGCTAAAGGTGGTAGATGTTTAGTGGTTTTTGCTTTAGGTGTTGAAGTGGGAGGTTGTGTGGATGTAGGTTTGGTGGTAGGTGTCTTGGATAAAGTGGTATGTTGGTTGATTGTTTTGGTTTAGGCATGATGTTTTATAGGATGGTGGTAGAGGAGGGCAAGGTAGGTAACTTAGGAATTGTTGGTGTAGTGGGGAAAGGTGTTTTAGAAAGCAAGTATGAAGGTGTGACCAATAAAGGTGGTAGGGTTTTGGTAAAAATTATTGACTTTAAGGTAGAGGGATGGGGACCCAAAATGGAGGGTAAGGTTGAGGGAGGTAAAATTTAGGGTTTTGGGCCCTTTGTGATTTTACCTCTTTGGTTGTTTTAGTTGTTGGTTTTGGAGGGGATTTGGTTACTTTAGTTGTCTTGGTGGGTTTAGATGTTTGAGGTTCAATCAATTTGGAGGATGTTTTGATTGGTTGGGTGGAGGTTTTAGTTAGTTTAGAAGGGCTAGGTTGGTCTATCAAAGAATGGGTTAGAAGTTCCAGTTTGGTTCCCTTACCTTTATCTTGACCTCTGATAGAAGGTTTTGTAATTAGAGTTGGGTGGATAGAGTCATCTTCTCTTATGAGATAGCTTCCAAAGAGGGGGTGGATGGTTCTAAAATAGGGGAGGTAGGTGTGGTATCCTCTGATGGAGGTGTGGATATGGTTACTTCCTTTGTTGGGGTGTCCAAAGGAATATAAGGTAGTCTTGTTTCTTCTATTAGGGGAATGGGGAAATAAGCAATTGAGGTAATATTTCTTTTGTCAATGGGTTCTCTAGTAACCATATTAATAGTATGTGTCTCATGAGATGATTCAAGTTTATTTTCATGATGAGGGGTAGGATCATGATTAGGGAAAGGTTTATAGAATATATCAAGGGCTTGGTTTGGTGGCACATTTAGATTGTCTAATGTGAGCTCCCCCTTATCAATGAGGGATTGGACAAGGTATTTAAAGGTATTTCACCTATTGATGTCATGTCCTATGACTTGATGAAAATTTTAATGGTCATTCCCATTATACCAATTGGGCATAGGGAAAGAAGTATCAAACTATTGATGTGGTTTAATTGGTGGAATTTGGATGATATTGGTTTTTAGTAACTTTTCCAAAATATAAGGATAAGGTTCCCCAAGTGAATTTAATGACTTATGGTTATTCCAAGTTTGGTTCTTTTGGTTTTGGTTTGGATAGTTGAAGGGGTTAGAGGTTTTCTTCCTTGTGTTCTATTAGTTGGTAGATGGTGAAGGTGCATCTTTGAGGAAAATAGTATTGGTGGTGGCTTTGTTCTTGGAATTGGTATTGGTTGGGTTGTTTAGTTTGGAAGAAGAGGGCTTATTGGGTTTGTAAGTTGGGTTCTTTTTATTCAATTTTAATCTTCCCTCATCAATGGCTCTATTCTCTAGTTTGAGAGTCATGGTAAAGTCTTCATTGAATGTCTGGAAGCTTTGGACACAATATGGATGAAATGTGTTTTGCACATGCCCAAGTAAAGAGCTCTATAAGCTCAGGTTGAGGCAATGAAAAATAAATTTAGTTGATTAAGGTCCTCTAATGAGCCATGAAATCAGCAATAGATTCATCTTCAAATTACCAAATGAAATAGAGGTCAGTAATAGAAACTTTCTTAGACATATTGATCAAAAAGTGATCTAAAAAAGTTTGGGCTAGTTGGTGAAGGAGAAGATGGAGTGTTTTGGGATAGAACTATACCAATCTAATTTTAGTCTAAATAAGGACATAGGAAAGGTACAGAGGAGAAGAGTGTCATCATGGGAAATCAAGTAACATGTGTTCCTAAATGCTCTTAAATGTTGTTGGGGATCTTCCTTGCTTTAAAATTTAGAGAATTTAAGAAATTTCCATTATGGAGGATATGGTTGAAGAGGGACAAATGGATGGATGGGTTCATTGCAAATTTGGTCATAAGAGATAAGGTTATGTGATCCTGAGATGGATGACTCAAGGGTAGTCATTTTCTCCATTATCATCTTGACCAAGTCTATTTGGGGTTATTGGGTTGGATAGGTATATGACACATTTTGTTGGGGTTGGGTGACATGAGAATAACTAGTGGATGGTTTGGATGATGTTATGTGTGTGTGTGAGGTCACATAAGATTGGGTAGAAGGTGAAGGTATGTATACTTGTGTGTTAGGAATATATTGATAAGATGTCATGGGTATGTGTTAGAGGGTTGATGTTGGGGGGTTTATGTATGGCATCGAAGTGATTAATGGATTATTTGGTTGAAGGTGGGTAGTGACCAAAGTGCTTATAGGGGAAAGTGTTTATGGTATGGAGAGTACCAAGTTATGAAAGGGGGTTGAGGTTGGTATATTAGTTAAGCTGAAGGGAGTGGTAGAAATGGGTGTGGAAGACATTGTGCTAATAAAAGGGGTAGAAGTGACAAGGGGTAAATTTGAACCAATGTTAGAGGTATTTTTTGGGGTAATAGGTGTTTGGGTGGTGGTGGTAGATGGACCAATGATAGAAGATGAAGCTTGGCTAACAGACGGGTAGGATGATGCAACACCAACCATAAGGTGGTGTGGAATACCATAGGGTGAATCCATGAGAGGAACCAAATCCATTAAATAATGGTAGGATAAGGTATTAAGATAGTGTTATAAAGCAACCAAATTGTTCTTGAGAAAGGTGGCAAAATCTGAATCACCTTCAAGGACTGTTGTAGGCATCATAGGTGGGGGAGAATAGTGCGGTGAAGCATGGGACAATCTATTAATGTCTGAGGTATAATCCATGGATGAGTATGAAGAAGAAGGTGGTGGTGGGTTATTTTGGTTTTTTACTTGTCTGGTTAAGACCATATGAGAAATTTATAAATGGATAATGAACCTCTTTCTTCACACAAAGAGCAAACAAAGAAAAACTCAAAGCAAACAAAGCACACACTAAAAGTGTAATTATTCCTAGGATTTATTTTAAATCATTTTTGTCTTATGCCTTAAACAATGTGAAAGAGGAAATTGGATTGTAAGTTATGTACTAAAAAATTCATCTAAGGATGGTTTTGGGTTGAATTTTGATGCTCAAATAATATGCACTAGACCAGGTACATGGCCTGGTACTAGGGGATTGTTCCCCTCACTTCATGATCTCACAGCCAGTGTGGGTGCTTAGTCAATATATAAAATTTGTCTAGATTTTATACTCTTCTAGAGAATGGAGTGGGTCTTCCCCTTGGTAATGAAATCCAAGTGGGATCATCAGGTAGGGTAAGGTGATCCAAAGGGTGATGAAATCCCAATGGGCCTTGTCTCAAATAAGTTTTTATGTTTAATTTGTGTGTGTGGTTTGGTAGTGTAACATATGTGTGTTATGATTAATTAATAATGTGTTTAACTAATCTATGTGAGATAATAATTAAGTAATAAATACCATGAATTCACTCAATTTTAACCCAAAATAAGAGTTTGGTGTCTTTTCATGCAAACAAGGAATAGCTAAAATACACTTAAATGTAAGATGTCAAATGCAACTTATCCCTAAGATGAAAAAAATATATCTTTTTTTTTTAATTTTCAAGGAATAAAATAGAACATAATTTTCTTAAAAAAGAAACTAAAAATGCAACTAAGAATGCAAGAAAGTATGCACCTAAGAATTTAAGTAAATATGCAACTAAATGATTTTTATTTTTTTTACTAATGCAACTAAATAGATTTTTTCACTAATGAAACTAAATGAACTGTTCACTAATGAATTTATAAATGTCTTAATACAAATAATGGACTAAATAAAACTCAAGGGTCCCACTAGGTATGCCAAAATGTTTCTCTCAATTTTTTTGCTTTTTTTAATTTTTTGAAAAGAAAGAAACTAGGAATAGGTGTGTAGAAAAACATGTTTAATGTGCATGTGTTGAGTCCATATTATTGTGTATAAATCCTCTTTGACATGGGAGGATGACCTAAAAATAATAAAACACTAAAAAAAAAAAATTTATTAGATAATTAGATGGGTGGATTGTCTATTGTGAGCTAGATCCTAGAAACGAAAGCTTTGTAGGAGGTTGTCAATCCACCTAATTTTAACACTTAAGTTTAATAGATAAAAAAGAAGGAAAAATGTATTTAAAATATCAAACTAAAATTAAATACATAAAATAACCTAAATTTGATTAATTAAAACTAAATTCTTTGCTAATATGATTAAACTAAAACAAATAGTCTGAATAATTAAAATTGCTAAAAATTAGTTAAAATAAAGTTTTGGTTCTTGGTTAGGTGAAATGGAAAGGGTCAAAAGAGTGATGTGGTTAGGGTTGTAAAATTATTTATATTTAAATGGTTTAATGGGTGAATTTTGAAAAGTATAAGGCAACAAATGATTAAGGTGGCAAAAGCCTAAGGGGATAAAGAGAGTGAAGATGGTAAAGAGGGAAATGTGAGAAGAGGTAAATGGATAAAGGGGAAAGGAAAATGAAGAGGCTAAGGGGAAAATATATGGAGGATAAGAGAAGAATAATGCCAAAGGGTGGGTTTTTAAGTTAATAAATAATATGCCAAGAAGGATAATAAATTAAATTACAACAAATAAAACCAATGATACCTTCCAAGCTTGAAGAAGAACATTGATGAAGATGTTGGTGTTGATGTTGTTGAAGTAACTTTGACATAACTCTAATGCTTTGGATCTTTCTTCTTCCAATATGATGATGACCTATAAAATTATTATGACCTCCAAAATGATAACCTTCTTCACAAACCTATAACAAAATATTAATAACCAAAGACTAAATTCCAACTTAACCTTTAGTGAAGGAGAGGGGGGTATTTATAGCATTTGATATTGGAAAAAATGATAAAATAGTGGAATATTTAATTAATTAGAATTTTTCCAAGTGGGGTTCATAAATAAGTCAAGAATGAGGTTTATGGGATTCTCACCTTGATAATAAGTCTCCCATTTAGGCTGGCGTGTCTCTCACCTTGCACATGAATCCAATTTTGAATGAGAATCATGCACATGGGTTTAAATGAGACCAAAGACTTATATCCATATTTTTTTTCTTTCACACAAGCACTTAAATGGGTGGCACACAAAATTTGGCACCATTTTCCATGTGGGGGATAAAAATTCCAAGGTGAAGTTGTGGAAGATTCCCATTTGGGTTGAGAAGTCTTCCTCTTTGCCCATAAGTCCAACTTTGAATGGAGAATTATGCACATGCATTTGAATGAGGCTTAAAGACTTCTCCCCATATTTTATTTATTTCACACAAGCACTTAACTGGGTGCCACACCAAATTTTTTGCCATTTTACATGTGGGGGATGAAAACTCTAAAGTGAGGTTGTGGAAGATTCTCATTTGGGTTGGAGTGTCTCCAATTTAGGATAAGAAGTTAAAAATGGGTGTCCTTTGTCTTTCCTAAAGTCTTAAATAGGTAGGTATCTCATTTAAATTATAATTTCATGTGGGAATACAAAAATATATGTTTAATGATGACCCTGTAAGTGGAAATTTACCACATTTTAAGGGGGGAATGTTGTGATGTTGAAATGAGGTCATTACGCACTTTGGGAAAGGGTCCCATGTTTGGTATGGTGTCCCACACCAAGCCACATCACTCCTAAGGAATTTCACTTACCATATCACCTTCCATATCACTTTCTATGCCACATTCCATGTCATATGCCATGTTCACCATGAATAGTGATAGTGGATCCCACAGTGAATAGTACTTTTGAATAGTACTTTCAAATAGTGATTTTGAATGATAATATGTGACTAAGAGAATAATGATTTGGTTGGGTTAAGGGGTTTTTTGGAGGTTTTAATATGTTTTAATAGATCCTAAGGCATTTAGTCATCAAAAATTATAAGTGTGTAGTTTTATAGTGTCTACACTTGGACAGCTTGTTAGGAACATACAATAGTAACCTACAAGGTTGGGACATGATTATTTCAATCCTAATGATTGTGAAGTTATACCAAATGTCTCCTATCAATTCAATATACTTCTTGATTAGGGGGTGGACCCTAGGCATGGGAACACCAATGATAGTCTCAACTATGGTTAGATACACACAGTCACAAATAAACTGCATATGATTCTTATACTTGAAAATATGCAATTTAGAATAGCAGTGTGAAATTGTACTTTTTCCATCTAGGGTCAATTCCTAATCCTAGCGAAGGTTACTAAGGTAATAAGGGTATCTAATAGGTATGACATCATATAAAATTGCTTAGAGTTCTTCCTTTTTATGGAAGTGAATTGCTTGGTGAGGAAAGGGGTAAGATTTTGTTCCATCATGAAATGGATAAATGAGACCCAAATTTTATTCACATAGGTGGTTGAGGGGTCTCTAAAATACTGGTTCAACAAGGTCATTATTACCCTAATGCCCTCCCTAAATTAGATAATTGGTATTTTACCCTCAAAATCCTTGAAGATGTGAGGGCTTTGGTGTAGCCAATAACTAAGAATAGAGGCCAAATAATGGTTTCTTGTCCACTTATTGATTTTAGATAGTCCACTTATTGATCTTAGATAAATCCACTTGAGGAAGGGCAAAAATATAATATTTATTAAATCCTATAAGATAAATATATGCTACTTCCTTGAAGTTTCCTTCCCTAATGATCCATTCATTATCAATTTTTCAATCAATAAAATAGGGGTAAGGACATCGACGTAATGTAGTACATTAGGTTTTGTTGTGGTGTGGTGAAGGCTAGCCATATAGACTACAACTAGGTCATTGTGCCTTTTATTTATTATGAAAATTATTTACTCTTATTTTTTCATGGTTTTCAATTCCTTGATCATGAAGAAGATCTCAGACCATTTCTTAATACCAGGGATATTCACGTTTGTAGTATCTAATTTGGTGTATTTGAAGATTCAACCCTCATTATCTATTGGAAAATAGAGGTCAGTTTCCTCCTTCAACTATTATTTGTAGGCCACCATTGTTTTTGTTCCTAAAAATTGCTTGTACTAGTAACAAATGGTCTCTATGGAAGCTCTTTTACACTCAAAAAACACAATTAAGTTTTATTTTGATCAAATTGTGACCAATTGAGTCCATTTGGGTTACTTTTATGTAGGATCTAGCGTTTTAGAGATTTAATGGTAGAATATATCTAGGTTTGGGTTTATACATACCATAGATTTGATTTGGACCTTTTATTTTATACTTTTGCATTTTCAATCCCACAAGATCTTATATTTTTCTATTTTTTCTTTCATGGAGTCTATGTGGTATCGGTCTGGACCTTTCATCACATTTTTCATAAATTCTATTTGAACACTAGCTATTGGTATTTAAAATACCTTCTTTATTTTACACCATAGGATCAAAATCCTAGATTAGCATGATCCATAGATTATAATTCAATCCCTTGGCCATGATTAGTTCTTTTTAATGCAAAACCCTTTGTTCAAGACACTCGGTACTTGATGTGCCTTCTCTATGCTCTAAATCTTTTGTCAGTCCTTTGTTGAATGAGCATTGGCCATCTAATGAGCTCATAGGCCTTTGAAAATTCATGAGTGCCCTTGTGCCATTAGATCAAAATCTAATGATAAAGTATAAACCATCAGATCAGCTTGCTAGATTGGCCTCAAATGCACTTTCACCATGTATTGAGTTTGCAAGCTCTTGGGTCCTCATTAAAAAGTCTTTGGGTGATTTCACATCATTAGATCAAAACCCAACAACAAAGCACGTGTCATTGATCTATAGAGATACCCAAACATTAAGTTAGCATATTATTAAGACCATGACTTAGGCTTAAGTCTCTTAGACTAAGGTTTGTTTCACTTATCAAGTATGAAATAAAACTTAAGCTAAGGGGTTTATACCTAAGTTTTTAGACTTATATGCAAAGGGGTCATGGCTTAAATATTCTTAAGCCAGTGTTTACATCATGTTTAATAAACATAATGTATGCATTGGTCTATAATATTTATTTCAAGGATTTAAAATATGCCTAAAAGGATCAACATGACACAATGGCCCAATAACACATAAGATTTTATTGTATTGACAAAACACATTAATATCTTAAGCTAGATATATTTGGTCTAAATTTTACACTATAAGGACTCTATTTTCAAAATAAGGCTTGGTATGAGTCTATAATTTAAGGTTTATGATGTTTGAATAAAATATCATAGGGATCTTAAAGTATAGACCTAGACTAGGTTTATTTTGCATACTTAGATTATAAGACCATTTCCATATTTTGTAATTTGAAGACCCATAGTGTTTTAGTATTTTTTGAGAACTTCCCTTAGCTTATAAAGCCATTTATAAGCCTTCCAATAAGATTTGGGAGTACATTTTGATCCTTAACATAATAATTAATCAAATTAAATTTGATGGTCTCATGGACATGAAATATGTCCTTACAGACATTAAATGATGGTTGTATGAATGCCAATTTTTAGGCTAATAAATTTTTAATTTGATGGGCTTAAATTTCATGTTTGCACGGATGTCAAATACATCCTTGCAAGTATCAAATGGTGGTAGTATGAACATTAATTTTAATCTCATCAAATTATTATGACCCATTGTGATAATGTCGCTTGGCACATCCATGGGGCATCCCAAGATCTTGGACTTAATTTGATCTATTAGATCAAAATTTAATACAAAGCATCAGTAATTGATTGTGATCTAGGAGATTGCTTGTGGTTGGTTGCTTTGTTAGGCAAGACCCATTTGCTTTTAGTTTTTGAATGTGAAGGTGATGCATGTCAATATTTTGAGCCTTTTATATCCATTTGACATTTTCACTATACTTCACTCTATCTGATTGGGTCCTTGAAATAAAGTGAGGGTCATTGATAGTGATCTGAGGTCTTTAATATGATTGGTCCAATGGTTTATATGTGGGATTCTTGTAGGTTTCCTTCATGTTGTTAGATTAAGTTCTATGATAAATCACATGCTATTGTATCCTACAAGATGCAAGGAAGTTAAGTTAGGATCATAGAGATGTAAAATACTTAGGCTTAAGGTGTTGAGACTAAGGTCTCATACATATTAATAAATACATCAATGCCTTAGTATTAAAACCTTAGGCTAAGGTATAAGCGAGGGACCAATCTAACATAAAAAGGGGACTCAAGGAACTAGAATTAGGCTAAGGTATTAAGACTAAGGTCATATTAGTATTAATAAATACCATGGGGCCTTAGGTTTAAAGTCTTAGGTTAAGTTAGAAAATATTAAAAGGACCTTGCAGAGCGAATAACTTAGTTATGAATACAAAGGAACCTTTAAAGGGGGAATATAATAAAGGGGACCAAAAAATTTACGTTGAGTTTTAGCTATGTTGAAAAAACATGACTAAGCTTAAAACATGAGTTTCATCTTTAGGCCCAAAATTTATTTTAAAATGGTTCCCACTAATTTGATTCTTGCCAACATTTAAATTCAAATTAAGGGTTTTCTAAGCGTTTAGGGACATGAATTTCCCAAAAACATCACCATGAAATCTATGACTAAAAGTCACAAAGAATATGTATTAGTATTGTTAGTCCAAATTAAAGCAAAATAAAACCAAGTAAGCCTACTTTTAAAAAAATCAAATATCTTCAGATTCCATAAATGACCTTAACATGCTAAACTCCATATTCAAACCCTAGGGTTTCTCAAGGGTTCCAATTTTCAAAAATGGGGGTTATGTTGGCCCCAACAAGTTCAAGGAGGTTAGATTTATAATCCTTTTGTTAATTAGTGTCTTTTCAATTTTCAAACTTTTATCGATGATCTATTTGAAGGTATGTACATATTGAAGCTCCAGATGATATTATACTCATGCAAAATTTTAGTAAACACAATGGCTAATTGTTTGTCTAGTAAGCTATGATTGAAGTGACTAGCAAGCGCTTTCCATCTCTATAGATAGATTGAAAATCTCTCACCATTTTTCTACTTGGCCTGAGTCAAATTGAATAATGAAATCTCACGCTTGATATTATAGGAGAAATGTTGCATAAATTTTTCTGAGAGGTAGACAAAATCAAATATAAAATTCTTTGGTAATTTAAGGAACCAATCCAAATCCTATCTTGCTAGACTTTGAGGAAATAAAAAGAGTAGGTAAATGTCACTATAAGCCACTAGTTGTCAAGCGACAAAGAACTCTATAAAATGGGCCTTAGGTTCTCCTTTACCCTTGTATTTATCAAATTTTGGTGGTTCATAACCTGGAGGAAATGGTATCTGAATATTCTCCATGTTGAATGGGTATGAACACATGTCATTTAAATTAAATTTCTTGGTCTGCTTCCCTGATTGATGGTGGTAATCACATCCTTCATTTATTATATTTCTTGGGCTAAGAAACTAGATAGATCATTTGGCTAAGTTGTTTTTTTTGTGGTCAAAGGTGAATTACCTTAACTAGGGTATAATAGACGTATGGTTTACAAAATGTTGGTTTGATGAGTGAACTAATCAGTAATATGCATCTATGGATTGAGATGAGGTTGTTGAAATTACACACATTGTTGTGTTATATTCTAGTTTAGATTTAGTATATAGCCTTGGTTTTGAGGGAATTAAGGTTGATATGGAAGGATATAGATTTAGGTAAAATACTATGCCTACTGAGGTTGAGTAAGGACTTGTTATCGACTAATCAAATCTAGCTGAATAAGGGGAAATTATTGTGGACCAAGGCTCTATCTTTGGATCTATGACACGTGCTAAATAAAAGGCAATTTCTATGTAATTGGTACTTATTGGATAGTGGTACCTCTTTTTTATGAAAGTACCTATTGTGAGCTAGTCATTTATTAGGTGTTTAACATTTGTCTTTGATTAATAGATACATGCTATTGATTAGACAACATTCATGATTGTAAAGGCACATTAGTCCATGATTGTAGAGGTACATTTTTCACTACCTATCAAAGTGGAACATTTGTTGCCCCCTATTGAGGTGGTATAGTTTCTAACTTTATTATGCTGGTGGATTAAATTATGCCTATTTTTATGGAATGTTAATCATCACCTATTGAGGTTAGGTAGTATTCATCACTTTTTATTAAGGAAAAACACTAGTTGTCACTTGATTACTTAATCCTTATGGTTAAATGTTCGATGAAACAGCTGGTGGAAGATTAGAAGTAACTTGTTGTGGTTGGTAAGTAGGACTTTAAGCCCCCTACTATTATAAATTTCTTGTGTTTTTATCTAAAGTCACTTATTGTTATAGAATATTTGTTGGTGTATTTAAACCACTTCATCTTGGATTGGAAGACACTTATATGGTATTCACCATGTTTGGCACATTGTTTTGCATAAAATCTATAGTCGCATATTCAATAGATGGGACAGTATACATGTCACTGATTGAAATGATTTATAAAAATGGTTCTATACCTAAGCTATCTTGACCTATCAACTCAATTATCACTCCTATTGAAGGAGATAGCTCTATGAGTGGAGCATTTGACATGGCCATGACATTAGAGTTATTCATTAGATTTAAATAGTTTTGATATGCTTGTTGCATTTGTATAAAGTGGTCCTCGATGAGGCCCTTTCCTTTTACAAGCATATTTCGGTCTTGATATGACATTAGTATGAGTGATTGAGGATATCTAGTAGAGGCATGTTCAATGGTTTGGGTATAGATCATGTTTAGAGGCACTCTAACTAGACTAGGTAAGTTTTCATGGGGGAAGTCTACTAGAAACTTGGTCCCTACCTATGTGTATATGACTAAAACCTCATCCTTGTTTTCAATCAAATGATGATCAAATAAAAAGGGTCATATGTTGATGGTATAATAATATAATATGTTTATTGTTGAGCGTGTTCTATAACTAATGGTATGCTATCAAGATATTACATGATTTTCTCTTGGTCTTGCTATGAATATGGAGGTTTATTAACCAAATAATGGACTAACATATCTTGACTTTGTTCCTTAGATTGAGCAGTGTAAGGAGGATAACGATCCATCTCACAAATCACATCATCACTATAAGGGTCTTGAGCAAAGTTATCATTCATGACCATATTATTGTAGCCTATATTATACATGGCTCCACTACAAGTGTAAAAATACTTATCAAAACCAATAAATAATGTTTTGTGAAGAAAACAAGGTCTAAAATACAAATGGTACAAAATTGGTAAAACTTAGTCTAAAAACTTGGCCCAGGAATGGAGTTGCTTCTCCAAAAATAAGCAATGACAAACTCAGTATAAAATGATCTAACATCAAATGTCTTACATAAATGGTCAAGTGAATGGATAACTCTGAATGCCAAAGTTGGTAAAAGTGTTTCAAACAAATATAATCTAGGTTAAACAATGAAAAAGGTTGCTAGGTATTTAGGAACAAGGCACAAAGCTAGGCTCAAAATAACTATGTATAAAACAAAGAGGCAAAATTATAAGTCTTTTGTAAATATGATACAAAATATAGACTTTGAAACACACTGGGTCTAATACAAAAAAGAATTTCTAGGTCTTTTGGAAACACATCACAAAAGCTAGATTTGGCACAAACTAGGTCTAAAAGGCAAGATAATTAATCTAACAAATTTAAAACACTTTGACTCAAACTAAGCATTTAGATTCAAACATAAACTTGACCTTTGGCCAAAAAACATTGGACTTTGAGAACATGAAAGATAAACCAATTCTTAAATTTAGGTATAAAAATAGTTTTTAAATCGAACAAGGACTTAGTCTAAGTTGCACAAACCAAAATTAAGAGAAAATTGTCTAAGCTAAAATTACACAAGGTATAGGCATAAAACAATCATTATTCAAATATGAACTTATCAAGACTAATTTATAACTCAATTTAGAAGGCTTGGTGCCTAAATGGATGATAATCTAGACCAAAGTAGATGGTATAAAAATACTAGGCATAGACCAAGAAGGCACACATGGTTTTGAAATTGTGATTAGATATAAGGAAACAAGTCTTTGAAACAATGTGAGAAGCATAATAATGGTATCATCCTCTAAATTTATGAAAAATGTTTTGTTTCAAAACTCTAAGGCACAAGACTTGGAATGAAATGGGCAGCATAATAACACCCCTTTCAAACAAGTGACACATACACACATAAAAGTTTGACAAATGACTAAGGCAAAGTGTTGTATCAAATGGATAGCATAACACCTCTTCAAATGAAAGAGTGATTTGAAAATATGACTTGTTTTAGACATGGTTTAAATAAACAAATATTTTTCACTCAAAATAAAGCAATTAAAAAGGAAAAACAATAAAAACACCTAAGTGTATCATCTTAATTCTAAAAACTGACAAGGTGGCTTCGTATTGTCAAATTTCATATATATAATTGCTCTTGAGATAAGATTATGTTTTTAATCCAAAAATTTAAATACACATGAAAATTAGGGTTTTTTAGGCCCCCTCTTCTCTCAAGAGTTCATATGGTGACATGGAACTTTGGGTTGCTCATCCTGCATTGACAGTATATTCATAATAAGTGGGGTTGTCTAAAAACTATATTTTTTAGTACATTCTAAAAGGTCTCATATGTGTGGTTAACACTAGGGAACAACACATAATTTGGATACACATTAACTGACTTTTGAAAAGGTCTTATCCTTTTCAAAATAATTACATCTATCAATTGCTTAGTGTAGTGTGATGTTCAAGTTAAACCTATATTCTAAGGCAATCTCTTACTAACAAAGCATGTTTAACCACTCAAACAAGCATCTTAGTAAGTTGAACTTAAATTATATAGCCTTATTATGGAGTGGGGTTGAGAAAATCTTGGGATATTAATTATTGGGTCAATGCTTCCATAGAGAACCCGTGGGGAGGCTATGAACTCCTGACCACAAGTCAAGATGCATGAAAATAAAAATTGTAGAAAGACTTTAGGGTCATTTTGGGATCACCCAAATCACTTGAATTTTGGGGAGTGCCTTAATTACTTTCCTTCCATGCTCTGAAAAATGAGACGAAAGTAAGTGAAACATTTTTTGATCACCCAAGTTCCCTAAAGGGGATGGGGGGAGAGCATACACACTACACTTGGATTGAGAAAGAAACACACAATAACAATCATGAAAATAAAATCTCTTATGAGCACTTAGATAGAGTGTGAGTTCATTTTTTAGAGCACTGAGTAAAATATGATATGAACTTTATCCCCTTGGCATTATTTGAGTTGTGAACTTTGAAAACAAAACAAATCAAGTAAATGATTTTTAAACACCAAATGTGAATGTGAGTTTGAATATTAGAGTGTTAAAAATATCTTTCCTTGGTCTTTGGGTCCTACAAAAAGTGTTAGGGGATCCTTGTGCTTAGAATCTAAAAGCAACTAAGCAAATGAATTTTATAATTTATCTCTCACATTTTCTTATGTTTTTCACATAGTGAAATATCGTAGATACACAAAATAAAACTGCAACTTTCATTTCAAAACTATAACTGGTTAGTGCAAAATCATAACTACTTATAAAATAAATTGTTAGTGCAAAACCTCAACTATACAGTGCAATAACACAACTGTTAAGACAATAATGTAACTAGAAACACAAAACCACAACTAAGACTTGAAAAAATGTAACTAATAATGTAAAATTGTAACTATCAATGCAAAATTTCAACTGAGAATACAAAACCACAACTAAGCAATGCAAAATCACAATTGATAATGCAAAACCACAATTGAGCATGAAAAAAAGCAACTTACATGCAAAAATGCAATTAGGCATCCATAAACATAACTAGCAAGAAAAATACACCTAGGCATGCAAAATGCACCTAGACATGCAAAAATACAATTGGGCATGCAAAAACATAACTGACATGCAAAATGCACTTGGGCATGTAAAATTTACATGGGCATGCAAAAACATAATTAAGCATGCAAAAATGTAACTAGGCATACAATAACATAACCAAGCATGTAAAAAAGAAACTAGGGATTGAAATAATATGAATACATAGAGCAAAAGCACAATTTCATGTGTAACATCCATGAGCTTTAATTTTTCACTTTTTAGTTAGCAAGTTAAGATTTTGACATGAAAATGTTAAAATGAGGTCCTAAAATATCATGGAAAGAAATTTATGGGGTGCAGGTCCCACCGAGCATGCCAACATGTGAACAAACAATTCATAGAAGGGAGATTATTATAATGTTAGTCAATATAACCAAATCAAAACTAACACACTAAACATGAACACCTCTAGCTTAGACACTAAGAAAAGCATAGGTAACAAGCATATAATTAAAATATAACTAGAAAACAAAAGAAATTATCCTTTTACCTTCCTTATAGCTCCAAATGGCTTGCTGAAGTGGCTTGCTCAGTTATATTCATCAAGAAATATTTGTCACTGAAGCTCCATTTGCTCCATCTCTCCTTAGCACCTTAGTTTGTCTAGTTGGCTTAGCTTAGCTTATGAATTTGGCATGGTAACACTACTAGAATATATTCTTACATATATTTGAGCATAATAAATTTACACCAAAAATATCTTCTTGGATGTATTTTGGCATAATAATATTACACTAAAAATCTTGTTGATCAATAAGGAAGGCCTTGTATTTATAGCCGTCAAAGTTAACTCTGACCCAAGTTGAGTTAGGTTAGGATTTAAGCATGGAAAGAGTTCAAACTAACCCTAGGTGAGTTGAGGCTAACTCCAATTGAGCTAATTAGGGTATATGTAATTATTATTTTCAATTAATAGGCATGGCTCTCAAATTAGATATTTGTGAAAGCTTGACAACTCATAAAGATAATGATGAATAAGTTTGATATTTTATTCCATTTTTAGATATTAATTTTAAATGAATAATTTAGCTAAGCATTTAATCTAGTTTTATTAGTTGATTTATTTTTATTAGCATTTTATCTCTTTTAAGAATTGTTCAAGTGCCCTACTTGATGGGTCCATAGGCTAAACTACCAGTTGTTAGGTCACCAGGTAACTGGAGATGAATTTTTGAGAGGTTATTATTGCATATAGGCTAGTACCCTAAATAAAGATGTCTCAACATGATTTTGATCTTTAATTAATGGTGTGTATATTGGTATAATTAGTGATTCCTAGACTTAATTTGCAATATTTGGTAGAAATCAGTCAGAAGATAGTTTTGGCCAGAATGGGGTGTCTACAACCCCCACTAATATGCCCCATTATTAGGTGATTGGAATTAAAAATAGGTAGTCATCTTACCTAAAAATGATAAGATAACTATCAATGTATCATGTAAAATATAGGGTTAACATGTCTAGGTACATAGCAATGAGGTACATAGTATGTGATCACATCAAGTCCTAAGATGCATGATGTGAATCATGGAAACATCTAAATAATAATATCACAAGTTTAATAATAAATCAAGTACACACATAAGATCACTCAAATCAAATAAAAATATAATGATCGAAGGAGACCTCAAATAAGGGGCATGTTTAAATGTCAGACAATCGAAAGCATGTGACTTAGTCAAATGTCAATAGGGTAAGAAATGACATATTTAAATATTGGAAAACATCAAACTATGACATATGCACATGTCATAATAGGAAAACATAGGCACATGGGCCACAAACAATGGGGCATATTCAAATGCTTGAATAAGTAGTATATTAAAAGATAAGACACTCAAGGAAGTGTATAAATGAAAAGCATGGAACATAAGCAACCAGAATATGCATGTCATTCTAACTCTTGGATATATGTGTTAGTAAAAAGTGTTAATTATTAAAGGCATGTGTAAGTATATAATCTTAAACATGATATTGTAAAATGGTCATAGAAGGATATAACCTGGATGTATCATGATCAAAGAAGTATATGCTCCTGATGTGCAAATGATGTGAGTGGATGGAAGGTCCAACATCCAAAAGTTCATAGATCATATATTTGGGTATGCATCTATCACACTCAAAGATGTGTGAATTATATGTGTAAATATAAATAGATGATATGTTATATACCAACATGTAACTAGAAACATATATGCCAAGGAGCTAATAAAACATGAAAAAGATAGAAATATTTTTGGAGTTTTGAAATTTTTAATTTTTTTGGTATTTTTTAATTATTAAAAGGAAAATTCTATCCCCTAATCTCATGCAAAGGATGCCCATAGTTATCTATCCACTAAGAACCTGGTGTAAGAACCTGGTGGTATTCCTAAGGAACTGTTATAGACTAGATTTTCACCCTTATGAGAGAGTTCTTTAGGCTCTCTCACTTCTAGATATAATCATGGGAACAACCTCAGGATGTGGGTGTCCTATGGTGAGGTTGAACCTCTAGACATTTTTATGAGGCTAGTTCCTCAAGTGCTTCACTTCAGCTCTTTGAGTTTCTATGCTAAACTCTATTAATGGCCAAGGCAAAGGGGGGATAGATTACTTGAAAAATAAATGAAGATAAGGGAGGTGTTGCACCAAAAGTAAGTGATCCACCTAGCTTGGGAAAGACACTAATTCAACATAAGACAAGTTACTTACACAACCTCCTAACCATCTAACTTGCATAAGTATTTATTAGGCTAGGCTTACTAAACCACACATGAGGCAAAGAGGAATTTCAAAATTAACACCAATCATCCATTAATGGCCAAAAAATATGAGTTTAAATCCACAATTAACTATAAAGTACCTAAAAATAAACAAAAAAGAAGGGTAACAAGGTTGGAAGGATGCTTTTTCACAATGCTATTAGTGGATAAGCTAACTCAATTCAATTTTTAGATAGAGAGATAGGTAAAAAAAAATTTATTGATTCAAAGTTACATTACACAATGATTTTCATAGAGTGATTTTATCACCAGTCTGGGGATACATTTCTAGGCTCCAGACCTCTATTTATAAAGAAAAGGGAGAAGAGAGAAAAGGAAGAAAGAAGAAGTCATAGATGGCTAGAACCTCCTATTATCCTTCTTTGATGTTCATAAATGTGTCATTATATATCACCACCCAATACTCTCAATCCCCTCCTATCTTTAAGACTTCCTTTGGCACATTTGAAAAGTCATGTTGTGAGCAACTAAAATGTTTCTTCTTAGCAGGATGCATTTAAGCATTGAATGATGATTATGGGCAATGAACCATGATATATGGGAGCCTTCATAACTTTCAAATACTAATCACTCAAACTCTCCCATGTTTATTGAACATCCTTGTGCCATATTTCCTTTACTGATTGGCCCTTTCTGCTCTAGTGGCACCACATGGTAGCATTTCATTTATTGCATCATGATTCTATCATTGCTAGACCAAGCTTAACTCAAACCCTTAGAAAATCCCAATTTACTCTATGCAGATTAATTTAGGTTCTTTAGCCTCTTCAACTTTAGAATTTCTCAGATCCTTCACTTGTAAATCCTTTTAAGTAGAGTACTTTGAGAAACCCAATTTACTCTATGAAGAGTAATTTGGGTTCTCTAAGCCTACTTACTTTGGGCTTGTACATCTTAAAGTCTTCTCACTTTGTTACTTCCCAAGCCTTAAGACTTCAAGCTTTTTGAACCTAATTACTTCCAATGGCTAGTCACTTATCCTAATTTTGACATCCATTAGCCTATCATTTTCTTCAGACACTTGGTCTTGGGCTTCCCTCTCAGCTTATTTCTTTCAGGCAAATATCTTAAAGGAATTTTTTTAGATAATCTGTTCGAAGGAATTCCTTCAAACTTTTCATAATGGACTTTCCTAAAGGGTAAGAGACTCTTTGGGCTTTCTACATGTCCCCTCATATTTTTGTAAATGATCCTCTCAAAGGGAAAGATGCCCTTCAAGAATTTTGAAATGGTCCTCCTGAAGGGTAACATACCCTTCGATAAAATTACAACTGTCCACTTGGAGAAGAAAAATCCCTTTAGAAAATTTGAAGTATACCTTTATAAATGTTGACTAGTCCCTTTTGCCATAAAAAGACCCTTCAGCATTTTGAAAATGCCCTTCATATTTTTTGAAAAAGACTCATTTCTTAGAGAACCTGAGAAGTGCTAATTTTCAAGACCACATCAGGTTTGTTGAGTACCTTTACTCATTTTGGGCTTCTGACTACTCACAAATTATGAAGTAATCAAGTAGCAATCCCTAGAGAACCCAAAATACACTATTTATGAGTAATTTGGGTTTATAAAATTGAATTACTTTTACTTATGAAACATTTAGAAGCTAAGCACTACTCTCAATTTGCACTATGCCTTCAAAAAACCCAAAGGCTTAACATTTTCTTGCTTGAAAGCTTACTTTTCCATACTTAGGTAAACTTTGATATGTGGTCCAAAAAATGGCCAACATTTTTGGTGATTCACATGGAAGCATGCCTACTATGCTTGAGAACCCAACTCATTTTCTTTATTCGATCCATTGGGTGTGGAGTCACTACTTTTGCATGAAGCTGGCTCTTTCTGTAAATCTCCCTTGAAGCAACAAGGACAACTAAAAGAAACAAACTATGCTCATGGCACCTTAGGGAAGGGAAAACACACAACTAAAAAATATGTGCACAAAGAACTTAGAGGAAAACATAAAAGAAAACTAGAAAAATCATACATAAATATATATAATGGCTATAAACTCTTAATAACAAGGCTTTAGATGAATCTTATTGACTAGGATCGGTAACACCTCTCCATCTAATTGAGTAAGCTAGAAGGCATTATGTTGTTTGCATCTATGGATCAAGTAAATACCACTCCACAAGCTATCAAACTTGGTATGGTTTCTTGGTTTGGCCTTGTTTGAGTCCCATTTGAGAACCAAGTCTCCTTCCTTGAAAGTCCTTGTTATAGCTCTCTTTTCAAAAGCCTTATTGACCTGAGCTTGATGTTCCTCTAATATTTTCATTGAAAGGTCCCTTATCTCCTCAAGCTCTATGAGTTCTACCAATCTCACATTCATGGGTTCATCTTCTAGTAGCTCCAACTAATGGGCTAGCTCTAATGTAGGTAGCTCAAGAGAAATGGGTAACTTAGCCTCCCTTCCATATATTAGAATATATGAAAAATTGCCAATAGTAACTTTAGGAGTTACCTAGTTAGCCCACAAGACTGTCTTTAACTTGGTGTGTCATGTCCTCTAATTCTCCTCCATAGTCCTCTTGATGATCCTTGACAAATTCTTATTTATGGACTCAGCTAACTCATTGCCTTGAGGATAATAGTTTAAGTGTTGAGGTAGATGTCCACCTTGATATCCCATTCACTTATTTTCAAACCAAGGAAAGCCAAAGAATTATCAGATATGATAGTGGTTAGAACACCAAACCTAGTCATAATGTTATCATAGAAGTGTAAGACTACACTTTCATTGGCTTCCTTTAATGTAATGGATTTCACCCACCTGGTAAAGTAATAAATTATAGTAAGCATCCACTTATGCCCTTTATTTGATGGGTGGTTGACCATACCAATGAAATCCAAACCCCACTATAGGAATGGTTGCTCCACTTGAATCAAGTTGAGATGGAAAGCTACTGACCTTTGCTTTCCTACAAAAAGAGTGCATTTCTGACACATCCTCCCCCATGCATAATCATCCTTAAAGAGGTTGGGCTAGTAGTAACCAACCCTCATGATTTTTGTTGTAGTAGTTTTTGAAGTAAAATGACCTCCTACAAGCCCATTATGTAAATGCTCTAAAATCTTGGCAACTTGATCAACATCTACACACCTCAAGAGCACTCCATTGAGGTCTCTTTTAAACAAAACCTTGTCAACTAAAACATAAGGTATGGAGTGAAGTCTGAAATACTTTATTTTTACTTTATCCATACCTTGAAGGCACTCACCTGTTAGCATAAAGTGAGTCATATCATGGAGCTAACTAGTGTGAGGTGGAGGTGCATCTACTTGTAGGTTATCTTGTGTCACCAATATGACCTATTTGTCTTCATGAAGCTCCTCAGCCATATGCTCACATAAACCTTTACCTCTTACTAGCTTGGTGTCCTTGATTTCCACATCATACTCCATGACTTTAGTAATCTAACCAGCTCTTTTCACTCAAATTCTTGTTAAGAAGGAAGTCTCTTACCCTAGGATGAGACACCATAAGGTGGATTTTTCTATTAGATATCATTGGCCTAAACTTATTGAGGCTCCTTATTATTGCAAGGAATTTATTTTTTATAAAGGTATACCTCACCTCATACTCTTCAAGCCCCTAATTGAGAAATGCTAATGGTTTCTCAAGTCCTTCACCATTTCTTTGCATCGACATAGTTGATATATTATCAATATTGGAAAAAGCATACAAAATGAAATCCCTTGAGAAATTAGGATTCATAAGTGTGGGTGCTTGAGCAATAGCTTTATTGATATCTTTGAATGCTAACTTACCATCATTTAACCAAGTGAATACTTAGTTATTTTTAAGCATAGAAATGATGGGCTTGACTAAACTTACAAAACTAGGGATAAATCTTCTCATGAATTTTATCTTTCCAAGGAAACTCTGGAGTCCCTTCTTATGCTTGGGCAAGGATAAGGCCAAGATGCCACTTATTCTCATAGGATCAATAGATAGCCCTTTGTTTGAGATGATGTGGCTAAAAGCTTGCCTTCATGCATGCTAAACATGTACTTCTTAGGATTCAATGAAATTCCATACTCTCTACACCTTTCAAAAATTAGCCTTAGGTGGTCTATGTATTCACTAGCATTCTTAGAGAAAATCATGATGTCATCTAAGTATACCAGCACCATTTGGTTCAGTAACCCCTAGAAAGCCATGTCCATGGCTCTTTAGAAGGTAGCACCAACATTTGATAGACCAAAAGGAATCTTTTGGTATGCATACATGCCCCATTTGATGGTTAAGGTAGTTTTTTACTAATCCTCATCCTTCACCTAGACTTGGTTGTAGCCAAAAAAATCATCCAACAAGGAAAAGTGTTCTAAATCAAAAACTACTTGAAGGAGCTATGCCATGGATGGCAAGGGATAGTGATCTTTCAAGGAGACTTTATTCAAATCTCTAAAATCCATGTAAACCCTAATATCCCCACTCTTTTTCCTTATATGCACCAAGTTAACTACACTTGGACTCGATCAACTTGGTTAGTTCCTTCCTCATCATTTCCTCAATCCTGGGGTTGATCAGCCTTTGATTTTGATGTACATGCTTAGAATTAGCCTCCAACTATATGGTATGTTGGGCTAGTTTAGGATCAAAACCTTTTATGTCATTGTATTCCTAAGTGAAAATATCTACATACTCTTAGCAAAGTGCTATAAAATCATGTCTCTCAACCTTGTTACTTACCTTCTCCAGCTTGAGAAGTTTGTCCTTAAAAATGAGGACTCTCTCATAGTTTTCCTCCTTAGTAGACATTACTACCTTTTCTTTCCTCATACACTCTCCTTCATGAAAAAGGCCCTCAAGTGTAACCAACCCCTTAGGAAGTTTGAATTTAGCTAAAAAATTTGATCCTCATAAAGATGTTGTAATTTAGCTTGGTTAGAGGAGGAAAAATTAGCTTCCTGATGCAAGAAACAAACAATTTGATTTTCACTCTCAAAAACTTGTGAATGGGCTTTATTATCTGGCACTGATGGTCTCACTACCACCTTGACATGTGGTTTAACCTTGGTTTCCTTCATCTCACTTGGAAGTTCAAACTAAGCTCCTATGGCTGCCAACCTGTTAGCATGTTCGTTTTGATCTCTTGGGACAACTTGAAAGTTAAAGGCTTCAAAATTTTAATCAGGTCCCACACTCTACTTTTGTAGGATCTCATCAAATAATTTTTGGTTAAGTTCAAGCCTTTGACTTAGTTAACTATGAGCTCATTGTCTTCATAAGCTTTCAATGGTTTGATTCCTCTTTTGGTGGCCCATGAAAGGCAATGGATCAAGCCTTCATATTCTATTGCATTTGAAAAGCAGCTGAAATGAAACTTGTAAGAAGAAAAAAGATTGTTACTTGAGGGTGAAACCAACATTGCCCCAGCACCTATGGCATGCTTTCTCTTTGAGACATCAAAGAACAACTTCCATAAACTATTAAGGTCTTCTTTAGGTATAATGAGTGATGACATGGATTGATTCTCTTCATGCAGCAGGTAGACACCCATGTCTTTTTCCTCAACACCTTCCAAAGGGTTGAAAATTTGGTTATCTCCCCATAAATCATCCAAGAATAAGTTTGGAACTTCTTCAGGATGATTGTTTAGCTCTTGGCCAATTGTAAACTCATCTTCATCAAGGATGGTATAATTGAGGCTTATATTATCTAGCTTATGGGGTTCAATATGGAATTATGCCATAGGTTCAACCTTGATTGAGACCTTAGTCCTGTACCTTGTTTTGAACTCTATGTAAGACCAATATACTACAAGGTATCCCCCAATCTTGGCTATGAATTCTCTATAAATACATAAAGCAAAATGAGGAGTGATATCTAGAATCAGCATGTCTTACACCATAGATACACTAGGACAAGCATGTAAGGTCAGGATCAAATTCTTGATGATGCCTAATGGCTTTGTGGAATAACCATCAAGTTTTAGGACTCCTTTAGTTTGAGGCTCATACTTGAGGTTCAGCTAGTTATAAATAGACTTTAGCATAACTGAGGTGTTGGCCCCACTATCCACCAAGCATTTGCACACCAAGGAATCACCAATGATCAAAGAGATGTAAAAATGGTGGGGTAGGGGGGTGGTTTGGTCACAATACATGAACCTTATCCCACATAACTCTTGATTGCATTAGTGATTACTTCAGCTACCTTACTTGGTCTCTTACTTGTAGCTATAGTAATACCCATCTTGGATAATCTTTCCTATAGAAGTCTACTTGGCTAGGTAGGGAGAGCATGACCCACATCAGCACACTCATATTGGATATTTTCATTTGATCCACAATGTTGATTGCCATACCACCAAATTTTACCTAAACTTTGGGAGCTAATGTTTTTGTCTTTGTCAATGAAGGAGTGGTGATAATAGGTTCTTTTAAATCTTCCTAATTTTCACCCATATTCCTTCTCTTAAACCTTGTATTTTTTGAGATGGGGGTATGAGCTAGATTGGGAGTGGCCTATTGATTGGATGCATAGCATTATTCTTTCTCACTAATGACCATTGGGTCATCTATCTAGTTTAATCCTTAATCTGAGCCTTGTTCTTGTGGAGTCTACTCTTGTCTCATCATTATGGGTACCTCCATGTTTTGGGCCATAAGATCTTAGTTGTATCCATAAGCAACAACCTACTACTATTGATCATTAAATGCCTGATTGGAGCCATTAGTTGAGAAAATGGAATGCCCAAAAGAATTTTTCTATGGCATTGTCCCCTCAAATTCCTAAGCCACATTATTATGAACTAGGACCAAGGAGTTGGAAGGGCCTATGGCATTCAGATTATAATTATGATTTCTAGCATAGTTAGGTTACCCCTGTCCTTGAAACCTCCTTTTTAGGGTGACCTATTTACTTGATAAGGTTACTACTGAGGTTGATATAGATCTTGATAAGGCTTATTACAAGCTTTCCTCTTGACATTGACCACATCATTTCCCAAGGATTGGAGCATGCTCTTCAACTCCAAGTAATTCTTCTACTCTTGGGAGTCATTAGATCCACCAATAGAGGCATTATCTATTTTAGATGAAGGTAAAATACCAATTTTTTGCATTGAAAGTGTAACATCAAGTGGAGGAATGACTTCAAGAGGTGGTTTGATCTCTGTAAAAAGAGGCATTTGAGGTCTAGGAGTAAGCTTATCTGCCTGAACTAGGCAATTTTTTGCCTTGATAGCCACTTTGTATATGTTTAGCAGTATGTCTCCTCCCATAAACTAGATCATTACAACTATGTCACTATTGAGAGATTTCAAGTAATACAAAAAATCAAAGTTTCTTGATGGTCTAATAGCTATTGGGATTCAATCCCTTGCCTTCTAAAATCTTGTATTGAAGTCTTGCATGACTTCATGAGGATCTCTCTTGATGGTGGGCAGTTGTTTTATAAGTGATAGATGATCGGTCTTATTTTCAAACCTTTTACATAGGGATATTCCTAGCTCATCCCATGAATGGTTAGAATTAGTATCTAAGCCCCTATATTAATCCAATGCCTTTCCTTTGAAGGATAAAACCAATATCCTAACAACCACATTTTCTACTGTGATATTGTGAATATTTCAAAATTTGGTTATGTATGTTAAGTGCTTAGTAGGAATTACATCTTGGTCTCCTATGTAATAAGGGACACTTTTGAGGGATACTATTAGCATAGGATCATACTGTGGTAAGTTCAAAGGGCTTTGGCCACTGAAGCCCACAAAAGCTCTTTGGGAAATCATTGCAATAAGAGGGGTTGATAAAAATCTTCTTGTGTAGGTATACTTTATGACTGGTTTAGGAGGATAACTTCTTACCTAAGGGTGAGTATGGGTGAACCTTAACCTTCTTGCTAAGTTTAAAGGTAATTCAAAAAAATCAAAAATAAAACCTACAAAAGTTGATCTTATAGTCACCTTTGGCATGAAAGACAACTATTACTCTACCACCAGATAGCTGGGTGTTCTTTGGAGTCACTAGATGTTGAAGGATGAAAACTACCACTCTTACAAAATGATCAAAATAACATCAAATTTGAATAAATTTTCCATAAAAATAGAAGTGAAATGGTAGTTGTCCCACCAGGCATGCCATAACTATTATAGATTGGATTTGCACCCTTATGAGAGAGTTCTTCAGGCTCTCTCACTTCCATATATAAGCATGGGAACAACCTTATGTTAAGCACAGAATATACTGAGAGGGGGGTGAATCAGTATATTATAAATCTTATAAAACTTTCCCTTTATCAAATTCCACTTAAAAAAACATTCAAGATATGTAATAAAACTTAAATAATAAACATCATACAAGATAGAGAGAGACACCAGATATAACGTGGAAACCCAATGTGCAAAAAACCATAGAGAATCAATCTCAAATATATTTTTGAGAACAAACCCATAGGAGCACCATACCCCTTTGCCAAGTACAAACCTCAGCTATAATTCTTGAGCACCAACCCACATGAGCTTCAAACCCCTTTGTCGAGCACCAACCCAACACCTATTCATGAGCACCAACCCATAAAAGCACCAACCCCTTTGCCAAGCACCAACCCAACAACAATTCATGAGCACCAACCCACAGGAGCACCAACCCCTTTGCTGAGCACCAACCCAGCAATAATTCGTGAGCACCAACCCACAGGAGCACCAACCCCTTTATGTATACCACACACCTATCTTTCAATGTTGCTATCTAAAAAAATGATAGATCAATACAACATCTCCTTCCTCTCTCTCACCTTTGCTCTTCTAAGCTAGATATAACAAATACAAATCATATTCATCTCTCACAATTTCTCTTCTAAGCTATATATTACAATATCAAATCAACCTCTATCTCTCATATTACAAATGGCTTCTCAAGCCTTTATTTATAGCTTTCCAAATGACCTTTGGCCTTCCCCCTTTGTGACCCTTCAATCATCATGGAAAATGGTGCCAATCTTGGATGACCCTTCATATCCAAGCATTTGAAAAGTCATGTGGTGACCCTTCATGACCAAAAACGTCCTTCCCACTTTTGTCCTTATCTTTGGTGACTCTTCATATTCCTCAAAGTGTCCCTTCATGAAAAATTGCCCGTTTACTCTTTTGTCTTCACTTGGTGACTCTTGGTATTCCCCAAGATGACTCTTCATGGGAAAATGTGTCCCGTCCTTATTTTGTCTTTATCCCATGGCTCTTCAACTTCTCCATGGGCCCTTCTCTTGTCTCATATGCAACCAAAAATATATTCATTAATATTAAATAAATATTAACTCATATTGGCCAAGATATATTTATTATAAACAACATTAAATGTAATGGGGCCTTTATCACCAATAATGCTAAACCTTTGACATCAATGACAATATTTCCAACAATCTCCCCCTTTGTCATTGATGGCAACCTCAATCCTAAAACTTCCACATACTATCACCTGCACATACCATCATCTAAAAACATACAGTAACTCCCCCTTACTGTAGCAACTTGTACCTATTCCCTGTACCTATTTTTTACACCTATACCTGTACCTCTTATTTTTACCTGTACCTATTATTCTCCCCCTTTGACATCAATGGCAAATGGACTACCTAGAGCTAACACTTAGCTCCCCCTCACTTGATGCTAAACATCAATGGCAGGAAGTAATAGAAATTACTCCCAACTCCTCTCACTGATCTTTGAATGTGTCCTTTGATCGTGCCTTTGAGAAGATATTTGACAATACATATACATTGTTCCCTATCCTTTGAGCATCTGTAATCAACTCATTTGAATCTTTTCTTCTAAACTCACAACCTTTAGCATGAAACCTTAATGTGTATCCTTGATCACAAATTTGACTAACACTCAATAGATTATGCTTAAGACCTTTTACAAACAAAACATTATTATTCTTAGTTCTACCATAACCCAAACTCAAAGTACCTTTTATGACTATCTTGGTAGTGGTTTTATCTCTGAACCTCACTATACCACCATTGATCTTCTTTAGAGATATGAATTTAATTTTATCTCCTATCATATGCCTCGAACATCTGCTATCAATTAACCATGGCTAATCTTTACCTCTCACATGCAGAGCTGTCTGCACCATCATAGAATATTTAGGTTGTTTCTTCTGCCAAGAACATGTCTAAACCTTCTCCTTGATGAATGGAGCTTTGAAACTCTGATTCTTCTTTTTGATGAAAGGAGCTTTGAAACTCTGATCCTTCTTGACTGAGTCAAACACGCTTCTACAATACTGAGCTATGTGTCCAAAGTTGTTGCACTTGTAGCATACTATGGTCTCTTCATCAAAGCTTGATAGAGGTGCAAAAGAGTTGTGGCTTTTGCTTGACTCTACTTGAATTTCCTTCTCCTTATTTCTGAAATTGTTATCTCTATTTCTACATTCTAATTTCTTGTGACCATATCCATTTCAATAAAAAAAATAGCCATAAAAATAAGACATGTCTGTATATCTCTGACCTGATTGCCTTTTGTAGCTTTGTTCTCTCTAGCCTTCTCTATTTGGAAATTCCTCTATATTTTTCTCTTCTCCCCTTTTTGTTTCCTCTTGTGTAAGAGCTTTAGCATAGCTCTTTTTCTTTTCAAAACTGATCCCTGTCTTATCTAAATATGCTTTTTGACTTTCCAATATCTTATTCAGCATGTTAGTGTTATCTTCAAATTTTAAATCACTTACTACTTTATCACTGACTGCTTTCTTAATATCTTCTTTTAAAGAGGCAAATTCAATAACATACCTTTCACAATATTTTATTTCTATTTCCAACTATGCTTTGAGATCTTCTTCATTCTTCTTGGCTTCTTCAAATTGTGTTTGTAGATCTTCAATCATTTCCTTTGACTCTTGTTCATTTTTCTCAATCTGGCACTTTAATCTTTGATTCTTCTTCTGAATAGCTTGTAACTCTTATAGGGCACAATTGAGTTCTCCTTCCATATCTACTTCAGCTTCCTCCTCTTCTTCTTCTTGATTATCATGTATGGCCATGAATAAAATCTCTTCTTCTTTTGAATCGTTGACTCCACTATCTTCAACTAAGCTAGGATCTTTAGAATACAGGATCTTCTTCTCAAATCCCTTCTTGGATTTGCCTTTGAAATTCTTCTTGTATGTAGGCTTTTCTTCTTCATCATCATTAACCTTATCTGGGCATCTAGCTAAAAAATGTCCAATCTTTCCATAATTAAAACATTTAAAAGGTAATTTTCCTTGATATTTACCTATTCCTCTTTTTGACCTACAAATGAAAAGTGCTTCATTGTCATTTTCATCATCACTGGAACTATCACTTGATTCTTGAATCTTAGCTTTCTCTTTCTTTGATGTCTTGAAAGCCACTTCTCTCTTTGAGGGTTTATCTTGTTTTGTCCACATCTCATATGCCGTGAGAATACCATGAAGCTCATCCATATTTAGCTTGGCTAAATTATTCATCTCCTCGATTGCCAAAACCTTTGCATCATATCTCATTGGTAGAGATCTCAAAACCTTTTGCACCACCGTTGACTCTTCTAATGTTTCTCCAAGACCTTGAATCTGATTTACTATCTGATCAACTCGCAAGAGATAACTTGCTATATCTTCTTCTTCTTCCATCTTCAAACTTTCAAACTACCTTCTAAAAGTCTGTAACTTAGCTTGCTGAACCTTTCCATCACCTTTGTAAATATTCTCAAGTTTTACCCAAGTTTCATGATCAGATTTACATTGCATAACTTTAACAAATTCAGATTCACATAAACCACATAAAATAGCATTTAAATCTTTAGCATTACATTCACTTGCCTTATTTTCTACAGGAGTAATTGTAGATGTCTGTGGCTCTTCATATTCCTCCACCACTGATTTCCATATGTCAAATCCAAGGGCCATCAAATAAACCTTAATTCTCATGCTCCAGAAAGCATAATTCATCCCATCAAACAAAGGTGCCTTATTTGTATAAAATCCTTCCTGTGACCCAGTCATCATGCTTTCCTGATCTACCTTCAATCTATAAAACTTTTCAAAAGGAACCTACTCTGATACCAATTATTAAGCATAGAATATACTGAGAGGGGGAGGTGAATCAGTATAATATATATCTTATAAAACTTTCCCTTTATCAAATTCGACTTAATCAAACATTCAAGATATGCAATAAAACTCAAACAATAAACATCACACAAGATAGAGAGAGACACCAGATATAACGTGGAAACCCAATGTGCAAAAAACCATGGAGAATCAATCTCAAATATATTCATGAGAACAAACCCAAAAGAGCACCATACCCCTTTGCCAAGACAAATCTCAGATACAATTCATGAGCACCAACCCACAAGAGCTTCAAACCCCTTTACCGAGCACCAACTCAACACCTATTCATGAGCACCAACCCACAGGAGCACCAACCCCTTTTCCAAGCACCAACCCAATAATAATTCATGAGCACCAACCCACAAGAGCACCAACCCCTTTGTGTATACCACACACCTATCTCTCAATGTTGCTATCTCAACAAATGATAGATCAATACAACATCTCCTTCCTCTCTCTCACCTTTGCTCTTCTAAGCTAGATATAACAAATACAAATCATATTCATCTCTCACAATTTCTCTTCTAAGCTAGATATTACAATACCAAATCAACCTCTATCTCTCATATTACAAATGGCTTCTCAAACCTTTATTTATAGCTTTCCAAATGACCTTTGGCCTTCCCCCTTTGTAACCCTTCAATCCTCATGGAAAATGGTGCCAATCTTGGATGACCCTTCATATCCAAGCATTTGAAAAGTCATGTGGTGACCCTTCATGACCAAAAACGTCCTTCCCACTTTTGTCCTTATCTTTGGTGACTCTTCATATTCCTCAAAGTGTCCCTTCATGAAAAATTGCCCGTTTACTCTTTTGTCTTCACTTGGTGACTCTTGGTATTCCCCAAGATGAGTTTTCATAGGAAAATGCATCCCATCCTTATTTTTTCTTTATCCCATGGCTCTTTGACTTCTCCATTGGCCCTTCTTTTGTCTCATATGCAACCAAAAATATATTCGTTAATATTAAATAAATATTAACTCATATTGGCCAAGATATATTTATTATAAACAACATTAAATGTAATGGGGCATTTATCACCAATAATGCTAAACCTTTGACATCAATGACAATATTTCCAACACCTTAGGATGTGGGTGTCCTATGGTGAGCTTGAACCTTTAGACTTTTTTATGAGGCTAGTTCCTCAAGTGATTTGCTTCACCTCTTTGGGTTTCTATGATAAACTCTACTAATGGCCAAGGAAAAGTAGGGAGAGATTACTTAAAAAGAAAACTAAGCTAAGGGAGGTGATGCATCAAAATTAAGTGATCTACCTGGCGTGGGAAAGACACTAATTCAACATAAGACAAGTTGGCTTACACAACCTCCTAACTAGCTAACTTACATAAGTATTTCTTAAGCTAGGCTTACTGAACCACACATGAGGCAAAGAGGAATTTAAAAATTCACACCAAGCATCCATTAATGGCCAAAAATCATGAGTTCAAACTTATAATTAACTAGAAAGTACCTAAAAACAAGCAAGAAACAAGGGCAACAAGGTTGGAAGGATGCTTCTTCACAATGATATTAGTACACAAGATAACTCAATGTAATTTTCAGATAGAGAGATAGGTAAAAACAATATTTATTGCTTCAAAGGTCCATTACATAATTTTTTTTTAGAGTGATTTTATCACCAATCTGGGGATACATTTTTAGGCTCCAAGGCCTCTAAAAAAATAGGGAAGAGAGAAAGGAAGGAAAAAAGAAATCATAGATGGCTAAAACCTCCTATTGTCCTTATTTGATGTTCATAAATGTGATGTTCCATATCACCACCCAATAATCTTGAGCCCCTCCTATCTTTAAGACTTTCTTTGACACATCTAAAAAGTCATGTTGTGAGTGGCTAGAATATTTCTTCTTGGCATGATGCATTTAATCATCAAATAATGATTATGAGCATTGAACCATGGTAGACGAGAGCCTCCATAACTTCTAGCTAATAGCCACTTGGACTCTCCCATGTTTATTTAACATCTTTATGCCACTTATCCTTTACAGATTGGCCTTTTCTACTCTAGTGGCACTATGTGGTAGCCTTCTATTCATTGCATCACAATTCTAGTGTTGCTAGACCAAGATTAAGTTGAGCCCTTGGAAAATCTTGATTTACTCTATGCAGAGTAATTCAGGTTCTTTGGCCTCTTCAACTTAAAACTTTATCAGATCCTTCACTTATAAAGCCTTTTAGATAGAGTACTTTGAGAAACTTGGTTTACTCTATGTAGAGTAATTCAGGTTCTCTAAGCCTACTTACTTTGGGCTTGTCCATCTTGAAGTCTTCTTGCTTTGCTACTTCCCAAGCATTAAGACTTTAGGCTTTTTAAACTTGGTTACTTCCAATGGCTAGTAACTTATCCGAATTTTGACTTCCATTGGCCCATTATTTCCTTCAGACACTTGGTCTCAGGTTTCCCTCTCAGCTTATTTATTTTGGATAAATCTCTTAAAGGAATTTCTTGAGATAATTTGTTTGAAGGAATTCCTTCAGACTTTTCATAATGGACTTTCCTGAAGGGTAAAAGACCCTTTAGGCTTTCTTCAAGTCCCCATTTTTGCAAATGATCCTCCTGAATGGAAAGATACCCTTTGAGAATTTTTAAATGGTCCTCCTTAAGGGTAACATACCCTTTGGGAAAATTGCAACTGTCCACTTGGAGAATAAAAATCCCTTTGAAAAAGTTGAAGTGTACCTTCAAGAAAGTTGATTGGTCCCTTTTGCCCTAAAAATACCCTTCAGCATTTTGAAAATGCCCTTTGTATTTTTTTAAAAATACTCATCTCTTGAATAGCCTTAGAATTATTACTTTTCAAGACCATATCAGGTTTGTTGATCACCTTTACTCATTTCAATCTTCTGGCTGCTCACAACTTATGAAGTAATCAAGTAGTGCTCCCCAGAGAACCCAAAATACACTTTCTATGAGTAATTCAAGTTTATAAACTTAAATTACTTCTACTTATGAAACATTTAGAAGCTAAACACTAATAGAAACCCAATTTTCACTATGCCTTCAAAAATCCCAAAGTTATCACTGATGGAAAACCCAAATTCCTCCCAAAGGCTTACCATTTCCTTGCCTGAAAGCTTCCTTTTCCATAATTAGGTAAACTTTGATATGTGGGCCAAAAAATGGCCAACAATAACATGTATAGGCATAATATCTATCACTATAGGATTTGTAATGCTCTATGTATGTATAGTAAGAGTTTATGGTCATGAAGAGACAATAGAAGGAGTAGGGGTTCTTGAAACCCATCATTGAATGTTATTTGGTTTCTTTAAAGTAGCAATAATAGTAACATGTTTAGGTGGTGCTCTAGATATCTGAATGTGGTGTGTAGTATATAAGGACTCCTTGTAATCTGCTATGTGTCTCTGATGTAAGGGTATTTCAAGTACTAGCTACCAATAAAATGGGATTGCCTTTTTTTACCCTTTTATGGAGTATTAACCTTGGTAAGTTTTATAATTAATTGCATTAGTATAAATTTATTTGTTTCAAGTGGATGTTCATATAGAATATCAAAAATTATAGTTACTAAGTTGGAATTAATGTATTTAACACACCCATGCACTATATAAGGTATTGTGTGTAGTGTATGTATCCAAAGTTGTCCCAATAACATATCAAAACTACATGTGTAAGGGATAATGGAAAAGTAGTAACCACATGCTAGACCCACCTATAAGGGTAATTTAATCTCCCCAAGAACCTTTTATGAGGTCACATTGAATGCTTAAATTGATTTAGTTGAAAGATGTAAATCATTATGTGTATAACATAAATTCATAAATAATGTCATGGTGTAAACATTCTCACTTGCATCATTACCAATCATAACACTATCTATAGGCTAGTGATCAAAGTATGCCTGAATGAGTAAGGAATGAATATTTGAGTCATCATCCACAATCTCACTATCATCAAAGGAAATAAAATGTCTTTGAACCCTAGGAGGTGTATGATGCATATAATTACCAATAATCCCATATAATTGGTTCTCATAATGTGTTAGAGGAGAATGTGCATTACATTCCATTTGAAATTTTATATCTTTCTTAGAATGGTCTTGTAAATGATTATTAAATATCTTACATTTCTGGTTATCACCAAGTTGTGAACTTGATTCCTTTGGAGGATCATCAAATGTAATATTTTGGTCATCAATAAGGTCCTAAATCTTATGCTACAAGGTAAAACATATATTAATATAATGCCCAAGTCCTTGGTGATAGTCACAATAACAATTTTAATCATATCTTTTGGGTAGAGGCTAACTCATATCAACCTTTATATGATGATGGAGAGATACGAGGTGATACTCCACAACTTTGGAAGTAACAAAGTTGGAGACATAAGTAAATGTGTAAATTATCTCCTTGGTGCATTAGATAAGATAAGTTGATTATGTTGATGTGACACCACATTAACCATGGTAATTATTTATTTTTAGGTTCTTTTTTCTTTACTTTATAACTTGGCTTGATATTAAACTTGGTATTTGATGTAGTCAATGTATTCTCTACATAATTTTTTTCAATGTAATAAGTTTCATTTCATGATCATGAACAATATGGCATAAGTCATCAAAATATTTGAAATTTTTAAAAATAATGGACTCATGTAATGGGGAAAACAAACTTTTCTTGAAGATGTCTTGAATCTCTTTATCTATCATTGGATTGGTCATTTTATTTAACATTTTATTGTACCTTAAGACATTCATTAATAGGATCATTGGTTCCTTATTTGATTTTTACAATTTGAGCATAAGAAACCTTTTTTGTAATATTGATAGAGAAGTGTTCCAAACACTGATCTATAATAGGTTTGATTACATTTACTAATTAGAATGGTAAATCATAGAATAAACTTAAATAATAGTCCTTGATGCTCCTTGGAAATAATTTAGTCAAAATTTTATCATGAGAGGCATAATTAAGGCATGTTGCATAAAAAGATCAAAGATGTTGTTTAAGATCACCTTTGTCATCATAACATGTGAACTTGAGTGTAACAAAACTAGTTGGCAAGGGGTGAAAATATATCTTAGGTGTAAGATGGTTATGCAATACCTCTTATGAATAAATAACATAAGGTGATTTCATGTAATTTTGATTAGTATTGGTAACCTTATCTTGAAGTAATTTTATAGTTTGGACAAGAGCTTGCACCTCTTGGTTTTTAAGGTTAGAAATTTTTTAAGTTACCAAAGGAAGTGTATCAAAAGTTTGAGTAAATATAGCCATTGAAATTGGTAATTTGGTTGAAGTATTAATATTTCCCGTGTAAGATGTAGTAATAGTATTTCAGAGAATAAAGGTGTGACCACATATCCCTTTCCCACATTATAATTATAAAGTAGTGATGTGCCCAAGGGGAGGATTTTTGGTATATGGGGATGGCCATTATCTCTAATAATATGATCAATAGATAGACCTAATTATTGAATTACACCTTTTTCTTTTTTATTTTCTAATATGTTTCTTAGGATTGCATCAAGATCTTTAGGGCTTTAACAGATATGGCTTCAAAACATAGCAAGAAATTTTAATTGCTCTTGATTTATTTGTTCATGTTCATTATTTTCGTTAAATTCATCATTTTCATGTTCAAAAACATATTCTATGATAACCTCTTTAGTATGTGGTTTAGTTTCATGAGTATTATCTTCATTAGGTATAAGATTGGTTACTTCATTGGTTTAAACCATCTTAGGTGTATAATGAGGAAGCTCTAGGTGTTCGATAGAAACACTAGCCAATTGAGGACTATGCATAGGTTTCATATAAATAATAGAATAAATATGAAAGAATATAGTAATGAAAAACTTCATAAGGCTAAATACCCTAGGGTAAGCTAGGGCTTCCATAAAAAATGTAACATCTTGATTTCACCTTACAATTTATAACCTTTAATCCATGGATTAATAGGGTTATTAGCTTATTATTATTACTTTTATTGGATCTTTATGGCATATACTGTAATGGGATAGTGATATTATTGATTAGTATACATGATGTAATAGTTCTATTTTCTTATTTTGTACATTGAGGATGCATATTTGTTAGTTTTTCATGATTGGTTGATGACTCAAACTAACTAGCTACTTGTTGTGAGGTAGATTTAGGATAGCTCCTACCCTTAGAGTTTGATGAGGGAGAGTATCATTAGAGAGGATGGGCTAGATGGGATGATTGGACAATGATAGAGGAATTTCTAGTGACCCTACACACATGCACATTAGATTTAAAATTTTATATGTTTTAAATGCTAGTGCATAATTAAGAAAATCTTGAATGTGATTAAATTAGCATGTAAATTTATTTTTTAATATGCATTATATTTCTTTAAATTATTTGTTTTCATTTTTTATAATAAATCAAGAAAAGTGATACAAATTGTTATATAGATATTAGTTATTAAATATCCACTATTTAAGTAAATAATTATCCTTGTTCTAATTTTTTTCATAGAAATTGAGGTACCTTATATTTCTAACCTTAAATTATGCCAAACTAAAACATAGTCTTAATAAAACATGCAATAGTTGCATTGAAATCTAGGAATAACATATTATTATTTTATTAACCAACTTAACCTTAAATTTAAGATAATTTTTGGAATTGGGGCATAATTATCTAATTGAATAATAATATATATTTTTGATTGAAAATTGCAGTTTATTCTAAAAACTTACAAAATAAAATACAACTAGTCATATAAAAAAATGGGTGAAAAAGTCACACCCCAAAAACACATCAAGTTATAGAAGCCTTGAGAAAATAGTAAAAGCAACTATAATGTTATATCAACCAAAAATTCTAACATGTGTGCAATATAAACCAATAAAAGACAAAGAATGAAGTATAAAAAAACAAACAAGTACTTAAGTAGTAGTAGCAAACATGGTAGTAGATTGTAGAGGTGGTGGAGGGTCCTGAGGCTTCCCTCCCCACCCCCTGTCAATTGGGGGGGTCCTCATCCAAGGTAAGAGGATCCCACCCATCATTATACTTCTCTTGAGGAGTTTTTTGTGATTGCTCAAAATTTTGTTGAGGTGGAGAAATGGCAAGTGCTAGAAATAGGAACTTATCCTACTAGGGAGCCACCTAGCTTCCTCCACTGCCACTATCATGATGAAATGATCCACCTAGAAAACAAGAAGTACTATGCATATGAGATGGCCAACAAGAGTGAGGAGAGGAACTCCTTTGACTTTGGTACTGATGCATTTGAGACCAAGAATGCTTGGCTCTACCACCACATCCTTGAGGAAGAATGTGTTTGATCAGTTCATAAATGACAGCATATGGGCCATTACCCCAATGATCTAATAGCTCCTGTAAATGGTGAAGTTATAGTCACACTTTCTCCATCTAGATTTGGATCTAAAGGGAAATAGTGGAGATCACATTAATTTTGTTAGAAAGTGAAAAATCAATTTCCATAGCTTCATCATTAAAATAAGATTTATTTCTACACTTCTAGATCTAAAATAAAATATCAATGCAAAAAATTTGCTAAAATTTGTTATATCTTTTAAGAAGCAAGGTTAAGTCCCCCAAGAGAGCCATTTTATAAGTGAACATTTTGGGTCTAAAGGGTTTTAAAAGAGAGTGAATCCATTTCTAGATAGACTGTGCATGGGGACAAAACCAAAAAAGGTGCTTAATGGTTTCTTAGTCATGACAAGCATGACAAGTGATATTAAGAACCCCCATATGCTTGAATTGATCTCTAATAGGGAGCCCATAATACATAATGCACTAGGTAAAGTGATCTTTTTTAGGTTCTAAGAGAGCCAACCATATATCATTAAATCTCCTCAACTAGACATAATGAAGAGAGTTAAGACTCGAATGCCTGTTGAGCACCTCAATATTTATATGTTGGGGAGTAAGAAGATTATATCCCAATTTAGGGGCATAATGACAAAAAAGAGTGGCTATAGGCCAATTCTAATCCTTCCACCATCGGGTGAGAGAGGACACTCAAATTTTTTGTAGATACTCACTAGGTATGGTATTCTAAATTTCAAAAAGAGATTCTTCATCTTCTTTGTTAAGCTAAAACCTAGCTTTCACAATATTCCAAGGTAGCTAGTCTCAATATATCTTATAGAAAAGATCTCTAATATGTTTAATACCCTTTTTAAAAAGCCTACAACTTTTTATCCAAGGAACCATGGCAAAGGGAAAATTATGGAAATTGAGAATAGGGAACCACTAGAGAGATTAAAAATTAATAAAGAGACCATTCCTAAATCCATCTCCAACCTAGAACAAGTGAGACTTAAGCTTCTCCTAGGCCTTCCATATGCTTTGTATGACAAAAGTGACAATGATTTTGATAGGCATAGGAGTGAGGAGGAAGGTATGAAATTAAATACCTCACCATGCCTTCTTACCTAGAGGAGATCCTTGAATAGTGTAGCTTCTAATAAGGATCTTAAAGTATTCATCTCCTTCCAAGCCTCTTACAATCCACTTGACACTGAGAGAAATGCCCTGAAGTTTAATGTCAATAAGGATAAGACCACCTGATTCCTTAGGCCTATAAAAAATGTCCTAAGACACTTTGTAGAACCCTTGATGGCCTTCAGAATTGGCCCAAATGAATTCATGAATAAGTTTTTCCAACTTGGCATAGGAGGCATTATAACAGGCCCAATAACAATAGTAATAACATGAGTAGCAGCCAAGACCTTAGAATAAATTTGAAATTTCCCAACTACAGTAAGAGGCTTATCAATCTAATAGGCAATTTTTTTTCAACCATTTATATGACATAAGACCAAAGATTAATAAGGGAAGCCCAAAAGGTAAAATAAATGCCAAGGAATTTAAATTGAACTACTAAGAGGATCCATTGCCATTGGTAACCCTCAAGCCAAGGGGGTTTAGGAGATAGAGACTATCTATAGAATTAGGTGTTTTTCCATTGAATAGAAGATCCTAAGGCCAAACAAAAAATAGCAAGGCATTGCATGGCATTCCCAACCAAATTTTCATCTTCTTATAGAGTAAGAAATGAGTCATCCGTAAAGTGACCATTAACCAATTGACGATCTGAGGTAGGAAGAGAGATACCTTTAATAATCCCCCTAGAAGTATAGTCAACTAAAAGGTAATTAAAACCTTCTATAACAAGCACATAAAGGGTAGGAGAAAGAGGGTAACCTTGTCTAATCAATCTATGTATCTCAAATCTATGAGACTGGACACCATTTATGGTGATGCAAACTCCAGTATCTTGAAAGAGCATGTTAACAATGTGCACAAATTTTGGTCCAAAGTCAAGAGTCTACAACATGGCCATGATAAAGGTCCATTATATGTGATCATAGGCTTTCTAAAATTCAATATTAACAAAAAGAGATTTCTAGTTGGAAGTTTTATCCCACTCCAAGCCTTCCCAAACAGCTATCACATTGTCTAGGATATAATGATTCTAAATGAAACTAGTTTGTTCACTCCTCACAACCATAGGAAGGATATGTTTGATCTTAAGGGCCAAATCTTTGGAAATGATCTTATAGGATAAATTAAATAAATTAATAGTCCTCTAATTGGTCAATACTTCTAGGTCTCTAACTTTATGAATGAACTTAATATTGCCTTGATTTATGAGAGTCCTCAAAGAATTAGTATGAAAATCTTAAAGATAAACCTTATGAAGGTTAGGGCCCATAGTGTCTTATAAATAATGGTAAAAATCACAAGGTAACCCATTAATTCTATGAGCCTTGTCAGTGGCCATCTATGTAATGTATTCCTTAAGATTATTAAGACTAAGAGGTCAATCATAAGTGACTCTTTGGGCCTTTGAAAGCTTATAAGGAAAAACTCCAAAATAATGTGTGAGAGCATTTTGTCTAGAAGTAGTATATTGTTAAGAGGTGAACACATCTTAGTAGTGATCAAAAAATTCCTATAACACCTCAATTAATTTGGTGAGGCACCAAGATGCACCTTTAATGGCCTTGATCTTATCGGCCACTTGTCTAGACTGAAGTAGGAAAAAAAATTCCTTGGTCACTTTGTACCCCACTTTAAGCCAATACATATGACACATGGCTGAGCTCCTCTAGCATTGTAATCTTTAGTAACTTGTATTTTATGTCTCTGATTAGCTACACAAGCTTATAATTATACATTAAAAGGAGAGGCTTCAAGCTCCTTGGAGGCTCTGATAAATTCTTGATTGGTGGTATGATGAATACACCATCTAAAAAAGGCATCCTATTTTCCATATATTCTAAGGAAAGTGGTAGTAAATTTGATAACATCAAACCACCACATAATCCATCTAGTAGACCCAATGGGTCTTAGATCAAGATTCTAGATACGATCAATGTGATTCAAGGTATGCTCATGCTTGAGATGGGCAGTGTTGAGGTAAAATTGGGTGATATACACATAAACTTGAGGAGTAGTCCACTCAACATTAAATCAAATGGGGTGATGGTCAAATATAAATGTGTCTTGTGCAACCAAGATAGGATGGCCTTATATAGGCATAAAATAAAAAATGTCTTGTTCAACTAACAGATCTTGATTGAGCCTTTTGAGCACCCTATCCTCACCTTGGTGAAAATTAGACCAAGTGAACTAGGGTGAGTGAGAATCTTTCAATCGGTGGTGATTGGGGTCAAAAACCTTAAGTTTGTTATGTATATAGAACCATGCCTCATGTTCTCCTGCATACCACCTCATGAGAAGCCACCTTACTTAATCTTCTAGTGATTCTACCATATATATTTTATATTTATTAAAGAGAGAGGAAGTAAAGATTGCCTATAGATTAGATAACTTTAGTTAAGAAGTGTTTAAAGATGGCATGCATGAAAGAGAAAATATATGCAAAATGAAGATGATGGGAAAATAATTTTCTAAATAAAAAAAGATAAAAATTAGAAAGGGGACACAAAAATAAAAGAGGAAGGAGACATGGAGAGAAAAGAGGTTGGTGGATTTGAAGAGTTGGAGAGAGTAAGAAATATCTAGGTATATTCTTTCCAAGTAAACCTATACTAGGTTGGTTCTATATTTATATTTCAATGTGGATATAGATTTACATTCTTTGTGAAAAAATTATTAGTTAAAATTAGATGTCCCAAGAATATGATCTTACCAAATTTAATATTGTCTTAAATTTCCAAGCATTTTATATTATTATTTTTATATAAAGATAATCTACATAATAAAAACAGGAGCCACACTAATATAATTACATTGTAATTTAGACAGTGTTATCATAATTATGAGTTACTTTTAGATGTTTTAGTCAACTCTTTAGGAATTTAGGTAGTGATTGGCCAGCATCTTATACATTGGGTGGAATATAGAATTAATAATTGGTTGTGTCTCATTGTTTATAACTACATTATATACATGTATGTAGTTGAATAGTGTCAAATAAACATAGGTAGCATCAAGTTAATACTGGCAGTGTATTTTCCTTTTGGTCAATGCCTTACTCATATTAACTATACTTCATATTATAGGTATGTGTAGTATTTTATTGGGACTACATTTTCCTAAATAGACATACATCCCACTTTAATTTATTAGGTTTCGATTATATATAGACCAGCATATTTTTTTTGTTAGTACCTTGTATGATTATGCAACATCTTAACTCTTATTAAAATAAAAATTTAATGATATATTAATGAAATGTTGTGCTGAAAATTAAGTCATCGAGTAATTAATAAAAGGTTTTCAGGTTTGAATCACTGTCATTAATATAAAAGTTGAGTATATTATTATGAGATGCAGTGTAAACTATGAATCATTGTATATTCATTAAATAATGTTGAGATATTAGTTTAAACATTAAGCCTTTGATTTAAACTACAACATTATATCATCTTTAATGCAAGATCAAATGTTTGGTAGAACTTTATCTTTGCCCCCATTAAGCCATTAGCTGACACACTAATTCATCCATAATTGAGATTTGTGTCTTTAATCAGAAATGTCGAAGTCGTTTTTAATAAATAGTTTAAGTGAAACACCTAGTTTAAAGTAAAAATCTAAGTTTAATTGAAACACCATTATATAATTAGATAGTTGAATAAAATGCAAATAATGCAGAGTCAAAAAAAGATGAATTACTGTAAATTCATTAAATAACACTAAGTCAAAATAATGTGAATCATTGTATATTTATTATATAATGTTAAATCTCCATTCTAAAACACCTTAAAGTGCCAATATGCAATTCAATAACTAAGTCACTAAGTTATTGGTTGAAACATTAAGCGTATATGTTTAGTCATTAAGTATTAAAATAAATTGTTGAGTCTTATTAAATAATGAGAAGTCCTTTCTTGAATGCATGGTCTTTGTGTTGAAGTTATTGTATAGTTATTTGAATGTTGTGTCAAAATAATTAAATGCTAAGTTTATTTAAATAGCACATTGAGTTAACAATATGATGTAATCACTGAGAATATATAGTGAAAGCTGAATTGAATACTGAGTTTTTATATTAAAGCACTAAGTTTTTTATTGAATAAGTTGAGTATAATGATTTAAAGGCTGAATAGAATATTAAACATAGAGTTAACTATATGGAATGCCCAATTTATTGTGAAATGTTGAGTTATTAATAATTAGGATTCTATATAGGAAGCATCTTAAATAAAATAGACCTATGTTTTACCTTTTGTGATTAACTTTATAATATCATGTGGTTGTGTCCTCCTTTGTGAATTTTTAATTAGTTGAGTTTATAATTAAAGATGACATGTAATATATATTAAAGAGTTGAATATATTAAATGGAACGCCTAGTCTTTATATTAAATTGTTGAGTTTATATATGACAAAATGTTAGATATAAAATTAAAAGCTGGGTTTTTTAGATTAAACACTGAGTCATTTATAATTAAAATAAAAGATATTTTTCTTTTATGTAAGATCTAATGTTTAGTAGAACTTTATTTTTCCTTGGATTTTTGTATTACGACTTGAGAGAGTTGCATTTTTAAATAATGATCATGATTATCATGGAATTTGTATGAGAATATAAGAATAATTTTTTGTTAGTAAATATTAAATATTAAGTTATGTTCTTACAGGGTATAACTTGTTTTATAGTTATCTGGTATTATGATAACTATTGAATATTAAAAATTGTATACAATTTATATTATGAGAATATCAATTTTATGTAAATGATTAGAAATTTATAGAGTAAAATAATGCTTCAAGATACATGCTTATAAATATATGTTCTCATCTAATTATTACTATACAAAATTATTTAGGGTATACTTAGGTGGTATAATCTTGTACTTGTTTTATTATTATTTTGAGTGTGAGGTTGTTTGTTTGTATTTGAATAAGGTACTCATGCACAATGAGATATGATAGTATGTAATATTATAGAATAATTTTGCTTAAATATACATGCCTAAATGGTACATATGGTAGTTATATGTTTAGAATCTCACATGTGTTGACTAATTAAATATATGTGTTGGATATTAATTAAACAATATATTTGTAGCAGTTAGTAAGACAACATGTATGCGTGCATACAATCTTAAAAGTGTAAATAAATTTTAGGTTAGACTTTGATGTATTTTTATGATTTTTTTGTTACATATATGTTTTCTTGAATAAGAGTATATGCTTCCATGTATCTATGACTATTTGGTATAGATAATTATGGGAAACTAGTAGTTGTGCCTTAGAACACTAGACTATGATATTATGGGATATCATGGGGTGTAGTGGTTTGGAAATTATTGTATTAATTGAAATATGTAATTTGATATGTATTTTACCTAGGTGGTATAAATAGTTATCATTATTTCTAGTTTAGGGATTGATTTTAATGTAAAATGTATTCATACATAGATGAATAAATGTATACTTTTCTTACTCCTTATTTAGCATGTGATGTGATATGATTACTAGGAGGAAGTAATTAGTATGAATGTTATGGTTAAATAATATTAAATGAGATATTATCTTTTGGTATGTATGATTTACATGTCAGTGTAATATCTTGCAATAGATTGAGGTTTCTATAATACACTACATGTTTATTTTTATGACATCATACACACTTGGGTACTTGTTTGTTCTTTGGATTCTCACACCATTCTATCTAAATATCTATGAAGGGAGGGACATTTTTTTTAGGGGATTGTGTAGGGAATCTTTGGTTTGTGGTTGGTGTGGAAAAACACTCAGATTATGCTCTCTCTCTCTCGCCACATTAGTACTACTTATCTAAAGACTTCACTTGAGTTGATCAGAGATATATGAGTTGGTATGACATCAATATTGAAGGGATTGGTAACTATTTATTATATTAAAACTCAAAACTTAAAGTAAATGTAATTGTCTTTCTTTTTTTATGCTAAACAATAGTTTTTATATTAGTGGATGAGCTATAGTTGAGTCTTAATGTATTTACTTTCCTTAATATTTTGATATATTATATTGCATTCAGTATTGGAATTTTAAAACAATTATTATTCTAAGTTGTTGATTATGATTGGTTAAATTTATTTAGTATAACTATGGTTGAGTGGTATAAATGTTAAGTAATATTTTTTAATAAAAAATTTACTACATTTTCCTAAGTAAAATTTGAGGGGATATAACATGTGGTATCAGAGTTATGACTCAAACTCTAGGACTTAATGAGTCCATCAGTATTTTTCTACCTTTCTAATTAATAGAGAAGATAAATGTGAAAGTATGTATGGTACATTGAGTATGTACCTTAATAGCATTTATACCCCCCCCCCCCTTAGAGTTTTGAAAAGTTGGTCTATCGAGTGTCTCATTAATGATGATTATATAAGGTGTTGGGTAGGAGAGTACATACCTTAGTTCATGAATGTGAACAAGAGTTTCCTACCATAATTTTTATCTTTAGATTGAACACCTTGAGTGTGACCATATCTTTCTTGAATCATCTTCACCATTTATGTTTTATGAGTGTTTAAAAATCATGGAGTGCTTCTCACTTAAGTATATATGCATCAATTATGTGTCTTACACAAATCCTAGGAGTGGGAAATCCTATAAAACCATTCTATTTTGTCACCACCTGGTGCGATGAGAATTTTCTTGTAGTTGAGTGTAGATTTCATGGTTAATAATTCATTTATGCTACTAGTTTGCTTTGTTTATTTTCATCTTTATATTTTATGGACTAGGGGAGAAGTGTCATATCTCTTAATTAGATTAGAGGTGATTTGTTATCTCTCATTCTCCTCTTACATCATTTTTTAGCTACTAAGAAGATTTATATTTTTTGGATGTTGATTTAAGTTTTTCCTTAAAAAGAAAACTTGTTTGTAAAATTTTATTTAATCTTATTCCTTTGAACTCATGAGATAGTGTTTTCTACTTCTTCTTGAGATAAGTTGTAGGATTGGATGGATTGATGTATCCTTGTAGTTAATATTTTCCTTCTGGTAGTGAAGGTAGGTTATAATACTACACTTACAAGTTTGTTAAGTGAATAGTGATTGGCAATGTGGATTGTGTTATTTCCTTTTACCATACAAAGGTATGTAGGATTATTTTTTTTGAGATTTTAGCTCTCTACTTTTCATTTTGTGACTTTCACAATTACTATTTTATATAACTTGTTGACTTGACCACGAGGAGTGGCTAACCTTGAATTTATGTTAATTTTAGGTGATTATAATTATTGTGTTATTATGTACCTTTGTTTAGACTTATAATAATCTCTTTTTGAAGCATTTTGTTTTGAAGAGTTATATATGTACCTTTCTTCAGGTACAAGTAAGTTATAAGATGTGTGGAACATCTTCTTAGTCTAAAGGATTGAGATAATCCTTTTAACTTGTTATGTGTTAGTCATGAAAGTAATTAGATATTATCTCATTTTTAAGGCTTTAAGGATGGTATGATCCTTAGCTTTTGTATTATATGTTAATTATGACATTCTTTCCACTTAACTATGAATAAGACACTATAGGTTAATTTGAATAATATGATAGTAGTTATGTTTCATTAGTATCAACTTAATATAATCTCAGGATGACTGTATGTATGCTATTACATCTAAAATTATTTATCATATAGTATTATTTTTTATGATCTATTAGTAAAAAATTATGTTTCATATAATCGTGTACACTTTTTAAAGATCATCAAGTCATGGAGACCTGAGAGAAGAGTGGTGAATTGGTAACATGAGTTCTAAGCAATAGAACATATCTTACTTAGCCTCACATTGACTCAGATTATTGGTACTAAGTCAGATCTAACATATGGACTTGTCAAATCTAATATTTGACAAGTGAAACTTATCAAATTCAGTTATATGGCCATATGCATGTATACTATGTATAGGTATTCCATGTGGATGGATATTCTATAATTTTATATACATTATTACCGATTCTTATTCATCATCATACTTGTCAAGATCTTCGATTAATGACAGTATTGACATGTTATACCTATCTAAAACTATGCAGACTAGTGATAGTATTAACATATATACATTATCCTTACTAGATTCTCTAAATACTTTTCTCCAAAATGAGAATACATTCTCTAAGTAAGAGAGATGTGTGTAGGGGTTGAAACGTTTTGTATAACTCTCCCTAGTCATTTATTTTGGCTTTTGTGATGAACTCATGTTGTTAGGGAAGTCAGTGAAAATTTTACTAAGTTATATTGGTTTGTCGTATAGTTTTAGACCATGGGGTGGTCATGATAGAACAAATTAGCATAAGTAACATTTGTAAAACTTGTTTGCATAATATAAAATATCATCGAGTAGGGTCTTGTGGTACTAATACTCTAAAAATAGTGTTAAATGAGAGAACCATGATGAATTATTTAAGTAAAATTTCTATTTATTTAAATGATATGATACTAGATAATATGTTTTTAATTTTATTAAACTTTGATTAAAATTTAGAACTATTATTTGAATAAACATCATCAAAGTGATGACCAGTTTTGGGGGAAATGATGTCACATCTTGATTTCACCCTTCAATTTATAAACTTTAATCCATGAATTAATAGGGTTATTAACTTATTATTATTACTTTTATTAGAGATTTATGACATATATTGCAATGTGACAAATATATTGTTGATTAGTATACATGATGTTACAATTATATTTTCTTATTTTATACATTGAGTATGTATATTTATTAGTTTTGCATCATTGATTGATGATTTAGACTAACTACCTACTTATTGTGAGGTAGATGCAAGATAGATCCTACCCTTAGAGTTTGATAAGGGAGAGTATTATCAAAGAGGATGGGCTAGATGGGATGATTGGGTAATGATAAGAATTTTTAGTGACCCTACATACATACATAATCGATTTAAAATGTTATATATTTTAAATTCTAATGTGTAATTAAGTAATTCTTGTATGTGATTATATAAGCATGTAAATTTAGTTTTTAATATGCATTTATATTTATTTAAATTAATTATCTTGATTTTCAATAATAAATCAAGAAAAATGATATAAATTGCTACATAGATATTAGTTATTACATATCTAGTAGTTAAGTAAATAATTATCCTTATTATAATTGTTTTCTTGGAAATTGAGTTACCTTAGAGTTCTAACCTTGAATTATGACAAAATAGAACTTAGTATTAATAAAACATGCAAGAGTTGCATTAAAATTTGGGAATAACATATTATTATTTTATTAGCCAACTTAGCCTTAAATTTAAGCCAACTTTGGGAATTAAGGTATAATTATTTGATTGAATAATAATATATATTTATATTTATTAAATATAAATAAAGTAAAGATTGACTATGGATTAGATAACTTCAATTAAGAAGGGTTTAAAGATGGCATGCACGAAAGAGAAAATACATGTAAAATGAAGATGATGGGAAAAGAATTTTTATAAATAAAGGAAGATAAAAATTAGAAAGGGGACACAAAAATAAAAGAGGGAGGAGACACAGAGAGAGAAGAGGTAGGAGTTGGAGAGAGCAAGAGATAACCAGGTATATTCTTTCCAAGCAAACTTATACCAGTTTGATTCTATATTTTTGTTTCAGTGTGGATATTTTTTTACATTCTCTATACAAAAATCATTATTTAAAATTAGACATCCCAGGAATATTATCTTACCAAATTTAATACTATCTTAAAGTTACAAACATTTTATATTATTATTTTTATATAAATATAAGCTGCATAATAAAAATAGGTGCAACACTAAGATAATTATGTTGTAATTTAGATAGTGTTATCATAATTATGAGCTACATTTAGATGTTTTGATTAGCTCTTTAGGAAATTAGGTAGTGATTAGCCAACATCTTATATATTTGGGTGAGCTATAAAATTTATAATTTTTTGTCTCATTTTGTATAACTACATTCTTTGCCCTTATGCATTTGAATAGTGTCAAATAAACATAGGTGGCATCAAGTTAATACTGGCAGCATATTTTTCTTTTAAACAATGCCTTACTCATATTAAATACACTTCATATTATAGGTTTGCATGGTATTTTATTTGGAATATATTTTATTAAATAGATCTACATCCCACTTTAATTGATTGGGTTTTGATTATATATGGACCAGCATATTATTTTTGTCAACACCTTGTATGGTTGTGCCATATCTTACTTCTTATTAAAATAAAAATTCAACACTATATTAATGAAATGTTACACTAAAAATTAAGTTGTTAAATAATTAATAAAAGGTTTTTAGGTTTGAATTATTATGTAATTAATATAAAATCTAAGTATATTATTATAAGACACAGTGTAAAAGATGAATCGTTATATATTCATTAAATAATGCTAAGATATTAGTTTAAATGTTGAGCCTTCGGTTTAAATTACAACATTATATCATCCTTAATGCAAGATCAAATGTTTGATGTAACTTTATCTTTGCCCCACTAAGCCATTAGATAAAACACTAATTCATTTATAATTGAGTGATGTGTATTTAATCAGAAATACTGAAGTCATTTTTAATAAATAGTTTAAGTGAAACGCCTTGTTTAAAGTAAAAATCTAAGTTTAATTGAAACACCATTATATAATTAAATAATTATATAAAATATAAATAATTTAGAGTCAAAAAAATATGAATCATTTTATATTCATTAAATAATGCTATAATTATATAAAATATAAATAATTTAGAGTCAAAAAAATATGAATCATTTTATATTCATTAAATAATGCTAAGTCAAAAACAATATGAATCATTGTATAATTATTATATAATGTTGAGTCTCCATTTTGAAATGCCTTGAAACACCAATATGTAATTAAATAGTTGAGTCACTAAGTTATTGGTTGAAACGTTGAGAATATATGTTGATTATTTGAGTATTAAAATAAATTAATGAGTCTTATTAAATAATGAGAAATCCTTTATTGAATGCTCGGTCTTTGTGTTGAATTTGCTATATAGTTATTTGAACATTATGTCAAAATAATTGAATGCTGAGTTTATTTAAATAGAAAGATGAGTTAAAAGTATGATGCAATCACTAAGAATATATAGTTGAAATCCAAATTGAATGCTAAGATTTTATATTAAAGTGTTAAGTGATTTATTGAAGAATTTGAGTATAATGATTAAAATGTTGAGTAAAATATTTAACATAGATTTAACTATATGAAATGCCCAGTCTATTGTGGAATGTTGAGTTATTAATAAGAATGAATCTTTATAGGAAGCATCTTAAATAAAATAGACCTATATTTTACCTTTTGTGATCAGCATTCTAATAGCATGTGGTTGTGTCCTTCTTTGTGACTTTTAATTAGATGAGTTTATAATTAAAGATGCCACGTAATATATATTAAAGAGCAGAGTGTATTAAGTGGAATGCCTAGTATTTATATTAAATTATTGAGTTTATATATTACAAAATGTTGGGTATAAAATTAAAATTTGAGTCTTTTAGATTAAACACTAAGTCATTTATAATTAAAAGAAAACATATTTTTATTTTATACAAGATCGAATGTTCGATGGAGTTTTATTTTGCCTCAGATTTATGTATTGCGACTTAAGTGAGTTGCACTTTTAAATAATGATCATGATTACCATGGGATTTATATGAGAATATAAGAATAGTTATTTTTTAATAAATATTAATTATTAAGTTATGTTCTTAAAAGGTATAACTTATTTTACAGTTATCCAGTAATATGATAACTGTTAAAGATTAAAACTTGTATGCAATTTATATTATGAGAATATCAATTTTGTGCAAATGATTAGAAATTGATAGAGTAAAATGATACTTTGGGATGCATACTTAAAAATATTTTTTCTCATTTAATTATTACTATATAAAATTATCTAGGGTATACCTGGGTGGTATATTCTCATATTTGTTTTATTATTATTTAGAGTATGACATTGTTTGTTCATGTTTGAGTAGGGTACTCATGTATAGTGAGCTATGATAGTATGGTATATCATAGAATACTTCATCTTAAATGTATATACCTGAATGGTACATATTGTATTTACATGTTTAGACTCTCACCTATGTTGACTAATTGAATATATGTGTTGGATATTACTTGAACAGTATATTTATAGTAGTTAGTAAGATAACATATATGCATGCATACAATCTTGAGATTGTAAAAAAATGTTAGTTTATAATTTTATATATTTATATGACTTGATTATTATATATATTCTTGCTTGAATAAGATCATATACTTCCATATATCTATGACTACTTAGTTAATTATGGGAAACTAGTAGTTGTGCCTTAGAAGACTAGACTATGATATTATGGGATATCATGGGGTGTAGTAGTTTGAAACTTATTGTATTAGTTGGAATATGTAGTTTAATTCATGTTTTATCTAGGTTGTATAAACAATTATCATTATTTCTAGTTTAGGGATTGATTTTAATGTTAGATTCATTCATGCATATATGAATAAATGTATATTTTACTTACTCCTTGTTTAGCATGTGATGTGATATGATTTCTAGGAGGAAGTAATTAGTATTAATATTTTGGTTAAATAATTTTTAGTGAGACATTATCTTTTGGTATGTATGATTTACATATTAGTATGATATCTTATAATAGATCGGGTTTTCTATGATATACTACATGTTTAATTTTATGACATCATACACACTTGGGTACTTACTTATTCTCTGGATTCTTGCACTGTTATATCTACCTATCCATGAAGGGAGGGTCATTTCTTGATAAGGGATTGTGTATGGGATCATTGGTCCATGGTTGGTGTGAAAAAGCATTCAAATGATGCTTTCCTTCTCCACAGTAGTATTACTTACCTGGAGACTATACTTAAGTTGATCATAGATACATGAATTGATATGACACAAGTTCTAGAGGGCTTAGTAACTATTTATTATATTAAAGTTAAAGGCCTAAAGGAAACATAATTTTATTTTATTTGTTTATGTTGAACATCAATTGTTGTATTAGTGAACTAGTTATAGTTGAGTCCTAATGTATTTACTTTCCTTAATATTATGATATATTATACTACATTTAGTATTAAAATTTTAGAACCATTATTGTTCTAATTTATTGCTTATTATTGGTTAAAGTTATTTAGTATAATTTTGGTTGAGTGGTAAAAATATTAAGTAGTAGTTTTAAAAAAATTACTGCATTATTCTAAGTACAACTTGAGGAGTTGTAACAAAAAGATAGGTTCACCAAATGTTTAACCCTAATTGATATGGGTCAATATATTATAGGGTTAATAATATAAAAATTAATAAGCATAAGGGTGATAAATATATATATATATATACTAGGCCAATTAATTTATAAACTTAGATAAATAATATTTTGAATTTATAATATTGAGATATACTAAAAATAAAAAGTACAACTATTAGTTAATATTATAATTAATTGAAAATAAGAATACTTTGTTTATTATGAACATGTATAACTAGGCTAAAACATACTATAAGTAGACTAAATCAAGATCTTATAATAATCATTATATTCTAAAAATGTGCATTATGGGGCCTCAAATGCTTGCATCGAATCTGGATGGTTACATTGCCACTATTGTCTAACTTGGACATAGATAACCAGTACAAAATATCAATTATATATGGGTGTAACCACTTATAAAATTTTAGGTTCTCTATCACCTTTACTTTGATGTGTTCATATCTCATGCACATGTTTTCACTCTTTTTCAAATGATCAAATCCAAGTATTTTCACCCTTGAGTGACTATGGGAAAACTGGGTTAATGGGCACATAGTGTTGAGTTGCCCCAAGGACCCCTCTATCAATAGGCACTTCCTAAATAGCCAATACTCTAAATATGACCTCAAAATTATGTATTTATCCCCTATGTGTTGTCTTGTGTGTGCATGATAATGAAAAGTGTGATAATCAAATACATTAAATGACCTAGTTTGTAACTTGTCAAATATGGCTCATGGAGTGCTCCTTCAGTACTTCAAACATGTAAATGGGTTATCCATATAACTTATTTTTAAATATAAGAGAATAGGTAAGTCATGATCACTTGAATTTTTGATTGGGTACCTTTGGTAAGTTGCCTTGTGAGTTTTAAGGTATGTGTTAGGTGAAGAATGAATGAGGATTGATCTTGTGTGTGTGTGTGTGTGTGTGTCTATTTTATAAATAAATCACATTCAATCACTTAATTTGACCATAGGTATATATTTAATTTGTAAATTTGATGACTTTAGGACACTAGACATTTAGTTTGGCACATAACTCTAGCGTCGACATAGGTATCCAAATGGGACTCAAGTGTCAAGGAAGCTATAAAATAGGTACAAGTTCAAAACTTGTAAAGGATGATAATAAGTAGGTTTAAATAATTTTGAGTAATATAAAAGGTCTAGTCATCAAAATAACACATGGTTAGACCAAGAGATAAGCAATAAGCATAAGAGATAGAAAATGTGAGCCTTTTGGTAGTAGGAAGGTCTTAGGAACTAAAGGATACAACCATGATAAGTAATTTACAAGTATACAATACTAATGAGTTATATAATTAATATTAAAGTTTTACACCAACATCCTTTTCTAAAGAGTAATCAAAGGCCTATTCCATATTCATAGTTAGTCAACACAGCCACATGGTCATTTTTCAATTTTCACCTCAGTCTTGCAGTGTTAAAATTATAGCTAGGTTGTATTTCTTTGTCATTTCCTCTTTTAGAATATTTCCAAATATAGTAAGTTCTAAATCAATTTGTATCATTTATTGCATATCTGTAAAATTCTAATGTTACACACTATTTTGTCACATTTAGGTAATTAGTTTTATTTTTTTCCAAATTTGATAAAATAATGGTACATATGTATCTACATAATATTTGAATTAATATGAAAAAAAATGAATCAAGTATATATGGATTAATTTATGGTATAAGTTAACAAATTATTACATCAATAAAAATCATAACCATTTCAAATTGTTTAACAATAGATTCACCAACTAGATTATAGTGACTTATTTTTCCAAATAGTTGGGGGAAATGGTTTTGAGTAACATTGTCACATAAGTGATACTAGAAATCACAAATGATAATATACAACTAAAACTATTTTTACAACATTTCATTAACAATAATTAAATTATTAAGCTTATAATGTGAAAATTAAAAACATATAACATAATCAGTCAAACAAGACAAACACACACACACAATACACACACACACACACACACACACACACACACACACACACACACACACACACACACACACACACACACACACACACACACACACACACACACACACACACACACACACACACACACACACACACATATCATGTTTATAGTAAAACAAAACATCAAGAAATTAAGATATTGTAAACTCTTCAGATATTGCTAACTCATGATCCCTCCCTCACCCCTAATCCCTCCCTCCATCCCTCTTCCTTAGCCCAAGATGATTTTAAACTTTCAAATATTGATAAATGCTTAAATATGCTTAGGCATGGTATGCCACTTCCAATCCTACCCTGCAACTGATTTCTTCCCCCCTCCCTATTTTCTCTTCCCAACCTCCTGAGTTCAAGGATATTCTAGATAATTATAATCAACTTTCAAGGTTGATTAAGCTTGAATACAAATCAAACCTGCACAAATCAATTCTCAAATGGTATATTAAGGATCAAAAAAGATTCAAAGATGAACTAAATAAATTAATCCTTCATGATGGTATTTACTACACCAAAAGTGATCTCATGGAAATTAGATCTGAATTTCATCATATTAAGGAAATTCTCAACATCTTAGAAAATCAAAATATATATCTCAATGAAAATCTAAGAATCCTAATTGAGTATAGAAAATTGATGATGCTAAAAGTCTTCAAAGTTTGGACACCTTAAACTCCCTGGCTAAAGTCAAATAATAAAATGTTATTTATCATTCCAAGGATGATAAGTTGAAGGGAATTGCTAGCATGGAAATTTCTAACATAATCTCTAACATTACTTCTTCTTTGGATCATCTTACTCATAAATGGGCAAAATATTATAAATATTGGATGATTCATATCAACTAGTCTACTACTTTTCTGTTGTTTTTTACTATTTCCTTGTATTTCCTTTCTGTTTATACTTGGATTGGTTATATTTGGGTTTTAGACCTTTTTAAAACTCTGTGGGGTGGGATCCCCTTCGATTCCTTTGTTATGTATGGGTTAGGGTCCCCTTTTTAAAACCCACATTTACTAATACTAGAACATCAATTAATGATGGGATCACCCTCATCATTTAAACTATCACTAATAATAGGACCAATAAATTATGAATTATATGTTCCATTCAGTCCTACAACTCCTCACATTCAAGATCATGACATGTATCATTTGTTTTTTATCTCAAGAACTCCTATCTAAACCATAACACATATATGTTTGGCCTTTAAAATATAAAATTAGTCAAGAAAATATCTCAATAGATTAGAACTAAGCATAGACATGGGTTACCTATTGAGCTCTATTTATATATAACCTCTCTCTCTTGTGACTATTATATATGTCATGGTATTAGTATGTTGAGGTCCAAACAATGGTTCATGATTATTGTCCATATGGTCAACTCACTCAACTAATCTACCACCAACTATATCCAAAGGTGTGCTCTGTGTTTAAGTATAAATGGATACATATACCATCATAGATTAATATGTGTCACTTTAAATACCAAATTACATAAATACATTAGTAAACAAAAATAATAATATCAATATCAACTAACACAAAATGAAAACATTCATGCTCAAACACATTGGTAGTATTAGTTATGGAAATAATGGCATCCATGTTAATTAGTTATGGTAGAGGTTGTGGTGCAATCTATAGTGTAGGTGGTGATCATGATTAATCTCTACCATATCCACCTCCTCTATCTCCACTTGCTTAATCTCTATCCCCTACCACATGTAGGGGAAAATAATATCATGATTACATGTTACAACTAGAAATAATATAGCCCATCAGGAAACACTACACACTATATATATGTTATAGTGTACTCGGTATCATGTCTTATTGTTATTGGAACCATAGGATATTTCTCTATTATTGGTTAAGGAGAAAAATTATTACCTATTATTCTTGACCTCATCCATACTCTAATAGTGGCACTACTATTATGTGTCCAAGGGTTAGTTACTGGGGGCACATCCTAGATCAACCCAAATTGTCTACCTGCTCATAATGAAATATCTCAAAAACATTAAGAAATTAATCATGTAGCCACATACTAAGTTATATGTGAAAAATCTCTCAAACATCCTCCATCCACTTCCCAAATCCCATATATGGTTGCCACCGAATCATATTTGGAGTCAATCTATCCAATATAACTTTATACTCCATGGTACTTAATTTCTTATAACATGGTAAAACCCAACAAGATTTGAATACATCAAGATGATATTGATCTCCATGTGGACCACCAAAAGGAAAAACCACCATAATATGCTCATATTCCCATACATGTAATAATGTGGCCACTTTGAGACCACTATCATGAAGCTCCAAAGTAAAATCTATATATAAGTGAGATAGCATGCTACACCCCCATGAGTATTTGGTATGAATCTCCTTAATAAATAAATAAATATCATACAAAAGATAAGAGATCACAACAACTCCTTTATACACTACTTCAAATGATGAAAGTATACAACATATAAATGTTCACAACTATGGAATGTCTAATCACACAATCCCCTCAAGTAAAATAGTACCACCCTGATCGACACCCTACCATTGACCTATATGTACCTATGGTCCCATTACATTTATATATGTTGGGATTATTTTCCTTTAAATGGGCATGTCTTTCCCTAGGCATGTGTCTAAGTGAATAAGATTCCACGTGCTAGCATTTTGGCATTTCAGACATGAACAAGTTTTCATGTGCTCACTCAAAACACATAACTTGGGACTAGTTCCCACTAGTTTTGTCACATAAGAGTGTGTTTTTATAACTCCCTAGACAAGGGTGCTCAAACACATACTTAGTAGTAAACTCAATCTTCATCCTATATCTAACTTAGCTCACTTGTTCATTAATTAATGATAAAAATAAAAAGATGGCATAAATGATAATAGATACCATCAACCCCATAGATAACTAAATAATATTATTATGTCAACACAGACTTATTTCATCATATTCATAAGTGATATCAAAGAATACACTGATTCAGAGTTACAATTTTAACCAAATCATATAAACTCATCAACAACATCTAAATGAACACCAACAATGCAAAGTACATAATGGAGGTATTTATACTTGGTTTTCCCTAACCAAGTAGTTGTAGAAGTAATTACAATAAGGATGACTCACCAAAAGTAATTAATATATTTGAGTCATGGTATCCATTTATATTAAGTTCCTATGCACTCAGGCCTATCTACCCTTATAATCTCTCTTAATCCTAGATCCTCTTCATTGAGCACTTATCTTCTCATGATCTAGTTATATATTTGTGCTTGACTTAGTATTCTCTTCCATACCTATGAACCACTCCATAACTGTCTCTAATTTTTATGCTCTCCCCAAATCTTTTTCTAATCTCTGAGTCTTTCATTCTCAAGTTCTCCATTTAACATGCATATTTATTCTATGGGACTTGCTCCTTTTACACCATGTAATCATGTACCATGGTCTTCTATGTGATGGTCTTCCACATTATATCTCTCTATGCCACTTATTACCAAAGGCACTTAGCCAAAATTGGGGGCCCAACATCACCCCACACTAATCTAATAGTCTACACCAAACTATGGATCATTCTCAGGTCCCTCCAAAAACTCAAATTTCATTTGCTCAATTTGCTTCTTGATGCACTCCTAATGTTTTAAGGCATTCTATATTTGGGATGTGATTTACTCTAATGCCTCTTTGATATTTTTCATCTCTTTGAGATGTTAGAGATAATCACCTACTTGAATGACCAAATACTTAAGGGATGTCGAAGCATCCTTATGAATGCTTTCAAGTGAGGTGACTATTGTTACAACCTATCCTTAGAGTGTCATAAAATATGAATTTATATCCTAATGGTGAGTGCTTATTTTATTTTCCATATCCTCCACATTCTATAAAACTTTGGCACACTTTGTGCAGTCTTTTATTACTAATGCATTATCATCTAAATATTTTCATTGAATCTCTTCTATCTAAAGCCTTTCTTCCAAAATTTTATCAGACCACACCAAATTTACAAAAACCTCATATAATATGGGAATTGTATCACCAACCCTATTCAAAAAAATTTTTCAAACCTCCATAACTTCATTTAATTACTCTATTGCCTAAGTTTGATCATTTTAGGTGTCAGGCTGGTCCTTGCATCTCTTCAGTAAAAGCTCAACTAGGGTATTTAATTTATCAACTACCTCACCATTAAGGGACACCCCATCTACAATAGATGTATCTTGGCTCAAAATTTTCTTGTAGAGGTTCAAATTTTTTATCTTAGCCATTATTTCTATCTTTAATTGGTGTTTAACCTCAGCTAGCTTTGATTCAAGTTTTTTTCTCATAGTGCACTCATTATGATATAGAGCAACCATTTATGAATGCTTATTTTGGATTCATTTAGCATAAAACTTAACTAAGGCATTCTACTTGGTTACCTCATGTGAAAATTTTAGAAGTGTTATGCTTGCTTGTGTCATAGTACACATCTAGGGGTCTATATAAATGGTATCTAGAAGTTCTATCTCTCCTAGTTCTAAAATCTAGATTTTTTATGGAAACTCAAAATTACATTCTTAATTATAAATATAATTGTTAAATTACAATTCCTACCAAGTATGCTCAATTGATTCTTCTAGTATAAAAAATAATAACATAAATAAATTTTTATCTAGCACTCCCATCTGATATTGGGCATTTAATGACATGGTTGAATTGGTATTTTTTACCTCTTTTAGATAAATTTGTTAATCAACTCTTTCCCCTTATAGGGATATCACTCTAATATCTTTACATCTACATCTTCACTATAGTGTTTATCCATGATATCAAATTCAATGATTCCCAAGGTCATGTTTAAACCATCCCTTTCTTCACCAGTGGTATTTTTATTTTACACTTGTGCCTCTTCAAGGGTGGTTTTTTCATGCCATACCATTTAAGATGTCTTCTCTAGGTCTGGGGTGACTTTATCCTCTTGTTCTGATTCAATAGTCTCTTTTTATAGTGTTTCATATAGAATTTATATCTTTTCTTCTAGCTCATTATCCTTAGGCACTGATGTTTCATATTCTAAAGAAACAAATTGCATTATTGATTTTGTGCCTTTGGGTTGACCTACTAGCAGAGTTTCCTTGGGTAGTGCAAGGGTAGTCCTTCATCACTTTGATTTCTATGGTAGAGATCTGATACTGGCATCACTCCCTTGTCACTTATACTTCTTATACCTCCCTATCTTTGTTAGGTGTGAGATTGTTTACTTCTCATGATCTATGCTCCTAGATGTTTTCTTTATCAATTTCAACATATAAAAAAAGAATGGATGGAATTTCCAAATAAAATATATTAGACCTTAATGTCTATATTATCTGAATCTAGCCTTTCCTTGTACACCTTCCTTAGGTAATTATATAATTAGTGGATGGTATGAGTCTCTGCATCAATTTTCTTAGAAGAAATGTTAAGCAGGCATGCATCATAGATCATGTTAACATCATTCATGAAGTATCAAGTAGTGAAATCATATGGCAATTTACTTCATCTAGATAATTATCCTAAGGGAACCATCTTGATGCCCACTAGAGAGTAGTGTTGTTTCACTGTGAACTTAGATTGGTCCCCAAATTGTCTAGGCAAGTCCTTTGGAATGTGCCACTCATTCTTAAAGGATTCCTTCATACCATCATACCATCCCTTAATTTTTACTTTATGGGAGGTAATTATCATATTAGGTTAATTTAACTCTTTAATCACTCTACAAAGGAACATGATGAGGAGGGTAAGCCCATTTCAATTCTCTAGTTGTGTACTCAGGTAAACTAATTTTATCAAAAACTAGTAAGAAAAAGATATTACCCCATGAAAAAATTTAGTTTCATAGGTGGTGGGATTTCTCCACATCTATAATAATCTTATCAGTAAGTATTATACCTAGTTATACTTCACTCCTAAGGTAACTTGATGGGTGACATATAGATGTGCCATGTCCACCTCTTTCCATTTATTGACACCTCCAACCTTGGTCATTATTATGTGTGCATCTACTCTAAAGGAAGGATCTTGGAGATGTGTGATGTGAATTGCATAGCATTATTCTTGATATTCAAGTGCCATTGTAGTATTTTCAATATCCTCTCAGTACTCCAATTCCAAATATAGGTTAGCCCCTGAGCATTACAAACCCATGACTTTACTTATCCTCTCAGATGTGATCCAAATTTGGTGCCCATCAAAATAGAAATAGTCTTCATGCATATAATAAATCATAAACTTGATTGATTCTATCAACTTCTCAAAATATGTAAAATTAAACAAATAAAATAGTCATGCATCATTGAGACTATTAAAAATAATCAAATTATATACAATCTCATTTCATGTGTTCTGGTACTCTACCCAATAGTCACACTACAATTTAACCTCATTTTGAGGCTAGTAATGATTATAATTAAAAATATTATAAGTGGGCACATTTAACACCCAATTCTTGACATGTGATACTACTTATAGATATTACATTTCCTCTATTAATAGTGGGGGTGGATTTGGTACAATAGCTTTCTTCTTGGCCAAGCATGCCATCATTGATTCTATGTTTTTCTTTTCCTTATCCTACTATGATAAATCTTCCTTGTGAATCTTTAGACTCTTCATGTACTTCTTCCTTAATTAAAATTGGTTGAACATGCATGCTCTCAAATTCATATTCCTCTAGTATCACAAGTAGGGTCTCGCTACATTGGACCTTTTTCTTTGGTTGCATCACCCTTTAAGGAGCCTAAAGGTTGAGGCATGGCCATCTGACCCTCCCAAAATAGTACGTGATGGCTTTGGTAATTTTCTCATTCTCCTAATTCAACACCCTTTAATGGTGAACATCAACCTCTATAACCTATAATTTTATAAACCTACACTTATTCAAACACTCTTGTAGCACTTTAACTATTCACCACAACTGCTTCACTTATCAATGCTTAAAACATTCACAATCAGTCAATCTAAACTTGTCTAAAATATTTAAAACATTCTTTTAATAGATTTATAATTCTCCTTTAGCTCTATAAATTCATAAATTTGATAATAGTAAAATGTAAAATGATATGCATTTAACCTTTTATATCTTTGAGGGGGTAATACACATTTACTTCCCCACTACCTCATCCATCACTTCACACAATTAATGATCTAACTGTATTTCCATGATTTTTACTTGGCATACTTACCATTATAGTTGATTTCCTTGTATTAAATACATCTATCCCATCCCATGATTTTCTTGAAGTGCATGACAGTTGTAAATAATTTAAAAAATTCCCATTACAAAAGTGGGAACCTCACTTCTTTACCTTGACTTAGCTTAGAGTTTATGCACCACATCATGTGTATCTATTTGTCCTTATACACTTCCAATTACGTACCCCTTTTTCCCATGTAAATTCCTATTGACCATTTATTTGGTGATTTATAACTTTTACTTCTTCTACCCTTCTTACCCTACACTAAAATTTGTCTTTGTTCCTCAACAACATTATAAATAAATACATATACAAAGAACAAATTTTTGACCCTAAACTACTTGAGGGAGCATTACCAATGCCACACTTTATTGAAAACAATCAAAATCCTATACTAACCTAGTGGCACATGCCTTATTATGTAATGAGGGAAGATACTACTCAAAATAGTAAGGCTACAACTGACTACCATTAAAATGGCCTAAAAGGAATTGGCCATTTAATTGCTTTAATTTGCATGTATCAGTGAGATGAATACTATGAACTATGAATTATTCATCCCAATAGATGTAGAGGTTTCCTAAATGGCATGTGCACTAGGAATTGTATACCAAAACCTACATGCTTAGAGAAAAAGGCTTGTTTTTCAAATAATGATCATGTTAGGCCTTTTATTTATGATTTTCCACTCCTTGACTCCAATGCATGAGAAAATTGGTTTTATCTAGCTGAAGTAGAGCTCGAAGTGTGCTTTTAATGACTCTTCATCATCTAATTGAATAATGTACAAAATTTGAAGAGAAGGGACACATAATTTAACTAAGAGAATGGATTAGTACCAAACACAAGATTAAAATGTTTAATCTTATTCAATCATTTATATGTGGTCTAATACACCCATAACATCATAGGAACATGATCATCCCAATAAATGCATCTAATATTATAAATATTAGTCAAGGTATTACCCAAGATCTTATTGAATACTTCAACTATACTATTAGCCTAAGGATGGTAAGGTATAGTCTTATGGTACGCAATCATGAATTAAACCAAGAGGATAAAGATGGTTTCATTAAGGAAATGATTTCCTTGGTCACTAGTCAAACTTAACAGACATCCATACTATGTAATGATATTCTCCCAAAGAAACATAGTAGTAGTGGTAATGGTTTAACCCCTAGTTGGCATGGTTTCATCCCAATGATTAAGGTAATCAGTAGTAGTAATAACATTCACTCATTAGTATGCCTCCCTATTAGATTGATGGGGTCAACAAAATCAATATCCCACTTTTCAAAATATTCATGTTCCATTATCAAATGAAGTGGCATAACATATCTTATGTTTGGCTTACCCACGTGCTATCAGATATCACACTTGTTTGCATAAACTTTAGTATATTTAAATAGGTTAGTACACCACAAGTTAACCAAAAGGACTTTCCAAACTATAGCATCACTATCATAATATCATTTGGCAACACCCTCATGAACTTCCCAAAGAACCTCAATGCACTCATGTTGCATGAAATAGTGCATAACACTTCATCCTACCCAAGATTATAAAGGTCACCCCTATGAGCTAGAAGGGAGATACATGAATATCTAGCTACTTATTTTCTTGAGTGTTGAAGTGGGATGGTGTTGAACTTGTATTTATAAATGTTGAAATATCCTCCAACTCTTTGGGCATATGCATGACTTGGAAAAGTTACATGTCAGGAAACTCATCTTTAATGGTGCATATTGGTTCACCAAATTTAATGTGTGATAAATGATCAAGGCCATAATTAGCCTTGTTGGGTTTTACCATCATTGAGAATTGGAATTCCTAAAAAATCACAATCCACTAAAAAATGCATCTATGTAATATCAACTTATTTACTACATACTTCTGTGCTTCATGGTCTATAAATAAAATGAATGAAGTGGCCAAAAAGTACTAATAGATATTTTAGAGTGCATAAACCATGGAAAAACCTTCATACTCTATATTTATGTAGTTCTATTTTTTGGTTGAATATTTTGTCGATCAGCGTATTGATAAACAAAATAGGTCTGATCAGCCAAAGTAGGAAGATTAGTCATCCAAATGTGTAGGTTTACCACATCAGAAGGGGACTGATCTCTCCTCTCATCAAGGGGAGGTTCCCTATAGGTATGTTATATATATAAATAGAAAATAATACTCAAGGGTAGCATAAACCATCCATCTCTCTTTTTTCAGAGATGATGCCTGCAGATCAAAGGAAAAACTCAAGGGAAATGACAGAAAGCACTCCTCTTCTTTCAGAAGTACTACTCAACAAACCACAAGAATACTCCTGGTAGTAATAACAAAATGTAGCAAAGGACATAGTAATCAGCAAATCGAGATGCAGCACAAAGTCTCCACCTAAATTGCTCAAGAGTAAGATATGAAGGACAATGAGTGATCCCAAAGTCCTTTACATAGAAATGAAAAGAAAACACACTAAAGGCAATTATGGGGGCACAAAGTCTCTCCACAGTTGACTCTTCAGGACACCTTCTTGACTACTATCACTAATTTTGCCTATTGAATTAAAAGAACAGAAGATATATTAAGGAAAAATACATAAGAACAATTTCCTCAATAATAAAGATATCACAGCACAAAGCCTGAAAAATCACTTGCTTTCTTATTCTAGTAATAAAATATGATCAACAATCTGAGCTCAAAATCTCGATAATGCCTTTCAATTTGGATAGAGTTTCATTCTGATTGTCAAAAAGAGATATGAATTTACAATAAAAGATATTCCCTTATATAGCCTCTTCAAGAAGGACTCAAGAATAGTAACACATCATGTTGCATTAAAAATTGTTAGGAAGATAGGCTAGAAATTAGGGGCATCTACCCATTTGTTTTTCTCAATGCAGAGAAACAAGTCATGCTTATTGAAAGTTTGCAACTTTCAATGTCCACCTGGAGATCTGATCCTTCCTTCATCATTCCTCCTTTTTTGGTTAATTGAATCAGGTTCTAGATTCAATTTGATGTTTTGTTCTTTAGTCACTTTTTGCTAGCCTTGGCCTTAAAGTTTTTGAATGCATTCAGGTCTATAGATTCAAAGGATCAATGGCTATTTTATGAGCTTTAAAATTTACGTTCACATGCCCATCACTACATCTTCAATGACTAGTTTGCTATCTTTAATTTGACGTCTTCGGGCGCATCACCCCTTGGTCCTTCTTCAACTTTTCTATTTGGCACTTTCCTAAAAATAACTTTCCCTTTTAGGCCTTAAGAAATGATCTACTTTGGGTTGAGAAGAGCCCCCCACAAAGGTATTTTCCCTTTGGGTGGTCTTTGAATGGCCTTTGGGCTTCTTATTTTACATCTTCCCAAAGGGAAGGTGACCCTTCAATTTGGTAGCCAAGAGTCCCCCACAAGGGTACCTACCCTTCGGGGTCCTTCAACAGCCTTCACCTTAGAAGTCTCTCATGGCCTTTTCCTTAGCGGACTATTTCTCAGGCTTTCTCCTCGGGTATTTTCCCACAGACAATTTCCCACAGACAAAAAGTCCATAGAATTGATTTGTCTCCTTGGAAATTTCTTTGGGCTTTCTGCCCGCAGCTTCTCTGAATTCTTTCAGACTTTTTGTCTAAAGGAATTACTTCAAACAAAAGTCTAAAAGAATTATGCCTTTGTCTGCCTTAAATAAAATTTTGAAAGAATTTACCTTAACTGTCTTCTTTGAAAATGACCCTTTTGAAGGGTACTTTTGTCGACCAAGAACCCTCTGCAAGGGCACTTGTCCTTCAAGAGGATTTTTTGAATTTTTGCATTGAACCACTCCTTTGAACCATCTAAGTGAACCACTTGGTTGAACCAAGTGGTTGAACCATTTGATTAAACCAAAAATTGAACCAATCCATTGAACCATTCCATTGAACCAAGCCGATGAACCAAGCTTTGAACCAAAACAGTTCAAGCCGATGATTCAAGCCAATGGTTCAATTGAATGAACCAAGTCTTTAAACCAAGTGGATGAACCAAAGCATTGAACCGCTTGGTTAAACCCACCTTTGAACCATTTTATTGAAGCATGCCGTTGAACCAAAAGATGTTGAACCAAGCTTTGGTTCAACGGTTCCAATGAAGCCTTGAATCGACTGACGAACCATTTGATTGAACCAAAGGATGAACCAAAGCATTGAAATAAAGTGGATGAACCAATTGAGTGAAATAAAGCATTAAACTGCTTGGTTGAATGAAGCCATTAAACCATTCCTTTGATTGAACCCAGTATTGAATCGAAAGCATTTTACCTTTTGAACTTTGAACTCGTTGAACCTTTGAACCAAAGTGGTTCAATGGTTCAATGGTTCAAGCCTTCTTTACTTAGATGCTTGTCGATGGAGATTTTTTATTGAACCAAGGCACTGAACCAATCTTGAAAATGACCAAGTGTTATAAACTGATTCTTTTGGTTGAACCCACCTGTAGAACCTATGAAGCCCATTGAACTTGGCCTGAAAAGTCCGTAGATTCTATCCTGTAGAGTCCATAGATTTTTGAGAAGCTTGAAAACTAAGGAATTTGAATGCCCAAGACAAATTTTAGAAAGGGAAGAGACAATTTCGGTCTGGAAGACCAAAATAGTTTAAATGTTGTCCCAAAAATGAGTGATATTTTTTAGGGGACAACAGCTGGCTCCTGTTGGGGAACTTCTATCAATTGCGAAAAGAATTGAAGGGAGTAGAATCCAAAATCTCTAGTGTCTTCATGTGTACCATTGGGCTATGGAGTCATGCTACCTAAAAATGGAAGGCATCAAAAAATTTAAAAAAAAAAAAAATAGGATTAAAAACTATATAAATATACATATGTATAGATGAAATGATCTGATACTTCAAGAATTGAAGTATTTCAGATGTTGCTTCTTGAGAGATAGTGAAAATAGTGTGCCATCTTGGTAAACTAGTAGGAAAACATTTTTACCCTAGAAATGGTGATGGGAGAATGGAGCTCTCCACCAGGGAACTAATTTTTTGCATCTTCCTCTTGGCCTTTTCTTCTTCTTGCTCCATGGCAGGATGTGGTCTTCAAACTGAAAACCATAACTCCTTGTTTTCTTGGTGAAGGATTCCTTTGCCTGATTTTGATTTGTAGCAGCATGGTCCACCATCATAACTTTCTATTAAGTTGGTCTAGTCTAGCACATGATTGGATTATCCATATTAAACTCCTGACAAATTATCAGCTTAGCATCTCCTTTGATGTGAAGGAGTTTGATTTCTTCATCTTGAGAAATATTCAATCCGAGCAATAGAGATTCACATCTAGCTATGTTGTTGGTGTTGCTAACTTGTAAATTGCATGAAGGAATAATATCTCCTTAAGGAGATATCAACATAGTCTTAACTCCATCAATGGTGGAAAAATTGCTGCCATTGGATTTCAGGATCGAAGCATCATCAAAAGCTGATCTCCTATCAGATTTCTCTTCATTAGAGATGGAAGATCCTTCCTTACTTATACTTTACCCTACCAATTCTCTTGAAGTCTTGTTTGGATCAATTCCTGGATTGTTAGCTACAGGACTTTCATTTGTAGAAATATGAACATCTTCTGTGGTAAAGAAATAATTACCCCTGCCTGAAGACTCAAACAGAATTTATGCTACAGGGGCTGATGTTTAGGTGACCATGTATTTTGCTTCCTTTTTAGGGAGCAATCTCTTCATTATGTCTTGGACATGGATCCTTGCTTCAGACAGGTCCATGCTTAGTTTTCCTCCCACATCCTTGCAAAAATTTCATCCAAGCAAAATGCCATAGGATGTTGGGACATCAGCCACCAAGACAGTCATCCTAGTTCTCTTGTCTGGAAAGGTTGTAAATGCAAATTGGGCATATTTGATTTGCCCTAGCAATGATACTTGCTTGTTATCCATGGAGAAACATATCCTAAATGTCTTGGTCAGTGTGAAACCCAAAGACTCAGCTACTTTAGTAGGCATGACATTGTTAGATGCCCCAGAATCAATGATGCAATTGTTGAGCTGATAACCATTTATCAATAAGGAAACATAGAAAGGTTCTATTTTTCTAGGGGTAGCTAGAGGAATAATGACAAGATTATTTGGAATGGGAATGTTCTTTGGGGAATCAAGAATTATTTTATTAACCTCTTGTCTTGCAGGGATGGTTTGGTTCTTGACACATTGGACCAACCTATCCAATTGATCAAGATTAGCTTGCAAATATTCAAATTCAGACATTTGTATTTTTGTCTTTTTGACATGATCGATTATGTCAAATGGCTGAATTGGACTAGGAACAAAAGAAGGTATTTTAACCTTTTGGGTTTTAGGATGGATGGGAATTGGAATAGGAATAGAAGAAGGTATTTCAACCTTTTGGGTTTTAGGAGGGATGGGAGGAGGGCTAGTTTGTGAAATGGGAGTAGAAGGTGAAGGTGAAATTGATGTACTTACATTTTGGGTGATCACTGGATCCTTTGATTGAAAAGGCAGAGTGGTTCCATGCTTAGCAATTATAATTGTTAGTTGACGTTGCTCCTCTATCTTCTTCTTATTAGCTTGCTGGACTGATTGGTTCTTGGACCTGGTAAACACTGCATATGATCCATCAATAGCTTCTCCTTTGCTTCTAGGTTCATCTTGATAATTCAAGAAACCAATGTGGGAGTCAGCAACTGATTCTTCTTGATCCTCCATGAAGAGATCAACATTATTTTCTTGATTTAATTCAGGCGGGAAAGAAAACTCTGATTCTACTTCAAGATATCCCATCGCTAAATTAGTTGGAGGAGCTTCCAGGGAAAGTTTCCCTTGTGGGGGAGGAAGGTGATTCTATTTCCCTTGATTCTTGGAAGCATTGCCCTGATATGACTAATTTGGGAATATTTTTCTTGGCATATCTCTATATAAAAGAGTAGAAGACATTCCTTGCACCATTTGCTTTTTCAAGGCTAGCACTTCATTTGCTAGCTTTTGCACCATTAGATCAGTGGTGCCTTTAAATGCATATTCAAAAAATAATGAGGATCTATTTCTATTTAGATCTCTTCTTATCTTCCCTACTAAGATGAGATCGTCTTCTACCTCAGTGGCCAAAAGTTGAGCTGCAACAAGATCTATTTGACCAGCACATCTTAAAAGAAAATTGACTTCAGGTAACTAAGAATTAATGAAGAAGAATTTGAGATTCTTAGCCGTAGGTTAAGAAATTATAGGAATTATATTCCTCAGTTTGTCAAATTTGGCTATGAAGTCCATCATTAGTTCATGAGGCTCTTTTTTCATCTATGTAAGTTGAGCCAGAAGCGTATGTGCATCTTCTGCAAGTTTGAATCTGGCTTCAAACTTAGCTTTGAGGGTATTCCAATTAGTTACTGACTGAGCGTGTAGATGATAAAATCAATCTATAGTAGCACCTTGTAATGTTTCTACAAATAGCCTGACTGCTACATCTTCAAATTCTACTCCAATTACTCCACAAGCTATGCTGAAGGCTGCAATGTGTTCATCAGGATGAACTTTCCCATCACCATAGAATTTGGGGAAATTCTTCCTTAAACTATGTGGAAGCTCATGTAGAGGTGGAGTAAGATTGAGAGGACCAAAGCATTACCCCAGGGGCCTTGAACTACCATTGTAGGATTATGAAAAGGAGGAATAACAAATCTCAGAGGGGTAATTATTGGTAAAGCTTTATCAATAGTAGAAGTAGATACTTCATCTAGAAATGGAGATCTAACTTTAGTAGGAGGAAAGCTCTTGGTTCGTTGGAGATGAGATGGTGAAGGAAATAGATCAAAATCACTTTGTTTTACCAAATCGAATACAGGGTTGACAATCCCTATAGCCCTTTGGCTTCATGTATACCTTGAATCAGCTAGATTATGAAACAAAAATGGAAAAGAATTGACCTTGCCTCAGTTAAATCTTGAGGCTTTAAACTATGCACTCTTTCCTAGTAGCTCTAGTTTTGCAGACCAGATAAAATAATGGAGGTGGAGGAATATGGTAAGGCTATAAATAGATAATGGGTAAGACATGAAATAGAGTTTCTAGAATCTGTAATGGATAAGGGTTATAATGATAATGGGTAAGATAGGTGATGTTTCAATCTGAAATTTGAGGTTTCAAATTGCACAAAAATATGTATATCCCCAGTAGAGTCACCAAAAATTGTTGGTTGAATATTTTGTTGATCAACGTACTGATAAACAAAATAGGTCTGATCAGCCAAAGTAGGAAAATTAGTCATCTAAATGTGTAGGTTTACCACATCAAAAGGGGATTGATCTCTCATCTCATCAAGGGGAGGTTCCTTATAGGTATGTTATATATATATATATATATATATATATATATATATATATATATATTTATATGTATAAATAAAATAATACTCAAGGGTAGGACAAACCATCCATCTCTCTTTTTTTAGAGATGATGCATGTGGATCAAAGGAAAAACTCAAGGGAAATAACAAAAAGCACTCCTCTTCTTTTAGAAGTACTATTCATCAAACCACAAGAATACTCCTAGTAGTAATAGCAAAATGTAGCAAAGGACATAGTAACCAAAAAATTGAGATGCAGCACAAAGTCTCCACCTGAATTTCTCAAGAGTAAGATACGAAGGACAATGAGGGCACAAATTCATCCCAAAGTCCTTTACACAGAAATGAAAAGAAAACACACTAAAGGCAATTATGGGGGCACAAAGTCTCTCCACAGTTGACTCTTCAGGACACCTTCTTGACTATTATCACTAATTCTACTTGTTGAATTAAAAGAACAGAAGATATATTAAGGAAAAAGGCATAAGAATAGTTTCCTCAACAACAAAGATATCACATCACAAAGTCTGAAAAATCACTTGTTTTCTTATTCCAGTAACAAAATATGATCAACAATCTAAGTTCAAAGTCTCAGTAATGCCTTTCAATTTGGGTAGAGTTTCATTCTGATTGTCAAAAAGAGATATGAATTTAAAATAAAAGATAGTCCCTTATATAGCCTCTTTAAGAAGGACTCAAGAACAGTAACACATCATGTTGCATTGAAAACTGTTAGGAAGATAGGCTAGAAATTAGGGGCATCTACCCATTTGTTTTTCTCAATGTATAGAAATAAGTCACGCTTATTGAAAGTTTGCAACTTTCAATGTCCACCTAGCGATCTGATCTTTCATCATTCCTCCTTTTCTAGTTAATTGAATCGGGTCTTGGATTCAATTTGTTGATCTATTCTTTAGTCACTTTCTGCTGGCCTTGGCCTTAAAGCCTATGAATGCATTTAGATATGTAGATTCAAAGGATCAATGGCTATTTTATGAGCTTTAAAATTGGTGTTCATGTGCCTGTCACTACGTTTTCAACGGCTAGTTTGTTGTCTTGAATTTGACATCTTCAAGCACGTTACCCCTTGGTCCTTCGTATTTTCTATTTGGCACTTTCCTAAAAAGAAACTACCCTTTCGAGCCTTAATAAATGATCTACTTTGGGTCGAGAAGAGCCCCTCACAAAGGTATCTACCCTTCAGGTGGTCTTTGAATAGCCTTCAGGCTTTTTATTTTACATCTTCTCGAAGGGAAGGTGACCCTTCAATTTGGCAGCCAAGAGTCCCCTGCAAGGGCACCTGCCCTTCGGGGTCCTTCGGCAGCCTTCACCTTAGAAGTCTCTCACGGCCTTTTCCTTAGTGGACTATTTCTCAAGCTTTCTCCTCAGGTATTTTCCTGTAGACAAAAAGTCTGCAGATAATTTCCCATGGACAAAAAGTCCATAAAATTGATTTGTCTCATTGGAAATTTCTTTGGGCTTTCTGTCCGCAGCTTCTCCAAATTATTTCAAACTTTTTATCTAAAGTAATTCCTTCTGACAAAATTTTGAAATAATTATGCCTTTGTCTACCTTAAATAAAATTTTGAAAGAATTTACCTTAACTATCTTCTTTGAAAATGACCTTTCCAAAGGGTACTTTTATCGACCAAGTGCCCTCTGTAAGGGCACTTGTCCTTCAGGAGGCTTCTTTGAATTTTTGCATTGAACCGCTCCTTTGAACCATCTGAGTGAACCACTTGGTTGAACCAAGTGGTTGAACCATTTTATTAAACCAATCCATTGAACCAATCATTGAACCATTATGTTGAACCATTACGTTGAACCAAGCCGATGAACCAAGCTTTGAACCAAAATGGTTCAAGCCAATGGTTCAATTGAATGAACCAAGTCTTTGAACCAAGCAAATGAACCAAAGCATTGAACCACTTGGTTGAACCCACCTTTGAGCCATTTGATTGAACCTACCTTTGAACCAAAATATGTTGAACCAACCATTAAACCAAGCTTTGGTTCAATGGTTCAAATGAAGCCTTGAACCAACTGACGAACCATTTGATTAAGCCAAAGGATGAACCAAAGCATTGAAACAAAGTGGATGAACCAACTGAGTGAAACAAAGCATTGAACCACTTGGTTGAACCAAGCCATTAAACCGTTCCTTTGATTAAACCCGCCATTAAATTGAAAGCGTTAAACCTTTTGAACTTTGAACTCATTGAACCTTTAAACCAAAGTGGTTCAATGGTTCAACGGTTTAAGCCTTCTTTGCTTAGATGCTTGCTGATGGAGATTTTTGATTAAACCAAGGCACTGAACCAATCCTGAAAATGACCAAGTTTTAGAAATTGATTCTTTTGGTTGAACCCACCTACAAAACCTGTGAAGCCCAATGAACTTGGCCTGCAAAGTCCATAGATTCTAGCCTGCAGATTTTGTAGATTTCTAAGAAGCTTGAAAATTGAGGAATTTGAATGCCCAGGACAAATTTCAGAAAGGGAATAGACAATTTTGGTCTGTAAGACCAAAATAGTTCAAATGTTGTCCCAAAAATGAGTGATATTTTTTGGGGGACAACACTATTCAACTAGAGTGAACTTCTTACTATCAAAATAGATATGATGGTCAAGGTTTCCCTCACTAAGTTGAGCAAGGATATCACCTACTGATATGCCTAAATCATTGACATGAAGATGAAAGGGCTTTGTCTAATATATAAATTTAATATTAGGGGTAGTAATGAGCTTATCGTTGAGTACAATGAATGCCTACTAGTGAGCATTGGTCTAAACAAACTAACCATTCTATTTCATCAATTCCTCAATTGGCATAATGATCTTAGCATACCCTTGATTGAGATTCCTATAGTATCCCATGTGTCTTAAGAATCCATGTACCTATTTTTGGGTTGTTGGTGTTAGAATATTAATAATAGAAATCTTGGTTGGATCCACTAAGATTCCATCATGGTAAATAACATGACCAAGAAAAATACCAAAGGGGGTAGCAAAAAAACATTTCTTCAAATTCAATAAAATCTAAAGGTTTTGGTAGTGATTAAGCATAAGTCAAAGATTTGAGTAGTGGTCCTATTATAGGCTCAATTCACACCCTTAAATAGGGTTGTTCAGGTTCCCTCCAATTGAGATATAAAATTGGGATAACCCCAGGCTATGGGTCACCTATGTTGGGGCTAAACCTCTGAAGTAGGATGGTTTCCTCTTTGATTCTCACCTAAGACTAAAACTAATCCTAGTTTTCCATGATAAAATGGTTAGAAAGAGAGTAAGGGTTCTTAATAAAGTTAACTAGATGATGCACCAAACTTAAAAGGGAAATCCTATGAGCTCAAGCCCACACTAGATTAGAAAAGGACATTACTAGCTTACATAATCTTAAGATCAAGCTAATTTACATAAGTATTTCATAGAAGAGGTTCAAAATATAACACTAATCTATACCTATAAATAGTGTTGACAACTCCTTCAATAAAGTTAGAAATAAGTACCATAGACGATGAATATTCTCCTTCACACAAAGCCATAGTGCATAACTTGTCAAACACATATTCAAGGCAAAATATAGGCAAAGAAAATCCTATTACATTAAGAGGTAGTTGTTACAAATGCTTGATAGGGTTGATCCTAATTAAGATTAGTATACTTTATAGTATCTCAAATAATTTCCCATCTCTCAAAAATATAAAAGAAAGTCTAAAATTTGAGGTCCCTGATAGATATCTTCAAAATGAAAAGAAAGGGTTAATATAGGAGAAAGGGGGAGAGGAGAGAGAGGAGGAGCACATTTTTCATGATAATTAATGATCTATCAACTTAAAGATATTTTTCACCAAGATTTTTGTTCAATAAAAATAGGTCATTATGAATAAGATATTTGATGATTTGCTTAGAATCATTCTATTTTTAGTAGGTTGCACTAGAAGACAAGAGTTTGCCAAAAGTGGAAAGTCATGATCCTGCTAGAAGTGAATGCTCCAACTAATTTCCAAATCCCCAAGTTCTAATATATTGATCTATCACTAGATCTCATCAATAGGATAAAATATTTATACCTATCAAGGATATGTCATGCCTATCTTGAATGATGTTTTATCAAGGGATTGACTTGGGATGGTCTCCTTATTAATTATATATCTACTCTATGCCTTATATATTTGACCGAGATAAATATAGGTGAAAACCAATATAAGGATATTGATTTACCTATATTTTTACATGTATATGGTACTCTACTCAATGCCAGGTCTTAACTGAATCTGCATCAAGCTCTTTTCTTTTACTTTTTCCACCAAGTTAGGTCAGGCTCGATTTTGGGTCATTTGGCTCTACTTTTTGAGTTGGGTCCATTTACTTTATCAACTTTCATCAATCATATCATCTCATTTATCTTACTATTGGCTATCAAAATCACCTTGGATTATTTATCTTTTTGACTTTATTTACTCCATTAGATTTTGATATATGATTAAACATAGACCGTAGATCTTTGCGACCCACCACTTTGAGCTTGCTTTCTCGTTGGTTCTTAAGATTCACTGACCATTTGACTTTTATTTGAGATCCCACTTGCTTTAAACTTGTTATCCATGCATTCTTCCTTAAGTTCTTACCAAGGATTCGTATCTAAATGATCACTTTGTGGGTAATAAAAATGACATTCGCACGGGCATCTACCATTTCTTGACTAACTTTGTAGTTTTATAACTTAAAGCACAAAGATCATGGGGGTACCAAAATTATAGAGAATAGACTTAACACTAAAAGGAATAAATTTTTTTGATCCGCTAGACATTCAAGCCTCCCACATGCTTCTATCAAATGTTGAAGCTGACTAGTTCATGTGATCCTACATGACATCTTGAAGATGGTCTAGTCTAAAAATGGCTAAGTATGGAAACATAGTAATTTTTGTGTTAGGATTAAACTTTTCCCATGCATATCTCTTGTTGTGCTATAGTGCATGAGATAAAACTTAGATCATATGAACTAAGCTCCAAAATGAATAGACAATGTGATTGTTTCTTCTTGACTTGGTCATACGTGCAAGATCTAGCACCATAAAAATTCCTACTTAGTTTTTCCATGTGCCTCATCAAACCATGAAATAATATCCTATGTGGGCCAAAAAAAGGCCAACATTTCCTTTACTAACCCATAGACATTCCAATCATCTAGGTAGACTTGAAGTATTTTATGAATAAAATCCTTGAAATCCTTGACTGCAATCCACGCAAACATAGCAAGAACATTTTTTAATCTAAAGGGAATAATGTTGTAAGAAAACAAACCCCACTTAGTTGTAAAGGTGGTATTCAATTTATCCTCTTTCATGATCTATAATTGATGATATCCAAAAAGGTAAGTGAAAATATATTTCACACCCAACAACTCCCTCTAGAATCTCCTCAATAAAGGGCATCAAAAAGGGGTCAGTTGTGAAAGAAGCATTGAGTACCTGATAATCAACACATACCTAAATTTTACCATACTTATTGATATTAATGACCATAAGACTCATCTATAGGAGTATTGACTCTTATTTGTAGTATGTAATCAATATCTTCCTTGAATTAAGTGCACATGTTGGGATTCATACGATAGGGCCTATTCTTGACAGGTCGATCACCCTTAAATAAATTTATGTTAATATTATTTAAGGAAGAATGCACCCATTTCATTTTATTATAATTCCATGGGAAGATGTATTGATACTCTTTTAACAGTTCAAATACCTTAGAGATCTCTATATCAGATCAATAATTTCCCATAATAGCCATCTTGGGTGCTTCCTCCATACCAATATTACATTGGATCATATGAGATGGCTCTAAATATGGGTGTTGTTCATCTTATATGGTGTTGTAGACATTTTACATGCCATACTAGTATGCAAATCCAAATGATTAATAGATGGATCAGGTAGATCAGAACTGATACCCTTTTTAACCTAATACACAACCTTTTGTTTACCTTTCTAAATTTGTTCTCTCAATGTGTGGTCTAATTTAGGTTTATGAAATGAATATGATTCTTCCATATCAGGTTCCTAAAAAATGGTCAAGCTCTCCTCCCATGCACCATGTATGCATCTGATGTGATCTTCAACTGGGACTAGATCACCTACAATATCCTGACACATGGCTTACAAGGTGAGGTGTAACTCCATTTAAGGAGATAAATAAGATAACACTATAATCATAATACTCTCAAGGAAATTCCAATAATATTTCTCCATATTCCACTCTTCATGTACATACCATGCTCTATCCCAAGTGCATAAAGTTCTATGAAATGTGTGAACCCATAAGTACTTAGGCAAAATGTTTCATCCAACTACCACATAGTCTCCAAGGCTTCAAGATAAGGTTTAAAATCATTGATGCCATAATAAATTATGGTGTCTCAAATGTAGTTATCATGGTGAAAGTGATGGTGTAGAGAAAAATAAACTTGGTAGTAAGCAAGTTTTGATGATGAGTTTTTCACCACCAAGAAGTTGTGACATCAAAGATATGAATAATTAAATGTACTCAATAATTTTTAGATGCATATAAGGCTTCTAACTAATGCAAAAACTCATATATTTCCATTTGACCATGAAATCTTAGAGTTTCATCTAACCTTGTGGGTGGGGCAACCATAATTTATCCATGAAGAAGAACAAACTTATGATGTTTATGGTGCTTTCATAGAGCATCTTCCCTATTACCTATAGTGTCATAAATCTTTCTAGTTATATCATACTCACCATAAGCCCAATAGTTTCAAGCATTACTAGTAGTGTCAGATATAGATTATGCATCTACCTAACATAATATGCCATCTAGAGTGGGATCAAGGCATTTAGTACCCTATGTTGTGACATTGTATATGTGATTAATATCCTCATCAACATTTACTGGCTCAGTATATGGAGCTCCTTGATCATGGTGTAATGGGATTACAATGTGTTACTCATCATTCTTAAAATTGATATAGTGCTTCTTGAAGTTCAAGTCAGCATTATTCATGTAACACCAAGGGAAACCCAATAGAGCTAAAAAGTCATCAACTTCAAACAACTCAATGAATTCAAAGTCAAATTTTAAAGTGACACCTAAGATATCCATAATGGCATCATTAAGTAATCTAATAGGCATATCACTAGTCTTATTTTCTATAAACAACATATGAGGAGAAGGTTGCAAAGTAGGGCTTACCATCTTCATTCAGGCATCTTTGTTGAGGACATTTACTTTAGTGTTAGTGTTAACTAGGATATCCTGAATAACCCATCCATCAATATTGATGTAACCAATATCTCTTTATCCCCCTCTAAACTAGGCTAAAAATGAGCCTCTTGTTGTCATGCATGGTTTAACCAATGATATTAAATAGGCCTAGGTGTATGATTCCTTAGATAATTTTGTAATAGGGGTATAAAATCCTCATTAAGGAGTTTCTTTCAAAACTCATTAAACTCATCAAGCATTAAGTCATGAATATCTATAGATTTATGCATGTCAATACATGTAGTAACATCTTGATCCTTAAGGAATTATATATATCCTTATAATTCTCTCTCCAAATTCATAGTGTCATGTAGAACTCTCCTCTCTTTTTTAGCATCTAGATAATAATTCACATGTGGATCCTCTCATTGAACCTTTTCAATGGGAAAGTTGGACACAAACTAGGACTGACCACCACTTCATGTAGTAATGTTAACTTTGGGACCGTTCAGAGAAGTAGGGAATGGTCTCCATTGAGGCTTTTTAATTTATATCATTCTAAAACCCTTTTCATTTATATCCTTCATGATGGTAGTATACAATTTTAGGCACTCCTATAGATGATGTGATATAAAAATAACATGTAAGATACACTAGGTAATCATATTGGTAGTGCTATATAGAATTGCACTTATAATAGGTTCTTGGTGTAAAATACCCACCTCTACGTACCTGAACATGACCATGACCATGATATCCTCCTCCATTATCTTATTTATTAGAAACATATGTCTAACACATACCATACATGCACCTCATGGATTTCACTAATAAGATGGTAATCATTGGTATCATGAGTGTATGCATCACATATCTTACAATATGTAAATACCTTTGATTGTGTGTCACGTTAAAGCATAGGTAAACTCCTTACATCATACTCTTCCTATAAAATATCACATTATTGATTCATCATAGCTTAAATATTGTTTTGAGGTTAGTTATTCCTATTATGGACTTTAGATGTATAGTCTAAACACCACAAACCACTGTGAGTGTCATGATCATTATGTGTAGTGATGTGCTCTAGTTGATAAGCCATAATAATGATCTAAGCCTCCATTAATGGACTAATCCCTATGTCAATGTTTCTAGTGGCTTCAGTGTGAATGGAAGCTTCCAAGGCCTAACGTGGGTTGGTGAAAGTCTTCTATGATAAGGTGCATTATAAGGGAAGCAATAATCCCCTCATGAACCACTAATCATGCTAAGTGGCATTTATCTCAAAATAAATCTTAGAGAGAAGCATCTTAAAATGTGTATCATACCCACATAATCTATCAATTAGTTCTTTCTTTTTGTCCTTCAGGGAATCTATGGTATATTATTCAAACTCTAGGATATCAAATTCTTGGAGAAATGTTTCCTTCAATTGGTCATAATTCACCATAGCTTGTTATGGATTAAACTTATGGTACCACTTGTATGTGTGGTCCCAAAGAGTGGTGGTAAACTATGTTACCTTCCATTTAGAAGAGGTAATGTCATGTACTCACCAAATAAGTTCATACTTATGAACATGTTTTATATCATTATCCACACTATGATACTTAGGCAAATGGAGTGTCATTTCATAATACACAATGGGTGGATGAGGATATTTAAATGTGGTTTATTTTGATGCACCTCCTATCCCTCTTAGACCTTATGGGTGAGGTCCACCACTACCTCATGTACCTCTTCTAGTTCTTCTAGTCAAACCACCACTAGTACCACCTCCTACATCTCCCATAGAAATATAAGCACATAATACATTGGGCACTGAGGTAGGTTAATTAACTATATATGGGTTGGTACTCTGTCCACTGGCTATGTTTGGTCCACCAAGCATTCCAAATTGTGCCATAGAATTATTTTGCAATGGAAAATAAATGGCCAATAAACTAATCTCTAAGTCTTGGTCTACAAAAGTATCTCTAATAGGTTTAGTTTTAGGTTATACATTATCTATATCTAAGTTGCATACATATATGTCATCTAACTTAAGAGCATGAACATGCACTCTTGGTGGGGAACTGGGCCTATACAAATTGGGTTCTTCAATCACCACTACCTAATTTGCTTCTCACATGCATACTTATGTTGGTGTTTATTCTAGTCATCTGGTTATGGAGTCCTTGATATGCTCTTCCACTTCCCTATGGACCCTTACAACACTTCCTAATTCCTCTATACCCTCCCTAGATTGCTTCCACACATAGACCTCTATTGAGCTTTATCATATTTACACTTCTACAATTCCCATTGATTGACTACCAAGCTTAACCAATAATTTTTCATCAAAATGTGCCCCTTAATTTCAACACCAACTATTCTACTCATGTGAGAGAGAGTTTATCCATCCATGGAGAAACTTTCAAGTCTAAAATCTCCTAATAACATCTTATTCTCTAGTGGAAAATGTCTGAGATATCTACCATGTGGTTCTTAGAGGAAGTGAAATTAGACTTATTTTGGATAGAAATATGTTTAAATTATGTACTTAAAAATGTAACTATTAAAAGCTCCACACCACCAAACATCCATTGCATGCATCTAAGGCACTCCCAACCATGCTAAAACTTATTAACACTCTAGTGACCAAGCTATCTTCCATCCATAGTTCTTTGACTAATCTTGTGCATATGCTAAAATCCAAGCATGAATGTGAACATGAAATTCTACAAAGAATGTCTCATAAAGTGATTCATACATATGTTATTCTACCCATGCATGTGTAAATATTCCCAATTCAATAAATGGTAATGCAAAGTTATCTTCTACTCTAGTAACTAATTGTTTAATATTCTCTAGAGATAGTCATTCAATCATATTCCACCATTATGAAAGAAATCACTATGGATCTCAATAATGATACTAAAATGTTGTGATTAATTTTCTTCAAATGGGCATGTATTTTTCTAGGTGTGTGCCTAACTGAATAAGATTCAAACATTCTAGTACACTGGAATTTCACATAAGAATAAATTTTCATGTGCTCACTAGAATCACACAGCTTGGGACCAGTTCCCATTAGTTTTTTTACATGAGGGTGTGTTTATCTAACTTCCTAGATAAGGACACTCAAACACATACATAGTATTAAACCCATTATTTGTCTTATATCCAACTTAGCTCACTTATTCATTACTTAATGATCAAAATAAAAATATGGCATAAATGATAATAGATAAAATCAACCCCGTAGATAATTGAACAACACTATTATGTCAATACATGATTCTTTCATCATATTCATAAGTGATATCAAAGAATACAATGATTCAGAGTTACAATGGTAACCAAATCATATAAACTCATCAACAACATCCAACTGAAAAACAATAATATAAAGTACATCATGGGGGTATTTATACTTGGTTTTTCCTAACCAATTAGTTATAAAAGTAATTACAATTAGGATGACTCACCATCAATCATCAAAAATTTGAGTCATTACAGCCATTTACATTAAGTTCCTATGGATTTGATCCTATCTATCCTTTATTCTCTTTTGGTATTGGATCATTTTTGTCTAGTGCCTATCTTCCCACAGGTCAGTGCTAGATTCATGCTTGACTTAGTATTCTCTTCCATCCCTGTAAACCATTTCATAACCATCTCCACTTTTTTCCCTCTACCTAAGTCTTTTTCTAATCTCCATTTCCTTTTTTCTTGAGTTCTCCATTCAACATGTGTATTTATTCCATGGGACTTGCTCCTTATATTCCATGGACTCCCATACCATGGTCTTCCATGCCACAATATTTTGTGCCATGTCTTTCCATTACATTTATTACTAAAATGTACTTACCTAAAATTAGGGTCCCAATAATATCAAACACTCTATCTCCACCATAATATCCCTCTCTCTAAATAAAGGTAACTGTAAGATGCACCATAGATCCTATAGATCTCGCCCTCAAGTAACAAAAACTTACAAGTATCAAGATGCAATCTCTCAACCAATGTTATCATAAAATGCATTTTATATGAAACTTGGCCCAATTTTCCAACATGTGCCAAACCACCCACCTCTAGTATCCACCAATTGAAATCACCTAAACTAATATCTACTGATGTAGTCATATTTCATCCACTTTAAAACTCTCACACATGAAAATTATGTTACAAAGTAAGACACATCAACAAAATAATATCAATTTTACATCAAAAAAAATGCATAATACATAAATAAATATTCAAAATAAACCTTTAAAAGGTAACATGATGAAACTAACCTAGAAGTTTAGTAACATTAGAGACACTATCCAACTCAAGACACTAATGTTTAAATTAGGACATTATCATCAAAAATTTGATGAAACTGACCCGAAGAGTTAAAATTGTCAAATACAAATTTTTGACTTTAAAAAATGCCGAAAAATCAAAATTTACAAAAAACTAAAAAATCATAAAATTATACTAAAATGCATACAATTTTATAGTTAAAAATCATAATTTTGATACATACCAACTCATCCACCATTTTTGTCTATAAGGTAGTCCAAAAATGCTCGAAGAAAAGAGGTAATGCATCTCATTGACTAGGCATCCTTTCAACTCAAAGCTCAATGTACATAATGAAACAATGAAAATGAAATTATAAAAATATTTTCAATCCTATTATTTATGAGTTGATTTTTTCCAATACTATTTATTATGCATATTATGTAATCTATTCAATTATTGATCTAAAACTTATGCAAACAATATATAGAGTATCATTCATTGAAAACATGTCTAATCAATTATGTTGGGACATAAATGACACATTATCCCACATTGTAACACTACTATGTCACTAAAATCAACTTCAAAAATGGTCAATTGTTATATAATAATATAAATCATAATATCTCTATACAAACATTATTACCTTTGGAAATAATTTTGTCAATTAAATGCAACTATTTCCCATACTATCATTTATACTTTTGTGATTAACATAATTTTAATCAGAACAACATTCAAATATAGTACTTGATATTCTAGTTATTCACACTTGTCTAAGCTTGTTATATCTTTTGATTTGATCAATTTTGATAATCTTACCTCTTGCCTCGAAATGAGATCATACATAGGGAAAGTCACTACAATATTAATTACATGAAATTGACATGATTTAGATATTTGATTATTCATTATGGTATAGTTTAACCTCAGGGGTTTATATATTGACATATTGGTATAGTCTTTAGGGTCATATGCAGTTACTTTACACAAACATATTATAGATTTTAGATGATACATATTATAGTTTTGGATAATTTAGAATGGTTCAAAAAATGAGTTATTGGTGTAGATTATCAAGGCATATGTCATGCATATACATCTTACATCACAAGAACATATTACAGATTCATACATTATGAGTTCATGTTCACATAATCTTCAAAAAATAATTACAAATTGTATGTCTACATAAAGTTATAGATTTTACATGGGGGAATGATAAAAATCCATGCATAGACATTTTACTATTTTCAATTCAAGAGGCATGATACATATTCATGCCATATTTTCATTACTACTCATTGTTCATGGTCATATAATGGACATGGATGTTATCCATTCTCTTTTGATCATGCATACAATAACTAAGGAACAAAGTGAAAATTTAATCTAAAATCCATTTGTAGTGGTTGATTTAGTTAAATTGCATAATATATACTAGAGATTCAGTTCCCTCCAATATTATAGCCTATGAATCCATTATTTATTCCAATGTATTTTCATCTTGGGGTTATAAAGACCAAAAAATGCAAATTAATTTTTATGCATCCCTCAATTCATTATATTTGTATACATATTCTCTTCAAATTGAGGCTTGATCACCCTCAAGTTGCCATGGTTTGACAGAAAAACCAGTTTCTCCAATAGCATGGCTACTTGAGTCATCAAATTGATGTTTTTACATCCCTTAATGGTTTCACTCATCATATTGACCACTCAAAAGCTTATCCATTTACCTGTCCAAGAAATGAATAGATGCTACAAGTTCCCTATTTTTTTCCATGGTGATTGGGTTAATCCTTGACCCTTAGCAATTATATATCTATATGGCAAGCACATACTCCATGAGAATCATCACATGACACACATATAGTGTAGTTTTTACTTGAATAATATTTTTATCTACATTATACCTTTCATTTCATTTGGCTAGTAATATGTCTAATTGCATACATCTTTTTGTAGGAATACTATAGATCACTATGATGAATGATAAATACACATCAAACTCATCTATGCAAGTTTGCATTATCTTTTCCATTTTAATATTCATAGTTCCACTAAAATTCTATATTAAGGGGAAGAAAATGTAGAAACCCAAATTTGGCACAAATCTTGTCTTTGAGTGTATTTTAGACACTTTGCTTATATGGGTCTCTATCTAAGTATTAATTACCTAGTGTTTCATGTCTTTTGTGTTTTATATTTTAATTATTGATTTTTTATGACTTTTTGGTACCCTTTTCCCATCCACATTGCTCAATCCATACTTTAAAAATATAAATCTCTAACCCTATTTTATAATTTTAAGTTTATTCTTATCCTTGTCTAACCATCATGGTCAAGATCAACCATCGATATTGACACCTTCTATTCGATCTTGACCCTATATCTTTTCAAATATTTCTTTGGACATGTTACCTTTGTATCCATTATTTTTAGTCTTTTGATTTTATTTTGAGTTTGTTTTAGCTTGCCACTAGTTTTTAATTCAAATTCAAAAAGATTCTTATATATACATATCTTTCAGGAGACATTTTAGACAATCATTCTTAAATTATAATATCTATACAAGATTACATATTACTTATTGTTTAACCATTTTTAGGATTAAGGGTTATGAGGAAAGAGTATTTAAGAGTGAGATAAACTATTCCTTAAAATAGGTCAATTAAATAATTCAATTTATCATATTTAATTTTAGTTTCGATTTACAAAAAATACTAAATACATAAATTACAATGATAAATAGTATTTTAATTGTGTAATCACAAAAAATTAATAATACTTAACTTATATAATGATTAATAGATAGATCTGAGATGTATAGATGTGGAATAGGTTATCTGATGCTCAGGTATTAGTTGTCAAATTCTAAAAATATTCTTTTTGGTTGTTTGGACAATTGTGTTGACCTATGGACACTTGCATTAACTTATGGACACTTAAATTGATACTACTATCCAAAACTCGATGAAACTATCCTATATGAAATATTATTTGTATCAAGATGTTGCCACCTAGATCTTTATGGGTTTTCTCTCACCTTTTTCTCTAATGTATCTAGATATTGTGCATAGGTCTTTTATCATTGTTTATAAATCAAACCCTAACTCTCCACCTTAGGTTAGATTACATTTCTAAAAATGATATAGTGGGATCATGATGTCAAGATAACCTCAAATACCCCTATGTCAATGAGTGTTGCCTACATATCCAACACTTCAAGGAGGGCCTTAGACTTATGCAGTTTTCCCCTATGTGTGTTAATGTGTATGCATAAATGTATAATATACTATATAAAGGTGCTTTAGATTATCTATCTTGTAACTTAACAAATATGTCTCATGTGTTGTCTTTTGAGTGCTTCAAACCTATAATATGACTACTCCTATGATTCATATGTAAATAGGAATGAATATGGTAGAATAACTTAATTGTGTGTTTTGAAATTTAATAGTATACCTAAGCTTAAGAGGTGATTACTTGATGATAGCTAGATATCTAAATGAATTAAATCTAACTTGTATTAATACTAGTTATTTTGAAATTATACTCAAATAAGTGTTAATTACATTCTTATGCCAACCTTTACACATCAAAAAATTTAAAAATTTTAGTGCTTCTAGGGAAAAGACACTTGTATTAGAGCATGCACATGTTACTATCCTATCATGAACACAAATTTATAGGATGGAGGAAATTTACTGAGTTTTTATAAGTGACATTTAAGGATATATATTATATTTTAGACATTTTGTGGTTAAATATGATCTATATAATCATAATAATCAAATTTGGACTATAAAATAAGTGATTAGACCCAATGAAGTGGTGAGTATGAGCCTCTTGGCCGTAATGAAGGTCAAATTGAAGGGTATAACCTTGAAATATATTTATCAATTGCAAAATAAAATTTATACATATATATCTAAATTTAAACATCTACATTTTCCCCCCACCCCTTTAATCTAGTAATACATAAGGATGAAATTACTAGGTTAAAGGAAATAAAGTGTATTATGGTGAGTAAAACACACCTTATATTTACATGAGACAACTTGAATTTGTTTTATATGAATTAATTATAATGAAGAGAATTTTATAGGTGTAATTAGTGCATATAATTTTAAATTTTAATAGTTTGAAATTACTTGAAAGAAAGAAAACAAGGAAGGATTCCATGTGTGTTAATGTAGCTATGTTTCCCCTTAGTAGTTTGTCTTTGTGGAGATGCTTCCTAGATGAAGAATTGGTTAGAGGTTCACAACTAAACTTTGGATATGTGAATAGTGTAATTGGAGGGTTATCATATCCCCAATCCATTATAAGAATGTATTTATGCTAAGTCCTTTAAGAGCACAAAATATCAATCGCACAACTAAAGTATAACCAATATAATCAATTTATCCAATCTAGCCAATCTCACCTTAGTCAAATGGTATAACCATATCAACCTATAATAATAGAATCATTATGCCAATTCATTGAGGTCATAAAATATTTATCACACTAATAAAAAAGATTCAACTATTGTAGTAGATAAAAGTTTAAATGGTTCATCTTGGTAAGGTTAGTACATAAATGTTTGTATAATTTGAAAATGTTTATTAAATTTGATGTATGTACACATTTAATATGTCTCAAGCTAAAGTATCTATCAAAATGTAACATCTTCTATATAACATGTGTATAATATATATCAAAATATGAAAATATAGTTCCCAAATTTAAGACCAATGCATAGAATTTTATCCCAAATGTATATATGAATCATGTAAAATATGTAAAATTAATTAATTTTTTCCCATTTCATCACTATATGTATGTGGATTTGTGGCTTATATGACATTCCCCCACTAACATGCCCCCTCTTTTGAGGTGAGGTGATTGAAAAATTGATAATCACCTTATCTCAAAAAGACAAGACAACTTTGTTGTATCTATGTGAATCATGTAATAAAAGAAGCATATTATAAATTAAGCTTAAATAATGCATACATAATAATCCCTAAGATGCATGATATGAATCATGAAAATATCTATAAGATAACAAGCTCATCAAATAATCATGTACACATGTAAGAGTACTCAAATTTCACATAAGGAGGGGTCCAAGGAGACCACAAAAAATGGGAATGTTTAAATGCTACACACTCAAGTGGAAGACATACACAAAATAAATAAGTACCACTCAGAGAATTATGGCCAATAAGGAAAAGAACATGTGAAAATGTTCCACAAGAAATACAAAAAGAATTAGACAAGAAATACACTCAAATAAGCTAATGTAAATAGATGTTGTAACCTTTTAGGGTTTTACTAGTGTAAAACCCAAGTTTGATTAAAGTTTTAAGTTATCTAAATTAATGAAATAATATGCAATAAATAACCACTAATTTATTACATATTTTGACTTGCTTTGACTTTATAAAATTAGTAATAAATATATGCAAATAGAGACTTATCTAGAAAATAATTATTGTGAAAGATATGAGTGATGAAAATTAGGTTATGGGTGGGTATGAGTGTCATCAAAAAGATCCTTGAGTCAAGTCCTCTCTTAGACAATAGTGTCACACTTGGGTAGTAGCACCATGTGGCTCTAGTGTATTGAAAATGGGGTTAGTGTCCTCTATATAAGAATATTCCTAAATTATGAGAGTACCTACGCATGTGTTTCTCGACTCTATTCCTATGTTCATGAAGTCTAAAATTTTGTATTATTCCTATAATAGGTGATTTATGATGTAAACCCTAATTAATGGTTAATTTATGATGTAAAACCTAATTAATAGTTTATTTATGATGTAAACCCTAATCCTCCTTATAAGTATGGCATGAGATGAAAATATGTGTTTGTTAGTAGGATAGGATGGGCATCCTCAATACCCATTTGTGAAGAGAGTTGCCTACATACTAATACTCTAAGGAGGGATAAAGATAGATGTATTTATCCCACCTAGTGCTTGGTGTAAGTTAAAGTGAATTCTATAATGATCATTGTCTTGAATGCCTTGAGTGTGCTTGAGATTAAACATGTTTGAAATATGGACTTAAGGAAATTGTAGATGGTAGTGTGCAGAAGTAGGGTAGAATAGAGATTAATAACCTTGATTTTTCTAAACTTATTTCTTGTTTTAATAGGTATTTTACATATATTTTCCATCTAGTGGATATAGGTCTAATATTATTATATTTATAGTGTTTACTAGCTTATGTAGATAATAAAATGTGCTTACACTGACCTTAAGAGGATCTAATATTTTTAAATATATATATTCAAGAGAATTAGGGTAAGGGAAAATAGTGCCATATTAGGGACACTAATTCCATGTGGCTCTAGTGTCCTTAATGTGGTGCTAGTGTCCAGATGGTAGGCTACTAGGCATAAAAGGCCACGATCTAGGAATGAAGTCCTGAGATTATTTTTTACTAACTAGGGATGTATGTGATCCACACAAATGCTAAAAAAGTGTGATAAAGGCCCTAGGATAAGTCTAGGGTTAAGATAGGAATAGGTTATCTTAATTAGCACTCTTATTATCCAAATACCATTTTTAGGTAATTACATTTGTCCCCTTTATCATAAAAATGTAGCAAAGTGAAATAACTAATATAAAATAAAAATAAGCATACCTAGACTTACCTAGGAAATGAAGATCGTGTAGTTGAGTCTGAGTATGTAAAGCTAGGTTTGCATATGTGAAGCATGATACAAAGCATAAAATGCAATGAAACCTATGTAAATCAATCATTACTTAAGAGATATCAAAATTAAAAGACAATACTAAATAAAAAAGTAACTGAGTAAAGCTAAGTAAATAAATGGAAAATATGAAAGGAATGAATACGCCTTGTTAGGTATGTGAATAAATACATGAACTTGGTGATAAACTATGTGTGTGCATATACATAGTGATCAAGCCATTGAATAGATTAGACTTAGTTGATATCTTGATCAATATTCATATGTGGGTGGCTCAAGAACTTAATCTAGTTTTAACTCCATCATTACCAACCCTTGCTTAGTGGATCATAACCCATCAATAGCTTGGATTAGACTATAAGTGTGTCTAACCCTCTCATGTGGGTGGATCAATAGCTCAAGTAGTTTATAACTTCATCATTTCCCACCCATATGTAGTAGATGCATCTAAAATTAAATTACATAAATTGATATAAATATCTAACTAGGTATATCTAATAACGTATGTCAACTCCATGGTCACTCAGGTATATTAGGCGACTCTGGACCACATAGGAATGCCAACCACTATAGATGGAGTAAGGTATGAAACTGGTGATAACCTAGAATATGATGTCAAGTGTATATAACATATATAATGACATGGATTTTTCCATTCCATCTGATGAACCTGTATAACTGAACATATAGAAATAATATGCCATGTACATACCCCCAATATGATATTTGAGTATACTAATTATAGACTAAGTTATAATGAGTGTATTTGTGTATCTGAACTAAATATTAGAATGATCATGTTGTGCATGATGTCCCTAATATAAACAACTAATATGAATCTAATCTAAACTAGTGTGAATTTGAGTAAAAATAGAGCATAACCATCAAACATGTAGTTGTGTCTGTGTAAACCTGTATTATACCTAGTATATTGTTTTGGATAATTTGAACTTCCCTAAGGCTAAAAATATTAATTAGTAGTTACATGTTCCACTAGTGTCCCAATATAGGTGCTAATGTTTATCTAGTTTGAAATATAAGTCTCTAAACTACTTTTTAAGTCCCTATTTTTTATGTGTCTTACCTGTGTCTGATTTCTTGAAACTGAGCCTATGTGTTAAAAATGTTCTATGAATAAAATGTAGGAACTTGATTTGTGTGATAAACCACTATGAATTACCCCTCTTTTGAGGATTTTTTTTTACCTATGCATGAACTATTCTCAAAATAAATAGTGAAAAATGTGTTATTTAGAGCATATATGATAACTGTGTGATAATCCAATACAATGTGCAAACATAACACTAGAATGTAAAAGAATATGAGAAAAAGTATGTATTTTAAGATGTATGCTTTATCTATAATTATATAAAGGTGTCAATATAAATGTAATTAATGTGTATGATAGCAAATCTAAGTATTTACCTAGGGGATGGGGCATGATGTCCATCATAGCACCCAAGTAGGAAGGATAGATGCATGAGGTCCCTCATGGCATCGAAAATTAGTGTGTGTAATAATAAAAGACAAGCGTCATGGTTATGATGCATATAAGAAAGCATACATACAAAACACATGAGGTAGTAAATATATGCCAAGGGGCTAGAATAAAAGGGACATGGGTATATGTCATTAAATTTAAGAAAATAAAACATACAAGTACATGTTTAAATGTCTAGATACACAAGAAACAAGTTGGATTATATCCATATAAAAAGACATGTTCAAAATTTCACATATACAATCAAGAAAACACACATAAGGGATATGGTGACATGTCCAAGGCATATATTAATAGAAGTGGTGTAGATCCAAATAATAATAGCATATTTAAATGCCCTCAAATAGAAGAATCATAGAAAACACCATCAAGTCAAAACTAGGAAATCTAAAAATGAAAGCATGCATTAATTTAGTACAAATTTATGTAAGAGTGAGGATGTACATATGATAACTCTAAACTAGTGATAAATAGAAAAAAATCTGAGTATGAGTAGCAATGATCAATATCAGTATATAATAATGAGAAAACTAGAATGTATATAATGTAAGGATAAAACATGGTAATAGAAATTATGTATAAGATGCCCCCAAGTGGGTTAACATTTCAAATGAATGAACCTAGATAGGTGTATATGCCCCCAATGGGTAGATGATAATAAATCTGGATCAATGTAGTGGACTTGAGTCTTGTAGCAATCTGCAAACATTTGACAAGAATAAGTAAATCATGTATGTATGATAAAATTGACTATACTAAGACAGCTAAAATATGTAATGTTTGGAAAGTATAATAAATTTAAACATATAAATGCATAAAATGTATATTTTTTGTGTTTTATGAGTGATATTTGAATGTTTTTGTATTTTGACATGTTATATTATTTTTTTTATTTTTTAGATATGAGCTATGTACAAGCAAATCAAAATAAACTATGTACAAAAAAATAAAAATAAAGTATATACAAGAGGGTAGGAACAATACTAACTGGTGAGTCTCATGGGAGACTCACTATCATTATGACCTATGTCAAAATTAAGAATGGTAATCTCTCATGTAATGTGATTGCTATGATGCATTTGAATGTTGTTATAGTAGTAATTTGAGTATTTTTCATCATCAAAATCATAATAACCTAGAATGCTAGAGGGAATTACCTCATATTATGGAGTTGATCTTCCTAAATTTTGTTTTAGATTATTGACTATGATTTTTCCACTTAAAACTATGCTTATTGTAGACATGGTGCTATGGAGGATCTTTTGCTAGAAAACCTTGTTTGAGAATGCTTGTTGATTGAGCATGATTTTGACTTTGCAAATGAATTTTTTATTCTTTTGGTAACAGTTATTATTTATCTAGATGTTTTTCCTTGATAAACTACATTTGGGACTAATGTGCCTTAGGATGTTCAATAAATCCCAAACCCTATTGACCAATATTATCAATTGACAGAATAAGAGAAGTGATGTCTTGGGTTGGCTTACCCAAACCTTGACCATGATAATAAAAACTATTGTAGATATTTGTAACCAAAATCATACCATTTTGAATGTTGAGCCTCATTTTGGAGAGGTATATTTTCTTTATTTACTTGTGTTAGTTATATTGTTTCTAAATTTGATTGTGCTTTTTGAACCTTTTATTGTTTTGAGTTATGCTTTGGTAACCATTTTTTATTATTTTTGAATTTGACCCTTTTTGAATTTTTAGATGTGTCATCATATATTTTTTTGATGAAGTGTCACTATATGAGTCATTTATATCTATTATCTATTGTATTTTCCTTTTCAATGATAAACAGGAATCAGTATGGTGCCCATGCATTCTATGATATGCACAATAATATCTGAATCTCCTAAGTGTAGATAGAATAGGTTGATCAACTTAGCTTTAAACATTTCCCTTACTATCTCACTTTAACTCTTATTTGACCTTTGAATGCTTTTTGAATCACTAATTATAAATGTACTTCTTAATTAATTTTACCCCTAGGTCAAATTAAGTCAACCTCCCTATAAATTTAAATTTTCAAAGGGTCTCCTAGGTTGTAAAGTGGTAACCATGGTCTTAAGTCACTTTTGAGGGTCATAAAATGTCTCATCCTTGATCACATTTGTATAATTTTATCTTATGTCATATTATGCCACATTTTCACCATTTGAATAAATTATACAGTTTTCCACTAAGAAAAAGTGTGTCAAGAAGATAACTAACATCCCACATGTCAAAAAAAATCAAGTGAGCTATTTTGAAACTAATATGATATAGATTCAACATACAAATAATGAGATCATCTAAAATTAAAGGGAGTTTTAGTTGTTATATAAACTATATAATAGTTCTAACACAAGTGAAGCCTTAAGGTAAGTCTCTTGAGATCTCCATGAGTCATCTTCAAGCTCAGGTGGCTTTGATAGCTAAAAAAATGTGAAAGATTTTATATATACATATATATAGAAATACACAAGATGAAATCTAGAAGTATAAATGAATAGGCAAAGCATATGAGACAAATGGCATAGAGATGTTAAATGTGGAAAAGCCTCCAAAAGGTAAAAAACCCATGAGTGATATTTAATAATTGAGAAATAAGAACTCCAATACAAATTCTTCCACCTTCTCACTTCTTCACAGAATGACCTTCACAAAGATCATAGGTTGAATATGATAAAAATAATTTATATTCAGATGTGTATGTAAATTCACAATAGGGGTGAAACCTTATTTTATAATAAAATTTCAAGGAAGGTGATCGTTGTAAAAATAATGAGTCCATCCATCATGATAATGTAATTTAATTAAATTTTGATAACTCATTAAATAATTATAACTTTATTATTTATTTTCACAAGGTTTACATATCATGTTAATAAATAATGTATTATTATTTAATAACTTTACCAAGGCTAAGATTCAATAAGCCTACTTACAATTAAATGCTCTAACTCTCCCCCTTAATGTTAAGTGGGGATAAATGTCATAGTCACCTTAGAAAAAAATTATACTATGTACAAAATTTTAAGGATTTAATAACCTTCATCATGCCAAAATTCATCTTTTAAAACAAAAAGAATTATAATTCATAAATTAATCAAAAGTAAGTTTAGGCTAGCATGATTGTGAGATTATATCTCACTGTTTCTCATGAATAATCACTAAACATATTTAGATCATTTTATAAAAAAAGGACCTCCATTACAAATTATGATTTCAAATATATTGGGGTACACAAGTAAAACTTCTACACAAAGTTTACAATGCTTTATAATGAGAAGTATAGATAATGAGACTAAACACATGGATGTTAGTAAGTGGTATTTTCATGCACATTCTCCCTCAATGGCAACTCTGAAAGACTTAATATTACATAAAATTGATAAAATTTGATAGCACCAAATAGTTTTGTGAAGATATCTATCATGTGTTTATCCGTAGAACAAAAATTTAGATTAATATCACCATCGATGACTTTCTCTAAGATAAAATGCACATGAACTTGAATATGTTTATTTCTTTGGTGTTGAACTATATTTTTTGCCAAAGCTATATAACTTTAGTTATCACAATAAAATATAGTAATTTTAAAAACATCTAAATGAATATCTCTCAATAACATTCATAGCTACATGGCTTCTTTATTAGCTTCTATATCACTTCTGTACTTAAATTTTATAGAAGAAAGAGAGACAGTAGGTTGCTTCTTGATGCTCCAAATGATAGCACCTACACTAAAATTTCATACATATTCAGAAGTAGATTTGTGATCTAAAGTATCATCAGCATGGTTAGCATCATAATAACAATATCAATTAGCATTATCAATAGAAGAATAAAATAAACCAAAATTAACTATTCTTTTGATATAACGAAGAATTCATTTAACTAATTTCCAATGATTTAAATATGAATCCTATATAAATATAGAAGCAACACTAATAACATATAAAATATCTAATCTATTAATGGTTAGATAAATCAAACTTCCAATAAACTATCTATACAAAATAGGGTTAGCTTTTTCACATGCAAGTTTAAGATCAAGTTTAATACCAACTTAAATAGGAGTAGAAGAATATTTACAATCAAGTATATTAAACTTAACAAGAAGGTTATGTGCATACTGAAATTGTGATACAATAATTAAATTTTTATTCTAAAATATAGCCATTCTTAAAAAATGATGTAGAATGCCTAAATCAATTATTTTAAATATTTGATTTAGTATATCCTTATATTTATGAATTAAACTAGTTAGATCATTAGTAATCAATAAATCATTAACATATGATACAATTAGAATCAAATGACCATTTTTAATTTTAACAAAGAGATCATTATCTGAATAGTAATTAGAAAAACTTAAATCTGTAAAAAAAAAACTTAGAATACCAAGCTCAAGGAGCTTATTTTAAGCCATACAAAAAAAAATTAACTTGCATACATAATGTTCTCTGTTAGGATCATTGAAACCTTTAGATTGAGTCATATAGATTTCTTCTTTTAAAATACCATTTAGAAATACATTCATGACATTTATTTGGTGGATAACTTAACTATTTTGGGTTGCAAGAGCAATAAGAAATCTAATAATACTCATTTTTTTATAAGAGCAAAGGTTTCAATATAGTCAATCTTAAGTTTTTAAGTAAACTTGTGAGCAACTAATCTAGCTTTAAACTTTTTAATTTTATCAATTGAATTATATTTGATTTTATACAACTACCTACAACTGACAATATACCTTTTAAGTAGAGGAGGGATAAGGTCGTAAATCTAATTTTTAATTAAGACATTATATTCAGCTTGCATAACAAAATTATATCTATCATCTTGAGTAGCTTCCTCAAAGGATTAAGGTTCATATTCATACATAGTCATTAATGTATGATAAAAATGTGACTTCTAATTAATTTATTAAAGTTATCAATATTAGAAGATTGAATTAGGGACTCTACCCATTTAAATCTTTTAGATTGAACATAAAACTTAGGGAGTTTCTCAAAATCTAGGTTATTTATAACTAGATCAACTTCCTCAAGGGCTTCTGTTTCATCACTAAGAAAAACATGAGAGTCAAGTTCATCAATAAAAGAATATTGAGGAGGATCCATAGAGGGCTCACAAAAAAATTAAGAATAAGAATATTTTTACTCTCAATGATCTGATATTTAGAGGGATCATACACTCTTAAGCCTTTTATCTTACCTCCATATCCTACAAAAATGTAAGAATAGGAAGTGGATTCAATCTTCTTCCTCTTAACTTTAGGGACAAAGATAGAAGTAAGACTGCCAAAGATCCTAAGATAAATTACACTAGGTTTCTTCTTAATCTATATTTTTAAAGGGGTAAAAAGATGCAAGGGTTTGGTAGGGACTCTATTCAGAATATGAATAATAGTGTTCATGGATTCGGCCTCTAAGAACTTAAAAACTTTTATAAATTGCAACATAGTCCTATCCATTTCTGTGATGGTGTAAGTTTTTATTTCAACAATACCAGTTTGTTGAGGAGAATAGGGAGTTGTTAGTTCCCTTTAAATACCACAATTAATACAAAAAAATTAAATTCTTTACTAACATATTCTCCACCATTATAAGTTCTTAGTCTCTTTATAAAAAAATTAGACGCATTTTCAATATAAGCTTTAAATTCTTTAAAATTTGATAAAATATTTCAAAAAAATTAATGAAATAAGATCAAATTATTTTAGTATAATCATCAATAAATGTAATAGTATATAACAAACTATTAAGAGATACAACTTCAAGAGGTCCTACAACATCACTATGAATTAAATCTAAAGGATAAGAGAAATTCACATCACGATTCTTGTGAAAGGGGTTAGTATGTTTTTTACCACGTAAATAATTTTCATAAATTTCATGATGAGAGGGGATAGAAATAAGTCTAACAATAAGATTGTTCACCAACATATCATGTAAACTTATAAAATCAATATGTCCTAATCTTTCATGTTATAATTAAGATTCATTCTTATTATGTGATGAAATTAAACATTTAAAAAAAAAAGAGAAGATATATAAACTATTATTTTGAATACCTTCAACAATCAAGAAACTAAATTGATTTCTAATAAATCAACTATAATTAAATAATGTTATAATAAAATTATCATTAGTAAGTTGAGAATAAGATAGCAAATTCTTTTTAAGCTTAGGTACATAGAAAATATCATTAATAATAATATTTAAAAAATTTGTTTTTTCATATTTAATTGCTTCTAAAAAAGAATTATCTCCTAAGTAAATTATTTCAAAGATATCTCTAGAATCACATAAAATATCAGATAAGCATGTCATATGGTGCAATGCATCACTATCTAAAATCTATTCATTTTTATTTGAAGCATATAAAATAACATATAAAGTAATAACATTTGAATCTTAATTGTTATTCTAATTAAAGTTTTGATTCTTATACTTGTTTTGATTAGTTTCTTCCCTTTATTATTTGTAAAATATTGATTGTTAATTTTATCTTTATTTTTACAACAGAGTTCTCTTTTATGACTAAATTTACCACATAGATTGCAATTTATATTAAACTTAGGTGTATGATTCTAATTACCATATTTTTTATTCTCATATTTACCTTTAACAAAATTAGGGTTAGATTTATGGTTTTTAGTATTATCAAAAATATTATTTAATGTGAGAAGTGTCTGAGTGGCATTTTTTTAGAATCAAAATTTATGATAACATATTCTTTTTTTTGAATTAAGAGAGCAGTTTGATACTTAAAATTTAAAATTGAAATAAAATTTCTAAATTTCTCATGAATATTTAATTGAATGATAAAATAAAGTAACTAATTTTAAATTAAATTATAATTATATCCATCTAATCGAGCTTTAATGTTTTTAATTTTAACAATAAAATTAACAACTTTTTTATCACCTTTCATAGGTGTAGTTAGCAATTCAAAGATTAATTTAATGATCTTTGAAAGATAAGTGCCTTTATGCATAGACTTAAGAAGTTTTTAAGCATTTATAAGAGACTCCTAATTACCAATGTGGAGAAGGAATTCATCTTTAACACTCTTCAAGATAATGAACATAGCTTTCTAAGATTTATGTTGAAATATATTGGTAAGCTCAGGTGTTACATGTCATCTAAAAGAAGATTTTTCAGTCTCAAAGACAATATTTCATAATTTGTGGGTCATAAATTTAGCTTTCACATGAATTTTTTATATATTTTACTTATTTCTATTAAATATTTGAGATTTATCTAAATAAAAATTAGGTGAAGCCATAGCTTCCCTTTAAACAAGACAGTAAACAAACGCTTAAAATGAAACTTTTTTAATGTGAATTTAACTTAAGTTTGTAAAATAAGTTAAATCATAATTACAAATATATTTAATTACATAATTCAGATGTTAAATAATGCAAAAAACTAAATTCAAAATGCACAAATCGAAGTGTCAAAAGATTCATACTTAAAATGATCACCTAGACATTATTATTAAAAAAGGTATAAAAATAATAATATTGACTGGTTACACAGCTATATTTTTTAGGTTTTAACTAGATTAAATATCACATGAAGTTTGCTAGTTTTACCTAGGGTTTTGAATGCATGAAACCTAGCACATAAACCAAGATTTAAAATTTAAAGTTAATTTTTAAAAAAATAAAAATAAATAAATAAAATTAAGGGGGATTTGAACACAAGACCTCCCTTGTGACAAGTTTTTAACAAAATGAAAGCTACCAACCCTTTTAAGAGTTTATTTGAGATTTTACATGTACTAATTTAAATTTATATGTTTATGTGTGTGTGTGTGTGTGTGTGTGTGTGTGCGCGCGCGCGCATGTAAATAACATAAGTGAAAAATATTTAAAAAATTAACTTTTTAGTAATTATTTCTTTTTTCAAAGGTGGGACCCAAAGTTTAAAAAAGAAATTAATAAATAATTTATTTTTTAAACACTTTTAAAAATATATAAATTTTTATAAAAAAAATTGTAGATTCATAGCTGTCCTATAGAATTTCAAGAGCTCAGATCTCTTTGTACAAGTCTTGGATTTGTTTGAAAATTTAGCAACCCTCATTTTTATTTGATAAACATAACTGGACCTTTAAAATGGAATTTTTGATGAAGAATTTAATATTTTAAATTATTCATGTTGAAGTATGGTACCCCTGTAAATATTTGAGAGATCCTAGAAACTTGTATAATCACCCAAAAATTTTGAAATCTATTCCAATCTTCTAATTTTTTTTAATAATAAAAGAATTTAAAAAAAATAAAATTTGACTAAAAAATAATTTTTTGAGTTTTTTCAGGCATGGACCATATATTAGGCTAGTGACATCTAAATATTTGAATAAAACTATTTTAATATATCAAATATTTATATTTAATTTAATATAATTTGTTTGCCAAACTTTTACATTCCACAGGCTCTGATTCCATGAAAGATTTCATGTATACATATATATAGCAATACACGAGATGAAATTGAGAAGTGTAAATGAATAGACAAAGTATATGAGACAAATGACATAAAGATTTTAAAGTGGAAAAAATCTCTAGGAGGTAAAAAAATCTATGAGTGATATTCAATAATTGAGAAATAATAACCCCAATACAAATTTTTCCACCTCATTTTTTCACAAAATGGTCTTCACAAAGCTCATAGATTGAATATGATAAAAATAATTCATATTCGGATGTGTATGTGAATTAACAATAATGATAAAACCCTATTTTATATTAAAATTTAAAGGGAGGTGACCATTGTAAAAATAAAGGGTCCATTCATCCCGACAAAGTTATTTAATTAAATTTTGGTAACTCATTAAATAATTATAACTTTATTATTTATTTTCATGAGGTTTACACCTCATGTTAATAAATAATATATTATTAGTATTTAATAATTTTACTAAGGCTAAGCTTCAATAATCCCACTTAGGATTAAATTCTCTAACAAAATGGTGAAAATTGATTGCCCTCTCTCATCACTCTCTTGGGAAAGTCAAAGAAGTTAAATGGTTTTCCTTTAGTATGGATAGAGTAATCAAAATTGAAGAGAATGCACTTAGTGGATGAAATTAATCTCTATGTACTCCCATTTCATGTTCATAGTTCCAATAATGGTAGTTTTTGATTCACGAAAAATCACTAAGATTGTTGATATCTCAAAAATTCTTGTATAACCCCAACACCTTAGTTTCTTCATCTGATTGTAGTTGTCTATGTGAACTAGGTGATGTATATGGTCTTAAAAATCATGTTATTCATTTTTATGTTGGATTCAAATCTATATAGAATGTGTGGCCTTAGAAGGTAAGTAATAATATCTCATGGTGTTATAAATGAATACCATCATAGTCTATAAGATATTATTTGAGAATTATAGAGTTTGTCCTCCCATAAGTGGATTTAATTTAAGGAAAAATACTTGTTTACAATCCCTTATAGCATGGTTGATCTAATTCTCTATTTAATGTTATATTGGAGAGATATTTAAGGTACCTCAAAGATAAGGAAGTGAAAATAAGCTCACATGCCTAGCAGACAGATACCTATAGGACTATGTAGGAGTACCTAGATGGTGGGTTGATAAGATATGTGAACTTATATATATGGTGGGTTGATAAGCATGATAGGTATTTTACAAGTTTTAAGTTGGTTTTGAGGTCTAAAAACATCAAAACATAGTCAAAATTGCACTCAAAATCTTCATTGACACACATAGAGGTGTAAAGCTAGAAAAGTTACAAAGTGAGAACATTTACCTTAATATCTCCTAAAAGAGGATTCTAGTCTATAAAATATCATTTATTGGAGAAGGCATATATATATATATATATATATATATATATATATATATATATATATATATATATATGGTATTTTATAGACTAGAATCCTCTTTCAGAGATATTAAGGTAAATGTTCTCACTTTGTAACTTTTCTATAATGGTTTCATCCTTGCAGCTTGAGTCTAGAGGTAGTATCTTAGGCATAAGTGGAAGTTTCTAGGTCATGTAAGATGATGGTTGAATGGCTTTCAACCTAAACAAATATTGATTAAAAGTGATCAGAGAGATACAGTGCCTTTAAGACCAAAATTAACATGTAGCTTATAAGCAAGATTTAGAGTACATTAGTGATAGATAATGTTAGCATATCCCTAAGGTAGGAGCATGTTATAGTTATTTTTTATTTTTCTTTAATTTAATTAACTTACTAAATTATTAATGAATTATAGGGTTTATGATGAATACCTAGAGATATAAGGATGGTTGCATACTTCTTGAATTTATCAAATGAGGGAACTTTTTATCTTAGAAGAATAACCTATACACAAATAAATAAGTTGGACAAAATGGATTAATAGATAGATAGGTGAGTTGCCTAGTTAGGAACCAATCCTAAGAAGTTATGAACTTCCTCAAGTGGATGTCAGCTCATTATTTTCATAATTAAATGGATAAATAACACTTGAATTTTAAAAATATAAAGATGTGATAACAATAATGATTATGATTTAATCTTCATTTAAGCTATCAATGTAAGCAAAGTATTCATCCCAATAAGCCATAGTAGCATTCACATCCTCTTGTATAACATCAAGTTGGTCAGAAGTGGTTTCAATTGAGGGAGAGTAAACAATGGCATAAAGTGATAAATTGAAGGTTGTGTCACTCTAGTTCATAAAAAAGAGTTGACATACTATAGGCATATCAGTAATATTAATGATGGCATACATAATGCTAGGCAAAATAATCTACATAATAAGGCCATGTTTAAAAGTACAAAAAATTAGCATGATTAAAGATAGGGTGCTAAGATTAAAAGGATAAATTTTTTGAAAACCAAGTATAGTGGATTGATGTTGATTTGGTAGTATCAATGTTAATTCTCTAATATCAGTGTTAATTTAGATGAATCAACATTGATTCTATCTAAAACTACACTTAATCAAAAATAGAGACTCAAAGGGTGATAGAGGATACTAATAATGGAAATAGGGATTTATGCTATGTTCTATGAGTGGGGTAAACAAGATATCACATAAATGTAAATGATAAATGAAATAAATATGATAAAACTTACCTTGAATTGAGTTATAGTTAGGATGAATTTCTTCCCATAGATGTAAGCAGTGTTTCAGGCTCGTGATGATAGATGTAGATTTTGTGGGGTAGAATTTTGATAGAGTAGTGTTAAGGTCTCTTTAATTCCATAAAAATCCAAGAAGCATTTTAAGGTTTAGATATTTTGGTCCTTGATCCAAAGGGTTGGTTGGGTATAAATGGATCAACACCGATCAGGAGAATTAGACTGATCATGGAAAAATTGACAATGATTCACCCATTTTGGTAGTTCAAGGCTTTATCCATGTTGGTTTGTTCCAACTATGGGTAATTTTGGTTTTATGAGTGTGAGGTTGTTAGGGATGGGATTATATGTGGGCAAGGTGGTTAAAATTTTAATATTACCTAGGTTTTAAATATATTTAGGTGGTTAGGGAGGTGAAAAGGTAATTTGTAAAAATAAATTACGAGGCCAATGGTAAATAAATTAAACTTTAGGATAGGGATATTTAGCATATTTAAAATAATAATAAGGGTCTTTGGCACCTAATTAATCATATATAGTATATGAAATTATAGTGTCTAGATTTTCCCCTTTTTGTTGAGTTGTATGGAATACATGTCATGAGAAAAAAACTAAGAGAGGTTCAATACCCCATGTTTATGTGAGGAGGTATCCCACCTCAAACCAGAAGCTGACGTAGGATGAGGAGAAAGTGATGGGTTTGAAAAATAGAATAGTATATGGGATGGGTAGATAACAAATGAAATCTAATAGAAATTCCCCAAGGTTATTTTCATAGTAAAATTCCACAACTAGGAATAGGTGGGCTTAAATGTAGGTGATAGGACTTGGTTGACTAAAGCATCTAGTATGTTATACAGTGTGTGCATTACGTATAAATATTTGTACTCAAGAGAAAATGTACTTTTGGGACCCACTATGGGGAGATACCCAAAATGTGCATGCCTTATGTAGGCTATGAACCAATAAGGGGTATAAATCCACAAACTTGAAATGGTATAGGACAAATAATAAGGTAGGTGTGGCAAGGTACTAGGGTGAGGTTATGGAGCAAGATTGGATGTATTTAAACTACAAGTAGTGAAAAATAGGCAAATCGACATTGATTTAGAATGAATCGATATCGATTCACCAAATTGACACTGATCTAAAATAGATTGGCACCAATCCAAAGTCAAGTAAATAAGAAAATCTAATGTTGAAATGGATCAGTTGCTATCAATGTAAAATGAATGACAAGTAAAATTCAAACCAAAATTGTGATGTGAGGTAAATTGGAGGCTAGTGATAGAAATTTTAGGTGATGATGATGATTCCAAGATGAGGTAAGCCCCATTATTTTTTGATTTTTTTTTACTTTTTAGGATTAGGAGAATGCTCTAGGAATAGGATAATACGGTGATTGAGAATTGATGTTGATTCTCATGAATTGGTGATGATTCAGTGGGAATCAACATCATTTTAGTTGAAACAACACCGATCTAGATGAAATAGAATCAATTTTTAATGGATCGACATTTATTCATAAAATAAAGTGAAAGGCTAGAGTATAATACCTAGGGTTAGACTAAGTAAATATTATAGGAAAGTTAAGGCTTATAGAAGATGATGGTAATAGGCATGAACACTACTATAGATGTGAGATCAAGTATCACCTCTATTGGAACAACTATGAGACCAAATTAGTGATGTTGATTGGGCACCCCTAGAGGCCATAAGCTTTTGAGGAGTATGTTACTACCAATCCATTCACTAAGACACAAGCTTGTTGGTCACATTTTTGGAGTGATGGGATGTGATGAGTAGGACATTTTGGCTACCCACAGGGGGGATGATGATTATTGAGGACATATATAGGATATTATGACTTCTAGTGTAGGGAGTGGTGATAGTAAGTGTGGATGAGTAGGGATGTGGAGCAGCACTAACATGGTTATAAAGTGGGGATGTTATAAATATTACTTTTATTATTGGTGGTTTTTTATTTGAGCCTCTATATGAGGTTGATATAGAGGGGAGGGGTGGTCTAACTATGATTTTTGGTAATCTCATGTTATGCTCTCCTAAACTCAATATGAGGCAAGTTTCCATGAAGCCTTATAGGTGTTTTCATAGATATGTTAGAGCATAAGATAGTCTTTACCTAGGCATTGACATTATTGGCATAGGTCTATACGAATTTGTGGGGGTGTAGGACCCAGAGGAGGTATGGACTAGATGTGATTGTGATTTTATAGTGTTGGGATACAATCACTTTAGGCTAGTTCATCCCATTGGTATCCCATGGATACGGTGGTATGAGACTGATTACAGCATAACCTTCTTATGATAGAAGGAAGATTTTGTTCATGACTATATAGATGGTGTGACTTGGGACCTAGAGACTATCGAGGGGTCCTTAAGGGGTTACAAGATGGAGATATTATTTAAAGGCCCTACATCGTATTTCCTTCATGACCTAGTTTAAAGGTGGAGCTAGCAAGAATCTTGAGGGAGAGGTGGGTGATAGGATGGAGGATGGAGTACATGGAGTAATTCCATTTTGGGTGTGTAAAAAGATAGTTTGGATTAGTATAGGATATTCTATGGGCCCTATATTCATATAAACAAGACAAGATATCTCCAAAGCTCCTAGAGCTAGACACACCATACATGTTTTGGTAGGATCCAAGGAGGAAGAGGTAACAGAGTCAAATGTGGAGGATGTAGGTGTACTCTAGCATTCCAAGTGTGATGGGAAGGATGGTTGCAAGGTGGGAAAGGATGGTGTGACCTTGATATGAGGGAGTAGAAAAGGAGATGGAGACTGTTGAGGAGGATATGGAGGATGTTGATGAGGAGAGGGGAGAGGAGGGGGAGAGGGGAGAGAGGAAGAGGAGATAGGTATCATAAATATTATCATAGAGTGGGATACATTAAGGGCCTAATGTATTTCACTATATGGATAGGTGGTTATATTACAAGGGGATCTTACCACTATGCAGATTGAGTGGAACACTATTTAGATGAGATTAGATACACTATGGGTGGATTTCAACTCCTTACAACTGAGCCAATATCTAGCATTAGAAGCTCAAAATCACTACCAAGAGGAGAGGAATAACTATGAAAGGGGCATGGAGGCTCATCAGGACATATGGTTGCAAGGGTGGCTAGGTCTAACATAGGGTAGGTGGGGTCTAGTGAGTATAGATAGGTACATGGAGATAACAACAAAGATATGGTACTATGAGTAAATCATTCTAGATATGCATCCAAAGATTCCATGTTATGTTACCTATTTAGCCACACAGAGAAGATCATCTAGGAGGAATCACATAGGGTTAGTTATTATGGGTTGTGTATCTCATAGGAGTGATCAGAGGAGGGATAAAGATAGAGGAGGATATGGGGGAAGGGATGGGAGCAAAGACAGTGGTGGAGCTTTGGGGAGCATCCACCTGAGCAAGATCTAGTTTACCAAGTAGTTCATTATTGTATATATTGTATTGACCAAAGAGCCACAAACTTTATATATGGATACTTATGATGTATACTTTGAGCAATTATATATATATATATATATATATATATTCATGATTATGAGGTGTGATGTTCATATGGATTTTATTTATGGATTATGGATGTTTATGGATTATGTTATCATGGATGCTTGTATTTAGATCATGTGTTTATGAATTTATCTTAATCAGATGATGTGGTAGATTATGGATTTTACATGTTATGATTTTAAATTAAAATATTTATAGATTATGATTATTATGGATATGATTAGATCATGGATTAAGGATTTATGGATTTTATGTGATGTGATTTTGGGTTTATATTATGGATTTGATGGATTTAAATGTTATGAAATATTTATGGATCATGATTATGTTATTATGGATGTGAATTAGATTGTTTGATGTATGGATTTATGTGATGTTATTATATTAAAATGTTCATGATTAAGTTATTATGTATGCAATTTTGATTATGCATTATGAGTTTGATTAGATTATAGATTATGGACTCTTATGTGATTATATTAAAATGTTTATGGAATGTTAAAATGTTTATAAATCATGATTATGTTATTATGGATGTGAATTAGATTATTTGATTATATTAGATTATGTATTATGGAAAATTTTATGGTTTATGATTTCTATGGATGTGAATTATGGATTACAGATTTCATTTTATGATATTTATATATATTTGGCTTAGTAGATTAGGATATTCTTATGATCTAATTAGGATATATGTGGCAATTATATTTTTAAGTAATTAATTATCATAAATTTGATTTAAAAAGGGTTTTATTTCTCATTATTGGCTTGTACCATAACCCAAGAAAACTTCTTGAAATGAATGCATGTGCATCCTTAATTTACTGGTAATAAATACCCTAAAAACTTTAGGTTAACTAAGTTCTGGATTTATTGTTATGAGATGGAAATTTCTAGAGATTTGCTTTAGGATTTGATAGAAAGTGAATTATTTTAAGAAGTGTATGCTTTCACCTTGCATACCCAAAACTAATGTTAACCCTAGAATCCTTGTGTGCTCAATCCATGTAGACTAATCAATGTGGGAAGTCTACTAAAAGAAAGTTGATCAATGTGGGAAGCTTTCTTGGGATATTTTATGCATAATATCCATCATTTAAGGTATTGGTATATATTTTGAGATATGCTTTTCTAAGTAGCTATCCTTCAAGGGAAAACTCTACACTTTTTGTATATTTTTGTAGATTTTGTAGATTTTTTAGATTTTATAGTTGTCCTTTGAGGGATCAGTCTATTATTTTTGCTTGTTTTATAGATGCCTTTTTTTTATTTTATTTTGATGCCAATGTTATTATTTCTTTATGGATTGTCATTAGGCATCCTAGAATAGTTTCCCAAAGATTTGTTGCACAAGATAATACTCTTATTCCCAAAATAAAGTAGGGATAGGGGGATCTTAGGAAATAATGATTTGGAGCTCTTTCCCATTATAGGTAGAGTTTTTCCAATTAGAGAATGATATGAATAGGTTCAGGGTATTCATATTCAATATTAAAATTGGAATTTTTTTTTGGATAACCACATGTCTCTATATATCATTATTTGGTAGAAGCATGATAGGGATATGGTTTTATCGAACCAAAAGAAAAGAAACTAGGTGGACCAAGGTGATTAAGACTTATTAATAATGGAAAGAATGCAAATGAAATACATTAAGAGGATCTCATTCAATTTTACATCAAGAGAGGCCAAATGATATGCCCCAGATCCATATTTATGGGTGATAATATATGGTCTGAGCCAATTTAGAGAAAATTTTCCTCGTTTAGTTTTTTCCAGATTAGTGACATGTTGATTTTTTATTAACCCAAGGTCACCAATATTAAATTCACATTCTTTTAAATGTTTATTATATGCACACTTTATTTGTCCTTGATATATATGGAGATGGTCAAGGGCAACCGATCGATGTTCATCTAAGAGTTTGAACTGGGCTAATCATTCTTGATGGAATTCATCCTCAGAAATGATATATTTTAGGTAGATGCAAAGGGAAGGAATTTTAACCTCAAGGAGAAGTAAATATTTGGTACCATAGACTAGGGAGAAAGGAGTAGAACCCATAGGGTTTTAAATACTAGTTCAATAATCCCATAAGGAAAATGGAATATGAAGATTCTAGTTTTTTCCTACTTTATGAATGACTTTGGTTAGGATTTTGACAAGAGTTTTATTACATGCCTCAGCATGTCTATTAGCTTGAGGATAGTAAGGAAAGGAGAAGCTTATCTTAATGCTAAAATAATCATAGAGCTCTTGAACCCTTTTATTTTTAAAATATTTTCCATTATCTATGATGATCTTATGAGGAACACTAAAGAAAAAATATGATAAATAATGAGTTTGACAATTTTATCTACTTTGGTCGAGATAAGACGGATAGCCTCCACCCACTTAGTAAAATACTTAGTGGTGGTAATGATAAATCTATGATGCTAGGAAGATTTAAGATTAATTTGACCTATAAGATCAATCCCCCACTAGGAAAAAGGTGAAAATTTTTGTGTTACCTATAATGCTTAACTAGGGACATGCGATAGGTTGGCATGATGCTAACACTTCATGCATTTCTTCATTTACTCACAAAAATATTTATTTAAAGTGGGTCAATAATATCCCAATTATAAGATTCTCTTAGCAATGGTATGACCATTAAAATGTCCACCACATGAGCCATCATGAACTTCTTTGACAGCAAGGGTAGCTTCATGATTTTACAGACAATGAAGAAGGATACAGTTGAAACCATGTTTATAAAGAATGTACCTTAGGATTAAAAAATGCATGATGTGATGCTAGAATGCTCATTTGTCATTTTTAGATAGATTTGGAGGAATAATCACCCTTGATAGGTAATCAAATATCTATGTGTACTAGAGATCTAATGGATTTCATCTACATTATGGATGGAAAGAAGATCAGTTTTGGTAAAATAATTTTGATTAAACTTATGGATAAGGACAAATAATTTAGACTCCTAAGATAAATATGGTATAAAAAAATCCAAATAATCCATAGTATCAGCAAACTTGTTAGTTGATCGAGGAGTGGCTTGGATAGCATAATGCTCAAAAGTAACTAGTAACTAATCAACCAAGGTCTTATACTTTTTAAGGGTGTCACTATTACATTTATATATGCCCTTTATCTGATTGAACACAAGTTAGGTATCATCATAGATATTAAGTGTTTTAATACCCAAGGCTAAAGTAATTTGGAAACCTATGATTAAAGCCTCATATTCTACCATATTATTAGTGTAGTCAAAATCAAGATTGAAAGATACGGGTATACATTCCCCCTAGGAGGTATTAGGATAATTTAAACTCCCCCACCATCCTCACACTTGGATCCATTAGATAATAGAGTTATTTGATATTATAGATCTATTTAAGAAGTGGAGGCTATGGATTCATCTAGGAATTCATAATTAATTGGTTGATTATCAACAAGTGGTGCCTTAGTAAGTGATCAATAATGATTTGACCTTTAACTATTTTTTTATGGATGAATTCAAGATCAAATTCCACCAAAAGCATGATCCATTTGGACATTTGTTGATTTTGGTAAGGCTTTAAATGCATTAATTTTAGGGGATTGATTTTTATGATCACTTAAATTTTTTAATTGAGAAGATAATGGTGAAGCTTAGAAGCTACAAAGACTAGATCCAGACATAACTTATTTATGTGAAAATAGTGTATCTTATATTCAAAAAGTGTGTAATTGATATATTAAAATTCCTGATCTTTAAGCTTCTCATCACAATGGGAAAGCATGGCTCCTAGGGCATGATCTTTAGCTAAAATATATAAGAACAGTCATCCTTATTTTAGGGGAATGAAAATTGGTGGTGAAATAAGGTAACTTTTAAGAGAGTAAAGGCCTCCTAATAACTAATTCCCCATTAAAATGGATATCTTTCCTTAGGATGTGATGGAATGGTTGACATTGATCAAATAGCTGGGAGATAAAACCATGAATGGACTACAATTTTCCTTGCAAACTATGAAGATGCTTTAGATTAGATAAAGATGGTATTTCAAAAATGGATTTGATCTTAGTAGGTTTGAATTATATACCTTGAATAGAGACAATAAAGCCCTAAAATATTACCTATCAAAACTCAAAAAATACACTTCTTGGAATTTAGAGGGACATGAAACTAGATTAAGCAAGTGAAGGTTACTTTTAGCATCGAAAGATGGTATTTTAATAATTTTGACTTATCAAGGAGATCATCCACATAATCCTCAACAATTTTATGGATGATATAATGAAAGATATAAGGCATGGCTCTTTGATAGGTCACTTCAACACTTTTTTATGCCAAATGGCATAACTCGATAGTAGAAGGTCCCCTAGGGAGTAATAAATGAAGTTTTATGTTGGTCTTATGGTACAATAAGGATCTTATTATATCCATAAAAACCATTTATAAGTGACAACATTCCATGACCAGTTATTAAATCCACTAATAGGTCAATATTAGGGAGAGGGAAATAATCATTATGATAATTGAGATTAAGGTCATGAAAGTTATTATAAAGTCATAGTCCCATTGTGAGCTTTGTGACAGGGATGATATTAGATACCCATTTCAGGTAATCAATAGTTATGTAGGGGCATCCCATGATGACCCCAATATGATCCATTTTTAGTCTTAATTTGGTCTAGTAGATTTCTTATAGTTGATAGAGGTCTTAGGAAGTCCATAGGATAAGTCTAGTAGGTCTAAAGAGGCATAGAATTCAAATTATGCTTTTTCCCACCAAAAGTTCCTATTTGAAACTTCAAATTTTCATTAAGCCTTGTATAAGGACTTATGTGAAATTTGTGAAGGTGGGGTATGTGTAATTTTTCAAGGGGATTTATACCCTATATAAGTTCATAACATGTTCATGAGTCATAAGGTAAAGGTATAAATTAGTCATAATATGTAAAATCATAAAAAGTGCAATGTAAGCAAGAGACCATTTGGAGGGAAAAGTTAAAAGAATTAGTTATATGTCCCTTTTTAGGAGTATTGAGTTAGTTTTAGTGTTAGGAGAGTCAGATTACATTTGAATAAGGAGGATGAAAAATGTATTGAAAGACTGATAATAAAGATATGGTGATGTTTTTGATAACTCTATTGTACAAAGAAGAAATAGACCCTGTTGAGGTCAATTAATTTTATCTCTAATTGTAAGTGTTTTACTTGTTAATGGAAGAATGATAATGGATGGTTTTTAAAAAGTATGATAGGAATTTATTACATGATTTTTTGAATCAATTTTTGAAAAAGTATTTTTTAAGGAAAGGGAATATGGTGAACCCTATTGATATTGTCTTTTAAATGCAGACCCTCTTACTAGTGTTTCAGACTATGTTTTATGTATTAGACATTCAAATATATTTGTAAATGAATATATGTGTCATTGAATGAGTTGATAACGTGTATTTAGGGAATAAATACAATAAATTATAAGCTAATCTTTGATAATCAACCTTATATAAATACAACACCATGTTTCCTAGATTGTTGACTATGAATGGAACTAAGAGTTCATTACTATGCATGAAGTGGTGTAGATTATAACTTGACGTCATGTTTGAAAATAAAATACAAGAGGTTGATATTTTTGAGGTATGGAACTTTAGATGAAGACAAATAACCTTTGGTGATCTGAATCTAAACATGAAACCCTATTTTTTTTTCTGTAGTAGAACTTTAATAAAGTGATTGTGTATTATTCTTTTTAAAGGATATATTCTAAGAGAGAGTAGTAGATGCCCTAAAAAAATTTAGAATCATGATTGAAATCTTGGAAAAAAATTTAAATCTTTTATTTAAATAGTAAAAATGTAAGAGCTATTAATTTTTGTAAACAAACCTTGCAAGAATGGCCCTGTGTTTGACATAATAGTCAATTTATGGATGGTTTATGAATATGGTTTAACAATAATGTGATATATAAGTTAGTTTTGATGTGTTTATTAATTTTTAGGTAATATCCTTTAATTTAAATTAAGTTTCAATAATCCTATATTGCTTGGTAAAAGTGTAGGGTTGAGTCTTGACAGAATTTAAACAGTATAATACCATTCTATAACATATAGTGTAATTGGAAGTGGAAACTTTAAACAATGCTTTGTAAGGTGATATATAGTGTTTTTATAATGATCATGAGGTCAATACAGACCTAATATAACAAATTATATGTCTTGAAACTCAATACAACACACATAATAGAATATTGTTTGCTCTTGGTTGTAGTAGGACATTAGGAAACCCTAAACGAGATTTTGGAGAATATAGGCAAAACTAACTATCCAAATTTCATAAAATTTGGTGGAGAGACATGATTTTATGTGAGTAAAAATATTCAAGAGTTTTCATATCTATTTTTTACATTATCATACGCCCATAGTGGATTGTTTGTAAATCAAACCTTAAGAGACCTAATTCAAGGTAACAATGACCTATAGAAGGTGTGAAAAGTGGGATAAGCTAAGAGATGAAGGTCAAGACTTGGTAAATGAATATAAAAAAATAAATTTTATTTATAATATTCATCAATTTTTAGGGTACACCTATACTTTTTTGTATATAAAGGATTTAGAGCAAAGAAGGGCTATAAGGACTGTTGCAAAATAAGATAGAATTGTGTAAGAGAGAAGTTTGAGAGTTATAAGGTGTTTGAGAGTATTAAAAGGTTTTGACAGGTTTATGAAAAGTAAATTATATAGTAAATGGACCTATTTAAACTAATAAACTATTTAATTCCTCCTAATAGATAGTTAAAGCCTAGAATTTTACACAAAGAATTGATCTAGTAACCATTGTCAAAGGAGAGTGGATTAAGAAACAAAGGTTAAGATGTTTTCCATGTACATGATATATATCATTTTGGTATCATATCTTAGGGAAATATTTTGTGGAATGTGGTAAGGATTAACAATGTGTTTGGAAGTACATTGTAGGACAGGTGAACAAAGATAATGCTCCATGGAGAGAGCAAGTAGAGAAGATGATGATATGCTCAAGCAGATGGTAGACCAGGTGAACTAACTAATTCCTCCATTTATGATGATAATGGAGGATATATATGATACTCTCAATATGAGAGAATAAATATAAGAAAGATATGATAGGCAATAAGGTGAACCTTTGCAATAAATAATGGAAGAGAGAGAGAAAAGAGAGATGGTATAAGAGGGACCACATGAACATGAAATAATAGTGTAAGAGGGAATGGGATAGCACCATGAAAGTTAAGTTTAAACATTTTTATATAATATGTTGAGAAGGAATGAATATCCATTGAGGCAAAGACCAAGATAGAGATTTCAAAGGAAATCTTGGAGTTTCCATAGAGATGGACACAGGGTAGTAGAGTGTCCAAGAGGTATGAATAATAGAATGAAATAAAAAAAATGAGAGAGATGAATGTGGAGAGAGGATATGATAATAATGATTAATTACTCATGATGAGAGTCTTAATGTAGTAGAGTCAAAGCATGGAACCAATCCAAAGGAGGAGCTTGTTCAAAAGCAGATGTAATGCCCATAGTAAGGTATGAAATTTGGTTATTGATGGTGGTAGTACTAATAATATAGTTTCATTAGAGATGGTGAAAAAAATGAGGTTAAAAAGGATGCCACATCTATATCCATATATAATTTCATGGGTTTAGAGAGGACACCATATACTGGTAAGTGAATAGAGTTGGGTTGAGTTTTAAATAGGTGGATATAGAGATAGTGTATTATATGGTATTATGCCTATAGACATGTGTCATATGTTACTAGAGAGGCCATGGAAGTATGATAGACATACCATACATTATGGGAAGTCAAATACATATGTTGTTAAGGTAGATAGGTATATGTACTATTACCCTTGAAAGGCAAAGAGGGAAGAAAAGATGAAAGAATCATGATGATAATGCAGTGTTGGAGTCAAGATATGGAAGGTTTAGGATTAGTCAAGATACCAAATGAATAAAATAAATTGGAGAGTGAGATAACACAAGAAGGTAAGCATGGTAGTCAAGTCTATGAAAGAGAGGACATCATGATGGAGTTTGAAATTGTAGCTGAGATGGAAAAGAGAAGGTTTGGATATGATACCAAATAAGAGAATAAGATGGATGATAAATTTCCCAATAAGGAGGCAACCCAGGAGGAAGCCATGAAGGCTTCAAATATTATTTCTAATATGTTAATTTATGACTTAATTGTAGGTATAGAGTAGGTAGAAAAATAAGGTATGGTTGAATGTTTTAAAGAGAAGGATGAACAAGAGAAGGATGTCCAAGAGATGTATAATGAATAGCAGTCCCATAAAAGAAATAAAGAAGAAGAAATAATTCAAGAGAGTATGCAGCCCATGGATGTGCAAGAGTTAGAGATCAATCAAGATGTTGAATAGGTATAAAAATAAGAAGGATAAGCATAAGTATTGCATGAAATAGAATGGGTAGCACAAGGAGTATTGGTTGATAATGGAGTTAATAAAAAGGTGGATTAGATTGGAGAAGGTGAATATTGAAAGACAACTACATGGCAAGAGAAAGTTGGCAGCAGATATATTTTATTTAACATTGTTATTTCATGTGTAGGTATGAAGGTGAAGTAAAGGAGGCATAGATGTGGGTCACAAGAGAATGTACATATATATGAGAGGTAAGTGGAGGTAGACAACTTTAAAATGACTTGAATGCATGTAGGTAGTAGTATCTATCAAGTGCATCATTTCATACATGTGGTAAAGATTCATCAGCTTGGTAGTATGATGCAGGGGCATCCCATGATGACCCTAAGATGATCCATTTTTGGTCTTAAGTTGGTCTAGTAGATGTCTTTATATTTTATATAGGTCTTAGTAAGTCCATAGGAGAAGTCTAGTACGTCTAAAGAGGCATATAATTCAAATTATGCTTTTTCTTGCCAAAAGTTCCTATTTAAAAACTCAAATTTTTGTTAAGCCTTGTATAAGGACTTATGTGAAATTTGTGGAGGTGGGAGATGTGTAACATTTTAAGGGGATTTAAACCCTATATAATTTCATAACATGTTCATGAGTCATAAGTTCAAGGTACAAATTAGTGATAATATGTAAAATCATAAAAAGTGCAATGTAAGCAAGAGACCATTCGGAGGGAAAAGTTGCAAGAATCAGTTATAAGTCCATTTTTATGAGTATTGAGTTAGTTTTGGTGTGAGGAGAGTCAGATTAAATTAAAATAGAGAGGATGAAAAATTCATTGAAATATTGGTAATAAATATATGGTGATGTTTTTCATAACTCTATTATACAAGGAAGAAATAGACCTTGTTGAGGTCAATTAGTTTTATCTCTAACTGTACGTGGTTTACTTGTTAATGGAAGAATGATTATGGATGTGTTTTAAAAAGTATGAGAAGAATTTATTACATGATTTTTTGAATAAAGTTTTGAAAAGTTATTTTGTAAGGAAAGGGAATACGATGAACCCTGTTGATATTGTCTTTTAATTACAGACCCTGTTACTAGTGTTAAAAACTATATTTTATGTGTTAGACATTAAAAGATATTTGGAAATGAATATGTGTGTTATTTAATGAGTTGAGAATGTGTATTGAGGTACTAAAGACAAGAAACTATAATTTAATCTTTGATAATCAACCTTATACAAACATAGCACACTGTTTCCTAGATTATTAACTTTAATGGAACTAAGAGTTCATTACTATGCATAAAGTGGTGTAGATTCTAACTTGATGTTGTGTTTGAAAAGAAACTATAGGTAGTTGAGATTTTTTAAGGAGGGAACTTGAGTTGAAGATAAATAACCTTTGGTGATTTGAATCTAAACATGAAACCCTATTTGTTTTTCTATAGTAGAGCTTTAATAAAGTGATTATGTATTATTCTTTCAAAAGGATACATTCTAGGAGAGAGTAGAAGATGCCCTAAAAAAAATTTGAAACATGATTTAATGCTTGGAAATTTTTTTGAATATTTTGGGTATGTAGAAATAAGGTAAGAGCTATTAATTTTTGTAAATAAACCTTGTAAGAATTACCCTTATTTTTGACATAATAGTCAATTTATGAATGGTTTATGAATATGGTTTAACAACAAAGTGATATATAAGTCAGTGTTGAGGCATTTAATAATGTATATGTAATATCCTTGAATGTAAATTAAGTTTCTATAATCCTGTATTACTTGGTAAAAGTGTGGGGTTGAGTCTTAACAGAATTTAGATAGTATAATACCATTTTATGAGACGGTCTAGTGTAATTTGAAGTGAAAACCTTAAATAATGTTTTGGAATGTGACATATAAGATTTTTATAATTATCATGAGGTCAATACAGACCTAGGACAACAAGTTGGAAGTCTTGAAACTCAATACAACACACATAATATAATTTTGTTTGCTTTTAGTTGTAGCAGGACATTAGGAAACCCTAAACTAGGGTTTAGAGAATATAGGAAAAAATAACTATCCAAATTTCATAAAAACTGGTAGAAAGATGTGATTTTATGTTATTAAATAGATTCAAGAGTTTTCATATCTATTATGTACGTTATCGTATGTCCATAGTAGACTATTTGTAAATCAAACCTTAAGAGACCTAATTTAAGGTAATAGTGACCTATATAGGGTGTGAAAAGTAGGCTAAGATAAGAGTTAAAGGTCAAGACTTGGTAAAGGAATAGAAAAAAATAAAGGGTATTTGTAATAGCCATAAATTTGTTAGGGTAAAATTGTACTTATCCATACAAAAAGGATTTGGAGCAAAGAAGGGCTATAAGGACTATTGCAAAACAAGATAGAATTGTGTAAGAGAGAATTTTGAGACTTGTAAGGTGTTTGAGAGCATTGAAAAGTGTTGATAGGGTTATGAAAAGGAATTTAGAGAGTAAATGGACCCTATTTGAACTAATAAACAATTTGAGTCCTCCTAATAGAAAATTAAAGCCTATAATTTTACACAAACAATTAATCTAGTAACCATTGTCAAAGGAGAGTGGATTAAGAAACAAAGGCCAAGATGTTTTGCATGTACGTGCTCTGCATCAGCAAGGTTGGATAAATTTGATGGATAAGAGGAATTTTAACTCTTCTTTGAATAAGAGTGCAATGTGAAGGTGCATTTTAAGAAGCTTTTACTTTATAGGTTTGGCATTAGGGAATATGACAATGTTATGGATGATAATATCAAGGTTGATTCCAAGCATGTCACTATAGGACCAAGTGAATGAATTGTTATGATCTATTAGAAGTGTAGTGAAATCTTGATTCTCTTTCGGATATAAATATTTTTTGACCTTAATAATTTTTAAAGTCTCTTGAGATTCTATGTTAATGTCATCAGTAGCATCATTTAATAGACTATAGGTTTCAAAAGGAAGGGATTTGCATAGATGGAAGTTATCCACACATAAATGAGTCAAGATTGACTCATCATCTTGACATTAAAGAATATGGATGGTGGGAAAATCCTACCCTATCATGTTTGGGTAGGATAGAGGGATGGTCTTTACCTCTCCATTGTGGCAATAGATGAGAGGTTCTATCATAATGGCATTGACTTAAAAAAAGTTTGGGGGAATGGATACAACATCATCTATTGAATAAGGGGTGTTGTATGGTGAGTATAGTGTGTCCTCTTTAATAATGGGTAGAAGAGTAACTTATGGGGTAGTTTTGTTATTTTTGTAAAATTGCAGTCATACATTTTGTGGGATTTCTTGAAATCTCTTAATATAACCTTGTGTTGGCCTTGTCCGTATCATCCTATGCCAAAACCCTTCCAAGAACACCATTGTAGGTATGCTTTTGTAAAGTGGGGTTTATCTAGGAATGAAAATTTTAGGGTAAATGGTTTAACATGGGTTTGGTTACCAAGACCCAAAGAAGGTTGATCAATTCCCCCATTGACCAAATGAGTAAAAAGGAAAGGTGGACCAAAAATAGTAATCTCTCTAATATTAGGATAATATGCATGTTATTTTTTTGGGAATCTATATTCCTAGGGAGTGCAGAGAGTATTGAGTGTCAATAGCTGATACTCTCTAATTAATATCTACTAAAATGTGGAATCAATGGACTCCTTGCCAATCTTTGATATAGGTATTATCATACTATTTGATGCCTCATTAGATGATGATGGGGTCATGTTTTGAAATAGAATTAAAATGTCATTTGGTTGAAAGGTGAGGTTGTAAGTTTTAAATGGATGGGGATCAACTAAGACATTGTAAATCTTACCTTCATGTTTAAATTTAATATGTCAGTGTAAGGTGGAGGGGACCCAATGCATAGTGCATATCTAGGGATGTCCCAATAGGATATTATATTAAAAATCCCTTTCTATTATGTAAAATAATTTAGGTAGAACATGTACACCTACTTGGATGTGAAGAATGATCATTTCTAATATAAAGGCCAAAATATCATTGAAGTCTCATAAAATGGCTGGGGATTATGCTAAAATAGTTTTAGGTAACTGTAGTTGCTAAAATGCATGAGAGGAGATGATATTTATACTAGAACCATTATCAATCATTACTTTTTTGATTCGAGTCTAATCAATTTGGGCAGTGATAAATAATGGGGAATCCTTGGTCATTAGGCTAAAATAGTGATATTTTTGAATCATAGAATGTTATGGATAATGGATTTTGAATTGATGTGATGAAATCTAATAGAGGTTAGGGTTCATTAGCTTGTATTTTGGTGGCACACAAGGCTTCTATCATAGCTTCATGATACTATAGAGAATTTTGGGCAAGTTCATATAAAGACATCTTGATCAGGAGATAATGAAGTTGTTTTAGAATGAATATCAGTATTAATTTTGAAGAACTATTATTTTATGATTTTCCTAAAATATAAATTTTAGGTTTTAGAGTGGGCATTGTAGGACTATTTATGGTAATATTTGGGGATTTTTTAATAGTCACTTTGGATTTATCATGATTGTGGGTCTTGTGACCCTGGGTTTGGGATAGCATAGCTATGTGTATCACATCTATCTAAAATAAAGGGGGATTTTTCATGTTCTCAAACTCATCCACATCTAGAGGGTTCAGTAGGGGTTGATATTGAGCTTTATCATAGTTTTTATCTTCCTTTATAGTCCATTCTAATACTATTGGTAATATACTAGTTTTTTAGGTGGATGTAACCTTGGTAGTTTGATTATGGGGATAGTCATGATCCAACTATTCCATTAAAATATCATCTTTTTCTAATAAGATTCAAACCACAACTTTTAATGTGTTACAACTTTCCATATCATGACATGTTATTTGATGATACACACACTATTTTCTCAATACCACACTGATCTCTAAACATGAGGGTTAATGGATTTTATGGGTGGTAGAGTGATAAGGGAGGTTTGGATAAGTTGATCAAGGATATTATAATAAGATCCCTTCAATGGATCCTAATTAAATTTTTTTATCCTTCAAGGTACTGGTAGGGAAGTTGATTTTGACTTCAAATCTTGATCTTTCAAACTAGTCATTTGAATATTCCCTACAATAGGTACTTTATGCTTAGGATAAGCCCTTACACCTAAACCTTATAGACAGTAGGGGTTTAAAGGGATATGTATTGGCATTTTCACGGTGAGAAGATCCCTTTGTGATGGTACATGCTCTTTAGTATAAGATTCTATGATAGTTACTTTTAGTCTTGCCAAAGGTTGGAGTCCCAATATAGATGTTTTTATTTGAATCAGTGGCAGTGATGCCTTCCCTTTTTGAATCTGATCAAGGGTAGAGAAAATATACTATTTAGGGATTTTAATCCTAATGGGAGGATGCTACAAGGATTTTAATTGTGAGGCCCCAAAGTTTTTATTTTTGATACCTATAGCCTTTATTTTAATTTCTCTAAGAATTATATCTTCTCGAGTTATGAGGGAAATTGGTCTTGAGTTGGTTTGAGGCAACATAACAGTTTCCTTGGGGGGTAGTAAGATAGAGGACATGGGTATGTTATATGTAAGTATTGAGATAACACAAGGAATGGTATGCATATCTTATGGAATGTCTAAATAATCTTTTTCCTTAATATTTCGTTCTTCTTTTGTTTTTAGTTGATTATCTTGAATGTTTTCAGATAATGTTTCCTCAAGTGGATCCCAAATAACGAGATTCAAAAAGCTTGAGTGAGTTTTTCAATAACTTCACTTAATTGAGATGGTTTTAAGGTGTCTCCTATTAGTATATCAGGGATATAAGTACTAACAAATTCTTTAGGCATAATTTTATCATGGATTATACTGATCACATGGGTCTTGTGGTATGAGGTAGATCTTGAATTAACCTACATAGAATGAGATATGGAAGCATGATTAGGGAATGGTTACCTGAAGATGTCTATATAATGATTAAGGGGCACATTAGGGTTATCTAGTTGTAATTCCCCTTGATCAATAATGTTTTGTATTAGAGCCTTGAAATAGTGACAATTATTGATGGCATGCCCTATTATGTTGTGGAAATTACAAAAATTATTTTCCTTAAACCAACTAGGCTTAGGGTGAGAGTCATCAAGAGGTCTCACTGGAGGAAGTTTGATCAGAGATGACTTTAAGAGATTGTCTCCAATATAAGCATAACATTCTCCTAAATGTGTATATTGTCATGGTGGAAAACATGCTAATGGTTTTTGGGATTTTTCCTGAGAGGTAGAGGTTTTAGATTGGATTTCTATTTGTTGGGGTGCTGATTTTAAGACTATGGCATTATAAATCCCTTTGGTTTTTTTATTTTTAGTTCCTTTAGAGGGATAAAGTTTGAATTTTTTAGTTTTAAATTTCACTTTCCCTTCTTAAAAAGATCTAATTTCTAAATTTTGGTCCATTAAAAATCCTCATCAAATGTTTTGAAGGATTACACCAGTAATGTTGATGAGATATGTTTATCACTGTGTCTCACAAATAATTTAATTATTTTGGGTTGTGGAAGGGAAAAGGTGAGTTGGTTTATGAGACTCTTCCATCTAGCCACAAAATTAGTGACAGATTAATCATTGAACTGTCTAATGGCATAAAGGTTGGTAATAGTCACTTTTCTTATGATGTTGATAGAAAGTACTCTAAGAATATTTGGACTAGCTACTCAAAATAGAATAAGGAATGTTGAGAAATCAAACTGTGATAGTCTAAGGCTAGTTCAACTAGTGACATGAGAAAATTCTTGAGCAGAAGAATGTTGTCATGAGCTATAAGATAAAAAGTGTGTCTAAATGCTCAAATATGTTATTAAGGATCTTCATTATTTTAAATTTTGGTAAATTTTATAAGATCCCACTATGAAGGGTATGGTTTAATGGGGACAATTGGGTTAATAGGTTTGTTACAAATTTTCTCATAAGTGAGCATATTTTATTGCCTAGAGTTAGAGGCTTCTAAATTTTCCATCCTATTCATTAGGATACTCATAAATTCTAGTTGGGAATTATATTGAGAGATACCCCAAAGACATTTTGTTGTAGATGTTAGTAGGTAGGAAGTGGAGTGGAATAGGGCTAGGATAAAAGATAACCAACTAAGGTGGTAATAATTAGTTGTGATTCCACCACATACTATGGGGCTTGTAAGGGTATATAGGTGGACCCAATATCTTGTGAAGGATCTATGTATTGGGTGGTCAATAGGATATATTATTGAGGAGGTTAACTTATGAGATCTTTTTGTAAAGATTGAGTCTATGGATTTAAAGGTATGCTTATTTGTATGTTTAGAAGAGTTATTAGGATTGAAATAACTAGGTTATAGGGTTCTATGGTAAGAGGTGGAGTAGATCTAAGTTGAGGTGTGATGATATTTTGAGCTTGGGTACTAATTTGGGATGGACCACTAGAAGTCACCAAAGGTGGTTTGCTTAAAGGTTGTGTAGTGTTAGTATTAGAACTAATTAGGTGACGATTGTTATGGGAGGACACCATAGCTATATTAAATCCTTAACCTTATTGTAGAGGCATACCAAAATCATTCCTAGAAAACTATGTATGGGGGAAAAATGGAATGCAGATAACCTAGGTGCTAAGGTAATGGTTAAGAGGGATTGGATTATTATCCAATATGGTGGTGAATTTAGGATTACCCTAAGTATAATATTGGGGAATACCCTACCCCATGGACTCAGGGGAGGTAGGAGGATTAGGAGATTTCTCCATGGATGAGGATGAATTGGGGGTTTGGTTTTCTTTAGTAACTGTTGTCACATCAAAACCATGTAATGATAAGGAAAAAATCAAGAAAAGAAAACAAAAATCACACAATAGTCTTTTTGATTATCTCATATTTAGTGAAAAAAAAGGCACACACACTATAAGATGTACCTAAAGATATTTTAATTTTTAATAAATTAACTTAAAAGTGTGATAAGAAAAAAAGGTTATTGAAGGTCATAAGAAATGATAATCTAGAGATAGTTTTAGGTTTATTTAGGCTCAAAATATCTATGTACTAGAATTGATATGTGGATTGGTATTGTAGCCTACCCCCTCACTTCACACACTATAGTGTAAGGGTAGCAGGTGCTTAACTAGTATATATTGAATAACCAAGGTTTATACTCAGTCAGTGTACTAAATTGATTCTCCCCTTGGTGATGAAATCCAAGTAGGATAGTCAAAATGAAGGTTAACACTAGGTGATGAAATCACATTCAATTCCCTTATGTCAATGTTTCATGTATTTATTATGTAAGTGGTTTGGTATGTGTGTGAAAAAAGTGATTGATATGATAAATTAACTACCTAGATTATTCTATAAGAATCTCTTAAGCAAGCAATAAATGGATGGAATTCTTTTAACCTTTAAAAAGGAAATTAAAAATAATTTTGTATTTTTATTTTGAATTAAGACAAAAATCAAGAGAAAATGAAATGAATGAATAAATTCACAATGAAATGTAATAATAAAATGAGACCTTGGGGTCCCACCAGGAATGCCATAATGTTATAGTATTTTTTCATTTTTCTATAATTTACTTAACTTACTAAAAACTTAATGAAATATAAGGTTTATAATGAATACCTAGAGATATGACTATGGTTTTGCACTAATTTAATCTAGTGAATGAGGGAAATTATTTTTGGCTTAGAAGAATAACCTGCACATAAATAAATAACTTGGAAAAAATAAATCAATAGATAGATGGGTGAGTATCCTGATTAGGAACTAGTCTCAGGAAGTTATGAGCTTCCTCAAGTGGATGTCAACTCACTATTTTCATAATTAAGTGGGTAAATAACACTTAAAATTACAAAATATAAATATGTGATAATGATAATAATGATTATGATTTAATCTTCATTTAATTTATCAATGTAAGCAAAGTATTCATCCCAATAAGCTATATCAGTATTCACATCCTCTTGTATAATGTCAAGTTGGTTAGAAGTGGATTCAATTTCGGGGAGTAAACAATGGCACAAAGTGATAACTTGAAGGATATCACTCTTATCGACAAAAAAGGTTTGAGATACTATAGGTAGATTAGTAATATTAATGACATCATGCATAATGCTAGGTAGAGTCATCTACATAACAAGGCCATGTTTAAAAGTATAAAAAATTAGAATGATTAAAGATAGGGTTCTAAGATTAAAAGGATTGGATTTTTGTAAAACAGGTATAGTGGATCAATGTTGATCTGATAGGATTAGTGCCAATTCTATAGGATCAATGATGATTCATATGAATCAGCATCAATTCTATCTAAAACTACACTTAATCAAAAATAGAGACTCAAAGGGTGATAGAGAATACTGATAATGGAAATAGGTATTTATGTTATGCTCTATGGGTGGGGTAAGAAAGAGATCACAAAAATATAAATAATAAATAGGATAAATAAGATAAAACTTACTTTGAATCGAGTTGTAGATAGGATAAATTTATTCCCATAGATGCAAGCAATCCTTTGGCTTCATGATGATAGATGTGGATTGTGTGGGGCAGAATTTTAGTAGAATGGTGTTAAGGTCTCCTCAAGTATCAAAAAATCCAAGCAACATTTTGAGGTTTAGGGCTTCTATTCCTTGAGTCAAAGGGTTGGTTAGGTATAAATGAATTGGTAAAGATTCACCCATTTTAGAAGTTGAAGGCTTTATCCATGTTAGTTTATTCCAACTATGGGTAATTTTGGTTTTATGAGTGTGAGATTGTTCGGGATGGGTTATAAGTGGGTAAGGTGGTTAGGTTAAGATTCCCTAGGTTGTAAATATATTTAGGTAGGTAGGGAAGTGAAAAGATAATTTGTAAAAATAAATTACTAGGAGGCTAATGGTAAATAAATTAAACTTTAGGATAGGGATATTTAGGATATTTAAAATAATAATAAGGGTTTACAACACCTAATAAATCATATATAGTTTATGAAATTATAGTGTCTATAGGGAGATTTCAACCAAGTTTGGAATAGTTTTAGTGAAATCAAGAGGCATTTAGGCATGAAGTACAATGTTAAAATATATATCACCACCTACAGGGGTCCTTTGATTTCTGTAATTGATACCTATAAACTGATTGAGGTAACGGACTAACCTAAGCCCATTAGAGATGTAGTTTGGTTAGTGAAAAGAGATAAAATATGAAGATAAACATATTTAAATGAATCTCACATTGATAAAATTTACTTCATATTATTCTTAGATAAAGGAAATAGATCAAAGATAAGTATCTAACTTCACACTCAATCTATAGACCCTGTAAATCTATGGTTTGCCATAGTATATAGTCCTAGATGCTAGTTTGGAGAGTTTGACGTGTAGAGGGCTCTTGATATAACTTTTAATATTTGTAAATATGATCCTCATGACCTAATAAATACCTCTATAGTCTCATTCAATTCATACTGATAGTGGGAATGATCTTTATTCTATCTTAGACCAAAGGCACTCCCTAAGTAACATAGTCTACAAACTTCATATGTGAATGATAAAAGGATGACATGGAGAGTATTAAGTAACCATGAGATAATTTATATAATTGAATTTTATGTGAAAATAGGTAGAGGATAACTTACAATCATTAGAAACCTTCAGTGGTGGTCATATGCACAGAAACTCAATCTAGGCCTATTAGGCCTAGAACTAAACATAAACCCTCATGACTTCTAATGATCTTTCCATGATCATGTGACCTTTATAAAATATATTAAATCCTTAATGAGAGAGTGGAGAGTCCAAAAAAATCATTGGTTTGTAGGGAATAATACAATAGTGGTCATTTTGGCTTAAGTCTCTCTCAAGCCTATCTAGAATGTAGTGGAGCTCAAAAACCAATTTCATGTTCTAATATTTATATGAATGGTGTGAATGGTACCAAAAGTATCTATGGATACTTTAGGTGGGTCCTTAACTTAATCTTAGTGGAATTTTCTTTAAGGTTAAGCATCTATATTTTATGAATCATTGCTAAGAATTTAGATGACATAAAACCCTTATATGAACTTGATAGAGAAAACATGAACGAATATGCATATAAAAGTGTCCAATTAGCCTTGAAAGTGTTTTGATAATGTTTATCACTCTCCAATTCTCCTTTCCACCTAATTAATCTATATTATCACTTATATAGATAGACCTAATTGAGTGTTTTTTATAGGATTTGAGTTATTCTATAGGTGAAAAAAGGAATGAATAGATGAAAAACATTATACAAGGTGTGTAGAGATGTATTTAAACTATCCATACCTATTTCTCACCTTATTTATTCATGAAAAATCCTCTGCATAGTTGGTCATTGTAGGCAATCCTAAACAAGAAGTGAGAATGAGGGTAATTATTTAAGTTAGGGGTGAGAAGTGTTGTATTGAGTTTAACTAAAGTTTATATGATAGAATAGAAGGCAAAGAGGTTCTGAAGAGTTTTCTAACAAATTTTCAATGAACCTTATTGAGAAACTATAGGTCACTTAAGTGATAAGTGTGAAGACAAGCCTAGAAGGGCTAGTGAACAATTACAAGGTAATGAATGATAAGTGGTGTAGAGAAGTTCATCAGTTGAGGGGAATATAAGGGATATCACAATATTTTTCCCAAATTCCCAATTCAATAAACATGTGTCAATAACTTCCAAATGTATTTCTAGACTGTCAAGTAACTCTTCATTGAGAAAGTCAATTTCAATAAGGCTAATTGAGATATATATGCCAACTCCAAAAGAATGATGCATTTTTTATGGATACTTGTCCAAGAGGACTTCATGATCTTTTTTCCATTTCATTTTCTTGAATTTTAATTATATTTTAATTCTTGACACTTGGCCTTGTGACCCTCTAACTTATCTTCTCTCTCCTCACCTATGCTCTATATATTCAAGCCATTTTGGCATTTATATATGGTACACACCTAGTATGGAAAACCTCTAATTGTTTGCCTTCTTGTTTTTCCCTTGAATAAAGTTTTGAATTTTATTTTATCTCTAAAAATATTTCCTAAGTATTTAAATTATTGTATTTTCATTACAAGTGATGAATATTATTTCTCTTTGCATGCATTTTGGTCTTGTATGCATTATCAGAGTAGCATCTCTTCTAAAAAGACTCATGAAGTGTACTATTTTTTAAGATGTATTTTAAGTGTGAGAGGGATTATTAGTATCTAGGATTATACTTATTTTTCACCCACCTCTAAATATACATATCAATCTACCTCCATGAAGAAATACTTATGCTAGAATAACATTCATTTGAGGTCAATTTTAGTAGTATTCTTTCTTAGTGAAAATGTAAATATGTTTGTGGACTTATATTTAGTGTATCACCTCCATTAGTATCAGTTAATTTCATTTTCCTTATTCCCTTTTCATCCCCTAACAAGTGATTAATCTAGTGTAGTGTGTGAGCCTAAGAGATAGATCAAGGGAATTAGCCCATAATCTAGAGGTTTACGTATGCTATAGGTAACCCATAAGGCTAGAGGTAATCCAATGTTAGCCAAATTTGGACAGGTATGAACAACCTCCTCCAAGGATACAAAATTTGGTCATAATATTTTTATCATTCTCGATGGGACTAAGGTCCAAAAGAGTGGAAGGATATTTGGTGTGTTCTTCCTACTATCAACTTTTGGAAGCATTCAAGAAAACACCAATGGTGACTCTGGATGTAATCATCTAGTTATAAGCATCCCAAGTACTTGTAAAATAATTTGTTAAGATTATTGTGTTTCATTTGTCTAATTAAGTTAAAATGGCTAGATATATTGAAAATTCTTATTATATACCTCCCTATCAACCTTTTCATGATCCATACTCAATTCCTCAACAACTCTATCATGGTTTTTATTAGTCCTATGAGCCATGGAATCCCTATGGTTAACCCATTCCTCTTCAATATGATAATGATGTTGTTAATAAGCCTTATGAAGAAGCCTAATAATAAGGCTATCAAGAAGATAATCTTAAGACTCTTGAAAAAGAAATTAAGGTTCTTAAGAGGTAGCTTCTTAGATTTAGTTTCCCCCAAAATCCCTATCCATCCTATCAATCTCCTAGACAACCTTTTCAAGGTCAATACCAAAACCCCTACTCCTATCCTCCTCCTACTTCAATTCTACCTCAATATAAATCCTTATTGACACTCATACTATATTTACTAAAATTAGAAAGGTTGATGAAGAAATGGGATAAATATATTGATGTGATCCCTATTCATTTCATAGATAAGATGATAAATTTTGTTCAATTCCTTATGAATAAGTGGATATTGGTTGAGGAAGAAGCTAACTATACCATCAATGAAGATGTTCATGAAATTAGATGATATATCTAATGGTGGGTATATAGGTTAGAAAGGTGAGAAAACCAATAAGTTAAGAATCAACTTGCAGCTATTGAAGGGCCTCAAGAAGATAATAAAAAAGGTGAAAATTTGTTTGAAGAGAAAGTCTCTCCCTCCCATCCTCAAGAGTCTTCTTATGTTTCACATCAATTTTATTAGCTTCTTATCTTTATTAAATCATTCACCATCCTCAAGAGGAGCCTCCAAAATATCCAAATAGCCTTAAAGTTCTAACTTGAAACCAAGTAGTGAAGTCTTGGAAAGAGAAGGATGAAGAGAGTGAAGACCAAGAAGTTGATGACAAGAAAGAAAACCTTGTGTGTGTTCAAGGCTCATTGCCTTTTCATCAAGAACCTATATCTTATCCATCTTGTAGGTCTATCTAATAATCTTTCAATGTGAAAAAGAAGCCTTGGTTGAGAAGTTGGGTGATAAGGTTGCAACTATTAAAGAGCTTCAAGAAGGCTATGAGAAGGGTGAAGTGCTTTTTGAAGTGAAATGTCTATAGCCTATTATAACCTTATCTATCTCCAATAATTATTTAAAGTTTCTCCTTCCATCCCCATACCCATTCATCACCCTCCCACCTCACCCCTTCTTAATGAAGAACCCATCTTTTGGGATACAAACAAATAAGAGCAATCTTAATTTATAGCTAATCAAGAAGATGACACAAGTGTCTATGAAGAAGAGTTCACTATAGGGACTCCTCTTAGTGAATAAAATCCCAAGTTAATATTCTTGAGTGAATAAAAGTATGACCATAATCATGTTACAGCTATTCATAAGGATCTTGATCAAGACATGTGGTAGACCTATTTGTGCATGTTCAATGAATATGAAGGTCTTGAGAATTTAGTACTTCTAAGATAGAAAAATGAGATTGTTGAGGAAGAGTGTAAGGTTATTATTAAATAAATAAGTCTTCAAGAGCATCACCAATCTTTTCAAATACATGATGGAGCCATCTATGATGACTATGACATTCATGAACATGATCAAGATGAGAGTTTGAACAAGTTGTGGTTCTTAAGGAGAAGGAAGTCAAGGATGATTGACAGTAGCATATTAAACTTCTCCAAGAACTTGAATACATTTTAAAGGTATAAATTCAAGTGCACAATAAGCTATAATAATATGTCCTCATGGAAGACAATGATGAAGATTGAATTGTCTATACAAAAATCCTTGAAGAGCTTGAGGAGCTTGCATTTGATTAGAATTTTAATCTCATTCAAAGTGTCATGGAAGTAAAAGGAACATCCTTTGTCAAGGAATCATTGATTAAAGTTGTATTTGAGGGGTCTCATGACAATATTGAGGTTTTTGAAGTGTAAGAATAATTCACCTTCATAGGTGATATGTTTGTAGATATTGTGATTACATTGATGATCATACCAAGGAGATTAGCAAACATCAATAAATTGAAGACATCAAAGCCAACACTCAAAAGGAAAAATGATTCATAATTTATTCATCTCATGGAGAAAAATATGTTTCAAATTTACCCTTTGATTTAGGAAGATAAAGTTGATTTAGGTTAGTTTATACATAGCCTAGTTTGCTTATGTTGTTTGTGTGTTTTCCCTAAGTGCTTATGAGAGCACAAGTGTGTGTTTTGGTATCTTAATTTATGTTTTTGTTTTATGTTGTGTTTGGTGTGGTTTATAGGTCTATTTAGAGGCATGATAGTTTAAAATTTATCATATGGGTGACTCCATTTCCCAAGGATAGGAGAAGGAAACTGGTCCTTAGCATAGCAGGCTTACTACCCCTAGGAAATTACCAAAATGTTGACTAATTTTACCCCTATGTCAAGTTAAGTTAAACCCCTCATAAATTCAAATTATAATAGGGTTTCCTAGGTTGAAAATTGGTCACCATGGTCCTAAGTCACCTTTGAGGGTTATAAAATATGTCTCAACCTTGGTTACATTTGTCTAAGTTTATTTTATGTCATATTATGCCACCTTTTGACCATTTGAATTAATTCTAATTTTTTCCACTAAGGAAAAGTGTGTCAAAAAGATAACATTCCACATGTCAGAAAATTTTATAAGAACTATTTTTAAACTGGCATGATACAATTTCAACATATAAAGAAGGAGATCATCTAAAAAGAAAGGGAGTTTTAGTTGTTGTATGAACTGTATAATAATTATAAAACATGTGAAAGCTTAAGGGAAGTATATTAAGATTCACATAGGTCATACCCAAGATCAAGTGGATTTTATATCTCCAAAATGGTGAAAATTGATCTCCCTCTCTCATTATTCTCTTAGGCAGGTCAAAAAAGTCAAACAATTTTTCTTCAATATGAACAGAGTAAGCAAAGTTGAAGGTAATGCACTTGGTAGATTAAATTATTCTCTTTGTACTCCCATTTCATGGTCATAGTTAAAATAATGGTGGTTTGTGCTTCATTAACAATCACTAAGATTGTTGATATCTCAAAAATTCTTGTAAAACCCCAACACCTCAATTTCCTCATCTGATTGTACTTCTCTATGTGAACTAGGTGATGTATATGGTCTTGTAGAGCATGTTATTAATTTTCATGTTGGATTCAAATCCATTTGGCACATGTTGAATTTGAAGGTAATTAGGAATATCTTATGGTGTTAGAAATGAATACCATCATAGTCTACAAGACATTATTTGAGAACTATAGAGTTTTTCCTCCTATAAGTGGATTCAAGTTAAGGTAATATACTTATTTCCAACCCCTTAGAGCTTGGTTGATCTATCTTTCCATTGAAGGTTGTATTGGAGAGATATTCAAGGCACCTCAAATATAAGGAAGTGAAAATAACTTCACATGCCTAGTGGATAGAGACCTACAAGGCTATGTAGGAGTGCCTAAATAGTGGATTAATAAGAGATGTGGACTTCATGATAGATATTTGACAAGTTTGAAGTTAGTTTGGAGGTCTAGAAACATTAAAACACATTAAAAAATACACTCAAACTCGTAATTGACTCTTAAAGAGGTGTATAGTTATAAAAGTTACAAAGTGAGAACACTTACCTTAATATGTCCAAAAAAGGACTCTGCTCTATAAAATATCAACTATTGATGAAGGCATATGAGATCTAGATAGGCTTAATGGTTTCATCCTTGTATCTTGAGTCTATAGGTAATATATTGAGCATAAGAGGAAGTTTTTAGGTCATGTAATATGATGGTTGAGTGGTTTTCAACCTAGACAAATCTTGATCAAAAGTGCTCAAAGAGTTATAGTGCATTTAAGACCAAAATGAACCTATAACTTACAAGTAAGATTTAGAGTACATTAGTGATAGATAATATTAGCATAGACCTAAGGCATGATTGAGTTAAGCTAAATGTGTAATGGTATTATTGACCTCAAGAGTAACTTAGGTCATGAATTAAAATGTTTAAATATTAATCACCACCTATAGGGATCATTTGATTTCCCTAATTGATACTTACAGATTGACTGAGGTAACAGACTAGCCTAAGCCCATGAGAGATATAGGTTGATTAGTGAGAAAAGATACAAGATGAAGATGAACATGTTGAAACCACTCTCACAATGATAACATCAACTTCATATGATTCTCAAATAAAGTAAATAGATCAAAGATAATTTTCTAAATTCATACTTAGTATGGGTTTCTAGACCCTGCACATCTACAGTTTACCATAGTATACAGTCCTAGAAGCTAGTTTAGAGAGTTTTAGGTGTAGAAGGATCTTGGAGAATTATCTAAATTTTAAAAAAATTATATATGGTCCTTGTGACCTAAGAAAGAACACTATAGTCTCATTTGATTCATACTAATAATGGGAATGCTCTTTGTTCTATCTTAGACTAGAGGCACTCCCTGATCAACACAGTCTACAGACTTAGTATGTGAATGATAAAAGGATGAATTAGAGAGTATAAATTGACCATTGTATGATGTATACATTTCAATTTTATGTGTAAATATTCAAAGTATCAGTTATAGTCATTAGAAACATCCAGTGGTGTTCATATGCATAGAAACACAGTCTAGGCCTATTAGGCATAGAATTGAACATAAACCCTTATTAATTTTAATGATATTTCCATGATAATTTGACCTTTATATACCATATGAGATACTTTATATGAGAGTGGAGATTCCATAAAAATCATTGTTTTACAAAGAAAAACATAAGAGTGGACATTTTGGCCTAATTTTCTCTTAGACCTATCTAGAATGTAGTATAAAAACTTGAGAGCCAATTTCATTTGCTCATATCTATATGGATGGTGTGCATGTTGCCTATAGTATATGTAGATAGTCTAGGGGAATCCTTAACTTGATCTCATTTTCATTTTTTTTAATGTTAAGCATCTAGATTTTATGAATCATTGTTAAGAATCCAGATGACCTAAAACCCTTGTATGAACCCGATGGAGAAAACATGAAGGAATATGCATCTAAAAGTTTCCAATTAGAATTTAAAGTGTTTTGGACATGTTATAGCTATCCTATGTTTATTTCCACCTAGTCAATCTATACTATCACTTGTATGGACAAGCCTAATTCAATGTTTCTTAAAGGATTTAAATTATTATACAAGTGTAAAAGGGAATGAATAGATGAAAACCATTGTTTAAGGTGTGTAGACATGTATTTAAATTATCAATAACTATTTCTCACCTTATTTATTCATTAAAAATCATTTGCTTAGTTGGTCATTACAGGCAGTCCTAAACAAGACAATGAGAATGAGGGTGACTACTTAAGTTGGAGGTGAGAAGTGTTCTATTAAGTTTTATTGAAGAATATATGATAGAATAGAATTAAAATAAGGTTATAATATGTTTATATAACACATATTCAATTAACCTTATTGAGAAATTATAGGTCACTTAAGTGACAATTTTGAAGACAAGCCTAAAAGGTCTAGTAAATAGTTACAAGGTAGTGAATGTTAAGTGGTGTAAAGAAGTTCATCAGTTGAGGGGTGTATAAGGGTAGTCACAATCTTGTTCCCAACTTAAAAAGTTAGGAAACATGTGCCAACAGCTTCCAAAGGCATTTTTAGACTATCAAGTAACTCCTCATTGAGCATTTTTAGACTGTCAAGTGACTCCTCATTGAGAAAGGCAATTTTAAAAAAGCTAATTAAGATTTATATGCCAACTTTAGGAGAATGATGCATTTTTATAGACACTTGTCCAAGAGAACTTCATGATCTATTTTACACTTCATTATCTTTCATTTTAACTATTTATAAGTCTTTACACTTGGACTTATGACCCTCCAACTTCTCTTAATCTCTCTCCTCTCATATGCTCTATATAGTCAAGCTATTTTGGCATTTATATCTGGTACACACCTAGTATGGTAAAGCCCTACCAGTTTGACTTCTTGTTTTACCTTTGAATAAAGTATTGAAGTTGATTTAATATTTTCAACTCTTTCATAAGTATATCAAGTAGTTTATTTGTGTGACAAGTGATGAATATTGTTTCTCCTTGCTTCCATTTTGTGCATGTATGCATTATGTGAGTAGCATCTCTTCTAATAGGTCTCATGAAGTGTAATACTTGTTAAGGTGTATTTTAAGTGTGAGAGGGATTGGTAGTTTATAGTATCAGACCTCCTTTTCACCCACCTCTGAATATTCATAGCAATCTACCAAAATTAAGAAATATTTATGTTATAAGCACATTGAGTTGAGGATAGTTTTAGTAGTCTTCTTTCTTAGTGAAAATAAAAGTATGATTATGGACTTATCTTTAGTGTATCACATCCATTATTATAGGTTACTTTCAGTTTACTTCTTCCCTTTTCACCCCCTAATAAGTGATTAATATATTGTAGTGTGTGAGACTAAAATATAAATCAAGGGATCTAGCCCATAATCTAGAGCTTTACCTCTGCTATAGGTAACCCACAAGCTTAGTGGTAATCCCATGTTAGCCAAATTTAAATAAGTTTGAAAAAATTTATCTTAGGGTGAAAATTTTGGTCATAATAGTACTTTATTATTATTTATGATTTGTATATGTAACATTTTTTTCTATAAATTGACTAAGTGAAGATGCATATACATGATTTACACTATTGCGCCCTGGAGGCCTTTGTCTCGTAAATTGATTTTCCAATGTTTTAACATTTTCATCTAATAGTCGATTTTGATTATTTAAACCTATAATTATCATAATCATAATAATAATTTGATCACATGGAGTCTCACAATTTCAAACCCTAGATGTTTTTGATTGAATATGTAGGCACATGCCCTATAGGGAAGAGGTGTGAATAGGTTGAGTATGATGAATAGTGACATTGGCATAGGATGTGTTATCTCATGGAGAGGTGATAGCATGAACTTGTTTAGAGGAAAAGTAGATATCACCCTCATGGAGATGAGGAGGAGAAGGATATTATTTCATGTGCATAAGATATGACATTAAAACTTAAAAAATAGTTGTTAGCTTATGTGCTAAATCCTCTATGTGTATATGGGTTTTCTTGTTAATGGAATTACACATAGGATAAAGATACATGCTATGAAAAATGAAATATATTATTATTTATATAAAACACCATCTATACATGTGTTTATGTCATTTCTGATTTTGTTTTGAATTAAAGGGAACAAACATGCACATGAAAGTATTAAACTTTGAAACAAAAAGTGATTTGACTTCTTATATCATTATGATCATGACTATATGAAATACAAATCAGAAGTTATATGGATATAGAATTTGAATGTTGGAAATGTAAACCTTATGATTATCTAGGGTTAGGGTTTTGAAGTAGGGTTATTTTACATGAATTTAAATTACATTTAAATAAATGAAACCCTAATGTGGATTTGATTAAATGAGTTAGGTTAAGCCAAAAAATAAAAAAACTAAAGTTTATAACCCTAATTTAGTGCACAAAAATTAGGAGAAGGTAAACCTTTTCTAAAACTAGGGTTTTAAGTAATATTTGAAGTTAGGTTCACCAAAAAATTTAACCTTTTAGGGTTTTACTAGTGTAAAACCTAAGTTTGATTAAAGGGTTGAGTTGTTTAAATCAAGGAAATAATATGCAATAAATAAACAATTATTTTTTAAATATTTTGACTTACTTTGAATTTCTAAAAATATTAATAAATATGTGTATATACATACTTATCTAGAAAACACCTATTACATAAAATTTGAGTGCTAAAAATTGGGTTATTGATGGGTCTGAGTGTCATCAATGGGATATCTAAATTAGATCTTCTAATTTATAGTAGTGCCACACTTGGATAGTAACTCCATGTGCCTCTAGTTTCATTAAAGTGGTGCTAGTTTCTTCTATGTATTACTATTCCTAAACTTTGGGAGCACCTGTTCTTGTATTTTTGGCCTCTATTTCTACACAAACGAAGTTTGAAATTTTTTATTATGCCTATAATAGCTGATTTTAGAGGCAAACCCTAATCCTCCTTAAAATTATGGCATGATATGAAAATGTGTGTTAGTTATTAAGATAGGGTAGACATCCTCAACACCCTGTTATGAATCAAGTTTTCTACATACCAATACTCTGAGGGATCAATCCTAATTTAGTTCTCCCACCTAGCGTTTGGTGAAATTTAAAATGAATGTTGTAATGATAGTGGTCTTGAATGCCTTGAGTGTGCTTGAGATTGAGAATATTTAAAATATATGCTTAAGGAAGCTATAGATGGTAGTATACAAAATTAGGGTAGAATAAGAATTAATAACCTTGATTTTACTCAACTTGTTTCTTATTTGAATAGATATTTTGCATATGTTTTCCATCTAGTGGATATAGGTTTAAGATTATTATATTTATAGTGTTTTGTAGCTTGTGTGGATAGTAAAATGTGCTTAAGCTGACCTTAGGAGGGTTTAACATTTGAAAATGTATATATTCAGGAGAGTTAGGGCATGGGACACTAGGGCTATGTTGGGGACACTAGCATCATGTGGCTCTAGTGTCGTTAATGTGAAATTAGTGTCCAGTTGGTAGGCTACCAGACATGAAGGGATAGGATCTGGGAATGAAGGTCTAAGACTATGTTTTGGCTAACTAGGGATGCTTGTGGTCTGTACAAAGGTTGGAAAAGTGTGATAAAGGCCCTAGAATAAGTATAGGGTTAAACTAGTATTAGGTTATCTCAAGAAACACTCTTAACATATAAATACCACTTTTAAGTGATTATAATAGATGAAGAAATGAGATATCAGTAACTACCATAAGTATGTCATACTAGTCCCTGCATACATGTGTTAGTAAAATATCATGTAGAATAACATATCAAATATATTATGTAAGATAACAACATGAGTATAAGCACATGTAAGATATATAAGCTTAGTAAGATGATGGAAAATTATTATAAAAAATATGCCCCCCCAACATAATGTATCACTCTATAAGAGGAAAGGTCCAAAATTTGCATGCTTGAGATATCATGGGTCTAATGTATGCATGTATCACACTCAAGTATCTGTGAAATATATTTGTGTATAGAAATGATATGATATATACTAAAAGTAAGTAAGCAATATATGCAAAAGCTATCAAGCATTTTAATGCTAAATATTTTTGAATTTTTATTTGTTTTATTTTGTATTTTCTTAAATATTTTCTTTTTTGAAATTTTGAAATTTTTTAATGTTTTTGAATTTTTTAATTTTTTTCGAATGTTTGGGAAGAGAGTGATAGATGATTATCCCATCCAAAGGATTCTCATATGGTGTTATATACTCTAAATGGCATATAATAAACTAGTCATGCTATCAAGGATCATGTTTATATGTCAAAATTTAATGTGTAGAATCTATGATGCTTTGTGTGTCCCATTGGACTTTGTGGTTATGAATAAGTAATAAAAGGTGTAGGGGTTCATGTAACCCACTATTTTTTAATTTTTAATTTCATTGACGTAATATTGGGTCTTATTACCCATTTTTAAACATGGTGTTTGTATGTAGGTAAATGGATAGGTCACAGAGGTATGACCAAGAAGCTTGAAGAGTCCATAGTAGATGTCTAATGTAAAGTCTTCTAATGTATGGGGTACATAGGAAAGGATATTTCCTTTTTCTTACCATTTTACACATGATTAACCTTATTAGGTTTTATAATCAACTATCATGGGGCAAACTTTGCCTATTGCAAAGTATGTTCACATGGAATCCCCAAAATTATAATTACCTTGTTATCATGAAGATACTTAAGACAACAATGCATGATAGAAGGTATTACGTGATTATTATGTATCCAAGGATGTCATAATAACATATCAAAGCCTCCCATATGATGTATAACTAAAAATTTAGTGGTCATATGCATTGGACCAACTTGAAGAGGTAAATCAATCTCACCAAAAACTTGTAGCTTCCCATTGAATGAATTTATCATTTTAGTTAAATGGAATAAATCATCATGTGTGTATCCCAAATGTGTGAGTAATTTCATAGGAAATGCATTATCACTAGAACCATTTTAATTCATAACACTATGTATAAGTTGATGATCAATATATGCTTTGATAAATAAGGAATGGAGATCTGAGTCATCATCCATAATATCACTATCATCAAATGAAATATAAGGTCTCAAAACCCTAGAAAGTATTGCATGTATAAATTTACCAATAATATCATCTAATTTGTGCTCATAATTTGATGGAGAGGATGTGCATGATATGCCATTTACACTTCTAGAGATGTCTTAGAATGATCTTACAATGGACTATTGAATATATTTTATTTTGATGATCATTTGGTTTTGATATTGAATCTATAAGAGGATCCTCAAAGGTAAGTTAAACTATCAATAAATTCCTATATCTTATGCTATATTTTATAAAATATATTCATAAGATGCCTTGAACATTGGTGGTAGTCATAATAATCATTGGCATCACATATTTCAAGTAACGGTCGACTCATATCAACCACCAAAGGAGGAGAGAGAGATATGAGATGACACTCTACCAATATTAGAAGTAATGAAATTGGAGATTTAGGTAATCATTTAAATTATATCTTATTTACATTATATAATATGAGCCTATTAGGTTTTTATGACACTATGTTAACCATGGTAGTCATGTCCTTTTAATCCTCTATAGGTTTTACCATGTAGTTTGGTTTGATATGAAACTTCTTAGTGGATGTAGTTGGTGTGTTAACTACATACTTAAGCTTATTTAATGTAATAAAATTTATTTCTCTATCTTTAATAATATTGCATAAGTCATCAAATTATTTGAATTTATTGAAATCTATGCTCTCATGTAAGGGAGTAAGCAAACTTTGATCAAATATATCTTTAAGTTCTTTATCTCCCATTGGATTTATCATTTTGATTATATCTCAAGACATATTCATTAATTGGTTCATTGGTTTCTTGTTTCATCTTCATGATTTATGTATTTGACATTTTTTAGTAATGTTTATTGAAAAATGTTCTAAAAATTGATCAGATAGGGATTTGAGTGATTTTAGTGATTGTATTAGTAGATCATAGTATCATCTCAAAGCAGAGCCCTTTAAGCTTATTGGAAATAGTTTGGTCAAAAGTTTGTCTTTAGAAGCATAATCAAGGGATGTTGCATTAAAATATCAAATATATTTCTTGAGATCACCCTTTTCATCATAAAGTGTGAAATTGGGTAAAATTAAACTAGTTGTCAAAGGGTATAAATATATCTCAAGTGCAAGAGGGTTATGTAAAACATATTTTGAATCAATAGCATGTGGTGATTTCATATAATTTTTCTCAATGTTGGTAACCTTAGCTTACAAAAGTTTTATAGTTTGTATAAGAGATTGCACTTTTTTAACACTAAGGTTTGGAGTTTGAGAAGTCACCAAAGGGGATACAAAAATTGGTGTTGAAATAGGCATTAAAACTGGTAATTGGGTTGAAGTGTTAATGGTTCCCATGGAAGATGTAGCAAGAGTGGATTTACTTTTGGTGAAAAATGGTTTGAAAACACATCTCATGCCCCCACTATATGTAATATATTATATGGTGTTTAAGGGGAGAGAGATAGGAATATGGGGATGTCCCATATATCTAAAAACATGATCAATATATGCACATGGTTGTTCATTAACATTTTTATTTGTTTTAGTGTTTAATATAATATGAAGGATCTTGTGGAGATCTTCAATATTTTCACGAATGCACTCTTTAAATAATGCAATAAATTTAATTTGTTTATAATCTACTTATTTATCTCCATTATCCTCATGCATTTCATTATCCTCACAATTTGATATATATTATATAAGAATTTTTTTATTATATGGCTCATTATCATTATTTTCACTCTCATTATTAGGAAATTTTGACATGGTATTAGTTCAAGGCATTTTAGATGGCCCAATGGGTAACTCAAGATATTCAATAGGAACACCACCTAATCTAGGGCTACACATAAGTTTCATGCAAAGAATATAACATATATAAATTAAAAAAACAATAAATAACTTAGGAGGTTACAAACCCTAGAGCAATATAGGATTTGTATGGAAAGACACATTGGTCAGGTTCAAATGTTTGACCCTTTTTAGGATTAAGGGTTATGATGAATAGAGTATTTAAGAGTGAGATAAATTATTCCTTAAATTAGACCAATAAAATAATTTAGTTTATGATATTTAATTTTAGTGTTGAATTATTAAAAATACTAAATATATAAAGTACAAGGCCAAATAGTATTTTGGTTGTGTAATCATGAAGAATGAACAATACTTAGCTTATATAATGATGTGTAGATAGATATGATATGTATAGATGTAGGAATAGGCTATCTAATACTCAATAATTAGTCATAAAATTATATAAATATACTTTCTATCCACTTGGGCACTTCAATCAACTTATGGACACTTGCATTGACACTAGTCTCTGAATATTTATGTAATTATCCTATACAGAATGTCTGTTATATCAAGATGTGACCACTTGGGTATTTATATCTTTTTTATCACCTTTCATTTTATGTATATGGATCTCATGCATAGGTATAATTATTTATATCTCAAACCCCTAGTTATCCACCTTAGGTTAGATTACCTTGCCCAAAAATAGGTTACCATTCTCATAGTGTCGAACTAGCCTCAAAAAACCCTTTATAAGTAAGCATTGCCTACATAGCCAATACACCAAGGATGGCCTCAGGCTTATGTAGTTCTACCCTATGTGTGTAAATGTGTATGCACAAGGTTTAAATATACTAGATGAATTTACATGTAGTGATCTACCTTTTAACTTGACAAATATGGAGCATGGGTTATCTTTTGTGTGCTTACGACCTATAGTATGATTAATCCTATGATTGACATGTAAATAATAATGAATAGGGTAGGATAACTTATTTGTGTGATTTAAAATTTAGTATTATGTCTAAGTTTGAGAAGTGATTACCTGATGATTACTAGATATCTAAATGACTTGGCTTTGAATTGTATTTATATTAGCTCTTTTGAAAGTATCCTCATATAAGGGTTAATGAAATTCTTAAGTTGACCCATACACTTCAAAAGGTTTACAAATTTGAGTGTTTGTAGGAGAAGGACACTCGTATTAGAGTAGGGACAATAGCATCAATGTTATTATCTTGTCTAAAACATACTTATCTAGGATGGAAGAAATTTATTGAGATTTTATAGCTAATAATTAAGATATATGTCAGATTTTAGGTATTCTATAGTTATAGGTGATCTAGATGATCATAATAATCAAGGTTAGACTAGAAATAAGTAATTAGAGCTAGTGAGGTGGTGAGTTCAATTATTTTAGCTAAAAAGTAGGTCAAACTGAAGGGTAAATCCTTGAAATATATTTATCAAGTGCCCAAGACTAGTTTGACATATAAATCCATATTTAAGTATCTACACTTACACTAAATCACTAGAGCTACATTTGAAGCATTGAAGGTTGAAATTACATTCTTCATGCTAGTGTTAAGGGTTAATAAGAGAAATAATGTTTGTATTTTCATTTAATAATTTCATATAAATTTAAGTGGGAGAATTACACTTGAGTTTGAGCCTAAAACACTTTGTATTTCAATGAATATTGACCAAGGTCATTCCAATTCAATCCCTTTCACTTGAATCCCCCCATTTGATGTCACAAGTATTTGTGCAAGAAATAAGGGTTTGATATTTAAGGTACATGAATGTGAGTTAAAGGACTAAGAAGGTATAAAAAAAGAATTATTGACATAGGTAAAACATCATAAAATGAATTAGAATATTATATTTATAGGGTCAAGATTGACTATCTCAGGTCCATATCTATAGTCAATCTTATCTACTACAGTCAATATCAAATAGAACATAAACATAGTTAATTAGAATACAGTCCATTTCACACATCATCAGTAAATAAAATAGGCCTACACAAAAAAGGGAAGTGTTATAAATAATCTAATTTTATTTCTCTCCATGAGTACTTATCCATTGTGATATTTAAGTTTACATGTTAGGAAATTTATAGTTCGTGTATATTCCACTAGTCTATAGTTAACTCTCACTCTATTAATTTTTATCTAATTAAAGGGTTATTATTATATAAAATTAATTTTAGATAAAATAATGGATTCACCAATAATTTTTACCCTAATTTGGTTTTAGAAACCCTAATAGGATAGAAACTAGTATATGTATTAATATTGATAGAGATGGCATTCAAGCATACATCTGAATGTAAAATACTAATGCTAATTAAAATAATTTGACAAGTAGATTATGTTAAATATATTAATCAAAATAAAAGGATGATTATTATGTTTTATGACTATAACTATGTTTAGACATTATAAAATAGACTGAAGTAGTTTTGTGATTTGTTTAGTTTAAGAATTAGTTTTATGTGTACATAGGGTTGGTTCTATCAAATTTGGGTTAGTATCAATCATTGATACTAACTTGTAGTGTTGAAAATTCACTTGAGCTGAAATATGGGTCTGTAAATCTATGGTCACTTGTGTTTTCCTTCAAAAAATTTATATGTGTGATGTCAAACCCCAATGATGTATGTAACTCCCAAAACTAGTGTCCTTCACCTTAAAACTCTTAGTGTGCCTATGAGGGATATAAACCTAGAAAACATAGAAAAGTGTAAAGGGTTGAACCAACCCTAATCACCTCCATTGATGATTGACCACTACTTATGTATTTAATACTCTAAGGAGGCAAACTAAGCCACATGCAGTTCTCTCATCTAGTGTGATTATGCAATTGTGCTCTTTCATTATATGAAAGTAGCTACTAATTTGGATTTGATACTTGATAATATTTTTTTTAATTGAATTTGGTATGCTTCAAACTTGGCTTATGACTGATCCTAGTGACTGATTTACAATTTGAAAATAATAGGGCATATTTTCTCAATGTATAGTAGTGTATAGATGTGTACCAGAAAAGTACTAAGTACCCTATCAGTGAGACCTTGATTTTTATATATATGAGTGTAATTGGATAATTTCTCATGCCACTAGCAAGATAAGTAGGTGGTCCAACCATATGGTAGCCATTATTGGGAGAGGGTTGATACTATTAGGCTTAGATTAGTACTAACCAATGATATTGATCTAGTTTAATGTTATTGACCTGTGCATAAGGGGACTCAGCTAAAGGTATAGAGATATTTGTGAAAAATAGTAAGAAAGTTTTAAATAGACATTAAGGTTATAATATGTGTGTAATATTAAATTGAATGGGTTAAACTCATAAGGTAGTATGTAGGTTTGAGATAATGGTGGGTTAGGACCATATTTAAGCATGTAAATAATGTATCATAAATATATTTCATGCTTGTCATTGTCAAGTAATTAATACTATATTTTATTATCTATAATAACATCAAATTTTAGGTAGATTCATTGGTGTTACTGACTATAGTTGACATTAATGTCCTATGGCTAATTTGGTTATCTATAACCTATAGTCAGTTGAGCCTATTTTTAATACCTCTATGTGTATAACCTTAATATTTTCCTCAAAACCCTAGGTCTATTTGTGAAGGGATGAAACCTATTAAAAAAAATTAGAAGTGTAATAGGTTGAGATAACTTCAAACACATAAGTTGATGATTGATTACTACCTATGTATTTAATACTCTAAATAGGGAAGTCAAACCACTTGTATTTATTCCCCTTAGTGTGAATATATGATTATGTTCCTTTTCTATATGAATGTACCTAGAATCTAGATTTCAATACTTGAAAATAGTTTCTAATGACATGCCTTTATGTGTTTTATACTTGGATAATTATTTTTCTTAGTAACTGATTTTATAATTAAGAAGAATGGAGAAGTTTTGCTCAATGTTTAATAGTGTATAAATATTTGGTAGATAAGTTCTAAGTGAGTAATAAGTGTGGGTTTTATTTTTATTTATAAGATTCCACTTGGATGATTCATCATACCAATGACACATTAGGAAAATGGGCTGACCCATAGGAGTTATTTTATTATAAAAATAGTCATTGCTAGTTGAGGAATACAAATTCCATCCTTAGAACATTTTCATTGATGGAATTATTTGATCCTAATGTTGGTGTCCAAGAGACAAGAATGTAGATGTGATGATATGGAGATGTCTGAGTGATATATTTTTCTATTTTAACATAAACTAAGAGGTTCTTGTAGGTGATTGACAATAATATGAGAGGTTAAAATCCATAACAAGAATGTGGATGTGAGAGAATAATAAATATAAGGCATATCAATGTCCACAAGCCATGTATGGTGAAGGTAAATCAAAAGTGACATTGTCAAGTATCTAATACCATATTTTAATATCTAAAAATGCCTCCCTTTCTCAATATTTGAATGTAATAAAAATACTAGAGTAAAAATATAAAGTATACCTAAGTTTGTACAACACACTCTATCTTTCGGAGGTGACTCTAAATTTACAACTTTGCTCCATGAAAACCTACAATAAAAATTTAGTAGTCAATGTCTTCATGTAAAATCTTAAATTGAAAGTTGAAAAAAAATTAAGAGCAAGGAAGGAGCACACATATATGTGAGTAAACCATGTTACCCTTTAACTTGTTAGAGATGATGCTTACTTATCTAAGTACTGGAGAACTACACTTCATTTCTTAAGCACATGTATATTTGGGGTGATTGTGCCCCAAATTTATATAACTATGCAAGTTGTTGGGTTGAGAACATAAATACCCTAGCCCTCATGAATGTGAAGTAGCGTTAAGACTATTGAGTAGTGTTGAATATTAACCACTCTAACACAAATAACCAATTTAGATTTGATCTTGAATGTTAAGATCATAAGGTGAAACCCACATATTGGGTTCACTATGAGTAATTCCATGCCCATTGAGTGTCATTAAACATCAATGTATATTAATTTTAAAAAAATTAATCAAACACTACAAAAGGACTTAAAGATTCAAGGTTTCTCACTTCTTGGTGTTATTGAATTGTGTTTATAAATAAACAACTATAATAGTGATCACTATATAAAAATTTAAATATCCAGGAATAAGTATCATGCCTCACTAAATCTATGCCAATGGTAAACTATTATAGTGTATATATGAATGAATAAGAATTATTCCCCATTAGATTTGTGCCAACTAATATATAATGTTATGCATCTATATTCTAAATCTAATAACATATATCCCAAATGTATATGTATGAGAAAACTTATAATTTATGTTTATGTAAATCATGTGCACCTATATGGCATATGCACTCAAGCATATTTAAATCTATATTACGTAATGCATGTCTCTATAAGGTAATTGCATATGCATGGCATATTCCCCCAAAATTTATACCAATATGTAAAATATTTGTCTTATATATGATATATGAACCATTATAAAATATCATAATCTTGTTCTTGTCCCAAAATCTATTTTTTCTACTAAATGAGGATTATTTCTCTATGACAAGCCCATCAATATTCCCCCCTTTTAAGGTGAGGGATGTGTCATATAAGTCACTCATCTCAAAATAAAGATTTAACTGTATCATGTCATGTATAAATATGTAATCATGTGTATTCATGTCAACATGTAGAGAATATGTCATCATAATAATATATATGTCATCAAGGCACGTATGTAACATATGTAATGTAGGGCATATAATTTTCATGTCAAGATAGATATATAAATTAGGTAAGTATTAGTAACCATAATTGATATAATAATTGAAGAATATTATTCATTAAGGAGGTGTGTCACATGCATCATGGCACCACATATAAAAGTGGCATGCATTATATGTATCCTAACACCTATAAACTCAATAATCTCATCAATCCCAAAAAGTGCAATAGACAATTATAGATTAATCCACTCATAATCACATAAGGTCTTACATAAGACCAAGTGATACATAAAAGATACATGAAGTTATCACATTAAAAAAGGCCAAGGGACACAATCAAGAGATATTAAAATGTCATAAACAAGGGACATAAATAATGTCACACACATGAGAATAAGGGTCACAAATTTTAGGCAATAAATGATATCCTATCATGAAAGAGTAGTAATGTAAATGAAACATATAACAAGTGAAAAGTATTCTGCACCATCCATGTATATCAGTGTCACATCATATTATAATAGCATATCCATATAGCACTATGTAAGGTATGAGTAACTAATAAGATGTGTAAATAATCTAGGTAGCTCAACATGGTAAGAGGTCATACAAAGATATAACTTGTGATAATGTCACCCATGGAATAAGATTCCCCTAATATTGGCACGGTCAATCGAATAAGATATTCCAAGATCTATGTGTCCATGTATGATATGTATGTCATACATCACACTCATATACTTTGAAATGCATGTATATGAAAAATAATATGCCATCTACCAAACATGTGATTAATAACATATGTAAATAGTGTAATCTAGAAATCACATCATGCTTAGATCCTAATTTTGATTTTTTTTAATATTTCATTTTTTTATGATTTTTATCTATTTGATTTATTTTTATTTTTAAATTATATTAAAATTTGAAAAGTTCTCATAAATTGGTTAATAAGTCATCTTCATCGACATTGAAGTCAATATATCCTAGCTTTCCCTTGAAATTATGTAGGTGCATTATTATTTCTTCTACCATATAAGATCATTTATATTTTATACTTGTATTTATCTTTGAAGATTTTTTATCTTTGTGGATATTATTTCCATTGTGTTTTATCCTGGTTGTATTTCATTTGTGTAAGAAGGAGATGTATCACTATGTTGTGTTCACTATAACCACCATTTACAATCATATATGTCCCAATTTGAATATTAACTAATGACTAGGAGGCATGATCCATATGTATGTATCAATAACCCCTAGTCCACAAGAAGTGCATAGAATAATATATCTAATGGTTTCTCTTAAATATGTGATATGTTGTAATTCATTAATGTCAAGTCCCAACTACCATACATTTATAATACTACACAATGTTCCCCATTTATCTCCATAATTCAATATGTGCTCCCAATATTCACCCTCTATGTGTGTTGTAATGGTCAAGGAGTCATGTCATACACACTTATAAGTTTTACTTATTTTGGTTGTAGATGGTCTCAATTAAAAATTTAATGTGATTTATTCATGTTCATCTCTCATGTCACCTTAATAATGCATTCACCTATATATCTTTGAATTTTCTTTTGTAGTGTTTCACATTGATTTGTGTCATGTCATATAATTATATGGTAATCATTATATGATTTTCCTTCCTTATGTGAAAGTTTTCCTACTACTCAATGTCTAGTAGATGTTAATGTAACCAAGTTATGATCAAGTAACATTTACAATATTGTGTTTAGTTTACCTTGAATCTTTTTTACTTGTAATGGTGTTAGTGATTTGTGTAGACACTAAATTTGAATTATATAACACGTCAATCTTGTATACTTGTCAAGTAATTCTCATGGTGAACCCTTTATTTCTAATACCTTCTTGCTATAGAAAGTTTCACATCCATTATCTCTTTTGCATATTGCTTATATCTTAGTCTGATTATATGTTATTATGATGACCAAGCTTTTTGCACTAGTCAAAATTTTATAAACCTACTTATTATCATCATCTATAAGTTTTGGACATGTACATGTTTTCCTACTTCTTAGACACCTACATCCCATCCAAAAACCTATGTTGATGTTAGTTTCATGTGCCAAACTAAGTGTTTAGTGCCCTAAAGTCATTAAATTTTCAAATGAAAAATATCCTAAAGTTAGCCTAAGTGATTTAATGCAAGATATTTTCAAAGGGGATTCGTATATATACAATATCAACCCTCATTCATTACCCACCTAGAATAGATATAAAAATTCACATAAAAACCTACCAAAAAAATTCAATTGAGAAAATCTTCCCTATTTTTTCCTACTTAAATATTAGTCATAGGTACAACCCATATATAGATATAATCTATTGAAGGAGCATTTTATAAGCCATATTTTATAAGTTACAATCCATGTCACTCTATGTATTTGTTTATCACATGTTTCATCCTTATACATATGCAAGACAACACATAAGGGAGAAATACATAAGTTTAAGTCCCTCTTCAAATTATTGGCTATGTATTCAACACCCATTGATAGAGGGGTATATTATTGCTCAACACCCCCCCCCCATTTTCATATTTTCAAATAGGGAACCATGATTGTTTGAAATTATTTTTTACCAGTCCTTTAAACTTTAAAAGACCCTAATAAAATGATTTTGCATTGTATGTTAAGGTTTGGTCATGTTTCAGTTTCATAGAATCATGTATTTAACATTAATGTATCTATTGACATGTTCACATGTGTATTGGCATTTTCCCTATGCTACATTATATATATATATATATATATATATATATATATATATATATTCTCAATGAATGCCTAGACTATAATTATATTTTTTTAACCTCCATTATGCTTTAGTTGAATCCATGAATGCCATAATTTTTTAATAATAGATTAAAGCTTATGAACATGTATTAGCCTTTATGATCTATATTCATGTTTTAGATGCTTTATATATCAATTTTAATACTAATGTATTAATCCTATTTTGAGATGTGTTTTGTTTGATGACTATAGATGGCTTACTAGATATCAATTTTATTACAAAGTCTATAATCTTATGAACCCCCAAATAAACCATCAATCATCCACATGGATTAATCATGACATCCTCAGGAGATCTAAATTTGTAAAAGTTTATAAGTCCAAAGGATTCTCTGAGTCCCATCGACCATCCACATGTCCTAATCCAAACAGCCCAGAACATCACGGTAACACCCACAATCAAAGTTCCCTGATTCTCTGAGACTTTATCAATTGTCCACATGTCCTAATCTTAATAAATCAAATATATTAACTATATCCAAGTATTGGGATAGTTTTTGAGGTCTTGAGGGACCAATGACCATCCATGTGGTAGTCATTTAGAACCTCAAATCCAAAGTCAATAGCCTAGATTCTTAATAGCCTGAGGGTCTATGATGGCACCACATGGCACCATACTAAGAATAAAGACCATAGAGAGTACATAAATTTATTAAATGAGCCTTGAGACTATCAACCATTAGATTGTCTTGATCAACAGCTAGTGATGGGTCAATGGAAATCAAGGTTATAAAGTGAATGCCTAAGAGACTACCAAGTATCATGATTTTATGCATTTCAAAGGCAAAATGTGGTAGAGATAAATTTGGAAGATACATCCACATCAAATTTCATATTCAAATAAAAATATAGATGGAAAATGTATAAAAATAATGGAAATATCAATTCCATTCAAAATATAATTTGGCAATGATGGAAGATAAAGCCATGAACAAATTCAGCTAGGTAATTTGAGTGCCCAAGAAAGAATTTATGGTAAAATTGATTAGGTAATTAAAACTAAGATTTAGATCCAAGATCTTTAAAATTTTTACAACATATGGATTAATATTGTAAATAAATCTAGATTTCTTACTAAAATAGAACTGCTAAATCTTGTAACCACTAATAGATTATAGTTTTAGCCTTCAACTTGTAGAAGCTAAAGTAAAGTGGATTCAATAAAATTATACCATGGTTTATAATAAAGCTTAGAGATTTCAACTTGAATTAAAAGTTAGACTCATATTATAATAGAATTGTAACAATCTAATTTTAAATCAACTTGGAGGATGAAGCGACCCCTTCTCTAAGTCTATATAAACATGCCAATTTTTAATTGTAAGAGGAGGATAACTCAACATTCAATATAACAAAGAAAAATTTTAGAGTGTTTTATAATTTGATAATTATATTTGTTTTCTTGTCCAATTTTGTGTTTAAGCATTAATAATTTCAATCTTGTTGATGTATTCAATAATTCATTCTATGTAATAACTATTTTGAATGATTTATTGTTTTAATTATTAGTACTTGTCAAATAGGCATGAGCATAAGTTATTTTAGATTGATATGCACCTGTGATTAATAACAATGCATATACTAAATAATTCATGAATGGTGTAGAAGCATCTTTGATATAGCTTTATAGTGTTTTACAAAAGCACATCTAGATGTTCTTTGTTTTCTTGGTTATAATCTTCCTCTTTTGGATGTGCAACCATAATTAGGATGGTGGTAACCTTTAACAAATAATTATAAGTTTATTATATCTTTTATCCTTAGACTCTTTATTGTGTCTACCTATTTTGTATGTTATAGCATCTAACATTAGGCATTATCTTTGTCACTTATTCCTTTCATTAAATTGACTTGGGATTTTTATTGGTTCTTGGAATATATCTTTCTTTCCTACTCTACATTTCCCTCCTTTTGTGGTTTATTTTGGTCCTATCCACTCTATATTAGTGATCATATAACCATTTCAAGTAGATTTATTATTTATTTTAGTTCCATTCATCCACTCACACTTATGGTAAACAACTTATGTTTTGATGTTATTCCAGCAAGTGGTTGTTTATAAAATTGCATACCTCACAACTCTTACCTTGGAGTGAATTTTGATTCATTGATTCTAAAACATTAGAGGTGTAAGTTATTTTATGTGATTAAAACCCTCATCAACACAATATTTTTGGTTTTAGAAGGAGGGCCTACTAGCCTTGACAATATTTGAATATTTCTTGAAATTATGAAAAAGAGAGGCTTCCAAGTCTCAAATCTTGAGGTTTATTGAAATTTTATTTTGGTTACACTGAATACATAAAAAATGTTGACTAGGTCTAATGCCCAATTTGACTCACTAATTTAACCTTTAGAGTCTAATATAAAACTAATATTATACAAAAGTGCTTCTCAAGGTGCAATAACTTGGTCTTATTCTCTTATAAGGAGAAGTTAATCATTCATACATACCATGGTGTTACCTTGGTTGATTGGTTCTATTATAGCTATACATGGTCATGTTCATGATTTGCATATAAATATATAAAATTATTTACCTGCTTTATCATCCTCAGTAGCAATAACTATCGAGGAACACATCAAGTCCTTTAAGATTGGTTTAGGGTTAATGAATGTAATACACAAAAATATGGCTTGCAGACTTTTCCCATTTAAATTACATGATATTGCTTGTGATTGGTTATTAAATGTTCAATAAGGTTAATTCACTTCTTCAAATCTCTATTAGACCAATTTATTGTCTTAGTTTAGATAGGTTATTATCCCAAGTATTGTATATCAACATTTTTTTAGCACCAAAAGAAATTCCAATGAGCCAATTAGATTTTTCAATGTTTGATTCCAAAAGATGTACAAAATGATAGATAAAGCTTATATACCTAATGATGCAATGGTTTTGAAATTTTATAAGAATAATTTATATCTAATTACTGTTATTTTATTATAAATAATTCTATTAATTAATACTTTACCCTTGGCATATGTTTAAGTTATTGGTATTGACAAACAATTGAATCCTTTGGCTCAAATCATCCCAAATGTCAATCCATATTTCCCAAATTTGAATCATAATCTCAATTCTAATCATAACATGGTTGTTCCATATCAACACCATATATAATCTAGTACCATTGACACAAGCTACCCCAAATCAGCATCTTAATTACTAGAGTAATCCTACTCAAATAATAACCTAGCACCAAAGACAAGCTTTAATCCCAATTAATACTCACTATGTAGGTTACAACTACAGACTCTAACAAATTTTAATTGAATGTTATTTAAATAATATTCCAAAAAGTGAGTAATTATTTCTTAGGTATGCAAAAACACATGGTAAATGCTATAGGTTAATTCAATAATCTGAATTATGGATTTCAAATATGTAATAAACCTTTCAATAAATATAACAATAATATAGAGCATTTGCCTAATAAATTGCATGAGATAATTATATTATAAATATCCTTGCCTAATTGGTGTAGATTCCATAGTACATCCCAATATGGTGAATTATATTGCATTGAATTTTGTATAGTATTTGAAATTTTCCAACAAGAAATGGAAAGACATGAGGTAAATTTTAATCACTTAAAGCAGTCTGTTGTTGCTTTTTTCAATTATTCAAGCATCGCAATATTCTTTAAGACTTAAATTTTCCATTTCATTAGAAGTTGACAATGATCCTAAAGATAATAGTGATGAAATACATGCTTTTCATTATTTATAGTGAGGTAATTAGAATCTAAGAAATAATTAGACAATTATTACTTCAACTCCTTAAAATAACATTGTAGCTACTCCTCTAGATCCAAAAGCTAACAATAATCCACCTCCCCAAAAGAAAATAATTATTCTTAGAATACATAAATATAGAATAAATTAGGATAGAATATTATATAATACATGAATAAAATCAAATTAAGCATTTCTCTTCATGAATTAACTCAGATTATAGAGTAGAAGGAACTTTTGTTAAAAACTTTAACAAAGAAATATGTAATTGACAAATCTAAAACCAATAAAGATAATGTCATTTACAAGGACAAACTAAAAGTGACACCTTTTCTAATAATTGTTAGAGCATTTGGTAGGAAATTACATAATTTTTTGGTTGATTTAGGATCTTCTACCACTATAATGCCGACATCTATATGTCAAAAGTTGGGATTTACCTTGAATAAATCAAGGAGAATGGTCTTACAATTGGAGAAAAAAATAGTACCAATTTTTGGGGATCTTTCCAATGTTTACATACAAGTGTATTATGAACCATGTGTGTAAATGTATATAGATATTTTGGTTATTGATATTCTAAAATGTTAGATATTATTGGTAAGTTATGATTGGTTAAAAAAATTAAATAGATACATGGCAACTGATTTTTTACATATGTGGTTTCCATGGAGAGGAGTAGCCAATAATATTAGAATAGATCAAGAAACCAAGATGAAATAACTAATTACAAATTATAATGCAAGAAATGAAAAGTTAAATTTCACATCCTCACATGTTAGAGTCTACGCTTTCACCACAAAGTATGAAAATCATGATTAAGATTTCAAAGATTGTTCCCAATTGTGGACTCTTCATTTTGATGGAGCTAAGTCCAAGCCAGGGTCAGATTTAGGCATTAAATTGATTAATCCTAATGGAAATAAATACATGGCTACTTACTGACTATAATTTCCTTGTACTAATAATAGATCATAATATGAAGCTTTGATTCTTAGCTTACAGTTCACCCTAAAGTATAATGTCAAATAATTAGTGGCATATGGAGATTTAAAATTAGTTGTCAAGAAAATCAAGAATGAATACCAATAGAAGTTGTCATACCTCAAAAAAGACAAGAACTAAGTTTGGGATTTAATGGAATCCTTTGAGCCATTCAACATTATATTTATTCCTAGAGAATAAAATTAGATAGTTGATTCATAGATTCATTAATAGCTAAAATGATGCCCCTCCATGAACTAAAAATGCAAAAATTATTGGTGGAGTTAGTACCTTATCCATCAATACCAAATAACATAGAGAATTTTTATGTATTTTATGATGATCAATAGATCATTCAATTTTTAACTAATTCTGATGTATTTGAATCTTAGATAATAGATGTCAAAGATGTACAACACATGAACACATAAGATGTGGGAGATTATGGCATTATAAAATTTAAAGAGAATTGGACACCCATAGGAATGGCTTATTTTGAAAGAACTTTTGATATATATCTTCAAGATCAAAGATAGAGACAATTCAAGACCATCAAATTTTAATTCAATGAAGAGAGTTTGGGAAATAATGAACATACCCAATATGTTAGTATTGGTCTGATTTGTACCAAAAGTGAAAAATAGAAATTGAAGGACCCATTAATGGAATATAAGGATTTGATTGTATGTTCTTATGAGGACTTGAATATTTTTGATACATGAGTCTTTACTCATAATATCCCTTTGAAGTAAGATCATAAAGCTTTTAGGAAATGTCAAAGACCAATCAACCTAGTTATTGAACATCTTATTATAAATAAAATTTAGAAGTTACTAGATGCTAATTTTATATTCCAAATAAGGCATTCTACATGGGTAGTCAATTTAGTACCAGTCAAAAATAAAAATGGAATGATTAGGTTTTTGTGCCCTAATGCACACATATCATTTTCTAAAATTCAATGGGAACCCACTATGACTTGAAAATTTTTTATTTAGGGTCCACTAAGCCTTAGACATTCATGACTCTAGTTTTAAATTGAAAAAGTATAAGGTTGTCCTTGAAGTCTACATTTACATAAATCTTAAATTATGAAAATAAAAACTTGAATGATTATTTTAATTTATCTAGAAGCTTATGTTGTCATATTTTTATGGTTTATTTGGACTAATGACACTAATGTCCTTTGTAGTTTCTTACATTTGTGTACTTGTAGGACTATCGATAAAAAACTATCAAAGTTATTCATATCAGGGACTTGCCTTTATTAAATTAAGATAGTGACATGTGACATATTTATGTTATCAAGAACCTGTATCCCATTACAAAAAATATATAAGTCTTAAAATATGTCAAGTTCTAAGAGATAAAAAAGTGTCATTACTATATTACATATATCTTTTCACACTTTGAGTAAAATTCTAAGTGATCAAAGTCTTTGAGCTCCAATAGCATGCATGTGGCAATTTTTTAATACATGTAACCCTGAAAGCTTTGAAATCAAATTTAATCATCTAATGGTTCTGAGGTCTGATGGTCTTCAAGACATGATAGGTGGCACATTTATATTAATCTTAGAATTACATAAGGATTACACAAGTTTAATGTTACTAATGTGCCATGGTATAATACTTCGAAGCTTTCAAGCTTTGAGAAGATGAAAATTGGGATAATTATATTGGTCTAGAGCTTTAAGGAATAAGTATTTATTTAACGGCTTAGCATTCCCATGGTTTTGAGTTTTCATGACATTGAGGCCCTGAGTTGCATTATGTGTCAACATCATGTTACATGGAACATTTACATAGATATACATAATTTAAAAAGATCAAATGCCTGAGCCATTGGTTCCCCTAGGCCTGAGGTTGCTCCACATGGAAAAATTACATCAATTCATGACCCTGGAACATATAAAATGAAGATATAAATCTAAAGGTATAAGTAAGTGAGAATTGGACAAGTGCAAGAATTTTGGAAATGTAAGCTCAAAGTATACATAAATGAATTTGACAAAAAGGGAAAAAAAGTGGGTAAGTAAGAATTTGATAGTTGTCTAAAATAGGATGATTGGATATGTAAAGTTAATGATTAACTACCATTTGTCAAGCAAGTGAACCCACCAAAAGTATTTGGCAAGTTTAAATTATAATGAGATGAAAATAAAGGCCATTACTAGTATTCAATTTTCATTAATTGGGCATTAATGGTATATAATTTAGACAATATATGAAAATTATAAGTGAAAGTCAAGTAAATTCACCATCAATATTCTAGTAAACATTGATATTTTGAGCTCTCCTATGACTACAAGCCCTAGTTTGCCAATGAACTTTCAGATAATTTTCATATATTCAAAAATCAAACTAACTAGATTGAGATTGTTCAAATGGATTCCTCTTCAAAACAATTATGTATTTAGGTTCTTTCTTCCTACTCTTGTATGGGAATTATTGAATAAATGGATATAGTATTTGATAAAAGTGCTCTCAAGCTAAAATTTATATACTACTCAACACTCTAGAATGCAGTGGACTCAATGGTTCTTTATTCTACATAGAGCCAATTTTTTGAGGATGAAAAAATACATTGATGACCTTTTACCTCTGAAAACTATAGGACTTTATCAAGTAGTTAAAAAACCTAAGGTAATGCCCTCTATCGATATGATTCAAAATTTATTTTTTAATGGAATTTTTATAAAATATTACCTACACATTACGAAAGGTAAGAGTGTAATTTCTTACATCTCTATAAGGGCATTAAAAGGGTATCATATGATTCTATTACCAAATATTTCTTATAACCAAGTCTCAGCCAATGTATGGCTCAAGCACAACATAATGGAAGGAAAACTCAAATAATGGTTGCTAAAGAGACAAATATTAAATCTTAAGGGATCCCTCTCATCTAATATGATTATCAAATTTCGATTGGGGATTAAGATAGCATGGCTCTTTTAAACAGACTATATGGCTCCCTAGTATCACGTATGTGCAAGTATAATGGGTCTTGCTATGGGACATCCTATTGACCTCTAACAATATTATTACCCTGGAGGAAGTTATTTGTGTCAAGATAAAATTTTAAATGTATTAAGTTGAATAAATGGTAGTAGATGGAAATATTTATATTATGTCTTACTAATTGGATGCAATCCTGGGCATAGTTCATAAGGTAAATGGAAAATTCTGGAAACCATCGACTAAATATGTTAATAATAGAATCTATGAGTATTATTCCTTTATGTTAATCCATAGATTCAAATGTGAAATTAAGAGGATTTGTGCATAAGTATATCTTCAATTATACCGATCAATTCACAATGCACAGATGCCTTGGCTATCTAAGAAAGTGAGGAAAATAATAAAGAAATTAGTGGATTACTAGTATTACCCCAACAAGATAATTATTAGGATTCAAGGGATAAGGGCACCTCCTTTATTCTTTCCTTTCCATGTCCCTGAAAAAATTACAAAGAAAAAAATAATGTACCTAATATATCAAAACATATATGAGGAGCTAGGCTAGAAGCATTTAGCTTATTAATTTAAAACTACTTTGACTATTGTCCAACTCCAATATATGGTATCAGCTCACTTCAATTAAGTAGGGAAGGTGAGAAATAAATATAATTTTGATGAGGCCTAGTTTAAATAACAATACCCCAAAAATAAAATCAATAATTACCTTCAAACCCTAAGGGTGAAGAACAAGGTGAACCTTACATATGGTCATCAGGGGTATGAACATGTTGTAATTTTCCTAAATACAGTTGATGATTCAGAGGTATGGACATGCATGAAGAATGAATAAATGTCATGATGATCACCCAAGACATCCAATATAATCTAAATATTACAAAATAGCTTGCCAATAAAATGGTGAAATAGGTCCAGAAGGTATGGAGCCATTAGTGGCCTCCAGCTCAACCACATGATTTGGCAGGCTCAATCCAACCCCCTCTCCCATGGAAGAAAAGGTATATCCACAAAATGGAAGGTCAAGTAGTCAAAATTGTGGGGGGGGGGGGGAGGGGGGGGGGGGGGGTGGGGTTGGCCTATATATAAGGAAATAAATTCTCAATAATTTCCTTGGTCCCAAGCTAGCTTCTACTTATTCAATCTTCACTACTACACCTTTGGGCATGACCAATATAATGGATATAACTCCATCTCCATAAGACAAGTAAAAGAGCACATTTTATATGACACCTATACCACCTCTCACAAATATTACATATGTAAGTCTTATAGATATTTTTAGTCTTCTTTCTCATATCTTCCATCCCCCCCCCATCTCCTAAATTAGTTCCATCTCCATCCTCTTCCTCTTCCACTATTGTTATTACACCTTCCATTTCATCATCACCACCTACATTAGTAGTTATTACTAGTGTAGTTCCCTCAATTATTTCATCATCTCAATCACTACATATCCCTCCCATATTCACATGCCAAATGAGATCTAAAGTCCTTCCAACCCCCTCCACAACTCATTAATTAGAGAAAAGACCATATTTTGGTCTAACTAATATAGAGGAATCCCATGTTGAGGAGGAGGAAAAAGAAGAAGAATATGTGGTATCCTTGGAAAAATCCATGGATGAGTAAGATAATGTAGAAAATATGATTTAATTAGAATATAATGTGAGTGAGGAGGAAGCTCTAGGTGAGGAAGATGAAGAGGCTAAGTTGGAAAAGGCCAAAACTCTGAACTTGGGAAGTTTGCAGGAAAAAGAAACACTAGATAGTGCCCTGGACCATCAAGTCCTCATGGTAGAGAAAAAACAAAAGATAATTAAGGTTTTTTCTTCTTTAATTTATTATGTTTCAATTTTAAATACTTGGATAGTGTCTATTACTTTTGATTCATCTATTATTTCAGCATCTATGCAAATAAGGACTCTTAAGAAGGTAGTCCATTTTGAAAACTTGGTAATTATTCTTAGTTTCAATTTCAAAATGCCATCAATCCCAAGTAAACCTTCAACTCAGTTATAAATTCCTATGCCATAAACATCCTTTATATATTTAGCCACATTATTAATTAAAAAGACTCTAGGATTGACCAAATTCATAACTGAGGTGAATTTACAAAGGGAGACCTCACCATGGCATAGGATTGCATACCCCAAATTATAATTCCCTATTCAAATAAGTGTTCCAGTAGCACCTTATACATTGAATCCTACATATATAACTCCTCTTATGACACCTCCACCCTTTACCTTAGAATACCTGAGTCCCTCAAGATAATAAGGGGAACCTATTATTCTTGAATGGGTTAGATAGATGTAGAGAAAATAAGATGAGTGGCATAATTTATTTGTTACTGAATTGCCCATAGTCTCTACCAAATTTAATAGGAAAATTACTATAAAAATGGTGAGGAAGAGGAAGGTTTTAAATATGGATACAAGAGAGGGAATGGAATTTGAGAAGAGAGAAAATCTATTTCCATTGTGAAGAAAGTTAAAAGGAATCTGGTGATCCAAATGAATATATTGAATATTTATGTATTTTTGTGGATTCTATTGGGGAATTAATTAAATAAATGTATAAAATAAAGGAGGAGGCATAGTATATTCTATTCCATAATAAAATCATGCACGTGCCTCATGAGATTGTAGATAGTGTGCAAAATGTATCCACTTGGTTGTCTAATATTTTGATCAATATTTGGGTTTATAGAGGAGACATACAATTAGAGAAGACAAAGGGGCTTAAGTTGTGGCACCAAATAAAGGAGTATGAAAATATACTTAACTTTTTGATTCAGTGTTCTAAGAGCAATGTTTTTAATCAATTAAATTTAATGTCTAGTCAAGATGCAGCATGGGAATTAAACTATATGATTATTAAAAGAGATGTTGCTCTTACACGGCATAATTAGATAAAAGATTTGTTGGTAAATATTATGGAGAATGATAACTAGGCCTTAGAGATTATAAATTACATGAGGGTTAATAAATTGATAACCCCTACAAGTGAATTGGTCAACAGGATAAATTTTAAGACCTTTCTTAAAGAAACAACAAAGAGCGTTAAAGAGGAGGTTGAAGGCATATTATATAAAATAAATGATGAAATATTGCAATTGAATTTTTTTGAGAAGGATAGATCATTGAAATTAGAGGCCTTGGGAGTTGAGTTTAAGAGTTTAAAAGTGGAATATACATGGTTTATGGCTAAAACCATCAAAATTTTCAAGCCCTCTTTAGTCAATTTTGATATTGTTAACAGAGAGTTTGAATCTACCCATGCATTGTTTGAATAACTTAAGGTTAAGGATAGAGATTCAAGATTAGTCCCTAGCACTCAACAAACTATAAGTGTTACCACTTAAACACATAATTCCTAATTTTTTGGATATGCATTCATCCATACTTCAAGTGGATCCATCTTGATCCCACAAGGAACAATAATAGCTACTTCAGTAATTTCAGTTGTCATTTTATCATCTTCTTTAGTTAGAAATGCCACATCATCACATTGATAAATAGAAATATGTAATTTCATGTTTTGGTTAAGTCATAACTTTGTTTCTAATTTTGTGTTATATGTATATATTGTATTTTGGTTGTAAAATTTTATTTTGAGCTAACTATTATACATACATAATTTGCACGAGATTTAGATGCAAGTCTTATTTTTGTAAAAGTAATTTTAGACTTTGATTGATTTATGAGCCCTTCCCCATCCCAAATTATTTATACTTGTATCCTCCTATTCCAAATGTAGGATAATTTTGTCTATGAAATCAATAAGAAATTATAATGAAAGTTTTGCAATTGATCTTGATGTGCAAATCTTGATTCTTCTCTAAAATTGTGGATTGTGTAAGAAGTTCTATCATTTTAGTTTCTTAGTATTTTGTTTATGCATGAGTTATTTCTTAATATATAGTTATTCATATTGATTTATTATTGATTTAATTGTCTTTTGCTTATTAATCATAATTCCCCCTTGTAGATATGTTATTACAGTCTAACAAACATGGCAACCTTTGATTTTATATGCTTAAGTCTGTTACATTTTGGATCCCTTTGAATCATAGCTATGTTTTACTGTTGGTGTATTATAGTAACCTATAATAAATATTGGTCCTTCTTCTAGAGCAAGTGTTGGCCTAGAAAAGTTTCATCTGTTGTGGTCCATAAGCTTCTTTGTATACCTTACCTTTCCCTCTTTTTGAGTTTCTTTTGGTCCTACACACCTTAGGTTAGATCCATCATTAGTCCACCCATCTCAAGTAGATTTATATTCATACATAATCGACAAATCCATGGTAAACTAACTACTTCATTCATTATTACTCTACCAATAGGTTATTTATAAAACAAAATACCCCATAACTCATGCCTTGGAGTAAATTTCATTCATATATCCTAAAATATTAGAGGATACCTCATAAAGTTTTCTATGTTGTGCATAAAACCCACATCAAAAATAACATTATCTAGCACTGGAAGGAGAACTTGCACCTCTACCTATATTTTCTTTAAAATAATCACTTGAATTACATCAGAAAAACTCAAAATATTAACAAAGTAAACTTCAAACACTAAGTTGATATGCCCACATTTGGGAATCTTTAGAAAAATTAATTCTAAAAAAGGAGCTATGAGAGAACCATGGGCTCAATCATTCTCTCTAGGTAGACAAACCCATCTTCTATTACTCCTAATGGCCCTACCCTAAGCTCTAACTCCAACCTAGATAATTGGATCTACCATCATCATCACTAGGGATTTCCATGATCTACCCAAAACCATTGAGAAATATATTCCTTCCTTTTCTCCCTTAGAATAAAGGACTACTGAAGAACATATTAAGGCCTTTAAAACTGCTTTAGGGATATTGAATGTAACCCACAAAGATGTGGCATGCAATTTATTTCTCATCATATTTTAAACTACATCTTATGATTGGTTTCTTAATGTCTTAAAAGGTTCAATCACCTCTTTGGAAGAAATTCAAGACACATTTTTGGCACAATTTAGCCAGGTCACCAATGAAAGTGTTGTTTATCAACACTTTGTAAGCATGAGAAGAGAGCCAAATGAGCCAATTTGAGCCTTCAATGCTAGATTCTAGAAGATGTATACTAGACTTAAGATTGCCTACCAACCTAATGAGGCATTGGCCCTTGAGATGTACAAGAATGCCCTAAACCCTATGACTGATGTATCTCTGTACAAAGTTATTGGTATTGATCAGTATCTTTGGCTTATGTTGAAGTCATCAATGCAAATAAATAATTAAACCCTCAACTACAATCATCAACCCCACTTAGTCTTGGTCCTATTTTTCTATCTTTCAATCCAATTTAAAATGTAAATAAGAATATTGTGGCCTAAAACTATAACCAAGTGTGTAATCAGTTGTCTTTAACCCATGCTCCACCCAATCAACATCTCAACTTCATAAACAATTATGTTCCTAATCAAAAAAAATTAGAACTAGTCTCTGATATCGATCAATACTACTACATAAGGCACTAATTTTAATTCCATAGAAATAGAATTGGAATCAATCCATAATATGGTGCATAAATTAATTAATGAGTTTATAAACATGCATAAATTCATGGGTAACATTAAAGGATCAAATACCAATCAGATCTTCATATTTTAGAGGTACAATAGACCTTTTAACAAGTATAGGAACAATACATAACAATAGCCACCTAATAAGATGTCAGAGATCAACATCATGGAAGTAGTCATTCCAAATTGGTGTTGAGTTCATAATACTGTACAACATGGTGAGCTAGGTTGCATTGAGTTATGCACAACCTTCAAGATCTTTCAGAATGAGATGGACATGTAGGAATGTTCTACACATCAAATAGAAATGTCTTCCTCTACTAATCTAATACATTATAATACAACAATAGTCTTTGAGACCTATGATCTCCTATTTCTAATACAGGATGATAATAAGCCAAAGGATAATACATATAAGATTCATGTATTCTAGTAGTTATAAAAAAATAATTATAATATGATGATTAAGTAACCTATCACTACTCCATATTCTTAACAATCCACCTCCCCCTAGGTCAAATGAGAGGTTACAAACTGAAGAACTATAAGGCAGATCTAGAAACAACATTGTTGAGGAGATGAAGAAGATCAAGGCCAATATCACCCTATATGAACTAGCTTAAATCATTGAATAAAGGGAGTTATTTCTCAAATCCATAATTGATATATCCTCCAAATTAAATAAATACAAATCCATACATGCAAGTTGATGGTATTTAAAGATAAACCTGAAGTACCACCATTTCTACTAATTATTTGAATTTTCAAAAAAAATGTGCATAATTTTTTGGTTAGCTCAATTGCCTCAGCCAATGTGATACCAAAAACTATGTGCAAGAAGTTGGGTTTAACTTTGGATAAGTCAAAGAGGATCATCCTATAGTTTGACAAGTCTTATATCCCATACATTGGAGAATTAACAAATGTGCTCATCCAAATTCAAAATGAGTAACTAATCAAATTTAGGTAGATAGAGAACCAAAGATGAGGTACTTGATTACTATGTAAACCACAAATAATGATAAATTTAAATTTACATCTCCACATGTGGGAGTATCCACATTCACTACCAAGTAAGAGCTTCATAAAGAAGAATTTGAAGGTCCTTCTTAGTTATGAACCCTCCATTTTGATGGAACTAGATCAAAATAAGGTTTTGGTGTTAGCATAGCCCTAAAAACCCCAAATGGTAAGAAATATATGGCTACCTATAGGTTGTCATTTTATTCCACCAAAAATAGAGTTGAGTATAAAGCTCTAATCCTTGATCTATAATTTACATAAAATTACAATGTCAATCAGTTATATATCTTTGGTGATTTTGAATTGGTTATTAACTAGATCAAAAAGAAATATCAATTTAAGGTCAACTATTTAAATAAGTATAAACATTGAGCAAAGGACCTAATTGAGTCCTTTGAAGGATTCAACATTAGATCCATCCCAAGATTAAAAAAATTAGACAAGAGATTCACTGGCAATTTTAGCTACCAATCTCTAACCACTCCAAGGATCCAAAATATAAATATTCTCTCTCGAGAGGTTTCTTGTCCCTCTATTCCATACAACATGGAAAAATTCCAAGTATTTAATGACAATCAATAGATTGCCCAATTCATGAGTAGTTATGGTTTCTTCAAATCTTAGTTGATAGATGATAAATATGTGGAGCCTATGCATATTAAAGACCTAGGAGAGGATGGTATCCTAAAACTAAAAGAAAATTACATCCCACTAGGAATGGTTTTCTTAGAGTGAGATTTTCACATAAATCTATAAGCTCAAAAGTAGGAGAAATCTAAAATAACTAAGTCTAATTTCACCAAAGAGAATTTGGAAATTGACTAGCACCCTCAGTATGTGAATATTAGACTGAGCTACACTGAAAGTGAGAAATAAAAAATGAAATATCTACTAACATAGTACAAGGACATGATTGCCTAGACATATGAGGACCTGAATATCTTTGACCCCAAACTCATTACTCATACCATTCCATTAAACCTAGAACACAAGATTTTCAAGTAAAGACAAAAGATAGTTAATCTAATTCTAGAATATCTCATTCAAATAGATGTATAAAAATTGTTAGATGTTAGGATTGTTTTTCTAATTAGACATTAGATCTAGTAGCCAATCTAGTACCAATCAAGAATAAAATTGGAGAAATCAAACTCTATGTGGAATTTAATGACATGAACAAAGCATTAGATAAATATAATTACCCCCTACCTTCATTATATGAGGTTATTTAGATGGTGAGTGGGTCTGATATGATGGCCTTCTTAGATAAACTCTCAGATTATAATTAAGTGCTAGTAGAAGTAGAAGACAGGATGAAGACTACCTTTACCACCAAGTGGGGAACTTATGTATATAAAAAGATACCATTTGGCCTAATAAATGTAGGAAATACCTTCTAGAGAGTCATGGACTTTTCTTTTAGGGATGTGTTAGTAAATGTATCATCATATATATGGATGACCTAAAAATATATTTAAAAGGCATAGTTGATCATGCAGATCATCTATAGAAAGTGTTTGATAGATGTAAAAGTTATGGGATGTCACGTAATCTAAATAAGTGTATCTTTAGATTTATTGAATGGAATATATTAGGTCATGTAATCACTAAATATGGGATTTCCATTGATTCAGATAGAATGTAGGCCATTTCCAAGTTGACACCTCATAGCAGCAAGAAGGAACAAAATTCATTATTTGATAAGATAAAATTTGTGTGAAAATTCATTCTTGGATTTGTAGAGATTGTCAAACCATTGAATGTCATACTAAAACAAAATGTTAAGATAGAGTGGACAATAGAGGCTAAGAGATCTTTTCAAGACATCAAAACAACCATTACTCGAAGCTCCAGTTCTGATTATCCTAGAATTCAATAAATAATTATATCTTTATTTATTTGATCTAGAACATATTATATCTATTGTAATAAAACAAAATGTGTAAAAAAATGAACATCCCATTGCCTTCATGAGAACAATTTGAAGGATATAGGTTTGAAATATTCCATCATAGATAAGCAAATTTATGCCTTGATCAAAGTGGTGAAAAAGTTCATGCACTATATTTTGTGAAACAAAACATATGATATTATTCCAAACCTAGTTGTCAAGCTCATGATTGGACATAAGGAGTTGGTTGAAAGAAGATGGAAATGGATGGCCAAACTTCAAGATTTTTATCTTGAGATCATACCAACCAAAATAATAAGAAACCAAGGAATCATTCAACTAATGACTATAATTGATTCACACATTCACATTGATCATATTAATGAATCTTAGGTAGTTGATAGATAATGGTACTTGTATATCATCCATTACATACTTATAGGTATATGTGCTCCTGAGATGAATAGAGAGAAAAAGTGATCTCTCAGGCTCAAATTGGATCATTATATGATAAAGAAAGGAGTCTTTTACATAAATAATTATGAATGAATCTATCTAAGATGTGTTTCAAGGGAAGAAGTGGCTAATATCCTTTATAATATACATCAAAATATTAGTAGTGTGCATTCCTCAGGAAACACATCTCACAATATTTTGAGGATGGGATATTATTAGCCCATCATCTTCAAGGATGTGCATAACTACATCAGGAGCTACCATGAATGTTAGGTGTTTGAAAAAATGGTGGTGAATATAGCTATGTTGTTGTATCCAGTCATCAAAGTATGCCCTTTTGCCCAATGCAATCTTGATTTTATTGAGGTGATAAATCCAAACTCTTTAGTAAGACACAAATTTGTCTTCATAACTACTGATTACTACATAGGGTGATTGAAGTTGTAGTAATAATTTTAGAACAATTGATGTCATCAAGTGTCTGCAAGAAAATATATTAACCAGATTTGGCACTCCCATTTTCTTAGTTTTTTATAATGGTCCAACTTTTTAATCTTTTAAATTTATATAATGGGCCTACAACAACCAAATTACCATCAAATTCTCTTCGAACTATTATCCACAAGGGAATGGAGTAGTTGATTCTACCAATAAGAACTTAATGGATGTTATTAAAAATTAGTGCAAAATGAACCAAAAGAATGGCATCTCTTATTGAAGTATACACTATGGATAGATAGAACTAGGAATAATCAATCCCTCAAGGCTTTACCTTTTATGTTGGTATATGGATAACAACTAGTCTTCCCTATTAATATTAAGATACCAATGTACCAGTTCATGCAAGAGTGCATGGGGGAAGATGAAAGAATGTAATCTAGACTACTAGACATAGTCCAAATAGAGAATGTAAGAATTGAAGCACTACACAGCTTTAATAAACATCAGGATATTGTCAAAACATAGTTTGATAAAAGATCTAAGATCAAAGCCTTTAGTATTTTAGGCTTGTTGCTTCTATGTAATAAATCACATGAGAATAAAAGCTAGCATGATAATTTCACTCTTTTATGGATTGGACCATATCAAATATTAAAGATCCTAGGTAAGAATAATTTTTAGTTGAAAGACCTTCAAAGTAATGACCTCACCTTTTCAGTCAATAGATAGTTTTTCAAGCATTATTTCATGGTTGCTTTAATTGGAGATGCCTTAGAATGATTGTAAGTGGAGATGTAAATGTAGGATTAGAGTATATTTCTTGCTTTCTAGGTTAGATTTATTACTTTCTAGAATAGTTTTTTATGCTTTCTAGGATTGGTCTTTCCTACTTTTTGTATTTACTTTCTATAGATTAGTTGTTATGTTTTATAGATTAGTTTTCTAAAAATATAAAACATACCAATTGATTTCCTTCATTGACATTACAAAACAACTACCAAAAATAAGGGTATGATTCACAAGGACAAACCATTGGTCCTCCTAAGGATTTACTATGATAGTACTAAAGCTTATAGGATTGAGGTATGTGTTATGACTGAATTCAGTTCTATTTTAACTAAAAAAATTCACTATACCTATAGTATTTACTCTGATATAATCATGAAAATTTTACAAAGACTTTCTATTTAAAAATATTAATTGAATTGTAACATGACAAAACTTAGATGGGAGATAATAAACATATAATTGGATACATATTGAAAGGGATGTATTGATTGAAATAAGTTTTCTTATACATACACCCAACTAATGGTGATTCTTAACCCTTCTTATATCTATGTTATATTAAAAAAAATTAAGTCATCATACAATCTTATAAAATATGGGTGATTCAATTAATATTTATTGGTTCTATGGATGTCTAGCTGGTAGTAAAATAAGGCTTTGAGTGGAATCAGAGGTATCTTTATCAGGGCTATAGATATTTAGCTAGTATTAGAGCAATGCCTAGGCTTTTTTTACTAATTGGTTTCAAAATTTGAGACCAAAACAAAACCTACAATGTCTATCCAAGACCTTGTTAAAACTCTCATAAAAAATAAAAATTAATTTCACAAAATCACACACTCAAATCTAAGGAATGGAAAAGATTAGTATGTTGTATGAGGAAGTAGAAGGCTTTTTCAAGGTCTGATTTATTTATTATGTTCTTAGTAGTGATAAAAAAAATTTATGTTTTATTATTAAGATTAAAGGTTCTTAAATACTCAAGATTATTTTCCCCATTGAGTCACCATTTATTGTGCCCTAATACATACACCCCATTTTTTGAAATTCAATGGGGACCCACTATGACTTGAATATTTTTTATTCAAGGTCCTCTAAGCTGTAGACATTCATGACTATGGTTTTAATTCATAAAAGTCTAATTTTTTCTCAAATTCTATATTTATATATGGTTTAAATTATGTAATTCAATGCTTGAATAATTAATTTAATTTATCTAGAACCTTGGGTTTTCATATTTTTCATAGTTTAATTGGACTAACGATATTAATGTCCTTCATTGTAGTTTCCTACATTTGTGTACTCATAGGACTAGTGGAAAAACTATCAAATTTATTTCTATCAGGAACTTACCTTTATTCATCAAAGATAGTGATATGTGACATATTTATGTTAACCAAAACCTATAGCCCTCTACAAAAAGTTTTTAACTCTTCAAAGATCCTAAGTTCTAAGAGCTAGATAGGTGTCATTACTATGTTACATGAAGCCTTTCATGATTCAAATAAAATGCTATGTGATCAAGTTCTCTAAACCCTAAGATCAGGCCATGCAATGCTTTTTCATTGCACAGAACCCCAAAAGCTTTGTAATCAAAGTTAATCATACAATGGTTCTGAGATCCAATGGTCCTAAAGGAATGATAGGTGGAACTTTTTTGTTAATCTATGACTATGAAAGGATTACATAATTTTAATATTCCTAAGGCCCCATGGTCTAATACCCCATAGCTTCTAAGATCCAAGAAGATGACAAGTGGCATAATTCTATTTTTTCAAAGCTTTAAGGAACAAGTATCCATTCAAAGGCTTAACAATCATGTGGTTCTAAGTATTTATGCCTTTGAGGCCCTGATATCATGCAACATGCCAACATCTAGTTACATGAAATATTTACATAGACATACAAAGTTTAAAAGGCTCAAATGCATGAACCTCTAGGTTCTTACAACCCTAAGTTTGTCCACATAGCACAAGTATGTCAATTCATAGATCTAGAACATATAAAATGAAGATGCAAATATAAAGGCTCAAGTGAGTGAGAATTGGACAAGTGTCACAATTTGGGAAATGTAGGCTCAAAGTATACATAAATAAGTTTGATAGAAAAGGAAAATAAGTGGGTAAGAAATAATTTTAATAGTTGTCTAGAGTAAAATGATTGGATACATAAAGTTAACAAGTAACTACCATTTGGAAAGTAAGTGAACCTACTGTTATACCCAACATCCCCCTTTATCATAAGCAAATTAGGACCCACTTTTTTCAGACTATGATCTTGACTTATGATCCCCTCTTTTACATGTTTATGCAAAATATGGAAGAAGATTGATTATTTTTTTTTTCATGCTTTGTCAAGATGGCATTGGTGTTGTGTTTTCATAGACAAAGATTATACTTCTCTGGAGTTTTTCAAAATATTTCTTTTTAGGCTTATTTTATTGGTCTTATTATTTCAAACTTATTATTTTAGACTCATTGTCTAAGACTTATTGTTGGGATATTTTTGATGCAGACTTATTTGTTTCAGCATATTTGTTTCAGACACTTTGTCTGATAGAATTTAGCATTTGGATAATTTGTCTGATATATTTTATCTATAATAATTTCCCTACAACAATTTTGTTGAAAATTTTCTACCCTAGGCTTATTCTTTTGAGTTTATTGTGTCAAACATTTTGTCTGAAATAATTTTCCTGAATCAGACTTATTCTTATAGACATTTTATTTAAGACATTTTTTCCCACAAATGACTAAATTCTTTTAGACATTTTTTTTAAAATAAACTTGCCAAGACGTAAGGGCACATACCCTTCAAAAATTCTGCAATTTCCCTTCAACCCTTTTATTTTAGCCATTTTTCCCTTCACACTTACCCTTCGATATTTTTGTCAAATGCTAAATTCCTTTAGACTTTGTGTTTTTAGACATTTTATCTGATAGAATTAGGTCTTCAGCATATATGTCTCAGAAATTTTTTTTGATGACAATGACCCTTCAAAATTTTAGAATTTCCCTTCAAAAGTTTGTGTCTTGAACATTTTATTTGACAAAAATTTCAAAAGCTATTACTTCAAAAGTTTTGTCACAAACATTTTGTCTGATGAAATAAACTCTTCAGGCTAATTGCTTCAAACATTTTGTCTGAAACAATTTCTCTAATGATATATGCTAAGGGATTTAAGCTACAAATATTTTTTTCATGAAATAGACTCATTAAAAGTTTGTGTTCCAAACATTTTATCTGATAAAAATACCACCGCAACATTTCCCCTACACAAAATGCTAAAACAATGCCCTACTTCTAAATGTCATCCCTACATTAATGCACTTTATTATACATATATGCTAAGTCATTATACATTTATGTTCATAGGAATTAACCAAGAAAATGACAAGTGTAAAAATTATAGGGAGTCAAAAAATTAAGAACCGAGATCTATAGTGTATGTTGACTCACATACCAAAGATCGATGGTGTATAATCAAGCATGGAAATAAAGGGTTGTCTAGAGTGAGTGTGGCAGTGATAAGTGTCACCTTCATAGGAAAATTTCAACAAAGGCTTTTTCAAAAGCTTCACAAGAGTGCCAATCAAAAACATTTTAGGATCCTATTACTCAGAGATCCAATAGTGTGTGGGAGCCTAGTACATTTAGATCTATAATGCAGGATCGATGAAGACTTTACAAATAGGCCTAGATCTAGCAAGAGACTATCACATGGTGAAAAGGTGATAAGTTATGGAATGTGTTTTACAAAGGATCTTATAAATCTCATAGAGCTACTATATGGCATGCTTACATTCCATCATGCATAGAAATCTAAAGGTGAAAGTCAACAGTGGACTTTTCAAAGACCCAGACCTAGTAAAAAGCATAGGCAACATCCAATACATAATTATTTTTGGTTAGTCATATTTTCATTGGTTCTAAAGAATTGATATATTTATACTTAAACCTATAATTTCAGTTTCCACCACCCATCCATTTAGACCACACATCCTTAAAAGCTTAATACTTTGTACATGTATAGTTCTATAAATGGTGCATATATTTTGAATTTTTGCATGCAGTTCAAGTTATAATTATAAAAATTGCTTTCATCTTCATACACATTCACATGTTGCATATATTTTTCAAAGGTTATTTTAAACTAATAAACTTTAAGTAGATTCTTATATAGTTTTAGACCACAATTATAACTCATGTTCTAACTATCACATGTAACAACCTTGCATGAGCTTGGAGAATGAGGCAACCCCTTCCCCAAGTCTATATAAACAATTTCAATCCAACTTAGATTTTTGTTAGATAATTTATGAATACAGGAGAAACATCAATTTTGATCATCAAAAAATGTGTTTGTGTATTTTATTTCCAATTTCTTTGTGTATTTTATATCCAATTTCTTTGTAATTAGTTGTTATTTTATTTGGTTGCATATTTCAATAATATTTAGTGTGCAAAAGCTACAAATGGCTTCTTTATTATTTTGATTGATGTATTAATTTGTAGATGTGTAACATATATTGAAATATTTCTAAATATATTATTTAAGATATTCAAGTTCAAATTTATTCATAATTATGAATGTGCATGAGTGGTTTTTTATATGTAATTTTTTTGTGTGTGTAATAGCTACCTCAAATACTTCACTAGCCTGAGCCATAATATCTTGATTAAGGGTGTGCAATAGTAACTCTAAAAGGAGCAATATTTATCTATGGCCTATGAATTTATTTCATATTTATCTCTTTAGACTTCTTATAACCATGTTTGATTGTGTGTGTGTAATTTCTACTAGTAACAGGCATAAGTTCTGAGAGCACTTGTTTTTTTAGAAACCAACTAAGGAAGTGATTATTGAAAACTAGAGAGCTCTCTTTTTTGCCTCACCCTCCCCTCCTTTTTGATTTTGTTTTGAGATATACCTACTCTATATTAGAAAATATCCACCCATCTAACTCACATAGAGATTTCCTACCCTTATTAGGTGTAGACACTCAAAAACTACCTTATTTTTAATGTCGAAGCACCCTTGAACCCTTACCTAACATTAGAGATAGTTAACCACCTAGTTAACCTAGACCACTTTTTAGATTGCTAACTTAACCTTTTTAATCCACTTCCTTTTTATCAATTTTCACCCATTTTCCTCTCAGACCTTGACTACCAATAGTTAGTCTAACCATCGATGGTTAGGTTCTCTAGCCTATATCAAAGCAATTTCTAGCTGGTTGCAAAATAAGCTTTGCACCCAACTTAGTAACCTTTTCAGTTGGTGATAAAAATTATCTTTGTATCACCCAACTTAGCATCTTTATCCTTTACCCATTTAGAAACTTCTTCCACTTACAATTTATATGTTTTTCCTATAAAAGGAGAGCTATAAGAAGGAGAAAGTATCCAAAAATTGCATCCAAGCTCCTTTGTTTTCTTTATGCAAGCATCTAAGATTCCAAGATATTTTTAAGTGACTTTTTAAGACTAGAGTAATGTTATGTTATCCAATTTCATTCAACTTGACATTGGATTCTACTTTGCATTATACAAGTATTTTTTTCTTGTTTTTAGCATTTCTTTTCTCCACTAAATCTTTATATCTTGATCAAATCACTTGTACATTATATCTTACATATAGAACCCATATTTAACCTTTTTACCACTTTCCACTCCACTCCAAACTTCACTTCAATTCCCTACAACTTTCTACAGTCAACCATCATCAGTTTTTATAACTATCATCAATTACATTAACTATCACCAGTTACCTAATCATCATCGATCAACTTGACTACTGATGGTCATTGTCAAGAAAAATAATAGATTGTTATTTCCTCCCATTTCACACCCAATCAAACCCTACCTCTATTTTAGTCATGTCTACAGACCCTGCTCATATGCTCTAGACCTAATTTTGATCCACTTGTACATGGTATTAACCCACCGTGTTATAATTTTTCTAAATAGGTACACTATTTATTTCTTGCATAATCATTTATGTTCTTATAAACTTATCATCTTTCATTTTTATTGTCAAAATATTTTCAACATTAAGAGAGTGGATTGGTATCCATCCAAGGGAGCTTTTACTTCTTGAATCTAGCATGTTGCTAAGTAGTCCACTCTTCATACTCATCTAATAAACAAGTTGGTTTGGTGCAGTCTTATTATTGGTAGTTCTTCCTCACCAAAAAGGATCTCCTAATTTTTCTAGATATCAATATGCATGCACTTTCAACCAAGTACCCATACACACCCCTTTCTTTTAGTTTTACTACTTGATTTCATAAACTAAAAAATGAGGAGAAAATTTGAGTAAAGCATTAGAAACCATCCCTCCATTCATAAACCTTGTCAACAAGCTACATGTCCTACCATATATTCCATCAATAGGTTGTAATAGACTATACACCTACAACTCATGCCCTAGAGTAGAGTTCACCTCTATTAAGATCATAAAATATTAGAGGCTACCTCATTAATGTTATGGTGTGTATAAAACCCATGTTAATAGTTCCACTAGCACTAGAAATAGGGTTAGTACCCCCAATAGTATTAGTTATCATTTACATAGAGTTGCACTAAAGTCACCCAAGAGACTGATCAGATCTAATTCCTAGGTTGGTTTTTTAGTCTCACCCCTTGTCAAATCATAGGAGACCTAGAACTGTACCAATAGTCCCAATTCAAAACAGTCCACCTCCTCCAATAGGGAAGCCCTTACCCATAAGTAACCCTTTACCTATTAATCAACTAATGGCTTAGAATTATTTATTTGGATCATCTATTACCATCTTAGGTGATGGTATGATTTTCCATAGAATCCAAAAAAGTATCTACCATCCTTTGCTCCTTTAGGAGTAAGGACAATAGAGGAACATATTAGATCTTTTAAAGTTATGTTAAGGCTCATGAATGTTGTCCATAAAGATGTTGCATGCATATTATTCCCTTTTTATTTAATGGATGATGCTTATGATTGTTATTTAAATCTAATGGAAAATTATATCACTTCTTGGGATGAATGTCAAGTTCTTAGGATAAATGTCAAGTAATTTTTATTATGTAGTTTGAATAGGTCACGAATCTTAGTTTGGTATACTAGTACTTCACTAGCATGAGGAGAGAACCAAATGATCCCATCTATGATTTCAATGTAAGGCTTTAGAAGATGTACAATTGGTTGATCATGAGATATAATCTTGGTGAGCCATTAATGTTGGAAATATACAAGAACATGCTAGATCTGATTACTATGGTTTTCTTAAGGAGAGTTATTACAGCTAAAAATTTAGTATCGGCATTCAAATAAGCTATCAACATAGGCAAATAACTCAATCCTCAAATTCTTGGTGTACCTAATGTCAATAATGGCTTTCCAACATTAAATCTAATACCGCATGTGAAGTAAAATGTTCTTGTGTTTAATCAAAATCAATCATACACACTGCCTCTATTAACACAAACAACACCAGCAAATTTTAGCTTATTAAATAATCATATGGTAGGAAATGGTTACCAGTATAAAAAATAATCTACTACATCTCTTGATACTATTATACAAGGCACAAACTCTACAAAGACAAAATTTGATTCTATTCAAAAAATGGTTTAAAAATTGAGCAATGATTTCTTAAATATGCAAAGGAGGATGGGAAATGCTAATGTCCTAATTGGTAATCATAACACTATATTTTAAAGATACAACCAACCATTTAATAGTCTTGTGAATAATATAGATTACCTGGACAAGCTCCTAGAGATCAACATAGCGAAGATGAACCTACCCAATTGGTAAATAATTCACAATAGTTCTAATCATGATGAGTTCAATTGCATTGAATTTTGTACAACATTCAAAATATTATAAGAGAAGTGGTTACACAAGATCAAATTCATAATCCACCTAAGCATCATCCAGACCTTGGCTCCTCTAGCACTGCCATGTTCTTTGAAACTCATGAGTTTCCCTTTCCAAGTGAAGACGATAATGAGTTAGAGGATAACATGGATGAATTTAATGTTTTTAAATAGTTCCAAAGAATTACATAAAATCTAAGGAATAATCACACTCACAACATCAACTCCTTGAAATGACATGATAATTCTTCCTAATCCTAAAGCAGACAATAATCGACCCTCTTTAAAGGGGAATGATCAAAAGCAGAGCAAGGAAGAACCAAGTAAACGAGAGTATAACATTGTTGAGGATGTGAAGAAGATCAAGGAAAATATAACTCTTCATGATTTATCTCAGATTATCAAACAAAATGAGTTTATCTATAAGTCTATTACTAAGAAGACACCTATAAAGAAAGTGAAAGCATACATAGACAAATCAAAAGTGTCTAACACCAATGTCATCTACAAGAGCAAGCCAAAAGTTCCACCCTTCCTACTAACTATCCATGCTTTTGGTAAGAACATTCATAGTTATTTAGTTGATTGTGGAGCTTTTTTAATTATCATGCCTACTTTTATATGTCAGAAACTTGGTTTAACACCAATCCCTTTAAAGAGGATAGTTTCACAACTGGACAAGATAGTGGTCCCCATAGTTGGTGAATTGAGGGACATGCATATCTAAGTAGCCTATGAATTGCATGTTCAGATGACCATTGATATTATAGTAATGGACATACCTAAAGGCTATGATTAGTTCCTAAGTAGAGACTGGTCCAAATCGCTCAATAGATATCTCTCTATATACTTTTCTCATATATGGTTGCCATGGAGGGGAATTGAAAAAAAATCAAGATTGACAAAGAGCCAAGATTGAAGAGGTAAAGTATGAATCACCCATCCTTGGTATTTATATTTTTACCATTCAGAATCAATGATAAAAGCCAGAGCTTGAAGGTTCCAATTAGCTATGGACTTTACACTTTGATGGTGCTAGATCTAGGTATGGATCAGGCATGGGAATCAAGCTAATTGATCCATAAGATAAAAAATTCTTGGAAACATACATATTAAAATTTCCATACACTAACAATAGATTTTAGTATGAGGCTCTAATTCTAGGATTATAGTTTATACTCAAGAGTAATATGAAGCAAATATCAATATTTGGTGACTCAGAGCTGGTGGTTAACCAAGTCAGAAATAAATACTAAGGAAATTTGTCTTATTTGAGAAGATACAAGCATAGATCATGAGACCTGATTGAAAGGTTTGAATATTTCATCATAATATCACTTTCTAGAGAGAAAAATTATACCATTGATTCATTATCTATGTTTGCTACTAATCTAGAGCTATTACAATAATCTAAGGTAAAAAATTATCAATTGAATTGGTATCATGTCCTCACATTCCAGATAACATAGAAAATTTCCAGATATTTGATGATGACTAGTAGATTATTTAGTTTTCAACCAATTTAAGGGAATTCAAATCCCAAATCATTGATGGCAAGGACATTAATCACCTTTTTCAAGAGCAATCAGACAAAAGGGTGTTTTTTAGCTTAGAGAGAATCTAATTCTAACTGAGTTGGTCTCCTTAAAAAGACCATTCGACGTAGATCCTCAAACTCAATAGCTAAGGTAGCCCAAGGTCAATGAATCATATTTCAAAAGAGAAAATATAGGAAATGAACATAACCCATGCTATGTTAATATTGGTCTCAATTGCACTCCAAAATAAAAATAGTGAGTGAAGGATCTAATCATTTAGTATAGGGATGTCATTGCTTGGGCATATGAAGATCTAAAAGTATATGACCCATAGGTCATTAATCATATGATTATTTTGAATCTAGATCAAAAAACTATTCAAATAGAGGCAAAAGCTAGTCAATCCTATTTTGGAGCCTCTCATTCAAAGAGAAGTGAATAAGCTTTTAAATGCAAAAATTATTTTCCTAGCCTGGCATTCTATCTAGGTGGCTAATTTGGTCCCAGTAAGAAAGAAGAATGGTGAGATAGATTATGTGTGGACTTTAGAAATTTTGAAAAGGATTCTGAGAAGGAAAATTATCCTCTACCTTCTCTAGATGAAGTGATACAAATAGTAAGTGGTTCTAAAATGATGTCCTTCTTGGATGGATTCTTAGGCTACAATCAGGTACTGGTACAATTTGAGGATAGAATGAAGATGGTGTTCACTATGAAGTGAGGAAATTATGCATATAAAAGGATGTCATTCAGCCTAATAAATGTAAGATCTACCTTTTAATTCTTTATGGATCATGTTTTTAAGGGGTTAAAAAAATTGCATAATCATCTACATGGATGATCTTATAGTATTGTCAAAAAATAGGAAAGACCACATAAGTCACCTACAGTCTATATTTGAAAGATGTATAAGGTTCAATGTTTCATTAAACTTAAATAAGAGCATATTCAAAGTGACTAAAAGTAATATTTTGGGGCGCATTATCACCAAGGATGGGATCACCATTGATCTAGATAGAATTCAGGCGATTTCAAAAATTTAGCCACTAAACAACAAGGAGCTTAAATCATTATTTGGAAAGATTAACTTCATATATAAGTTCATCTTAAGATTTACATAAATCTTTAGACCTTTGAATTCCATGCTCAAGTAGGACACCAAAATAGAGTAGACAACTGAAGCCTGAAAGTCCTTCCAAGACATTAAAGATACAATATCATAGGCTCCAGTATTGATCAGTCTAGATTTTAATAAATATTTTTACCTATACTCATTTGATTTAGAGCATATGATTACTATTGTCATCACACAAAATAAGGATGAGACCGAGCATCCAATCAGGTTTATGATCATGAATTTAAAGGATGTAGAACGTAGGTATTATATGATAAACAAATTTTCACCCTTGTCAAAGCCATGAAGAAGTTTTAGCATTACATATTAAGGAATAATGCCATTGCCATCATGCATGATCTTGTTTTCAAACTCACCCTATCATAGAATGATCTAGGAGAATGATGAGACAAATGGATGGCCAAGCTACAAGAATTTGACATAGAGATTAAGCCTACAAAAACTATTTGAGACCAAGGCATTATGTAGCTTATGACTAAACTAGATCCATGCATCATAGTTGAAGAGGTATGTGAAGCTCAAGTATCTAAATGAGAATGGTATACTAATATAATATAATATTTACTTATAAAAACTTGTTCCCCCGAGTTCAATAGAGAAAGAAGAAGAGATTTGAGGATCAAATCTGCTCATTACATGATCAAGAAGGGAGTCCTCTACAAAATAAATTATAAAGCTATTTATCTTAGGTGTGTATCTATAGCTGAAGCTAAATAAATATTAGAGAACTTGCATCAAAAGATAGGTAGTGATCATCATTCTAGGAATATCATAGCCCATAAGATCTTTAGAATAGGATACTACTAGCCAAAAGTTTTCAAAGATGCTCATGTTCATGTGAGAACATGTCATGAATGCCAAGCTCTATCCAAAAAAGAGGTACATACAACAATTCCTTTATAACCAATTATTGAAGGAAGGTCATTTGCCCAGTGGGGTTTAGACATCATTGGATTCATTAACCTAAATTCCTTAGTAGGCCATAAATTTTTGCTTACTCCTATAGACTATTGCACTAGATGGACTAAATCCATATCCAAAAAGAATTGTGAAGCATAAGATGTGATTCACTTTTTAGAGGAATACATAACCACCATATTTGACACACCCATTTCTTTAGTTTGTGGCAATGAAATGGATTTTATATCAAAAAAATTTATTAAATGGGCACACAACAACTAGATCATTATCAGGTCAGTTTCTAACTATTACCCATAAGGAAATAGATTGACAGAATCAATGAACAAAAATATGATCAATGCAATTTAAAAATCAAATGGAAATAAGCTTAGGGACTAGCACAATGTATTAAAGTATGATTTTTGGGTAAATAAAACTAGACACAAGCAAGCCCTTAAATCTTCACCTTCTTTATTGGTGTATGGACACATGCCTATATTCCTAATTATGTTGAATTTACCTACTTATCAGTTCATGCAGGACTACATAGAACTAAGTGATAAAGTAAAATCAAGATTACTTGACATAATAGAAATAGAAGATTCAAGAACTGAGGCCTTATAGACATTGATCAAGCACTAAGATGTGGTCAAGAGGTGGTTCAATAAAATATCAAAGGTCAAAGTATTTAGGATTTTAATCTAGTGCTACTTTGGGATAAAGCCTATGAGAAGAAAGGACAGCATGACAAGTTTGCCCCACTATGGATTAGATCATACCAAATTTTAGAGATCATGGATAGTAATGCATTTCATTTTAAGGACCTCCAAGCTAATGAGCTTACATATCCAATCAACGGATAGTTCCTAAAGAACTACTTCAAGGCTATCTTATCTATGAGTATTATGGATTAATGAAGGATGAATACATGTATCTATAGGATTAGATTAGATTTTCCATGTTCTTAGATTAGTTCCTTACTTTTATAGATTGAATTCCTAATTTCTTAGTTTAGATTTTATGTTTTCTAGAGTAGTCATTGTTATTTATTTTATCTGACGATCAAAATTATGTTTTTCTTACTATAACAAAGTTAAAATCCAAACCAATTGAGCTTATGACTTATAGAAAAGGATAAGACTAAAATATCTACACTTTAGGACTAGTTTATAGATTAGGTGTATTTTTATGTTTTTGAGTCCTTAAGATGAAGGTAGGTAATCATGGATTATTTTGAATGGTGTCATAAATGAATAATTTTACCAGGTATGTGGAAGTTGCTCTCAAAGTACTTCATATAAATTTAAAAATATTTTTTTTATTTTATTGGGTCAAATGCACTTATCACATTAAATACCTATTAGAAGTGATAATTTTGGGTATAGGTGTAGCTAGTAGAGATGTTATAGTAATGAATTATTTTATAATTATACCATCTCACTAGGGTTTCATCTCTTCTCTTTTCCATTCAAGAATAAAATAAGAGCGAAAGAAGAACAAAAGAAAAATAAAAGAAGACAAGAGCCAATGAATTCAAAAGAGCAATCTAAAGAAAATCAAAAGGCTCGTTTGATGAAATAAAATCATGTACCATGCATCATGATCAAAATAAAATAATGGAAAGAGAAGGATGAGGAGCCCAAAGTATCTCTATCAAGGCTATGGACACCTAGCTGGTAGCAGAATAATGCATGAACTCCCTTTATTTTTGAGCTTTAATAGATATTGGAATAAAACCTATAGCTTCATCAAGCCTTTAAATAATTCATCATAATAAAGTTTAAATAAACTACATATTTTGACACACATTGATCCAAAAAATTAGAAGGCAAGTATGTTGTGTGAATTAACTTAGGAGTTTCTTTCATGTTTCTAAAATAAGTATTCTTTTATGACATACTTCATAATTGATTTAAGATTGAAAACTAGAGTTTTGGGTTCTTGAATACTCAAGAGTATTTCCCCTATAAGTCACCATTTATTTTACCTAACATCCCCCTTTTCCCATAGGCAAATGGGGACCCACCGTTTTCATATTATGGTCTTGACTTTTGATCCCCTCTTCTACATGTTTATGCAAAATCTAGGAGAATATTGATTATTGACCTTTTCATGCTTTGGCAAGATGGCATTGGTGTTATGTTTTCATAGACTAAGATTATACCTCTTAGGAGTTTTTTGACTTATTTATTTTGGGGATTATTCTATTGGGATTATTCTTTCAAACTTATTATCTTAGACTTATTGTTGTGGGATTTTTTCTATGGACTTATTTATTTTAGCATATTTATTTTGGACACTTTGTCTGATAAAAAATTTTCTTTGGACAATTCGCTCGATACATTTTATCCACAATAATTACCTCACAATAATTTGATTGAAACTTTTTTGCCCCGAGCTTATTCTTTTGGGTTTATTGTGTCAAACATTTTGTCTAAAATAATTTCCCTAAATCAAAATTATTCTTGTATATATTTTTTTTGAGACATTTTTTTTTGTAGATGAATGAATTATTTCAAATATTTTGTCTAAAATAACCTTGATAAGACATAAGGGCACATACCCTTTATAATTTTTGTAATTGCCCTTCAGCCCTTTTGTTGTGGTCATTTTTCCCTTCACACTTACTTTTGGGATTTTTGTCAAAGGTTAAATTCATTTAGACTTTGTGTTTTCATACATTTTTTCTGACTATATTGGGTCTTCGACATATATGTCTCAAACATTTTGTTTGATGAAAATGACCCTTTAGAATTTCAAATTACCCTTTGGAAGTTTATGTCTCAGATATTTTATCTGACAGAAATTTTAAAAGCCAATTCCTTTGAAAGTTTTGTCATGAACATTTTATCTGGTGAAAAAGAATCTTTGATATAATTGCTTCAAACATTTTATATAAAAAAATTTTCCTGATGATACATGCTAAGGGATTTAAGCTACAAACATTTTGTCTGGTGAAATAGAATCTTTGAGATAATTGCTTTAGACATTTTATCTAAAATAATTTCCCTAATTATACATGCTAAGGGATTTAAGCTACAAAAAAAAAAATTAATAAAATAAACTCTTTAAAAGTTTATGTTTTGGACATTTTATCTGATAAAATTCCCACCACAACATTTCCCTCACAAAAAATGTCAAAATAATACCCTACTACCAAATGGCACCCCTGCATTCATGCACTTTATTATACACATATGTTAAGTGATTGTACATTTATGTTTGAAGGAATGAACTAGAAAACAATAAATGTCAAAATTGTGGGGAGTAAAAAATTTAAGCACCAAGATCTAAATTACGCGTTAACTCACATTCCAAATATCGATGGTGCATAATCAATCATGATAATAAAGGGCTATCTAAAGTGAGTATGGTGGTGATAAGTGTCACCTTCATGGGAACATTTAAACAAAGGCTTTTTCAAAATCTCTATGAGAGTGTCAAGTGGCAACATTATGGGATCCCAGTACCTAGAGATCTAATAGTATGTGGGATCCCAATACATATAGATTAATGGGATGGGATCAATGAAGACTTTTCAAATAGGCCCAAATCTAGTGAAATACTGCCACATGATGCAAAGTCACTAAGCAATGTAATGTGTTTTGCAATGGAGTCCAAAAATCTCATAGATATTCCAAATGGTATGCTTGAATTCCATTATACATAAAAATTTGAAGGTGTAAGTTGATAGTGGACTTTTCAAAGATCTAGACCCAATGAGAAGCACAAGTAGCATGTGATGCATAGTTATTTTTAGTTAGTCATAGTATCACTGGTTCTAAATCATTGATACATTGATACTTAAACTTGTATTTCTAGTTTCCACTTCCCTAGCCATTTAGACCACATAGCTTTAAAAGGATAAGACTTTGCACATGTATAGTTTTGTAAGTAGTGCATATATTTTGAATTTTTACATGTTGTTCAAGTTATAATTGTAAAAATTGCCTTCACCTTCATACACATGCACATGTATATCTTTTTTAAAGGTTATTTTAAATTGATAAACTAAAATTAGGCTCCTATACAATTTTAGACCATAATTATAACTTATGTTCTAACTATCACATGTAATGACCTTGCATGAGCTTGGCAAATGAGGCAACGCCTTCCCCAAGTCTATATAAATAATTCTAATCCAACTTAGATTTTTTAGAGAATTTTTAAATACAAGAGTAACATCAATTTTGATCATAAATGAATGTGTTTGTATAGTTTATTTCCAATTTATGTGTAATTAGTTGTTACTTTATTTGTTTGTATGTTTTAAAAATCTTGAGTGTGCAAAATCTATGAATGGATTCAAGATTATTTTGATTGATGTACTAATATATAGATGTGTAACAACTATTTAAATATTGTTAAATATATTGGTTAATATAGTCAAGCTCAAATTGATTCATAATTCTGAATGTGTATGAGTCTTTTCTTGGATGTAGTTTTTTGTGTGTGTGCAAGAATTACCTCAAATACTTCACTAACTCCAGCCATAATATCCTAATTAAAGGTGTGAAATATCTAATTTAAAAGGATAAATATTTATCTGAGGCTTATGAATTTCCTACATCTTTATCTCATTAGACTTCTTATCCATGTTCTACTATGTATGTGAAATTGCTGCTAGAATTAGGTATAGGTTCTGAGAGCACTTGTCTTTTTAGAAACCAAGGAAGTGATTCCTAAAAATTAGAGAGATCTATTTTTTTCCTTACCCTCCCCTCCTTTTTGAGTTTTTTTTAGATCTATCCACTCTATATTAACAAATAGATACCAATCCAACTCAAATAGAGATTCTCTACCCTTATTAGGAACCACACCTCCATCTAAAAACTTTGTTAACAACCTATATGCCCTACTAGCTATTCCATCAATATGTTATAAAAAATCACATACCTTCTACTTGTGCCCTATATTAAAATTCACCTCTATTGAGATCCTAAAATTTTAGAGGCTAACTCATTAAGGCTGTGGTGTACATAAAACCCACATCAACGCCTACTAAAACTTATTGGCAAGTTCAAATTAAAATGGGATGAAACTAAAGGTCATTTTTTGCATTAAAGTTGCATGAATTGGCATTCATGGCATAGATTTTAGATTATATATGAAAAATCTAAGTGAAATCCAAGTCACTTCACCATTAATCTTCTAGTAAACATTGAGGTTTTGATCTCTCTTACAATTACAAGCCCCAATTTTCTAATAAACTTGTAAAGAATTTTTTTATAGTCAACAAGTGAATTAAATAGATTGATATTATTGAAATGGATTCCTATCCAAATTTATCATGCATTTAGGTTCCTTTTGGTTACTCTTATGTGAAAACTAATAAATACATATATACAATTTTTGACAAAAGTGCTCTTGCATTCAAATTCCTACACTATTTATCACTCTAGAATGTAGTAAACTTGATGGTTACTTATTTTGCACAAAGATTATTGTCTAAGGATAAAAATAAATGCATTAATGACCTTATACCTCTAAAAACTATGGGGATGCATCAAGCAATAACAAAACTTGAGGTAATGCCCTATATAAATATGCTTTAAGATTTGTTTTTTAATGAAACTAAACTGGAGATTTCTTACACATTAGTAAAGGCAAGAGTGTAATTGACTTACATATTTGAAAGGTAATTTAAAAGGTATCTTAGGATATCATTACCTTAGATTGCCTATAACCATCTCTTAACCAATGCATGGCTTGATCACAACATAGTGGAATGAAAACTCAAACAATGGATATTGAAAGTCTAAAAATTAAATCTAAAGGAATCACTCTGGTCTAATGGGATTATCAAATTCAAAATAGGAATTAGGATAGTCATGGCTCTCCTAAATATACTATATGGTTTCCCTAGTATCACTTATGTGCAAGTAGAATGGGTCTTATTGTTCGACATCATGTTGACCTTTGACAAGATTATTTCCCTAGGGGAAGTTATTTGTGTCAAGTTAAAATCTTAGATGTATCAAGTTAAACAAAGATACATGGATATAATTTTTTATATGATGTCTTACTTAATAGATGCAATCCTGGGCATAGTCCATAGGGTAAATGGAGAATTATGGAAACAATCGACTGCATATGTTAAACATTGAATCTATGAGGATTATTCCTTTATGTTTATCCATAGATTCAGAGGTGAAATCCAGAGAATTTACACATAAGTATATCCTCAAGTGACCAAGTAATTCACAATGCTCAGATGCCTCAACTATCTACGAACTTGAGGAGAACCATTGAGAAATGGGGAGATTTTTGGTATTATCCTGGCATGATAATTATTAGGATTTAAGGGACAAGGGCACCTCCTTTGTTCTTTATTTTCCATGTCCCTGACAAAATTATATAGAAAGAAATAATGTACCATATATATAATAGCATAGATGAAAATATAGGCCAGAAGCATTTTATTTATTACTTTAAAACTTTTGAGTTTTGGCCAGTTCTAATATGTGGTATGAATTCATTTCAATCAATTAGGGAAGGTAAAAACTCAATATAATTTTGACAAGGCCCAATTTAGAAAATGGGAACCCAAAAAGAAAATCATGAATTACCTCCATGCCCTGAGGAAGAAGAATAATTTAAACCTTACATATGGTCATTAGGGGTATGAACATGATGCAATTTTCATAAATACAAATGATGATTTGGAGGTATTGACATGTATTAAGAATGAAAAAATATCCATGATGGTCACTTAGGCCATCCAATATAATCTAGAGATTACAAAAGAAGAGGCCAATGAAAAGGTGGAATAGGTCTAGAAGGCATGGAACCATTAATGGTCTCAAGCTCAACCACATGATTCAATAGGCCTAAGACAACCCCCCTATCCTATGGTATAAGATGCAAATCCATAAGAGGATAGGTCAAGTATTCAAAGGGAGGGGAACCTTTAGATAAGGAAAGAAATTCTCAAGAATCTCCCTAGTCATAGGCTAGTTCCTACTCATTCAATCTTCACTACTACACCTTTTGGCATATCTACTACATTAGAGAGAACTCCATCCATAGGATAAGTAAAAGAGAACATTTGTTTTGACACCTCTACCACCTCTCATAACTATTACATAGGTATGTATTTTAGAGTTTTTGCTATCATATTTCTCATCTCTTCCATCTTTGTCCATCTTCTCAACTAGTTCCATCTCCATCCACTTTCCCCTCTATTGTTATTATTACACTTTACATTTCATCACCACCACATACGTTATTATTTCCTACTACTATATTTCCCTCAATTATTTCATCATCTCACACATTTCATATTCCTACCATAGCCACATACTGAAGGAGATACAAAGTCCTTCAAACCCCCTCCACAACATAGTAATTAGAGGAAAGACCATATTTCTCTCTAAATACTATAAAGGAAGATAAATAGGTGATATCATTGGTAGATTATATCATGGATAAGGAAGAGAATAAATAAATTATGATGGAATCAAAATATACGGTGAGTGAGGGGGAATCTCTAGGTGAGGAAGATGAATAGGTTGCATTGGAAAATGCCAAAAATTTGAGCTTGGGAAGTTTGTAGGAAAAAGAGACATGATTTGGTGCCATGGACTATAAATTCCTCATAATATATCAAACCTAAAATATAAGTGAGGTGTTTACTTCTTTAATTTATTTTTTTTCAATTGTAGATACTTTGACAATGTCTAGTTCTTTTGATTCATCTATTCTTTGTATCTATGTAAATAATGACTCCTAAGAAGGCAATCCATTTTGAAACCTTGGTAACTATTTATATTTTCAATCCCAAATTTCACTAGTCTTGGTGAAACCTTCAGCTCAGTTAGAACTACCTATGCCACAAACATCCCCTATACAATCAGCCACATTATCAATTAAAAAGACACTAGGCTTGACCAAATTCATATCTAAGGTTAATCCACAGAGGGATCCCTCACCATGATAGAGGATTATATACCCCCCATTATGATTTGTTATTCAAATAAGTTATCCATTAGCACTTTATACACTAACTCCTCTAGCTAGAACTCCTCCTATAACACCTTCACTCTCTACCTCAGAATATCTAAGTCCCTTAGGAAAATAAAGGGAACTTATTATTCCTAAATGGGTTAGTGAGATGTAGGGAAAATAAGATGAGATTTAGAATTTAGTTATTACTAAATTATTTATAGTCTCTACTAGATTTGATAGTCAAATTATTACTTTATAAAGGGTGAAGAAGAGGAATGCTATAAATTTGGACACAAGAGAAGAAATAGAATTTGAGAAGAGAGAAAATATATTTCCCTTGGCCAAAAAAGATAAAAGGAATCATGTTGATCCAAATGAATATACTAAATATTTATACAATTTTGTGGATTATATTGGGGAAGTGATAAAATAAATGTACAAAAGTAAAGAAGATTCACAACATAAGCTACTAAAAAATGAAATCATATATGCCTCTCATGAAATTATAGATAGTGTGAAAAATGTAGCCACTCAGATGTATAATATTTTGAGTAATATTTGGGTTTATAGAGGAGACAAACAAATAAAGAAGACAAAGGTACTTAAGTTGTGACACTAGTTGAAGGAGTATAAATAGAACTTAAATTTTTGATTCAATGTTCCAAGAGTACTAATTTTATCAATTTTTAATTTAATATCTAGTCAAGATATAACATGGGCATTAAGCTATGTGATTACTAAAAGAGATGATGCTCTTACATGGCATAATCAGATAAATGCTCTATTTGTACATCTTTTAGAGAATGAAAAGTAGTCCTTAGAAATTTCAATGACATAAGGGTCACTAAAGTGATAACCTCTACATGTAAATTATTCAACAAGCCAAATGTTGATACCCTTATTAAAGCATCAATAAATAGATTTAAGGGGGAGGTTGAGGGCACAGTATATAAAATCAATGATAAAACTTTACAATTAATAAGTTTTGTGAAGGATAGAGTAATGAAAATAAAGACTTTAGGAGCTATTTTTAAGATCTTAAAAGTGGAATATACATGGTTGATGACTGAAACCATCAAAATTTTCAATCCCTCTTTGCTCAATTTTTATATTGTTAATAAGGAGTTCAAAGCTACCCATGTAATATTTGAAGAACTTAAGGCTAAGGTTGGAGATATAGGATTAGTATATAACACTCAACTAGTTGTAAGTGTTTCCACTTTAACACATACTTCCTAATTTCTTGGATATACAATCATGCATACTTGAAGTGGGATCATCTTGATCTCACAAAGAACAATAATGGCTACTTCAATTCCTCTAGTTGTCATTTTATCATCCTCTTCAGTTAGCGGTGCCACATTAGCACCTTTATAAATATAAATATATACTTGCATGTTTTGGTTAAATCAAAACTTTGGTTCCAAATTTATGTTTCATGTATATATTTAATTTTAATTGTAAAATTTTATTCTGGGTTGAGTATTGTACATGCATATTTTGCATGAGATTTAGACATAAGTCCTATTTTTGTAAATGTATTTTTAAACTTTTCTTGAGAGATGCATCCTTCCCCATCCAATATATTTATACTTATATCCTCTTATTCCAAATGAAGAAGAATTTTGGCTATTAGAATTAATAGAAAATTCTAAGAAAAATTTTACAATTGATCTCAATATGCAAATCTTGATTCTTTTCCAAACTTGTGGGTTGTGTAAGAATTTATATCATTTTAGTTTCTATATCTTTTAGTTTTGCATGAGTTATCTCTTTAATATATAGTATTTCATATTGATCTATTACTGATATAAATTTAATTTTCATATTTATCATAATCCCCCTTTATAAATGTGTTATTACAGTCTATCAAATGTGGTAACCTTTGATTTTATGTATTTAAGTATGTTATATTCTTGTTCCCTTTGAATCCTAAATATGTTTGATTTTTGGTGTGTTATAATAGACCACAGTAAATATCAGCCCTTGATTCCTTGTCTAACCTCTAGTTCAAGTCTTATCTTATAATTGTTTCATTTGGTACGGTCCACAAGCCTCCTTTTCTACCCTACCTTTCTCTGTTTTTAAGTTTTTTTGGCATTTCCCACCTTAGATTAGATCCATCATCAATCCACTCATCTCAAGTAGATTTAGAATCATCTATATTTGACCCATCCATGATAAATAAATTACTTCATTTATTAGTGTTATACCAAAAGGTTGTTTATAAAACCAAATACCCCATAACTCATGTCTTAGATTGAATTTCATTCATAGATCCTGAAATGTTAGACGCTACCTCATAAAGGTTTCTAGGGTGTGCATAAAACCCACATCAACATATGTTATGTGTTTATTTTATAAATTTTAATAAGGCTTCATAAAAGGATAATTATCCTTTATATTCCCTAGATGAAGTACTTCAGATTGCAAGTGGTTCTAAAATGATATATTTTTTAGATAGATTTTCAAGTTATAAGCAAGTGCTGGTAAAAAATATAAAGATAGAAGGAAGATATATTTTACCATTAAGTGGGGGAACATTTTGATATAAAATAATTCCCTTTAGATTGATAAATTTAGGAATTATATTTCAACATGCCATGAACTATGATTTTCAAGGACTTGTTGGCAAATGTATCATTATTTACATGGATGACCTCATAGTATTTTCCAAGAACATATCTGATCATGGAGATCATCTAGAGAAGATATTTTATGGTTTATAAAGGATGGAGTGTCTTTAAACCCAAATAAAATTATATTCAGAGTGACAAAAAGAAAACTACTTGAACATGTGATCATAAAAGATAGAATTTCCATTGATCTAGAATGAATTCAAGCCATATCAAAGATAGTTCCTCCAAACAATGAGAAAGAGTTGAAAAGATTATTTGGAAAGATTAATATTATAATAAATTTTATCTCAAATTTTTTATAAATTGTCAAGACTTTGAAAGCTATGCTCAAGCAAAATGCCAAAATTGAATGGACTATTGAAAATAAAAAGGCATTTCAAGATATTAAAAAATGCCATTATGTAGGCTCCAGTTCTGGATCAATCCAAATTTTAGTAAGGGTTTATTTTATATTCTTTCATTTTATATCACACATTAGCTACAATCCTTACACAAAAAAGAGAAGATAGTGAAAACTCAATTGATTTTATGAGCATTAATTTGAAAGATGCAGAATTAAAATATTCCATGATAGACAAGTAGATTTACATATTGATTAAAGTTATGAAGAATTTTAAACATTATATTTTATAGAATAAGATTAATTTTATTATCCTAGATCCATCTGTTAAGTTCACTCTTAGATAAAATGAAGTAGTTGAAAGGAGTAAGTGGATGTCTAGATTATAAGAATTTATTTTGGAAATTAAACCAGCTAAAATACTCAAAGTTTAGGGAATTATAGAACTCATGACTGATCTAGATCCATGCTTATCATTAGAAAAAATCTATGAAATACAATATAAAAAGGTGAATGGTATGACTAAGTCACACATTATCTCCTTATAGTTACATGTTCTCTAGAAGTAAATAGACAACAAAAGTGAGCTCTTAGACTCAAATCTAGACATTATATGATCAATAAAGGAGTCCTTTATAGAAGAAATTATGAAAGTATTTACTTAAGGTGTGTTTCCAAGGAAGAAGTTGCTGAAATTCTTGATAATTTACATTATAAAATAGGAAGTGCATATCCCATAGGAGATGTTATAACCCACAGAATTTTAAAGATGGGATACTATTGGCCTATAGTTTTTAAAGATGCTCACAACCATGTAAGAAAATGTCATGAATTTCAAGTCTTTGGTAAAATAGAAGTCCACACTGCTATGTCTTTACAACTAGTCATTGAGGAGAAGCCTTTTCCATAATAGGAACTAAACTTTCAGGGTGTAATAAATCCTAATTCCTCATATGGACACAAATGTATCCTAATAGCAACTGATTATTGCACTAGGTGGACATAAGTCATGGTTGTAGACATCTAAAATTGGCCACCAATGGCTTCATACCAGACTTTAGACTGATTCTTACCAACTTTTAAAAATCTAGCCTAAGAATCACTAAATGTCTCAAATTTAGCTTCATAAAATACAATTTGGCTTATAAAAAAATTAAATGGGACAAATGCGCACATCAAATTAATTTAAATCTTAAAAAATTCTAAAATAACTAAATAGAATTAATTAATAGGCAAAATCAAATCAAATACCTAAATTGAATTAACCATGATCAATTAAATGAATTATCAAAAAGGAAAATCAAAATCAAACAATATCCTTGGAATTCATAATTACCTTTTTGTGAGTTTTCAAATATCTAAAATATCTCACCCATGCCTATTCATTGCTAATCATGAGCATTTGACACCTTTTAACTCTACTAAGGTTAATTAACTATAAAGGTTAAGTTTGAACCCATTTCAAGCCCCAACTACAATCTAACTCACTTTGGGTTGGGGTTAGTTGTTGAACCTATAAATAGAAACCATTGCCTATAAAGAATAAGAGCTTGGAACATAGTAATATTATAATATTGGTTTTATGACAAGAGTGAAATCTATAGAGTTATAATGCAAAAATTATGAATCACACGCTAAGCCATCAAGCTACATTAAGATACATCAAGTAAGCATGAGCCAAACCATGGTGCCAAGGGGAGGAGGAGCTACACAACTCAATTTTTCAAAGATATCTTGAGCACAAGCTGAATAAGTCAAACACATAAATATCTTGGAGTATTCAAGTAAGGTAATAAAGGTTATTTTTATTGAATTTTAGTTGTGATTTGTGAATTGATTTTCTTCACTAAGCTCATATCCTTTGATCTAGGCAAGATATTGTTATGCATGTTAGTGTGTTTCCTTTCACTTTGATTTTATTGTGAATCTAACACATGATTTAACCACCCTTCTTGGATTTCTTCATCACAAATGGCATACCTAATGGGACTATGAGCACCCCACATAGTAAGGAGATGAATATGCAATATAAAAATTGAGAAAAGAATGCTTGAATTCCTTTAAATTTGTAATTTTAGCTTTGATTTTTCCATATTTCTAATTATTAAATTATCTTGGATCTACATAGAGACTGACATCAGTCAGGCCTAACTAACATCAATTCTATGTGACCATTATTGGTTAAAACTAATAGAGATTGGTTCTATATAACTAAAATTAGTCGATATGCAAGGCAAAACATAGTTTACAAAGATTGCATTTTAATTCTTTTTAATCATTCTTTCTTGGCATATTTGATCCTTAAACTCTCTATCTAATCCTTGCCTTGCAGGTTTTGTTGAGTTTTAGCTAACCATTGTCTAACCTAACATTTTTCTTTATTATGGTTTTTATTTTATGTTCACAAGTTGACTGACATCAATCTTAGTCAACCAATATTACTCATTTACTTCCATCATTAGTTCTCTTAGAGACCAATTGACATCGATTACCTTGAACTGGGATCAGTCAATTTTGATCAAGCACGGTCACTATGTTTTCAAAAATACAACCTGAGAGCTACTTTTCTAAATTTCATTTTCTCACAATCAAAAGTGATTCTAAGTAGGAGGCTATCTAACAATTTTAGTTTCAAGATGTGATTTGAATGAAAATTTGTAATTTTTGGTTAAAGAACATTTTGTTTTGGGATTTTAAAAGGAATCTAGTTAAATCACTCACACTTCATTTTGGGTACTAAAATGAACATGTTAGATCTTAAACACTTGGATTTTGGTGTTTAAAAGGAATTAAAATGGATAAATATTAGAAACATTTCATTTTTTATGCTTAAAAGGAATGCTTAAGTCTTGAACACTTATTTTTAGTGTTTAAAAATAAACTTAGGCTAAATCTTAAACATTTGAGTTTTGGGTGTAAAATGAACATAGATGGTTTGTACTTAAGTTTTGTTGTGAAATTATTTCAATATTTCACACTTAATTCAAGGGATCAAGTAAAGAACATCATCACATTTTAAATTGGTACCTAAAATCAAACTTCAATTGTAATTGCTTACAAACTATTTGTTGGTTTTTTTTTTTTTTTTTACAAAAACAATAGTGTGTGTATACTCTTACCCTATCCCCTATAGGGAAGTTGGGTGATCAAAAGCACCTTTTCATTGAATTTGGTGCCTATTCCAAGGCATTTAAATAAATTTACCTAGGATCTCCTCAAAACTTGTATGGTCTTAGGTGATCTAAAGGCAACCCTAAAGTCTTTCTACTAGTCATTTCTTTTTGTACAATTTGTCTTGTGAAGGGGATGTCATTCTCTCTCCCAAGTTCTTTAGGGAAGCATTGACCCAGGACTTCATCTTCTGGTATTGTTTTCACCTTATTCCATGGTGAGATATATAAATTAGGGTATCCATACTACTAGAGCCAGGGTATTAAGCAGATAACCTCTCCTTTAGTAATGAAGGCTTGAGTCAACTTTGGTCAACCAGGGGATTCCACTAAGTAGTCCAAAAATGGAATCATCATGAAAATTAATAGACCCTTGCATTATAATTTGATCAGTATGAACTAAATTTATGTGATGTTTCTTTTTTGTTATCCACACTTAGGATCAATATAGACGGTCATAACTTATAAGTTTTAATCAACCCCACTAGCCACACCTGATAGGATTTAGGATGATATACTTAATTACATTTATTTAATTTATTATTTTATTATTTGGTGTTCTATGACTAATTTTTTTATTAAACCATGTCATATATGATTTAATTTTTATATACTACTCCATTGTTTGAGGAGGCATTATGCCATCCATTTAACACCTTGATTTAACATTGTGTGTGTCACCTGATTGAAATGGATAACATTACGCTTCCCAAATCAATTCAAGTTTTGAGCCTTATATGTCTTTGAAATAAATTATGGTTAAATATTTTGATATTGATAACACCATTACACTTCTCAAATTTTTTTAAAAGGCTTATCTTGTCTTGTGTCCAAATTGTCATTGTTTAAACCATTCACATGTGCCTTATTGGATATTTGTTTTAGTACATTCATGTTATTCAGATTTGCCTATATTATTGGTTATTAAAGCCTAAGTTTTATTAAATTGAGTCTTTGATTGACTTTAACATGTTCAGAGCCAAATGTTGATTTATTTATGTTTAAGCCTCATCTTGCAGGGGTTGATACATAGATATTTCTCTTTTGAGTTGTGTAACGTAGGTTAATTGATTACCAAAAATTTTAAAATATATTATTTATGTCTTTATTTTTTTAAATAAACTTATCTTCAAATGCTTTTTGTTTAGTACCTTATACCAATTTGATCACATTTATGTCTAGAATCAAGTGCCTTGTTTATGCCAAAGTGTTCCAAGTTTGTTAGATTTAAATCATCTCTTTGTTTCAAGTCTAGATTTTGATGTTGAGTTTGGATAAAAGTCATAGCACATGCCTTGTTTTGATCCTATATTTTTATGTCATGTTTAGCCAAAATATCTATCAACTTTTCCCTTTCTTAGTTTAGACCTATTTGGAACATCTTTGGACCTAAAGTTTGGCATATTTGTTTTAGTTCATTTTACTTGATCTTGTTTGTGTGAGACATTTAAAATTAGAAATTTGATGTTATATTGTTTTTACCAAATCTTAGCATAGACATTTTGAGATATAGCTCCAACCTAGACCAAGGTAGACCTAGTTTAAACCCTTTTATCTTTTTAGGCATAGTTTTCAGAGTTTTTAGAACTCTAAGCATTTTTGTGAAGATTTCATTATTGATGCAAATATGTCTAGGTAAACTTATGGTGGAATAATGTACAATCCAAGTTATGATGGTATGGCCACATAAAATGACTTTGATTTTGATGACTTTATTTAAGAATTTTGTTTAAACCCTAGTCAAGATCCATAAAATCTAATTGGAGACCCCTATGGGGATAAGGATGATGTTATTTAGGAGACTAATCCATACCCTCACAATAATCAATCTAGGGAATAAAGTTAAGAACCTACTTATGACCTAAGCCAAAACCTTTATGAGGACAAGGATGATGTTATTTTGGAGGAGGATCTATACCCTTCTTGTAATCCTTAATTTCGGGAGCAAAGCTAAAGTACTCAAGCATAGGGTACATTGATCGATTCTTTAGGCTAGCTATAGTATTATACTCACCCTTATGTGACCACCCATTCCCCCACCTATACCAGTAAACCTCTTTTAGATTATGCAATCTACCAAGCTCCATAATGCCTAAAGAGTACCCTTATCATTATAAGACATAGTCATTTATCTTGTGTGAGAAATCAAGCTCTAAAATGCCCCAAGATTATTATTATTCTAAAACTTATTCCTCTAGCTTGTGTGATAAATCAACCTCTACAATGCCCCAAGATTATCATTATAGGACTTTATCCTTTGTCTTGTGTTAGAAATCAAGCTCCACAACACCCTCCCCTTATCATTTTAGGACCTCATCTTTTGGATTGTGTGATCAATCAAACTCCATGATGCCATACCATTACCATTTTAGGACTTCATCATTTGGCTTGTGTGAGCAATCAAGCTCTACAATGCCCTAATATTATCCAACTTTTGATCATTATTCAACTATTACCATCCATTACCTAATTTAGAAAACCCCTACTAATTGTCTAACCCCAACCAAACCAATCAGTACCTCTCCAATTGAGCTAATCATGTGAGGACCAAGTTGTATTCAAAAATGGTATTTTAAAACCAATCATAAATCAAGGCCAAGAAAACCAACCAATCTAAGATGTTTTTTTTTAAACAACCAGTTTTGATAAGTCAACATGTGATGAATCACCTTATATTACTATTCATGTTGTCAAGGAGTCTCACTCTAACAAGTCAGTATTTATTGAGTCACTTTTTAATGATTATAATTATCTTTGGGTAAATCATTACCTCAACCATATGCCTATTTTTTAAGAGCCTCTCATTGAAAAGCTAGTCTTTGAGGAGTTGTATCTTGACTTTTTTCCTACCATTAAAGAGTCTCACTTTGACAAACCAATCTTTATGGAGCCCATTATGCCATCACAGGTCATTACTTATCCTAAACCAAACATTCAATAAGAAATCATTATAGTAGCACCCATACCAGATGAAGAATCAAAATTAGAGTCAAAATTTATCCTTGAATCGACATGAAATTTAGCATCAAAATAAGAATAAATGTTAGTCTCAACATCAAATTTAGAGTCCTTTAAGTCAGACATAGATTCAGAATCAAAATACATTCATGGTTGTTACAACATGGGTTATGCATGCCTCACAAATAAATTTAAATATAATTGTGATCCTTATATGTTTTTTTAGGATGAGTACTTCAACTTTGACACAATTTATCCTAGTATATTCTATGAGGATTATGTAGCCTCCCCCCATTCAATTACCATTCCACATGCCATTACCGCTAACCAACCTAGCCATGTTATTAGCATTCCATCTTTTACAACTACTGATTGGGACCGAAAGAATCACACCTTGTTGAACTTCATCCATGGTGACATATCAATTGGAGAACATTAGGAGGCCAAGACCAAATTCATGTAGAAGAATAAAAATCTCTTAGTGAAAACTTTTTGGAGGTGCTAGGGGAAAATCAAAATCCAAACTCAGCATCTTCTAATGAAACCTTTTCAGAATCACTAGAATATAATCAAAGTCAAAAGTCAATGTTTCGTAGTGAAACCTTATCAAAGGCACTATGGGAAAATCAAGACAAATTCATTGGTGAAAACCTCTTTGAGGCACCAATAGTTGAGCATAAAATCCTTCACTTCTTGATGAATACATTATCAAAGATCAAATAAATATAGATTTTAATCTACAGCCTAATTAGATGGTATATACTCTTAGACCTAAATAACAGAAGAATTTAGTTGTCCTTTAGAGAGCATATTCATAAGTATTCATCCCCACCACATCTAAAGTTATGTCAAATTTAGAATCAATAACATTGTGTGTGCCTAAAAATATTGATCCTTATTTTTTTCCCCACCATTATACATTCCATTATCATCCACCATTATATTTCCCAATCAAACCTATCATCCAACATTTATCCCTATCTACCATTCTTAGTTGCACTTTCCTTTATAGAGGCTATAAAGATAACTTATCTAAAAGTTTAAAGGAGATAAAATCAATGACTAACAAAGATCATAATAACATCATTTGAATCCAAATTTGTAGCTAGTTCTTGATAGAATAGATATTCAAATGAGGTGTGGTATAGCAATTTACATGATTGATTATTCTAGTTGTATTATGTTTTGAGCATGATGAGCATCTCCAAATCAGAAAGAACATTATAAACATTCACTTAGGCTAAAAACATGTACCATACCATTTTTATTTGCCATTCCTTTTACTATTGTTTCATACCCTTGCCATTTTCTTTCCCACTTCGGGGAAACCCTCTTACCATTCTATCCAATCTTCATACCAAAATAGTTTCATAACATTTTACCATATATCATCCTACCAAGTCATTCTTATTAGACAAAAGCCTATTTTTAGCCATCTTACTATAACATGTTTGACCTTGGTTCATCCATTGGTTCCGATTTCAACATGAATAATCAAATTCGTTTTAGCAATTGTTTTGAGAATTATAGATAGAGGTCATATTTTGGATCAGTATGGCGAAAGTTTTGGCAATTGCATCCTTGATTTATTATTTCATTCTATCCCATGCCTTGTTTATGTGAGCCTAATTATAACCATCTTTGGGTAAATCAGTGTCTCATTGTTCTTGTTACTAATTATAATAATCTATGGGCAAATTAATATCATTGATCTATGTCATTACTTCCTAATTATACTACATATGGGCAAACTAGGGGAAACATTTATTTATTGTGCCCTAACATACCAACTTGTCATTCCTATGTTTTAATATGCCATTATGACAACTATGCCTATTTTATTTGAATTGGATACTATACTAGTTAGATTCTTATGTTATTATGTGGAGTTAATGTGACCTAAGGCCATTTAAGGACTATGTAGGCTATGCTCCATTCACATTGAGGTCATCTCAATCCCCCTTTTTTATATGCTCTCACTATTTTATGAGCAATTTTAATTGAAATGCTCTTGTTATTTTATGAGCTTGGACCATTTAGTATCTCATTATTATCAATTGATTTGAGATGATCCAAACTCCAAAAACATTTGTAAAAGTATTTAGAAAAAACTAAAAACATTGACCACTTATTTACCTTAAAGATTCTAGGAACCCTCACTAAGTCATAAGAAATCATTTGTCACTTAGTTTGCCTATCCTTTTTGGTCTTTTATCCCACTCTTTCATTATTTTGAGAGCTCATTCCCAAATCATTATATACCACAAATCTTGTTTTTCCTTTCATCATTTTTTCTATCCCATTTCCTAGGAAAAGTACATTTGATCTAAAGTTTTATCAGATATTTTGTTCATGAAAGTATGTAGGCAACATCCACTTTCTTAGTACATATGGAGTTAACTTGACCACACCCTTCATTTTCTTTTATTCCCCCATTATGTTTATTTGTTAAGTTATCACCTATTTTTTAGGGGTAATGATCTTCATCTTGTTTGTGTCATATTGTGTGTTAATATTATGATTAACCATTATTTATTTGTTTGTTTGTTCCTCTTTATTTAGTTTATTTTTCTTTGTGTTTTATTTCTTTGTTTGTTTATGTGCATATTGTTTGATTTAAGTACTATTGCCTTAATTCAATGTATGGGTGTTTAGTATTTGATTCCTTACACATTATTTTTTAATCCATCCATATTCATACATCAATATTGTCATCATGGTTTTTATCATTGGTGTATTATTTTCAATTGAGTAATAGATTGGGAGTTAGTGCTTATGCATATTCCAGCCAACTCCTCATGGTGTTCTATCATGAACCCTATCATCACATGTTATAGTAAAAATCAGCTTTAGAAAGTCTACACAGAAAATGTATCAATGATATCTCCTTGGCAATAGCTTCAACACCAATCCTAACCTAAGCCAAATCATATCCCAAATAGAGTAAATAAACAATGAAATAATTTTACTACTTACCAACTTAGATGAGCATATCCCTAATCGTAGGTTGCCTAATTCATCTTTATCTTTTGTATTCAACTTCACATCATTTTTTTCATCATCATGTTTTACACTATCAGGATATAATGCTTATAACTGCCTTTGGGCAAACCATTTTACACCATCTCACTTGTATATTCATATCATATTTGCCACTATCAAGGTCCAATGATTATAATTATCAATGGAAAAATCATTATACACCATCCCACTTGAATTTCTAGTGATTATAGATGCCTTTAGAAAAATCATTGCATTTTCACCAATTTGAGGGTTAATGATTATAACCACTTTTGGTCAAATTATTCACTTTTTTCCACCCAACAAGGGCTTGTTTACCATAATTAGGGTATAATACTTATAACCACCTTTGGACAAACCATTGTATATCATCCTACTTGCATATTTCATATCATATTTATCATTATCAAGGTCCAATTATTATAACTTCCTATGGGAAAATCATTGTACACTATCCCGCTTGCATTCTCAATAATTCTAACCACCTTTGGATAAATCATTATGTTTTTATATGTTTGATCCACTCATTTCCTTCTTTCAAGGGACCATTTTCTTAACCCTTTGCCAACTACTCCCTTTATGGGGTCCCTTATATTTTATCCATTACCATTGAAGAAATAAGCACACAGAATATTTTTATTTTTTAATAAGATATTACTATACTTATAACTTATAATGCCTTCCTAAATGAGGAAAAAATTGTAGACATCTAAAATTAGCCACCAATGGCTTCATACCAGACTTAAGATTGATTCTTACTAACCTTTGAAAATCTAGCCTAAGAATCATTAAATGTCTCAAATTTGACTTCATAAAATATAATTTGGCTTATAAAATAATTAAATAGGACAAATGCACGCATCAAATTAATTCAAATCTAGAAAAATGCTAAAATGCTTAAACAAAATCAATTAATATACAAAATCAAATCAAATGCCTAAATTGAATTAACCATGAATAATTAAATGAATTATCAAAAAGGAAATTCAAAATCAAAGAATATCTTAAGAGTTTATAATTATTTTTTTGTGAGTTATCAAATATCCAAAATATCCCACCCATTCCTATGCATGTCTAATCATGACAATTTGACACTTTTTAACTCTATTAGGGTTAATTAACTCATAAAGGCTAGGTTTGAACCCATTCTAAGCCCCAACTACACACTAACTCACTTTGGGTTGAAGTTAGTTTCTAAACTTATAAATAGAAGCCATTGCCTATAAATAATAAGAGCTTGGAACATAGTAATGTTATAATGTTGGTTTTATGACAAGAGTGAAATCTATAGAGTTATAATGCCAAAATTGTGAATCACAAGCCAAGCCATCAAGCTATCAAGCAAGCATGATCTAAACCATGGTGTTAAGGGGAGAAGAAGCCACACAACTCCATTCACCAAAGATATCTTGAGCACAAGTCAAGCAAGCCAAATAAAAAAATCTCTTTGAACAGTCAAAGAAGGTAAGAAAGGTTATTTTTATTGCATTTTAGTTGTGATTTATCAATTGTTTTTCTTCACTAAGCTCCCCATTTGATCTACGCAAGATAGTGTTATGTAAGTTAGTGTGTTTCATTTTGTTTTGATTTCATTGTGAAGCTAACACATGATGTAACCACCCTACTTGGATTCCTTGATCACATTGGCCACCAAAAATTATAGAACGTAGGATGGTAACAAATTTATAAAATAGAATGTATTGACTAGATTTTGGACTCCATTTTCTATAGTATGTGATAATAAACCAACATTTCAATCTATTAAATCTAGAAAATGGGCCCATGATAATCATATCATCATCATATTTTCATCTAATTATTACCCACATGAAAATGGAGTGGATGAATCCACTAATAATAATTTGATATATGTTATTAAGAACTTAGCTCAAGATAAACTTAGAGAATGGCATCTACCGTTGAAGCATGCATTGTGGGCAGACCAAACTAGACATAAGCAATCTCTCAAGGATTCACCATTTTTGGTAGTATATGGACAACAACCATTATTACATATTACTCTTAAATTACTAGCATATCAGTTCATTCAAAAATATATAGAGAAAATGAGAAGACCTAGTCCATATTATTCAATAAAATTGAGATGAAAGATGCATGTACTAAGGCATTACATAATTTTAGAAAACATCAAGATATCATGAAGAGATAGTTTGACAAGAGATATAAGAATAAAGTCTATAAAATTTTAGACATTATCTTCTTGTGGGATAAAATACATGAAAAGGAGGGACAACATCACAAGTTCACACCTATGTGGATTGGACCATATCATATTACTGACATTCTGGATAACAATAATTTTTAGTTGAAAGACCTCCAAGGTAATGATCTCAATCTTCCTGCCAATGATCAATTTTTGAAGCACTATTTCATGGCTACTCCATCTAGAAGTGATTCTAAATGATTGTAAGTTTTTAGTAGATTTAAGCTTAGATTAGGTTTTTATATTTTCTTAGAGTAGTTTCTCTATTTTTTGTGTTTTCTTTTATTGCTTTCTAAGAGTAGGTTCTGGATTTCAGCATCTTTGCTTGGTTAGTTGGTTTTACTATTTTCTAGGTTAATGATGTTTGTTTTAGAATACCCAAGTAAGTTTCTTATGTTGGAATCATTTAAATCCCTTTTACATGCTTATAATAAATAGCTTCACTACAAGTTATTCACAAGGAATGATTATGGTGTACCAAAAATCTTGAATTTAGGTATGTAATGTAATTTAGATCAGGTTTTATCTAAATTGAATGAATTCACCAGGTTTATAAAAGTTACTCTAAGATTTTCATGTGAATTTAGAAAGACCTATCATTTTCAAAATATTTGGAATGAAAAATAATGAATAGTGAGATAAATACATTCTAACAGGGACATATCGACACATAATAACTCTTTTTATTTCCTAATAACCATCCAATAGTGGTTCCCAATGTGAACCCCATTGGTGTTCTATGATGTCAAGATTATATGAGTATAAATATACGTAAAACCAAAGAAAAAAAAGTGCAAAGAAAGATCAATGGATCAAAATCATATGAACCCATGGGTAAAAGAGATTCAAACAACCTATATCAGGGCTATATATGTATGAATGGTAGTATAGCAAGGCTTTGAGTGTAATCATAGGTATCTTTATTAGGGCTATAGATGCCTATCTAGAAAAATAATAATTCTCAGGCTTCTTGATTACTATTGAATTCAAAAGTGTCAAAATGAAACCCATAATTTTTTTCATTAATCTAATAAAATTCTCATGAAAAAGGGTCAATGAATTTCACATATTCACATAGAGATCTTGTGGAATGAGAAGGGATAGTATTCTACATGGAAAATTAAGAGTCTCTTTCATTTATCTAATTTATTCATTCTTTTTATGTAAGGTTTGTAGTTTTAATGAAGTACATTACTAAAAGTTTTGGGTTCTCAAATTCTCAGGAGTATTTCCCTATGAGTCACCATTTTTTATTTCTCAAAACCCCCCATTTTTAGATTTATAAATAGGGACCCATGATTTTTTATAACTATTTTTTATCAATCTTATAAATCTTACAAGACCTTGATAATGTGCATTTATATTATATACTAAGGTTTTTTCATGCTTCAATTTCATGGAATCATGTTTTTGACATCAATGTATCTATCAACATGTTCACATGTGTAATGATATTTTCCCTATGCTATATTAGAAAACTAGATTGATATATATCTATGATATGTTTGATCAATGTATTATTTGAATGCCTAAGACCACAATTCTATTTCTTAACCTCCATTATACTTTATTTGAATCCATGAATGCCATAATTTTTGAATAATATATTAAATCTTATGCACATTTATTGGCCTTTATGATCTAGATTCATGATTCAAATGTTTTATTTATCAATTTTAAGACTAACATATTAATCCCATTTTGAGTTGTTCTTTGGTTAGTAACTGAAGATAGATTTTTAGATGTTAATTTTATTACATATTCTATAGTCTTATAAACCCCCAAATCAACCATCGATCATCCATGTGGCTTAATCATGTTATCCTTAGTAGATCAGTGTTCATAAAAGTTTATATGTCTAAAAGAGTCTTTGAGTCTTGTCAACCATCCATGTGTCCTAATCCTGAAGACCCAAAGCATCATGATAATGAAAAAAATTGTTGGGGTTATTTTATTTACTTAAGCATAGCTTTCCTTAGGCATGTGCTTAAGTGACTAAAAACCTAATGTGTTGGTAGATTGGTATTTTTTGAAAGAATGAGTTCTTGTGTGCTCACCTAAAACATGAAACGAGGGACCAGTTCCCATTGGTTTTATCACATGAGGGTATACTAACAGATAGGGTCACTCAAACATATACACATTACTTAATGATCAAAAATAAAAATAAAGTAAAAATGATCATTGTGATCCTAAACTTGGTTTATTGAACAACATATAAGATAATTAATAACATTATCTCATAGTCATCAAAATAATAATATTAAAATTACACAATTTCCATTCATCATATTAATAAGTGATTCAAAGATTACATAGTTCCAATGTATAATAAAACTCACTCATATAACTCTATCAATACTATTCAATTAATTATAATAATAATAATATCAAAAACAAAATCCTCAATCACATAAACAATAACAACCTTAAAATTTTCTATTCAGGGGTATTTATACTTGGTTCCCTGACCAAGTAGTTATAATCATAATTACACAAATAATGACTCACCAATAATTATAAACACACTTTAGTCATGGTAGCCAATTACAATGATTTCCTAAGGACTTGGTCCTATGTGCCCCTATATTCTCTCTTCAGTGTTAGATCCTCCTTACCAATCACCTATACTCCCATGGTCTAGTGCTAGATTTGTGCTTGACTTAGTCTCTTTCATCCCTACAAATCACTCCCTAACTATGTCCTACTTCTCATGCACTCCCCAAGTCTTCTATTTAGTTTTGAGTCCTTCATTCTTGGGTTCTCCATTTATTACACACACTCATTCTAATTTGTTCCTCCCATTGAATGGAATCTCATGTCATGGTCTTTTATGCCATGCCTTTCCACACTATTTATTCCAAAAAAGACTTAGATAAAATTTGGGGTCCAACATAAACCTACATTATGCCATTATTCCATACTAATCTAAGCATTAGTCTCAAGCTCTATCAAAAACTTTGGTCCAATTTTCTTGATCTACTTCTTGACACCTTCCTAATGTGATAAGGTGTTCAACAACTTGGTCATTAATTCTTCAATTGCCACTTTGAGCTTCTTTGTCTCCTCGGGTTGGTTGAGACACTTACCTACTTTATTTACCAAATGTTCAAGGGATGTGGAATCATCTTTATGATTGGCTTTAAGTGTAGTGACCTTAGCAATGACCTATCCTTAGAGACCACAAAGTTATAATTTATTTCTTATCTATGATTGCTTATTGTTTCCTCCATGGCCTCTACATCTTTAAATGCTTTGGCATGCTCTGAGTAGTATTTTATAAGGCATTAGCAATCAGTTGTTATTTAAGATCTTTTACCTAAATCCAAACTTCCAAAATCTTATTGGGTCATGCCAAATTTTCAAAAACCCCATCTAAAATGGGAATAGTATCACAAATTTTGTGCAATACTCTCTTATACACCTCCACAGCTTTTAAAAACTTCTTTATTGCCCAAGTTTGTTCATCCCAAGGGCTAGGATTTTCTTTGCATCATTTCAATAGGAGTTCCACCAAGGTTTCTAGATTTTCTATAACCTCACCAGATATGGGTAATATATCCATGAGCATTGGTTCTTGTCTCAAAATTTCCTTGTAGTAATACTTTTGTGTTGGTAGTTATCTCCACTTCCAACAAGCACTTAATCTCAGCCAGCTCTTTATCCAGCTTTGTCTTGATTGTGACCTCATTCGTATACATCACCACCATATTTGCATGTTTTTCTAGGCTTGCCATGCATAAAAATTTATAATGGCATTCTACCTTACAACATTAAGTGCCAATTTTAAGTGTGTTTTACTAGCATTTATAGGGGTAAGATATCATGGATCTACCCAAAGGGTACTAGGAAACACCATAACTTCTTAATCTATTATAAGACTATTATAGGGCATGTCAAATTAGCATTATTTAGTATACATATCAAATAATAATTAAATATCCCATAGAGTCTAATTACATGCATACTCTTGTACAAAATGAGAATACATATAAAATCTTGTCAGGTACTCCCTTATGGTACTTGGCATGGAGGGTCATGGTTGCATCAGTATTTTCGATTCTTAGAATGAAGTCATCAACTAACTCTTTCCCCTTTAATGGGTCTCACTTAAGTATCTCAACTTTCATGTCTTCACCTTAGTGAGTATCCCTAATGTCAATCCCACTCATTCCCAAAAACATTTTAGAACCATCCCTCTCTTTACCAAGTATATCTTTAACTTCTATTTATGCCTCCTCAAGGGTGGTCTCTTTTTTGGGATTCCTTTGTGTTTTCTCTCTCATTCCTTCATGCTTTTAATTATATAAATGGGATAATATACATGGAATTTGTAGGATATGTTGGGAGTAAGGATAAAGTGTTAGGAGTTAATATTTGTGTGAAAGGTTTGTAGAGCCTCCTTGGTATGAAATTACCAAGATTTGTATATGTTGAAGAAGTATTTGAGACTTGTTAAAATTAATAAGAAGGGTGTGAATTTTTGAATCCATTAGATATATTAAGGAATGTGAACTCATGTGGAAGACCAGAGTGAATATGAATGAGGAGCTTAGTATCTTATACTATAGGACTTAGAAAATGAAGTTGAGAGTAGATTTCTTAGAGATGTGGTAAGGCTTGGTGGTAAACCAAAGATGGAGACACCTTGCTATTTTGAGATGATTAGGAACATAAATCAAAGAATACAGCTAAAAAATTTAGTAAAAATCATCATAGGACTTGTAAAAACTCAAAAAATACTCAATTTTCCTTGGGTATGAGGTTTATACCTCACTATGTTATCTCAAAGGTCAGCTATGCTAAAAAAATCAGGTTTTGGCAAAGCAAGCTAGTGAGTACAAAATGGGCAAAGGACTTGATTTGGTGCTTTGGGAACCTAATTAAACATGTAATGATGTGTATTTAAGGAAAATAGGTGATATAAAATAACTATATCAATATTATACCCATTTAGGTGACTAAAATACCCCCTATATATAGTCTAACTAGGTAAGTCCTCACTAGGCGTAATTGATGAAAAGGAAAAGTTGATGAGGGAGAGTACTTGGAAGTATTTAGGGTGAATTTTTGGGTTTATAAAAATATAGGAAAGCATGAATAACATACCATAAAGGATGAAAACTTTATTATAATGTCTAGATGCTCAAAGGTGTAGACAGGCCTATTAGGCATGGTTCAAGCGTAAGGCCAATTGGAGGTCCAACCTCATTTCTAGATATTGGTGAGCCATCTAGATTATTGATACATGTTGAGAAGATGTAAATATACATTTATGAACTTGTATAACGTATTTAAACATAAAAAAATTCAATTCTAACTCTATGATAGTCCAAACATGCAAAAAGGGGTAAAAACAAGCTCGATGGGGTATATTCAAGTGTTCATATATCATTTAAGGTAGTACATGGGAACCAAAGGAATTTTAAGGGGTTATAAGGGTCCATTTTAATCATTTTTTTGGAATTTAGTGGCAGGTCCAATTTCAAAGATTCATGAACAAAGCTTAAGACCCAGTTGTTGTGTCAGTGAAAGTGTCTTTTCAAAGATGAGAGTAACTCATTCTTATTTTATAACAAATATTTCTTGGGTCCCTTTAAAAATCTATATTTGTTCTTCCATGTCACTATCCTTAGGTTCTATTGTTTACTATTCCAAGGGAATAGTCTATGTTGCTAGATTTGTGCCTTCAAGTTGACTAACTAGTGGGTTCATTTTTAGTGGTACATGGTTAGTCTTTTGTCTTTTTAAAGGTTATAGCTAAGTGCTTGTACTATAATCATGCCCTAAGTTATTTTGCTTATTTTCTTTCACTATTTTTAGAGTAAGTCTTTATCTTTCATGCTTTGCACTCATTGAAGATTTATTCTAGGGTTTCAACGTGTAGAATAAAAAATGAATTGAATTACCCACCAAAGTTTTTTGAAATTTTATGTCAATTTTGTCTAAATCCATCATTTACCTATATGATTTATTCTTTGGATATACATATAGTTGTTAGAGGATGTGATTCCTCATGTTAATTTTTTTTGCGATAATGTTCACTAGTTACACGTCATATATCTAGTTGACAATGTTCATGAAGTATTGCTTCCTCAAAGCATATGGTAGCTTGAGACATGTAAATAACTCTCCAAAAGGATCCATATATATGAGTGCAAGGGAAAAATGTTGCTTAACAACAAATTTGGCCTGGTCTCCAACCTGTGTAAGTAAGTCTTTTAGAATTCTCCACTCCTAAAAGGATTCCTTCATCCCATCATACCATCCATTCATTTTAACTTTATGAGATGGGGTGATTGGTCTAGAGTAGGTGAATTCCTTATATCACTTTGTGGGGCACTTATTCTTAAGTGGGTATTCCCATTTTAGCTCTATAGAGGTGTAGTCAAGTACACCAATCTCATTGAACACCATCAATAATAAGAATTCACCCTATGCAAACCTTTGGTTAGGTAACTAGTGGGCATTTTTTTCATCTTCTATAATTTTGGTAGTGAAGTACTACACCCAGTTATACTTGATTCCCTTGATGACCTATTGAGCAACATATAGGTGGGCCATATCCACCTCTTTCTACTTATCCTCATATCTAACCTTGGTCATTATGATATACACTGACACTCTGAGGGTGGGATCTTAAAGACTTTTAATGTGCATGGCATGGCTTTACTTTTGGTATTCAAGTGTTATGGTAGTTTTTTATATCTCATCTTGGTCCTACAAATCATAGGCAAGGTCCATGCCTGAGCAATACGACCCTATGACTTTGTTTATTCATTCTATTGTAATTCTCATATGGAACCTAGAAAAATCAATATAATCTTTGTACACCCATGAGATCAAAACTTCACTGCTTCAACTGGATTTTTAAAGTAAGGAACATTGAATAGTTAAAAAATGCTAGCATCATTTAAAGCATTCAAAATATTTAATCCATACACTAATTCACTCTTGGTGTTATGGTACTCTACCCAGTAGTCACACTATAGCTCTACTTCATTTTTAGGCTGCCAGTGTATGTAATCAAAGACATTACAAGTGGGCACATTGGACACCAAGTGTTTTGCATGTAGTACCACCTCTGGGTATTTCTTCTCTTCAATCATCAATGGCAGTGGAGGGGGCATAATATCCTTATTATCTGCATAGTTAACCATATCCATATCTATGTATCTTACACATGCTCCAAATTCTATAAGTTCCTCTTATCTGATTAGTATAGTCTCTCCACCCATACTCAACTCTTCTTTCTCTACAATCATAGGTAATGGTTCATTTTATTGGACCTTTTTTATTTGGTTGCATCACCCTTTGTGGATCCCTAAGGTTGAGGCACATCGTTTAATCTTCCTAAGGAAATATGTGGTTGCTTATATCTTAATTTGGCTCTCCTAATTCAATGCCCTATAATGGTAGACTTTGACCTCTACAACTTGCAACTCCAAAAATTCGTATATCCTTAAAATTTTCATGACACTTTATCTATTCCTCTCAAATAATACAATCAGCAAGACTTGAAAATCATTGAATCAATTATTTTTCACTCATAAGATTAAAAATCATTCTACAATAGTTTAAATACGTTCCTTTGGCTCTGTGAGTTCATAATCATAATAATTTTAAAATGTGAAATGACCCATGTTTAACCTTTTATAGGCTCAAGGGAGTAACTTTCATTTACTACCCCCTTCCTCTACCATCACTTCCCATAATAAATGTGAATAACAATATTTCCACAATATAATTTTAACACACTTGCCATTACCATAACTCTCCTTGTATTAATTTCATGTCCCTTCATGTTCTTTTCTATTGGAATCAAAAAAACTAAGAGGGGGGGTGAATCAATGTGAAAACTCTTATTTAAATTACATATATCATTCACTATTCATTCAAACAAGTCTAGATATATAACAATGCATAATAAATCATTCATACAAGCATGAAGCATGAACATAATACATGAACACAAGATTTATATGGGAAACCCTCTTGGGAGATAAAACCCACTAACACATATATTTTATTACATTAATATAAACAGTTAACCAAAATGTATTGAGGCACCAACCCCACAAGGAGCACCAACACAACTAGTCCTTTAGCAAACACCAATTTTTAAGGAAGCACCAACCCCCTAGGTAACTCAGTACCAACTTAACTACCTTCAACCTCTGATTATCTTATGACATATTTTTCTCACTCAACTAAATATTACCACCTTATTTTTTATCTTCTCACTCTTCTATCTCTCTCAAACAACCTATTAGTCTTTCTCATTCAACTAGCCCTTTCTTTGGCATAATTAGGTCATATGACCTTGATTATCACCTATAAAAACATAGTTATAAATTCATGAAATATTTAATAAACCTATATATGTTATTTACACCCTCTACCTAGTTTTCAAAACTCTAAATCATTTTCTCATATCTGCAATCTTCTAACTAGTCAAATTAGGCCTATTAAACCTTCTCTTTATACTTCATTCTTGCTCTCAACCATCTTGGTCAGACAAGAACCTCACCATAATTAAATAAACCTTGTAATATATCCAAAAAAAAATTCACAATTAAAACAACCATTTCATATGTTGGTCACCACCCATAAGGACTAAAACCACCTTTAGGCCTAATAGACACATAATGCAATTAGGCCTTCTCAAGGCACACATTTCACCTTGACCACATTAAAACACCATGAGCCTCCAAAAATGGATTAAAAACTTCTAAAATAATTAAATCATACCTTTTAAAATATCCCTTTGGGTCCCAAACAACATTTATCACATTTCACTCCTTGAACCGCATAATTAGGTCTACTTAGAATTAGGCCTTCTCACTGCCAAAAAGTTTATCTTACAAATCTGAATCATACACTCAAATTTTACACATAACCCAAATAAAAAATCATGTTTATATAACCTTAATTAACTCAATTTAAACACCAATTCCATTATCTTTCACCATATATGTAAAAATACCTCAAACTGATCAACCTTATATGCTCACTTAGAACTGCACATAGGCTTCAAAAACCCAGTCAAAATCCTTTGACTTTTCACTCATTCATAGGAGTTTTTCATGCATAAAATACATTAAAAATAACCTATGATTTGTATAAAACATATTCACAAGCATTTTATTCTTAAACTATGAGCAAAATGACTCAAGAATATCATTCTCACACACAAAAAATTGCATGTTGCTCCAAAAAAACTAATAATGAAAATAAATATTTAGAACACCTATGTCAAAAAATTTATAAACTTTAAATGAGTTTAAATAATATTTAAAAATACTTAAATTATATTTTAATATATATACTACAAATTTCAATATCAATATTGGTCTTATAGACCAATCTCATGCCTTCACCCTACACAAACCTCATTGTGTTAGACAAGTCACTTTGAGAACAAATTTTTGCTTGTATATGATCATAATAAAAATTTATAACCAAATATTATATGATATGTATGTATTTAAAAATTACCGCATGCATTTGGATCTATCATTAATCCACTACAACCCATCCCTGATCTCATTCTCACTTCTGTCTAGTTTTCTCACTATCTTCCTCATTAAGCTTATTTTGTGATAGGTCAACTTTCATGACTAGTTTAACATATTTAAATTTTTTAACCTACTTATAAACTTAAATTTTCACAAACTCTAAGTCTCACACATCATCCTCCAATCACTTTCATGCTTTGACCTGGTCAACCCTACTTACTATATCAAAAATTTAAGAAATAAGGGGTTTCCTATAGATTCCACTCACTCTTCTGATAGATCAATGCCACCTAGAGAAACATATAAGAGTCCTCTAGATTTTAAAAACATCAAATTAAGTCAACCAAACCATTTTCATCCACTTCAAATAATATCTTCCATATCAGGTCACAATGAAGGTTTTAGGAGGTTTTAGACTACCTTCCATTCTTAGTAATCATTCATAAAAGATTGCCCCTCAAATCCAAAACCAATGCCAGTAAATTAAAGATATGACTCTTTCCAAATTTCCATAAACTTCTCAATATCTCATTAAAAGGTTTAAGGTGCCAATGATCATAATAAAATCCTTCTCAAATCTACAACACCCCATTATGTGCACATAAAAAACATCAACACCAATTTTCACACTTTTTATTTTAGGATATGACCTTAAACTTGGTCAACACACTTAAAATAACCTCTCACACATCTAAAAATTATCTTAATATATTTGTCACCTTGTAAAATTAACTTGACCCCTCATTAGGCCAAACTAGGTTTCTTTGCATATTAAGCCTTAAACTCTTAGTCATACTTAGACCTTCAACACACCTTAAAACATTTTTCACTACTCTTAATACCTCATTATCATATCATACAACCTCATACCATGTTCATACACTACCAACCTTCTTCACATAAGTCTCATATTGTTCACCTCAACATGCTACCAAGCCTATGCCATCTCACTAAGTCTCTCAAGTATATGACTCATGAAATCAGTCTCAAGAACAATAAAGGAATGACATAAATGAAACTTTCATGAAATCAATAAAAACTTCATGTATACCTTAGAACACATTATCAATAATCTCCCCCTTTATCATTGATGTCAACCACTCATTGATGCAAATCATTCAAATGAGCTTCTCTTATTGGGATACATCTCCCCCATACAGATCAATCTCCCCCTTTGACATTAATGGAAAATCACTACTTACAATAAAAACTCTAGTTGTGAAAGATCATATAAATAGGCTCATCCTATCTCATTTTATACTTCAGACATATTCGTCTTGACAAAATGATATGACTCCCTCTTTGACCTCATAGCTTTTGCACTTCTTTCCTATTCTTGGAGCTAAAACACCTCTTTATCAACTCCCCTTAAATAATTTTACTTGATCAGTGACCACTAGGAATAGGAATCACACCTAATTCCTATCTCAGATGTTCAAAATTATCCTTTAGAAGAGGCTTAGTCAAGATATCTATAATTTGATCCTTGGTAGACATGAATTCAAGATTAATACTTTGTTCACTCACCTATTCTCCTAAGAAATAATACTTGATAGGTATGTAATTGATCCTTTAATGCATGGTAGGATTCTTTGAAACACTTATGGCACTAATATTATCATAAAGAATATGACTAGGACCATCAAACTCCACCGTGTAGTCTCTTAAGGTTTGTCTTATCCATAACACCTTAATAAAACATGAAGCTATTTCAATGTACTCAACGTCACAAGTAGATAAAGCCATTGATGGTTGATTATTGATTGTCTATGAGACTAGGTATTTACCTAAGAAGAAGGCTCTTCCACTAGTGTTTTTTCTTTGATCTAGACTTCTAGAATAATTTGCATCTATATAGGTTATTAGATCAAACTTATTACTCATTGGGTACCATAATTCATACTCCATAGTTCCCTTGAGATACCTAAGTATCCTCTTAACTAATTATAGATGAATTTTCTTAGGATATGCTTGAAATATTCCCACAATCCCTACTACTTGCATGATGTCAAGCTAGAGGTATTAGCATATAACAAACTCATAATCATGGATCTATATTTTATCTGATTGACCCTTAAGGATTCATCCTCCTTATCTTGCATCATGTAACCATAGGTGTACTTATAGCCTTACAATCTTCCATTTCAAACTTATTTAACATCTCTTTTATATACTTGACCTATGAAATGAACATACCTTTTTCAGATTGATTGATTTGAATTCTAAGAAAGAAGGATAGTTATCCAAGCATAGACATTTCAAATTCTAACTTCATCAGCTCTGCAAAGGCCTTGATCATGTTCTTATTGGTTCCATAAAAGATGATATCATCCACATATACCACCATTATCAACTTATGGTCATTTTTAGTCTTGATATACAAGGTACTACCTGCAACTCCTCTCTTGAAAACCTTGATCCATTAGATACTTGTCTAGTCTTGTATACCAAGCTCTAGGGGCTTGTTTTAGACCATAGAGGGAATTCTTCAACCTAAAGACATAATCCTTATTATCAATCACTAATAAACCCTCAGGTTTCTCAATGTATACTTCTTCCTCAAAATTCCTATTTAATAAAATTGACTTGACATCCATCTAGTATATCTTGAAGCCTTTACAACCTGCATAGGAAATAAACATCCTAATATCCTTTAACCTTACTACATGAGCAAAGGTTTCCTCAAAGTCCACTCCTACTAGATCATATCTTTTACATACTATTCTAACCTTGTTTCTGGTGACTTCTCCATTCTCATTTAACTTATTTTTGAACACCTATTTTGTACCAATGATATTTTGTCTCTAGGCCTAGGTACTGACTCCCAAGTCTCATTCTTTTCAATTTGATTTAACGCCTCATTCATGGAATCTATCCAAAACTTGTCTTCAATTGATTATACATATATTTTAGCTTCAAATTTGGATAGTAAGGAAGTATTCTCTTGATTAACATCACTCACCATTCTTCTCCTTATTTGTATACCTGCACTTTTGTTTCTAATGATCTGAGATTCAGGATGATCTTTTTGAATCTACCTAGAAGGACCTATTGAGTCCTTTCTTAAATTTATTCTTCATACTCATCTATCTCTATTTTGCCTTCATCATTATTTGATTGAGACTATGATTTCTTTACCTCATCAACCTTCACATTTTTTCTCTCCACTATATTTTACAACCTCTTATTGTAACATTTGTAGGTATCACTTAATAATTAATATCCCAAGTAAATACCTTCATTAGACTTTGATTTAAACTTTCCTAAGTCCTCATCATCTATCCTAATATAACATTTACTTCTAAATACCTTAAAATGTTCCACACTTTCAAAATTCATATGGAGTCTTATCACCATTGATCCTAATCTATCCTCTATTCAAAGTGTAAACTACAATAACCATAACTTCTCTCTAGTATCCATCAAACAACTTTGACTCGTTCAATATGGTCCTTGCCATTTCTTGAACTATTATGTTCTTGTTTTCAACTGCCCCATTCTATTGAGGTATTCTAGCAGTTGATAATTATCTTATTATTCCATTGACATCACAAAACTCATCAAATTCATTTGACCAAAACTCTCCTCCTTTGTCAGACCTAAGACACTTGATCTTCACATTTATTTTATTTTCAAACAAAGACTTGAAATTTTATAACCTACCTAAATCTTCTAACTTCTCTTTCAATAATTCTACCCAAGTCATCATTTTGAAGTCATGTATAAGAAACATGAATTAGTTGTCACCTTGAATACTTTGAGTCCTTTTAGGAAGACATAGATCAGTATGAATTAATTCTAAAGGTCTACTATTTGAGTATTCTTTAGACTTGAATCTCCTCCTAGTTTGTTTACCATGTTGACATGCCTTGAAAAAAGCATCTATAGGTTTGAATATTTTGGGCATATTCTTCATGGATCCCTTGGAGATGATATTGACAAGATTGTCAAAGTTAATATGACCTAACCTCTTATTCCATAGCTAACTTTCATCTACCTTGCTCATAAATCACTTCTCTTTTGTGATCTCATTCAATATTTATAGAATATTCTTAGTTCTCTTAGATTTATAAATCAACCTTCTTGGTTTTTCTCTCCTTATCGTATATCCTTTGTCATGAAAATTTAGGGTATGTCCTTGGATGCACATTTGACTTACACTCAAGAAGTTGTGTTTCAATCCATCTACATATAATACATTTTATGTCTTAGTCTTCCCATTGTCTAAGCTCAATCTACCTTTGCCAACTATATTAGCAAATGTATTATTTCCAAACCTCACTGAACCTATGTCATTATTATCCAAGGTGATGAATTTTCTATTATCTCATGTCATGTGACTTGAATAGACATTATCTATATACCACTTCAAATATTTATTATGAGTATGAAAGGTAGACTAGGCTATCATAGACTCTTCTCCTCTAGATTCCTTCTTCTCTTTCATCTTACCTGTAGGGTATGATTTCTTGATCCATTCTTTAGTATCATGAATACATGTCTTCTTAACATGACAAGTTTTCCTTATAGATTTTCTTGCACTTTTTTTCAATGTGTCCTCTTTGATTATAGTTATAACACAGCATTCTACTTCTCCATATATAGTCAACAACTCTATGTCCAAATTTACCACAAGATAAATAATAACCAATGAAAGGATCTACATACTGTGATGGTTTAAACTTATTTTTATTCTGATGATTATTGGATGATACACCACTACCTTTGATATCCTTTGATAGATCAAAACTCTTCTTAGCTTGTTGATGATTGACTTCAAACTTGAACACTTTTGCATAGGTATTAATTCTACCATATTTATCACTCCTTGAATGATCAATGAATTTGGGAAACTAACTCTCCTTGAACTCATTTTTTTATTCTTTGAATCCTAGACCTATCATATCATTAAAGGATCTTTGACTATCCAAAATATTGTTAAGTTTTCTAGTAATCTCCTCAAATTTTTTATAAGTCCTTATCTTGATTACATCTTTCTCAACTTGTTCCTCTAAAGTCTTTAATTTAATTCTAATTTGGGTGTATTATTCCATATTATTATTATTTTTTCAAAAAAATTCATAATTTGTTTCATTGATTGTGGATAGATCCACATTGTAATCATAAAAAATACTTTCATTGTCAAAATCCATACCTATGCTCTAAAGATCTCCCTTAGACTATTAGGTCTGTATGAGGGAAATTACTTTGATACAAATTGTTAGAAGCATAAACATTGAGAGGGTGTGGGTGTGAATTAGTGTGCAAACTCTTATTTCAATTATATATATATATATATATCATTCATTAATCATTCAAACAAATCTGGAGATTTAGCAATGCATAAACAATCATTCACATGAACATGAAGTAGGAACATAATACATGAACACAAGATATATGTGGTAAACCCCCTTAGAGATCAAACAAAATAACACATATTTTTTACTATAGTACAATAATTAATGAATTAAAATTTATTGAGTTACCAACCCCACAAGGAACACCAACCCCTCACTAGTCAAGCACCAAATCAACTAGTCTTTAAGTACCAACTTGTAAGGAGGCACCAACCTCCTAGGTAAATCAACACCACCAACTCATATAAATTGAATATATGATGACCTTAGGTCACATTTTACTCACTAAACTAAATATGACCACCTTCTTTTGCTTTTCTCACTCTTCTATCTCTCTAAAACAACATATTAGGCCTTCTAACTCAACTAGCCCTTTTTTTGGTAGAATTAGGTCATATGGCCTTATTTATCACCTATAGAAACATAGTTATAAATTCACACCCTCTAATTGGTTTCCAAAATTATAAGTCATTCACTTATATCCTCAATCTTCTAACTAGTCAAATTATGCCTATTAGACCTTCTTTTTATACTTGACTCTTGCTCTCGCCCATATTGGTCAGAAAATAAATTCATCATACTTGGCTCACCCTTAGAATAGATCAAAAAAATATTTCATAAGTGAAATAACCATTTCATAGGTCGTTCACCACCCATAAGAACTAAAACCACCTTTAGGCCTAATAGAGACCTAATGCAATTAGGCCTTCTCAAGGCACATGTTTCACTTTGACCACCTTGAAACACCATGAGCCTCCAAAAAAAAGATGAAAAACTTAAAAATTTATTAAATTATACCCCTTATAATATTCCCTTATGTCCCCAACACCATTTAGCTCATTTCACTTCTTGAACCACATAATTAGGTCTACTCACAATTAGGCCTTCTCACTGCCAGAAAGTTTGTCTTGCATATCTGAATTAGAGACTCAAATTTGCCACAAAGCCCAAAAAAAAATCACATGTATAAAACCTTAATAACCTAAGGTTAAACAAAAATTCCATTATATTTTTCCATAAATGTTAAAATACCTCAAAATGATCAACTTCATATGCTCACTCAGAACTGCACATAGACTTCAAAAATCTAGTCAAAAGCCTTTGACTTTTCACACCTTCATATGAGTTTATCATGCATAAAAATATATTAAAAATACCATATGAGACCTATAAAATAATTTAATGATAATTTTATTCTTTAAATCATTGTAAAATGACTTGGGAACATCATTCTCACTTACACATAGAAAACTGCCAGTTGCTTCAAAAACACAGTCATGAAAATCAAGATTTAGAGCACCTATGTGAACACTTTTATGAAATTATAATGATTTTAAATTATCTTTGAAAATCCTTATAAAATATTTTAATATATATAATACAAATTTAAATATCAATATTGGTCTTATAGACCAATCTCATGCCTTCACCTCACACACACCTCATTATGTTAGATACGTCATTTTGAGAACAAAATTTTGCCTATATATGAGCATCATAAAAAATTACAATAAAATAAGATATCAGATATAGGTATTTAAGAACAACCCAATGCATTTGGATGCATCCCTAATTCACTATAACCCATTCCTAATCTCATTCTTACTTATGCCTAGTTTTCTTATTATCTTCCTCACTAGGACTATTTAGCAATAGGTCAACTTCCATGACCGCTTCAACATATTTATGGTCTAAAACTTACTTATAAAATTACACAGGTACAAATTATAAGCCTCACACATCATCTTCCAATAATTTTCATGCTTTGACCTAGTCAACCTTGCCTACTATATCAAAAATCTGAGAAATAAAGAATTTTTTGTATCTTCCACTCACTCTTCTAAAAACTCAATACAACTTAGAGAAACCTAGAATAGTATTCTACATGTTCCAAACATCAAACTAGGTCAATCAAACCATTCTAAGACATTTCAGACAATATCTTCCATATTGGGTCATAGTGAGGATTTTAAGAGGGTTTATATTGCCTTCCATTCTTAGTAATCATTCATAAAGGATTGCCGCTCAACTCCAAAACCAATGCCAATAAATTGAATCTAGGACCCTTCCCTAACTTCCATGAACTACTCAAGATCTCATACAAATTATTCACATGCTAACGAGTATGATAAAATCCTTCTTTTGTATGTAATACCTCATTCTGTGCACACAAAAAACTCAACACCAATTTTCATGCTTTCTCCTTCAGGCTATGAACTCAAACTTGGTCAACACACTTAAAACCTCTCATAGCTTTGAAATTTCTCTCAAGATCTATGGCACCTTAGGTAATGAACTTGACCCCTCATTAGACCACACTAGGTCTATTTGCACATTAGACCTTGAATTATTAGTCATAATTAGACCTTGAACACACTGTGAAACTTATTAAAATTATATTAACACCTCATTATCATATCATACAACCTCATACCATACTCATACACTACCAACCTTCTTCTTCACATAAGTCTCATACTATTCACCTCAACATGTTAATAGGACAATGCCATCTCATTAGGTCTCTCAAGTACATAAGTCATGAATTAAGTGTCAATAACAATAAAGGATTGACATCAATGACAAATTAATTCATAACTTAGAACACATTCTCAACATTTTCATGAAGTGCATGACAATTATAAATAATTTGAATATTATTCATTCTAAAGGTAAGAATCATTCTTTCCCTCATCTAGCTTATAATTACACACCCATACCTTTTATCATTATGAAATTATACTTACTCACCTTTGCTATTATATGAATTCCCATTGACCATATCTTGATGCTCCATAGATGTTCTACCCTTACCCTACAGTAAAAAAATTTCATGGTCCTCCATGATAATATAAAGAATCATAAAAAAAAGTATTGAGCCTAAACTACACAAGGGTATACAACTAATTCAATTCTTTATTAAAAACAAAGTAAATCCTATACTAATCTAATGGCATATGCCTTATTATTAAAAAAATGAAATACTATTCAAAAAAGTATGATCACAACTGACTACCATTGAAATGACTAGGAAGGAATTAGCCATCAAGTCACTTTGACCTATATGAACCAGTAAGATGGATATAATGAATGATGAAGGGACTATCACAATGTATATGAAGCTTTTTAGAGTGGTGCACGAACTTGGATTCATATACTAAGACTTGCATGCCAAGATTAAAAGTCTTATTCTTTAGATGGCAATCATGTCATGCTTTCTATTTTTATTTCTCAACTCCCTAACTCTAGTGTGCGATAAATTAAGTCTAATTTAGTTATAACAAAGCATCAAGGTTAAATTTTAAAGATGATACATCATCAAATCAACTAAAATATACAATGCAAAGATAAATAACAAGGAATTCCATTATAATAATTGCTTCAGTATCAAACATAAAATTGAATGGTGTGCTCTTGTTTAAGTGCTTGTAAGTGGTCTGATAGGCCCGTAATACCATAGACACATGATCATCCCAGTTAGTTCATCTAATATTACATATCTTGGTCAATGTAGAACCTAATATCTTGTTTAATTCCTCAATTATACCATTAGTTTTGGGATGATATCACGTTATCTTATGGTGCATGATCATGAACTTTACCAAGAGGATACAAATAGTCTTGTTAAGAAAATGGGTGCCTTGGTCACTAGTCAAACTCAATGGACATCCAAACTATGTAATGATATTTTTCCAAATTAATCTTATAGTAATTATAGTAGTATAATCCCTTAGTGTATTTTTAGCTGAGCAAGTAAGATAGTAGTAGTGATGATATAGTGTGTCGGTATGCCTCCATATTGGGTTAATCAAGCCAATAAAGACAATGGCCCATTTTTTAAAATGTTCTTCAAATAAGATAGGATGAAATGGAATCACATCCAAACTATTTATCTTTCCCATACACTATCAAATGTCACACTGGCATGTGTAAGTCTTAGCATCCTTAAACAAGGTAGGCCACATAAGCCAACCAATAAGACCTTCTACATTATAGCTTCATTGGCATAGTATAATTTAGTGACACTTATATGAAATTTTTGATGTACCTTAGTACACTCAAGCCACATGATTCAACATCATATCACTTCATCTTAGCCAAACATATAAATGTATCCCCTTATAAGTTATAATGGAGTGGCTCAAATAACTAGCTACTTATTTTTTGCAGTGTTGAGGTGAACTAGTGTTGAGCCTGTATTCAAAAATGTGGTAATATCTTCAAACTCCTTATGAATGCATGAGATTTTAAATAAATACATGTTAGGAAATTCATCTTCTATGGTGCACATAAATTCACCAAATTTAATTGGTGAAATATGACCTAGGATGTAATTGGTCTTACCTAGCTTGACCATTATGAAAAAATGAAACTCTTGCAATAGCATAATCTACCAATAATGTGCCCATACAATACTAGTTTATTTACTAAGTAATATAGTGCATAATGGTCCATGAAGAAGATAAATGAAATTACCAACAAGTACTGATGGAACTTTTAAAGGGCATAAACCATAGACATTGCTTCGCACTTGGTAGTCATGTAGTTTCATTCAGCTAGAGTAAGATTTTGACTTGTAAAATAAATAGGGTGGTCCAAGTTGCCCTCACTAGGATGAGAAATCATAGCATTTATTTACATGATAAAAGCATTGATATGGACATGAAAAGGATTTGTCTCATATGGAAACTAGAGAATAGGTGCGGTGATAAGCTTATATTTAAGTGCAATAAATTCTTGTTAGTGAGCACTGGTCCAGAAAAACTAAATATTTTATTTCATTGATACTTCCAAAGGTGTAATAATCCTAGCATATCTATGAATAAAATTTCTAAAATATCTAGTATACCGTAATAAGGTGTGGACCTCTCTTTGCATGGTCAGTGTTGGAAGTTGAAGTATAATAATAATCTTAGTTGGGTCCACTAAAAATCCATCATGACATATGGCATGACCAAGGAGAATGCTAAATGGGGTAGTAAATAAGACATTTATTCATATTTAGATAAATATAAAGGTTTTTCTAGTGATTAATCATTATTCATATATTGTAATAATGGTCTCACACTAAGTCATAAATAGTCCAGTCATCAAGGAAGACCTAGAGGAACTTATGAATAAAGTCCTTGAAAGCTTCAATTGTGATCCGAAAGAAAACAACAAGAGCATTATTCAACCCAAATGGCATTACATTGTACCTAAAGGATCCCCACTTTATTACAAATTTCATCTTAGGTTTACCCTCTTTTGTGATTTGAACTTGATGGTACCCAGAGAAGCCATCCATAAATGTATAGATTTCATACCCAATAACTCCTTCGAGTATCTCTTCCGTAAAAGGTGTTGGGAAGGGATTGATAACACAAGAATAATTAAAGACCCTATAATCCACACAAATCCATATTCATCCATCCTTATTGATACTTATAACTATAAGTCTAACCCACTTCAACTCATTAATATGAGTAATGAGTCCCACATGTAACATGATATTGATCTTTTCCTTGACTCGAGTATGTAAATTGGGATTCATCTAATAAGGCCTCTTCCCAAAAAGTCAAGCACCTTATACCAAATTTATGTGTATTTTACCCAAATAATATTTCACACCCTTCATTTCAATATATTTATATGGGAAAATATCTTTATACTCTTTCAATAGCTCAAATACCTTAGTGATCTCAGTATCAGACTAGTAATCCCCCACTATAGTCATCTTGGGTTCTTCCTCCATGCCAATATTTCATGGAATACTCTATAGTGGCTCCAATTATGGGTTTTATTCATCTTAAATGGTGTTAAAAACATTGTTAGTAATAAAATCCATGTGTTTCTACCTCAAATTTCGCTTTTCAGACTAAAAAGAAAGAAACTAAAAGAAAGTAATGGACAAGGCTTGGAAGTACCTGGACTAAAGATTGCGCACCGTAAATCCAGACGTTTGTGAGCACTCCTCTTTGGCTGTGGAGGAATGACACCTGCAAGAAAAAAAGGAAGCTAGGACAAGAAAAATGTTAGACAGATGGGCAGTGGGTTGCCAAGCAAAAGGCTTGTTCCCAGAAGTGTAAAAACTTCCTTAAGGGAGGTCAACCCACTGTTTTGATGAGATAAGTGACTGATAAAAGACAGAATGCCAGAATACAGAAATGACAAAGAAAGTAGAAAGAAAAGAAGCAAACAAAATGATTACCTGAAAGAGCTGTTGGGCTGAAGACAGTCGCCGAGGTCGGAAATGTCGCCGGCGTCGGTTATCTGATCTGTCAGCATCGGCTATCCTGCCGACGTCGGTTGGGGAAGTGACCGGCGTCGGTCGGGGTTGTGGCCTATAGTCGGGTCTGGGTTGCTTGCTGGACTGTGGACGGGTCTGAGACTGAACGGGGACAAGTTTGGATGGATTGGGGAGTGGCCTGGTTCGGGTTGGGTACCTGTTGCAAGGTCTTTTTGGCAAAGGGGTGAGGAAGTTGAAAGAGACACAGAGGACAGGGAAGAGGAGGATTCATAGAGGATGGGGCCTGAGAAGGCTTTGCAGCCTCTCAAGGGGGAAGGACAGAGGGAGCAAAAGACAATAGAATATAGATGAATGAATACAATGAAATAACAAACCCAGACTAGCTTACCTTTAGCTTACTGAATGAAGAGAGAAGAAGATGTTGCTGGAGCCATAGAAGAGTTGCTGCAAGGGGAAGATGCTGATCTAGGGCCTTTTCACCTGTTGCTGCTATTGCACGAGGTCAAGAAAGAGGAGAGATCAAAGCCAAAGCGTCAAGAGAATCCGTTTTCGAGCTCAAGAGTCCAGGGGGTGCAACGGATGCAGAAGGGGATAATGAAGGCTGCCGACGCCGGCAGTTTCGCCAACGTCGGCCGAAGGGTCGCCGACGTCAGCGGTCGCAGGATGGGCACAGAGGCTAAAAATAGCCTCTGCCCACTCTTGCACGCCGCCGAGCGAGGGGTCATGGGCAGAACGGTCATGAGGATGCCAAAATGGACGAGGGGGGATATAATGGTGAGATTTGGCCTAATAAATGCTAGGGGGAAGGTGGAGGGATTCAAGGGAGGATCCAAGGTGGCAAGGGTAGGGTGGAAAGGGGGCCTAATTTAATTAAAAATAGATGTTAATTTCTAATTAATAAGCCTTAGGTGGGTTAGGGACCAAGGAGGACTAGGTGGGAAAAAGGGCCAAGGGGGAGAACCAAGGTGCAGACACGTTTGCGGTGTCTACATTTGCCCCTTTTTGTCTTGTTGGTTGTTCTGAATGAACTGCAAGACAAAAATAGGGAGTGGTTGCCCCAGGTGAAGGATGATGTATTCCCCCTTAAAGCAGGAGTCGAGAGAAGGAACCTGATGTCGGGTGCTGATTTGACAAAAGGTGAATGAGAAAGAGAGAGGTGAGTGAAAACGCTGCAAAAGTCGTGATTGCGCGTATACCACATCACGGGATAGTCGGGTCAAATTGTCGCATGGTCAAGGGTCAAGGAGTGCCAAAATTGAAGTAACCGGGCCCCAGCATTTAGTTGTCTGCTGATCGGGTTACTCAATCTAAGCTGAAGCTCCAAATGGTCATCGTGTCCCAGGTATCCAGGGCTCAGGAAGTGCTCCCAGAAACACGAAAAGGTCACAAGTAGTGGGGATCAACTAGCTCGCGATCCTATACTTGTGAAGGGTCAAAAAAAAGTCTATGGACAATTCTGCTAACCAGCCGTGGAATAGCATACACGCAAAAACAACCAAGGCAACATTGTCTTGGAAGTGGTCGAGGTCGAAGGAGATAGGCATGATCGCCAATGGTCATTGGTCAAGAGGATGGATAGACGAAAGGATGCGGCCGAGCTAACCCCAGAAGACATGTTATCTGAGTGCTGCCTACATAGCCCTGGTGACAGGGCCTCAGGCCGATGTAGTTCTCCCTAAAAGGGAGGGGGGTCGGAGGGATTGATAGGTCTTGGTCAAAGTCGATGATTGGTCTTGGTCAGAGGTCTATGATTGGTCTTGATCAAAGGGAATGATTGGTCTTGGTCAAAGTTGACGAAGTTGGGTGTGATAAGAGTCAAAGAAGAGAAGGTTTGTCCATCACAGAGACGAACAAATGGGGGTGGTCGAGCTAACCTCAGAAGATGTGTTATCTGAGTGCTACCTACATAGCCCTGGTCGTAGGGCCTCAGACCAATGTAGTTCGGACGAAGGAAAAAGATTGATCGATGATTGGATGTGGTCAAGTGTCAAAATGATGAGGGCAAGATGATGCTATAGATGTCACATTGGTCGAGAGGCTTTCATCCCTAGCAAGTTTCCATAGTCGTGATGGATGTATGCTAAAAATGAATAGAAGGTCTATTTATGCTTCAGCAAGTATTGGTTTATGCTTAACATAAATTGGGTCTGGTCGGTAGTTTCCATGGGTATTGGTCTCCATAGAAACTATGCGAAAAGGACAAGGATGATGCCTGATGTCATGTTGGAAATGTCGAGGCTGGTTTGAAAAAAATGTTGAAGTTGGCTGGGTTTAAGGATGAGTCGATAATTGACGTGGCCAAAGCGTGACCAAAGTGTAGAGAAAAGGTGAAAGGCAAATTGCTCTTTCATTGACACGGACCAGAAAGGAAGCATAGATAGGGGTTATTAGAACAAAAGCCCCGTTCATGCATTGCGTCGATGACCAGTGTTGAGTTAGAACGGTAATCGAATCACTTTGACATTAAAGTGAGCTCGAAGTCCCTTGAGCCGGTGATAGAAGGGGGATAGGGTAACCCAGTTTAAGAGCAGGAATAACCTTGCCCCTTTTTTAGGAGACCCTGAGACAACTACAAGCCAATGTCCGTGACTCGTTTTTTTTTTTTTTTTTTTTTTTTTTTTTTTTTTTTTTTTTGAGTCAGGCTGATCGATGCGGGAAGCCTGCATAGAGATGTCACTTGATGTAATGGTCATGTTGCGAAGCTGATCGATGCGGGAAGCTTCTAAGAAAAGTGTTGTTTATTGCCAGAGTAGTCATAGCCATCCTTCGAGGGAGTGGTCTATATTTTTGCTTAATAATGTTTGAAAAGTTGGCCTAGCTGTCCTTCAAGGGATCAGTCTAGTAATACAGCAATGATAGTACAGCTGTCCTTCGAGGGATCAGTCTATCTTTTTGATTTGACTTGACTTGATTTAGTGACCATGGATATGTTTTGACATCTTGATTTGGATTTATTGATAGGAATGAGAGTCACGGACAAGACTGTAGAAGCTCAAGGACGCCCCTTTTTATTAGGACAAAGCATCACTGCATCCTAAAAGGGTTGTAGAGGACTTGTTAAAGGGGAATAGGGTTGAAAGGGATGAGGATTAAGAGGACGAGGATTGCTCAAGGGACGAGCTTAAGTTACGTGTCAAGTAGACGAGTACGCGACTAACAGAAGAAAGGTCGAAGATGCAACGCATTAAGAGGCTCAGGTTCTGGCCGTCCGTCGAGGGAAGACAGATGATAAGTCCCTGACCCATACTTGTGCGTGATGATAAAAGGTCCAAGCCAATTGGGGGCGAATTTACCTCATTTACTTCGCTCCATATTGGTCACGTGCTGATTCTCTTTGAGGACGAGGTCTCCGATGTTAAAATCTCGTTCTCGCAGATTTTTGTCGTAGGCCCGCTTTATGCGACTTTGGTAGACATGGAGATGATTAAGGGCAGCAAGACGACGCTCATCGAGTAACTCAAGTTGAGCTAAGTGATCCTGACGAAAGTCGTCGTTGGAGAGAATGTCATGCAGGGAGATGCGGAGAGACGGGATCTGTACTTCGAGAGGTAAGACAGCCTCTGTTCCGTACATGAGAGAAAAGGGGGTAGCACCCGTAGAGGTTCGGATGCTAGTGCGGTAGGCCCACAAAGCGAAGGGGATATGAACGTGTCAATCCCTTCCTATATCGTCGACCACCTTCATGAGAATTTTGGTGAGAATTTTGTTGGAAGCCTCGGCCTGCCCATTTGCTTGTGGGTAGTAAGGCGAAGAAAAGTTGAGTTTGATGCCAAATGAGTCGCATAGTTTTTGGACAGTCTTGTTTTTGAAGGACTTGCCGTTGTCTGTGATGATTTTGTGAGGGACACCGAAGCGATAGATGATGTGGCTACTGATGAAGTCAACAATTTTGTCAGCTTTTGTGAAGACGAGAGGAATGGCTTCCACCCACTTGGTGAAATACTCAGTGGCAGTGATGATGGACTGATGACGAAGAGACGAGTGAGGGTTGATCTCACCGATGAGATCCAAGCCCCACTGAGAAAAAGGCCAAAAATCCTAAGCGACTTGCAAGGCGTGACTGGGGAGATGAAGCAGGTTAGAGTGCTGCTGACACTTGATGCAACGCCGAACATAATCGCTACAGTCTTGATGAAGGGTGGGCCAATAATAACCCAGGCGAAGGAGGCGCTTGGCAACCGAGTTTCCACTGAAGTGTCCACCACAAATCCCATTGTGGACTTGCTTTATGGCTTGAGGAGCTTCAGTGGAGGTTAGACAGTGAAGAAGGAGGCCGTCGAAGCCTCGTTTATAGAGAAGGCCCCCTAGCATGGTATAGCGAGTTGTGCGCTTGATGAAAGCTCATCGCGCATTGCTAGAGAGGTTGGGAGGAGTGACAGAAAGAGACAAGTAGTCCACAAGTTGCTTATACCAGTCATCTTGTGGGCTAGAATTGACAGTATTGATATGGTCGATGTGAGGAGGGATGTATGAAGGCAAGGGTATGCGATGCACTGTGATAAAAAGGCGGGATGATGATGATGAAGACGGGATATGCGAAGCAAGAGAAGCCATGGTGTCGGCAAACTTGTTCGTAGAGCGTGGAACAGTCTGTAAGAGCTAATGGTCGAAAGATGCCAAAAGAGTGTCAGCACGATTCTTATACCTCTGTAAAACTTTATTTTTACAGAGATATGAACCGTTAACTTGATTAACGACGAGCTGCGAATCATCGAAGATGTTGATAGACTTGATGTGGAGAGAAAGGGCAGTCTGAAGTCCCAAAATTAAGGCTTCGTATTCGGTCATATTATTGGTACAATCGAAGTCAAGCTTGAAAGATAGAGGCAAGGGCTCCCCGTCGAGTGGGATGAGGATGACCCCCGCACCCCCACCGAGTTGACATTTGGAACCGTCAAAGAACATAGTCATCTAGTAGACGGTGTCATCGGTGGAAAGTGTGGCGATAGACTCGTCAGGGAACTCACAGTGTGAGGGTCAGTTGTCGGGAAGAGGGGCATCTGCCAGTTGGTCAGCAATGGTTTGCCCCTTAATAGATTTCTGTTGGATGAATTCGAAGTCAAACTCAGCAAGCAGCATGAGCCACCGAGCCATACGTTGATTCTGGTATGGCTTGGAGTGCATGTACTTGAGAGGGTCAGTGTGAGTGACGACAAAGGTTTTGTGGTTGAGAAGATAGTGGTGGAGCTTGGTAGCGGAGAAGACTAATGCCAAACAGAGTTTCTCGGCATGAGTATATCGAGTTTCATAGTCGACCAGTGTTCGGCTGATGTAGTAAACCGCTTGCTCGCGATGATGCTCATCTCGGTGCGCGATCATGGCACCTAATGAATGGTTGGTAACAGAGATATAAAGGTAGAAGGGTTGGTCATCCTTAGGTGGAATGAGGACTGGTGGAGAGACCAAATAGCCTTTGAGGGCCTCAAAAGCCTCTTGACAGTTCCCATCCCACTTAAAGGAGACGTCCTTCTTAAGGAGGTGATGAAAAGGTTGGCAGCGGTCTGAAAGTTGCGAGATGAAACGGCGAATGGACTGGAGCTTCCCTTGTAGACTGCGAAGCTGCTTGAGATTGGTCGGGGGCGGCATTTCGAGAATAGCGTGGATCTTGGCGGGATCTATCTCGATACCACGGAAAGAAACGATGAAGCCGAGAAGTTTGCCTGAGAGGACCCCAAAGACACTTCTTGGGGTTGAGGTGGACATTGTATTGAAGGAGACGAGAGAAGATGATTGTGAGAATGGTCAAGTGGTCGCGGCGGAGCTTGGACTTGCCGAGAAGGTCATCCACATAGTCTTCCATGATTTTGTGGAGGAGATCGTGGAAAATGTAAGTCATGGCGCGCTGATAAGTGGCACCAGCATTTTTTAGGCCGAAAGGCATGACTCGATAGCAAAAAGTCCCCCATGGGGTGATAAAGGTAGTCTTGTGCTGGTCTTCCAGTGCGATCAGGATTTGATTGTATCCTGAAAACCCGTCCATGAGAGATAGCATCTCATGGCCGGCCGTGAGATCAACAAGCTGGTCGATGTTAGGAAGAGGAAAGTCGTCTTTGGGACAGGCTAGGTTAAGGTCACGATAGTCCGTGCAGATCTGAATCCCCCCAGTTGCTTTAGTAACTAGGACGATGTTAGAGACCCACTGTGGATAATCGATGGGTTGGATGAAGGAGACAGAAAGAAGGCGCTGAAGCTCCTCTTTGACAAGAAGTGCAATGCGAGGATGCATCTTTCAAAGCTTCTGCCTAACAGGCTTAGCCTCTGGTTTGGTGACAATGTTATGGGTAGCAATGGTAGGGTCGATGCCAGGCATGTCGCTGTAAGTCCAGGCAAAGGCCTTGCTATGGTTGGAAAGGAACTGGGCATAGTCAAGCTGCTCCTGAGTGTCTAAAGATTGGCCAATCTTTAAGATGTGAGGAACATTGGAAGAAGAAGGGAGGTTGATGTCAATGGTGGATTCATTTAACATAACCTGGGTCTCGAAAGGGAGGAAACGCTGGACGAAAGAGTCATCGGCACCCATGTAGGAAAGGATGGCGTCATCGTCAACGCAGTGGACAGTGTGAATGGTTGCCGACTCATCCTCTACCATGCCAGGAAAGATGAGAGGGAGAGACCTGGGCACCCCATTGAGCTGATAGGTCAGGGGTTCCAGGCGGATGGTGTTTATGAAAAAAAAAAACTAGGAGGGATGGAAACTACCGACTCCGTAGGTGACGAAGGAGAAATGGGCGAGTCTGTAAGAGATTGGTCAATGGTTGGTTTGGGACAAAGGTCGGAAGGAGCCTCAATGGGGTCATGATATCCCAGGCCATACCGTTTCTTGGCATCGTGATCATTGAGCGGCTCGATGGGCTGATGGGAGCCCTGCTCATAACGTCCAAAACTAAAACCCTTCCATGCACACCTGTGAAGGTAAGTGTGTGCAAAGGCGGGGTTGCCAAGAAATGAGAAATCAGATGTGAAAGGTCGAGGTGAAGAAAGAGAAGTGCCGTAGGTAGGGGCTTGATTAAGCCCCCCATAGACAAAGTTGGTTTGGAAGTGAGGAGGACCATAAGGTAAGACCGTCCCGATTCGAGGGTCGTAATTAGGACTGAGGTGAAGGCGTCCATACTCTTGTGGAGTTTGGAACATGTCGAGGGTCAACAAGCGGTATTCCCCAAGTGATAGTCATTGGAAGATGTCTTCCATGGGGTCCTTGGTCGGCGCTTGAAGAAGAGGGGTGAGGGTAACCGCCGATTGCGAACTGGTCGAAGCTTCCGCAGATGGAGGCGGTGCCGGAGTGGACAGCTTGATGGGAATGAGGACGTCGTTAGGACGATAGGTGGTGTTGCAAGTCTTGAAGGGTGAAGGGTCAGCGGGAATGGTGTGGACTTGCCCGTCATGCTCAAACTTCACACAACGGTGCAGGGTGGAGGGGATACAGGCCATGGCACGGATCCAAGGTCGGCCCAGTAAAAGGTTGTATTGAAACTCTCCTTCGATGATATAGAAGAGCTCCGGGACTGTGCGTGGGCCTACGCGAATGTGGAGGATGACTCTGCCAATGGTCGTGGCGGTGGTGTTGTTAAAAGAGCGTAAGATCGCGTCAGTTTTGGAGACGCAGTTTTTGAGAAGAGCCAGCTGATCAAAGGCGTGGGTAGAGATTATGTTGATGCTAGCACCGCCATCGATCATAACGCGTTTGATGCGCATCTGATCGACGTAGGCAGTGATGAAGAGGGCGGCGTCCTGATCTTCCATGTTAGATGTGGGAATCTTAGAATCGCTGAATGTGATGGAGTTGACAGGAGATAAAGAATGGACGAGGGCAGCGAGTGGTTGGGGGTCCTCGGGTTGGACCTCCGCTGCCTGCAAGGCTTGGATAAGGGCTTGACGGTGCTGAGGCGAAGTTTGGATAAGGTCGTAAAGAGACATCTTCACTGGTGTTTGGTGAAGCTGCTTCAGCATGGAATTGTGAATTGGTCCAGAAGAGGAAGATGAAGAAGGTTGGGACGCGCCAAGGATAGAAATTTTAGGCTTGGGCGCAAGGGGTGGCTTGACGAAGGGATAGGTCCAAGGAATGGCAGCTTTTGCTTTGGCCTTGTCCTGCTGCGACCTAGTGGTTATACGGATGGCATTGATTTCAAAAATGGGAGGTGAAGAAGGGGTCATGTTTTGCTGGTGAGATGTTGACGTGTTTGAAGAAGTTGGACAGGAAGGAGTCAGGGTCTGGTCAAGAGTGTCCTCAAGGAGAAGAGTGTCCTTCTCCATATGGCGGCGGATGACGGCCTTGAGGGCACAGCAAGTCTCGGTGTCGTGTCCTGGTGTATGATGATATAAGCAAATTTTCGTATCGTCAAACTAGGAGGGCTTGGACCCAAGAGGTTGGAAAGGCTTGATGGGCGGAAGGGTTATGTCGGAAGTCTGGAGAAGTCGGCGTAATATTGACGAGTATGAGCCCAATAGAGGGTCCGTGCTATTTGATATGCGCGAGGTTGGTGACTTTTGCTTAGGCGAGGTTAGAAGAGGTTTTCGTACCACCTTATGGGTTGATGGCGCGGTGACAGATGGAGATGGCTCTGGCCTGGTGATTGAGAACGCCTTTTTAGGAGAGGGACGACTGGAGGTAGGCAGAGGAAGCAAAGGAGGCAACGAGTTTTGGTTGAAGGTCGGAGTGGGAAGGATGTTAGCCAAGGTCGAAGGATGGGGGCCCAAAATAGATGGCAACAGTGACGGAGAAGGAGGCGTTCGTTTCTGTGGTCTAGCAGTCTTTCTTGACTTGGTTGGAAGAGTACTGCTGGTCGAGGTCTGGCCTAGGTCCACCTTCACTTGCGGGTGAGTGAGGGTGGAGACAGGACGAACGCCAAATGACTTGATGGGTTTGGACGAGATAGACGCAGGCTTTGGTTTGGACGGATTTGGTTGAGGTTTGAGGGTCTGGTCTTTGTCAAGAGTCTGACGAGATTCTACCTTGGGAGGATTAGCGGCATGTGATGAGAGGGCGCGGGCATGTTGAAGGGCTTTAAGACGCTCCCACAACACCTGAGGCATCACTTTCCGCAGAGGGAGAAGTTCAATCTTCTCCACTAACCGGGAAAATGGCTGAGAGGAAGATGTTGATGGTTGCGAGGTTGAAGACGAGACGGGTGCAGGGTATGGTGAAGTCATGACAGATTTAGATGAGGACGAAGGAGGGACAGGTTCTTCCCTGGGTGGAGAAGAAACTGGGGAGCGAGGCTCCTCCAGCGGGGAAAGGGCAGGGATGACGGGGCCCCCCACTTGCAGTTGAGGGGTAAGAAGGGTCGGGTCCTCCATAGGCAATAGAACGGGGGATGGCGAGACCGGAGGTGCAGGTAAGGCCGAGGCATCCTCCAAGATGAGAGAGGTCAATGGAGAACTAGCCGGGGAGAGAGGTTCGTCCACATGTGATGGACTGATTGATGGACTAACCTCAAGAGGTTGATTGGGGACGAAAGGGGAGACTGTATTGACTGTTTGAACGTTGTGCTCATGATTATCGTCAATTAAGGTCTGGACGTTGTTCTGAGTTGGCAGATGATTGGGAAAAGGTTGTTTGAAGATGTCGATGGCCTGATTAGGGGGTGCATTTGGATTGTCTAAGATGAGATCCCCCTTTTCGAGCATGTCTTGTATTATGTTCTTAAAGGTTTTGCAGTTCTCTGTGTCATGGCTCTTAACACGGTGGAAGCTGCAGAAGTCATGCTCCCTATACCACGCGGGGATGGCGTGTGAGGGATCGAATTGCGGTGGAGGTCGGGCTTGAGGGAGATTGAGGGCCCCCTGCTTGAGAAGCTTTTCCAGCACAGACGCATATGATTCTCCGAGAGGAGTATATCGTCGCTGCATGTATCTTTGCTGGAATTGCCGAGTAGCGCTCTGAGATGTAGAGGGCTCAGGCTGATTGGTCGAAGAAGATGAAGGTCTGACAACCACGGCATTAGCTGAAGCCTTGGATTTAGAATTGGATGATGATGGCTTGGCAGAGGAAGAGTCATTGGCCTTAGAACTGGGATTCTTATTCCGTAACTTGACTTTGTTCTCCTCGATGGCACACAACTCTAGTTTGCGGGCCATCGTGAAGGCCTCATCAAAAGTGCAGAAGGTTTGAACCCTCAGGGTGGAAGAGATATGTCGGGCACAGGCTTGAGAAAAGAGTTCAATAAGCTCAGCCTGGGGCAAGGAAAAAGAGAGTTGGTTGATAAGGCCTCTCCATCGAGCAACGAAGTCGGCTATGGACTCATCCTCGAATTGCCGAATAGAATAGAGGTTCGTGATTGAGACTTTCTTGGTTATGTTGATAGAAAAGTGATCGAGGAATAGCTGAGCCAATTACGTGAATGAGAAGAGAGAATGGCTAGGAAGGGAGCTGTACCAGTCAAGTGCAGCACCCGAGAGAGACATAGGAAAGGTGCGTAAGAGTAACGCATCGTCATGGCCAATGAGGTAGCAGGCGTGTCTAAATGCTCGCAAGTGTTGTTGGGGGTCTTCCTTGTTTTGAAAGCGAGAAAACTTCAGAAGCTCCCACTGGCTAGGATATGGTCTGATTGGGACGGAAGGATGAATGGGCTCGTTACAGATCTACTCGTATGAAAGAGTGTTGCGCGAGCCGGAAACAGAGGTCTCAAGACTGGTCATCTTGTCCATCAGCATCTTGATGATGTTTGCCGACGGATTGACGGGTTGCGCGCCCCCTAAGTTGTAGGGCGCTTGGAAGAGGTTAGAGGAGGCGAGCGACATAGTCGGTTGTAGAATGTACGGATGACTAATCGCAGGGGCAGAGGTGGATGCTAAAGGTGGTTGGTTAGAAGACATAGTTGGGCCCATTGTTTCCACGAGAGGTTGGACTATGGTAACGGGGGCCAAGGGGTAGGAAGCCACCCTGGTGTTGATAGGGGCCAGGGTAGGCGGGATAGAGACAACAAGGTTTTGAAATGGAGTGGATAGCGGTTGAGCGGGTTGAGGTTGACAAGAGGCCGAAACCCCGGTGGAAGTGGGCCCAATGATAGAGGGGGAGGCCACACCTGGGAGATTGGTCAAAGTCTGGTCAGTGGTCAAAGCGATGGCTTGGGTGTCCGAAGGTTGAACTACGGATGCTGTCGATACAGCCGTAGTCACGACAAGAGAGGTTGGCATTCCATAGATTGGATTGCCCAAGGAGTCTCGCGTTCGGCTATGCGCGAGATAATGTTGCAAGGCCTTGACGTTGAGGTCCAAGAATCGCTCAAAGTCTTGGTCCCCTTCTTGGACAATGGGAGTCTGCGGCAGGGTTGGACGAACGGGAGTTCTTTCGGTCTCCGAGTTGAACTCCATTGTAGGCTTGGTCACGGACGGGGTGGACGGAAGTGGTTGACGGCTAGCGTGGTTGACAAGAGCTTTGGCTTGGCTTCAGGTCAAAACCATGCAAGGCAAAGAAGGTTCAAGTCTCAGGAACTGTGTTGCTCAGTTCCAGAAAACCAGGATGGAGTTTTTGACAGAGAAAAGACAGGCTTCAGGTTGCTGGTTTTGAAAAAAAAGGATAGTGACAGAGACCGACGTCGGTTTAAAAACCGATGTCGGTAGGAAATGAGGCCGGCGTCGGTCAGATAACCGATGCTGGTAACAGATGAAGCCGACGTCGGTAGCAGAACCGATGCCGGTGACAGGGGAAGCCGATGTCGGTGGCAGAACCGATGTCGGTCACTGTGTTTTCCAGAGAGCCAAAAGGTTCTTGGAAAAACAAAGAAGAAAGCGTCCTCACACACTCAAACAAATAGATGAGAAGAAGAAAATAGAGAAAGACAGACAAGCCTAAGCGATAAATCCTAGGAATTAACCTTAGAAACTTGTGGCTTATGCCTTAGATGAATGTTCGGGGAGATTGACTGAAAAATGGGTCCTAGAAGAAGGCAATCTAAAGATGGTTTCGGGTGTTGTTTTAGGTGCTCAAAGATCTGTGTTAGGGTCTGGTACGTGGCCTGGTGCTAAGGAGCAAGCTCCCCTCACTTCACGATTCCAGTGGTTAGCTGGTCTCGCTTAGCCAAGATATACCTCGCCTAGAGTTTATCCTCCGCCAGAGAACGGAGTGGGATTCCCCCTTGGTGATGAAATCCAAGTAGGGTCACCGGGACGGGTAAGGTATCCGCTGGGTGATGAAATCCCAGTCGGGCCTTGTCTCAGGTATGTTTTATGTGTGTTTTAGTGCATGTGATTCGGTAGTGTAACATCAAGTGTCTAGATTTATTCAATATGCGCCTAAGTTACTAGATGTGGACTAATGCAAGCACAAGCAGAAATGAAAGTGCAATATGTTTTAATGCCCAAGTCGAAATGTGATGTTGTTATGAAGACAAGATGGAGAAAGGGACGAGAGTATGATATTTAGACTAGTCTAGAATGCAAAGAAGAAAGATTCGTTTTAGTCCTTGCTTATAGTGTCATTTAGAATAGAAGAAAGAGATAAGAGAGAAGGAGCCTAAATGCACCTAAATGAATGAAAAAGAAAAAAGAACCCAGGAGGAACCTAGGGTCCCACCGGGCGTGCCAGAAATGTTTCTACCTCAAATTTCGCTTTTCAGACTAAAAAGAAAGAAACTAAAAGAAAGTAATGGACAAGGCTTGGAAGTACCTGGACTAAAGATTGCGCACCGTAAATCCAGACGTTTGTGAGCACTCCTCTTTGGCTATGGAGGAATGACACCTGCAAGAAAAAAAGGAAGCTAGGACAAGAAAAACGTTAGACAGATGGGCAGTGGGTTGCCAAGCAAAAGGCTTGTTCCCAGAAGTGTAAAAACTTCCTTAAGGGAGGTCAACCCACTGTTTTGATGAGATAAGTGACTGATAAAAGACAGAATTCCAGAATACAGAAATGACAAAGAAAGTAGAAAGGAAAGAAGCAAACAAAATGATTACTTGAAAGAGCTGTTGGGCTGAAGACAGTCACCGAGGTCGGAAATGTCACCGGCGTTGGTTATCTGATCTGCCGGCATCGGCTATCCTGCCGACGTCGGTTGGGGAAGTGACCGGCGTCAGTCGGGGTTGTGGCCTGTAGTCGGGTCTGGGTTGCTTGCTGGACTGTGGATGGGTCTGAGACTGAACGGGGACAAGTTTGGATGGATTGGGGAGTGGCCTGGTTCGGGTTGGGTACCTGTTGCAAGGTCTTTTTGGCAGAGGGGTGAGGAAGTTGAAAGAGACACAGAGGACAGGGAAGAGGAGGATTCACAGAGGATGGGGCCTGAGAAGGCTTTGCAGCCTCTCAAGGGGGAAGGACAGAGGGAGCAAAAGACAATAGAATATAGATGAATGAATACAATGAAATAACAAACCCAGACTAGCTTACCTTTAGCTTACTGAATGAAGAGAGAAGAAGATGTTGCTGGAGCCATAGAAGAGTTGCTGCAAGGGGAAGATGCTGATCCAGGGCCTTTTCACCTATTGCTGTTATTGCACGAGGTCAAGAAAGAGGAGAGATCAAAGCCAAAGCGTCAAGAGAATCCGTTTTCGAGCTCAAGAGTCCAGGGGGTGCAACGGATGCAGAAGGGGATAATGAAGGCTGCCGACGCCGGCAGTTTCGCCGACGTCGGCCGAAGGGTCACCGACGTCGGCGGTCGCAGGATGGGCACAGAGGCTAAAAATAGCCTCTGCCCACTCTTGCACGCCGCCGAGCGAGGGGTCATGGGCAGAACGGTCATGAGGATGCCAAAATGGATGAGGGGGGATATAATGGTGAGATTTGGCCTAATAAATGCTAGGGGGAAGGTGGAGGGATTCAAGGGAGGATCCAAGGTGGCAAGGGTAGGGTGGAAAGGGGGCCTAATTTAATTAAAAATAGATGTTAATTTCTAATTAATAAGCCCTAGGTGGGTTAGGGACCAAGGAGGACTAGGTGGGAAAAAGGGCCAAGGGGGAGAACCAAGGTGCAGACACGTTTGCGGTGTCTACACCATGTGTACATCCAAATGATTCATTGATGGGTCAAGTGGATCAAATTTGGCACCTTCATCAACTGGGTACCTAACTTTTTACTTGCCTTTGTGTATTTTTTCTCTCAATGCATGGTCTAGGATAGGTTCAAAATATGGAGAGAATGCTTGATCATTAGGTTCATGAAAAATATTCAACCTTGTTCTTACATCCCATATATCTACTTGATATGATCTTTAACTGGGGTTAGCTGACCTATAATATCCTAATGCATGGTTTGTAGTGTAAGGCATAAATCCATCTGTGGGGATGAATATGATAGCACCATAATCATGTTACTCATAAGAATATGCCAAAAACTCATGTCTATATGTCACTCTTTATGGATATACCATGCTCTAACCCAAGTGCGTAGAGTGTCATAAACTGTATGAACCCATAGGTACTTAGGCAAGAAGGTTTCATCTATTATCCACATAGTCTCGCAAGCTTCAAAGTGAGGTTCTAGATATATAATGCCACTATAACTAATGGTGTCACATATATAGTTATCATTGTAAAATTGATGGTGTAAATTAGAATGAACTTTATCCCATGTAATCAAATACTCCTAACGATTTCACCACCATCAAGCAGTTGTGACATTAAAAATATGAATGATGGATTGTACCTGATCAACATTAGAATCATAAAGGCTTCCAATTGATGTACAAACTTGAAGACTTATATTTGACCATGGAACCTTAGAGCTTCATCTATTCTTATTGGTGGTTCAGTCATGATTTATTCATGAAGGAGATAAATAAATTTATGGCATTTATGATAATTCATCGAGTGTCATCATGACTATCCATAGTACCACATATATGCCTAGTAAGATCATAGTCACCTTGAGCCCAATAGTCATAGGCATTACTAGTGGTGTTAGAAAGAGATTGTGCATCTGTCTAATATAATATACCATCTAGGGTGGGGTCATGGCATTCATTACCTCGAGCTATGACATTATTAATGTATTTGATATCCTCATCAGCATTGACCAATTCAATAAAGGGAGGCCTATGAGCATGGTCTAATGGAATGATAATGTATTGTTCATCATTCTCAAAGTTGATGTACCATTTATTAAATTAAAATCATCATTTTTAGTGTAATACCATGGGTGACCCAATAGAGCTGGGAAGTCATCAGCCTCAACCAATTATATGACTTCAAAATCAGCTTTGAAAGTGACACCAAGGATATCCATGGTGGCATATTTAAGTACACCAATGGGTAAAGCGTGAATCTTGTTAGCCATAAATAATAAATGGGGTGAAGGTTTCAAAGCTAAAATGTCCATATTATTCCAAGCATCCTTTGTGAGAACAGTTACTTCAGAGCTAGTATCAACTAAGATATCCTAGATAACCCATCCATCTATGGCAATATTAACCAATATCTCCTTATCCCCTTCTAGGCTAGGATGGATGGGAGTTTCCTACCATCGTGCATGATTTAACCAATGATATTTATTAGGCCTAGACATATGATGCCTTAGATATTTATGTAATAAGGGTACAATTTCCTCATCTAATAATCATTTGCATAGCTTTATAAATTCATCCCACACCATGTCATGAAGGTTTCTAACTTTCTACATATCAAATGTGTATTAGCATCATGATCCTTGAGGAACTAGATATCTCCCTATAATTATATTAATATATTCATGGTGTTAGAGAGTAACTCATTATGTTGATGATCATTGAGATAATGAGTAGTATGAGGCTCCTCACATTGAACATTCTCAATAGGTGGATTAGAAATTGACTAGGACTGACTACCTCTATGTGTTTTAATATAAACTTTAGGACCTATTAGAGTGCTGAGGCATAGTCTCCATTATGGATTTTCATTATATATCATGCAAGCATCCTTCTCATTTCTTTCCTTCATAATAATAATTTACAAGTCAAGGCACTCCTCTAGATGGTGTTTATTTTTACAAAAGGCACATAGGATATAATGGCCAATCACACTAGTAGTTCTTAGGGGAAAAACACTTATAATAAGTTTGTGGTGGAAATCATCCACCTCCACTTCCATGAACTTAACCTTAACCATGATAACCACCTCCATTATCTTAGTTATTACCAACATATGTCTAACACATATCACACACATGTTCCTCATGAATTTCACTAATGAGATGGTAATCATTGGTATCATGAATGTATGCATTATTGTAGAAAATAATTATAGCTATCTTTAGTTAATTATTCATCTATTTTAACTAGGTGCAATCATGGGATACTCCCTTTGCACTCAACATTTGAACACTCAGTTATACTGGCATCAATCCACATAAGGCACAAGCCTTATGCACTCACCTAAAGTGCAGCTGAGAAGGAATAGGGGCCTACATTGGGCTAGTCATGCCATGTTGTGAGACTTCAATTAGGGGACTTTTGAAATTAGGTAAAAGCTTTAGGTATATCCATAGGTGTAATCCTTTCGTGGACTAAGCCTAGTGTCATTAGGTGCTTGAAGGGTCAAGAGGCTACTTTCACTCAAACTACTCATGTTAGACATGTGATCCTAACAAGGATAAGAATACTTGGTGTAGGATATATACTCATTCTCTATACAAAGTTATGATTACATCACCATTTATTAAAAGGACTCCATTAACAAAGTGAACTAGAGAAATTGCACGACTACTAGTTAACATATTTCTATTGAAACTAAAACATAACCTACATACTCATTTACTTAGTAATTCAATTAAAAACAAGTAAACCAAATAGAGTATGCAATAGTCTTCACCATTAATCAAAGTTAAAAAATAGAGAATAGAGTTCATAGAAGAATATATATTTAGTTCATATTACTAAATGACCTAAAGGCTCACATATGAGATTGGGTACTTATAAATGAAGCATTCATGGATTCCATATTATTCCTAAGCTTGAAGTTTATCAAAGTAATATCCATAGAGGATTCATTTTAATAGAGATCTATTTCAATTTTTCATCCTCTTCCATCTTCGAGTTCAAGCTCCTTAAATAGCCTTAGGAGCATCTTCATCAAGGTATAGGGTGATCACTAAGTGTCAAGATGGAGATTTGGTAATCATAACCACCAACTCCATAACCTTGAAAACTTTATGTTGTATTCACCACATCTCACCAATCCTAGAAGACATCTTGAAAATCCAAGAGATAGTTAATCACCTACCAGCTAGTATAAGATATGAACTACACCCTCTAGCTAGCACCAAATTTCTCAAAAGCTAACCATATACAAAATGATTCCTCTATTCTTAGGTAGATGTCATGCTAGCATGAATCCTTTACTTAAAATATTAGGGGCCCAACATTACCCCATAATTAAATTTAGTCCATCCTTAGATTAGGATATTAAGCTCTTGGGATCATTGAATTCAGGTGAATTCTCCTTAAGTTTAGCACTGAAGTCTTCAAAGCCCTTAATGGTGATCTTGATTTCTTCTACAATGTTATCTATTTTCACATATGCAATAGTGAATACAAGCACATATATTTTCTCTATTTCCTTATGGAAGACCTTGATGTTGGGTTTTGCTTTTTCCACACTCCCATCTAAGATCACTCCTTACTTATAATCCTTAGTTTATAGAGCATGAAAGAGTGATTATAGGTACTACTCTTGATACTTGATATAGATATTGAGCATGTTGATGTTTCCCATGATTTACATCCACTCTAACCTATTTGCCAAGTATACACGCACCATCAACTTCTCTTTTTCTTCCTTCACCTACTTTAGGCATGCATCTATAACTAAGGATTAGTTGGAGAAGGGTAATAAAATGGCATATGTTTCCTATACTCCCTCCTATAATTTAGTGAAAAGGTATTCTACCACTTGGAGTTTATCAGCTAGAACTTTTTACAATGTGATGCTAGGATCTTCTTCTTCTTACGTCAGCTCAGGTTTTAACCTTGAGAGCATCTACTCCACTAACACACACAAAATTTCAACCTCTAAAAGGTTTGAAGTATTGATGCCGACTAGAATAGATGTTTTATCCATATATATGTGCTCATAGAGTTGTTACAATTTAAATTTATTAGCCTACACCTCATCCTTGGCTTCTTTGAGGACCTTTTTCCATTTCCTCACTTTGTCATCATTGATGATTTTTCAATGCACAACTTCTATGGCCATTCTTATTAACATATTCACATATTAGATTTGGTTCATGGTGCATATGTTAATAAGGAGGTATTCATGTCCCTTTTCAAGATCTTTTAGGCTCTAAGTAGCTTCTTTAGGCACCTCAAATTAAATCTCATCTATATAGTGATCCAATGCAAATGAGAGTTGTTTGTGCATCCTAGTCATGATATCTTGGGGAGGCATAGTTTCATACATGTAGAGATATTCCTCCATCCATCCCTTCTATGTCATCTCCCTTATACTTAGCTCTTTATGATCCTTCTCGATGATGGCCTTTTTGGTCTATATTTCTTCCTCTTCACTAGTGCCACCATTCTCTTCGGTGCTCTCCTTAGAGGACTCACTTGTTTGATCTTTGGGAGTTATTTCCTTGGAATTTTCCCCCTTATTTGCTTCTTCTTCTTAAGGTTTATCAATATTAACCTTTAAGTAAATTCCTTCAGTTCCAATGTTACCTTTTTATTATTGGGGTTTTTTTAATGTATTTGTTTATTTTTCTAAGGTGTCACTATCACCTTCTTTTTATTGAGACACACCTTCACTACTCAGTCATGCCTCTTCCAAAGCTTCTTCTACCTTCTTGGTGGGGTCACTTCGTATTTTCCTGACCACTTCAACTAATATTCTTATGCTTATGAGAACCTTTCAGACCCTTTTCTCTAACTTGGACAATTTATTTTCTTGGGAAATCCTCCACTTCTCTTCAAGGACTAATGCCTTATTGATGTCCTCCTCACTCAATTTCATTTTCTTCCAATCCTCTCTTTTCTTAACTATTTTTGAAGGAGGTATGGACAATTCTTCATTACATATGGGGATTTTTGGTTCCTCTATTCCTTGAACCATGATAGTCATGCCACTTTATAAGGCTTCTTATATATTCTCGGTGCTTGGTTCCTCTTCTCCTTCTTCTATCTAGAGGATATAGGTCCCTACTCAGTCTTATATAGTTTCTTCCTCTATTATGGCTATGAGGGTCACTCTTTCTCCATCTCTACAAGAGTTATAATAGGGAACACAATGGGTCCCTTGGTCTTTTTCTTATGTTTCTTTCTAGAAGAAGCACTCTCCTGTGAGAAGGTCACATGCTTCTTCAGAGTGGGGGGAATAATTGGTTCTCTAAAGGCAATCTTTAACTGAATGCCCTTCATGATCTCTTCAAGTTTCTCACCCCATTTCTATTTGGAGTGTCTTCTCTTGTAGTTTCAGTGTCACTTTCCCTTCATCACTGACTAGGAGGGGGAAATCATCATCCTTTCCATGATTTCCACCCTTTTTATATAGCTTTATTTCATAGTAGAGGTCAAATATCTTCCCATTTATTATCATTATATGGATGGGATGGATTCCCATCTTGTCAGTGTCATCTTCCTCATCTTTAGTGGCCTTGCATCTAGGTCACAAAAATTGGCACCTCATCCTAATTATATCTTGATCCATAGTCTTGACTGGGATCTTAAGCTATTATGCATTGGGGATTCTCCTTAGCACCATCATGATATATTTGGCTAAGAATCCATAAATAAACTGAGCCACTTTCACAGGTTCCCATATGTGAGTGCTAGGTACACCACATAGAATTGATGCATTATGGTAAAGGTTGTCATTCCTACCAATTATTAGGGAAGTTATTGAGGGATGCACCATTCCTTCCCAAAGTCTCCTATGTAATTTTCAAACCATGCTTGCACCCTTGTCTTATACTTTTACAAGAAGTTGGGTGGGCAAATGAAGTCTTGGTAATTCATCATGGGGGGATTTTGGTTGGGTGGGAACACCAATAAGTGTTCATCATGTTGTAATTAGATACTACACACTTCATCTAACCCATATTGGTTAGAAAAGATACTTAACCCAATTATATCACACTTAAAATAATTCCATACATATGTTACATATAAGAACCAAACACTCCATATATTAGTTATAACCCATAGAGGCTAAAACTCAAATAGACCTAATAGAGACCTAATAGAATTAGCCCTTCACATCCACATGTTAAACTTGTGACCTCTTGGAACACCTTTTTCCTTCACCAACACTTGAAAAAAAATTAATATTAATTAAATATGTCCCTTTTAATCTCTCATTGGGTCCTTACTACCTATAAATCCATTTCACACCTTGAACCTATCAATTAGGTCTTCTCGCCTTTTAGGCCTTTACACATAGAAAAGTCTATCTCTTAAGACTAAAGCATATAATCACTTCTCTAAAATAAACCACTTGAAAAAAAAATTAATAAATTATTCATGACTTAAAAAACTTCTCCTTGTCCATTGGACTCCTTCACTCAGACTCCAATCATCCAAAATCACCTCTATAACAAGCTCACTCAGTTTTAGTAAAACATATTCAAAGTATAGTTAAGCTTCTTGATTTTTTCATACTTGATCATGGATAAAATATGAATTAAAATTCCTTATTATGAACCTTTGAGAATTATTCAACATCATCATACTCATTTTTTTCTTCAACTCTACCAAGAACACTTCCAACTCACTTCTGCAATCTGATCACTCAAAAATTGCCTATAACACAAAAACACAATCATAGTGAACATGTGCAGACACTTCCTTGATCTTATAATTCATTCATTTAGTCCTAAAACATCCTAATATAAAATAAAAATCAAAAATTTATGGATTTATAATAGTAAATAATGAATATATGGATCAACTTATAGAACACACACCTTCACAATTTTTAATCACACAAACAGGTCACTTTGTGAGCACATTCTAGCCTATGTATGAGCACCAACAACACTTACCAACCAAGGTAACATTATTCATATGTATTAATAAAATACCCTACACCATTTGATCTATCCCTAGTCACTTTCACATTATCCCTAAATAGGTTCTCACTCAAGCCTAGTTTCTTTCACTATTTTCATGATAACTCCAGAATCAAAATAGGTTGAACCTTGTCCCTGCTTAGTGCGAGTGCACAAGTATTTTATTAATAATTCAAAAAAATAAAGTACATAAGGGTGCCTTTACTCTATTAACCCTTTACAATGCAAACATGGATTTATATAGTTTTTACCAATGACTGGTAAAAACAACTAATCCTATAACCAATTAAATACGGGAAAATAACCCGTAAAGTAATTCTAATTAATAAACATAAAACATTAAAACTACCTAATAATTAAACTAAGTTTATTTTATGGGGTGTCTTTATAAAAGATGCATGCCCCATTTATAATAATTATTTATTTTCTATCAAAAATCTAACCTAACGTTAAGACTTTGGAACAAGTCCTAACAAACCCCCCTATGATCCAAAGTCAGGTCTTTGGACACATACCAAGCATTTTTCTAAATTTTTTAAATTTGATTCTATCAAGGGGCAAGATATCAGCTGTCTAATCGGTAGTTGGGCAATATATTGGATCAAGAGTTTTCTTTGCCACCAGCATTCGCAGATAATGGTATTTGACATCCATATGTTTTGTTTTGGCATGAAACACTAGATTCTTGGACATCTTGATTGCACTCTGATTATCAATGTATAACTATGTAGGAGCAAACTAAAAAACCTGAAAATCTTCAAGAATACAATGAAGGTAAACAATTTCTTTAGAAGCATCCCATGTGGCAATATACTCTGATTTTGCTGATGATTTTGCCACTGCATCCTGCTTCTTACAACACCAAGCAATGGCAGTTGAACCCATATGCATAGTGTATCTTGTGGTTGACACTCTGTCATCCACACATCTGCCAAAATTTGCATCACAATATCCAACAAGTTTGAAGTTCTTGTTGCAGCAGTATTCAAGGCCATATGTTTTTGTTCCCTGAAGGTAATGAAGTACTCATTTTGCTGCATGCCAATGAATTTCTCTAGGCTCATGCATAAACCTAGATAAAATTCCAACTGAAAATGAAATATCGGACCTAGTAATCATCAAGTATATCAAACCTCCCACCAATTGTCAATATGTGGTGCCATCAAAAAAGGCACTGCTATCATCCTTAGACAATTTCAAGTTACTTTCCATGGGAGTGAGGGCAAGTTTGCAATCACTCATGCCAAACCTCTCTAATAACTCAGAAATATACTTAGTTTGTGAAATGAAAATACTATGCTCTTTCTAAGTTACCTCTATGCCTAGATAGTAGTGAATAAGTCCAAGATCTATCATCTCAAACCCATCTTTTAATTCCTTCTTCACAGAGTTGTTATGGTTTTCATCATTACCTGTAATAAACAAGTCATCAACATAGAGAACTAGTATCACCATTTTCTTACCCTGCACTCAAAAATAGAGAGTATCATCTGATTCACTATGATGAAAACCAATGGATTTCAATTATGAATCCATTTTCTCATAGCAAGCCTTGGGTGCTTGTTTGAGCCCATACAAAGCTTTTATCAATTTACACACTTTGTGTTCAGCGCCCACCTGTTCAAAACCCTGAGGTTGTTTCATATAGACTTCTTGTAAATCACCATTTAAAAAAGCACTTTTAACATACAATTGATGCACTTTCCAGCCATTTTGTGCTACTAAGGCAAGTACCATATGAATAGTGTGTCATTTGGTAGTTGGTGCAAATGTTTCCTCATAGTCAATACCTTTTTTTTGTGCATATCCTTTTGCAACAAGTCATGCCTTATGTTTATCAATGGAGCCATCTAATTTATACTTAGTCCTATAAACCCATTTACATCTGATGGGTTTAACATGTGGAGGAGGATCAACTAAAACCCATGTATTATTGTTAAGTATGGAATCATACTCACATTTCATTGCCTATTGCCAAACATGTTCAGTAGATGCCTCCTCAGGATGGCTCAGTGGAAGAAGTAGTAACAACCATAGCATAGTTCACCTATTTTTGAGAATTCTTGGGCCTTGTTAAACCAACTTCATCTACTGTCAAGTCAAAAAAAGTACTTTGAGCCCATTTTGTATACTTAGACAAATTATTCAAATCAGGGACTCCAAAATTCTCATTAGGTGCATTATCCGATGGGGGACTTAGAGAATTTTCAACAATTTCTAAGTCATCAACCTATGAACTTGTAGATGGAGAGGAAAGTGAAGGAATTTGAGTCTCATACCATAAATTCAAAGAAGTATCCCCATAATTAAAACCCTTATCTCTTTTTGCATTTTTCCTCTCTAATCTATCAAGTTGAGAATCAATCTCTGCAGTGTTCATAGTCCCAAACTCATCAAATATTATATCTCGACTCACTATGAATTTGCCTGAATTCTATGTAAGCAAATGAAACCCATTTTTATCTTCAAAATAACCAAGAAAGATGCATTTTTGACTTCATGGTTCTAACTTAGTTTCATGTGTAATAGGAACCAAAGCAAAACAAACACATCCAAACACTTTCAAGTGTTTAACTTTGGGTTTAAACCCATACCAAGCCTCATATGGAGTTTGTCCCAAAAGTGCAACTGTGAGGGACCTATTTCTCAAATACACTACAGTACCAATAGCTTCAACCCAAAATTTATCATCAAGTTATTTATAGTGCAACATGGCACGTGTTGTGCCCTCTAAAGTTTTATTCATTCATTTAGATACTCCATTTTGTTGTGGAGTATAAGCATTACTATATTGTCGATGAATTCCATGTTCTCGACAATAGTCTAAAAATTCATTAGAGGTATACTCACCTCTATTATCTGAATGAAGAGTGGCCAAATGTGAACCTTTTTTTTTTTGACTAAGTGTAACCAATCAACAAACTTAGCGAAAACTTCAGATTTGTTTTTCATAAAGAATACCCAAGTCATCTTAAAAAATTCATCAATAAACAAGACAAAGTATCTACACCCACCAATGGATGACTTTTTCATGTCACATACATCACTATGAACTAACTGTAAGCATCTATTAGCTCTTCAAGATGATTCTTTAGGAAATTTTTCTTGATTTTGTTTGCCCAAAACACATGACTCACAAAGAATATTATCTTTGCAAAAAGTGGGCAACCCATTCACCATACCATATCTCTGCAAATCCACTAAAGAGTGGATATTCAAATGTCCATAGTGGAGATGCCATAACCATTGTGTAGACATAGTACCTGTACCTAAGTCAATAATTGCTACAAGTTCTATATTGGGAGGAAGCACCTTACAATGCAATCTAATCAAGTTTCCATCTTCATATCTTGTATACATAGTTTTATAATCATCCTTCACTGAATTGATGTAAATGAGCCCATTTTCAAGCACAATTTGATAACCTTTATTTCAAATAGTTACCAAAGAAAGTAAGTGTTTATTCAATGTGAGAACATACCAAACATCCTCCAAGTATTTTATAGACCCATTAGGAAGAAGAATTTGAATAGAACCAAGTCCTAGTGGTGTAAGCATAGACTTATCTACTAAGGCAACTAGAGAGAGAAGCTTCTTTATAAGACCAAAAGAAATCTCTCCTAAATGTCATGTGTTTGGTTGCTCCTATGTCTAAAACCCATACATCTGTGAGCTCATCTCTAGCCTCATATTCAATATAATCAATGTGCCCCAAAGTAGTGAATGCAAATTCATAGGCAACATTACTAGATTCATCATATAGTCATGATCGGCATACTGAGCAGAGTTAGTCTTAGTCGCTTTTTGTGGCCTTTAAATTTTATCAAAAAGAATCCTACATTTTGAGGCAATGTGACCAAATTTTCCACATCTATGACACTGAATGTCAGATCTACCTCAACCTCTGGCCCTATGTGAATTGTGACCATGTCCTCGATCACTTGTTTCATGTGAATGTGTTTGATTAGATTGTTGATTATTTGAATGACCCATACTTTATTTTGATATCTGCCTCCCCTGTAACCTTGACCCCCTCTATAACTATTTCCTCTATTGTTTTGATGCCCAAATGAAGATGAACTAGGCTTTAACTCTAAAACATGGGCCTCTTCAATTTTCTTGGAATTTCTTGGGTAGAGAGAGGTCATGTTGGATGAACAACTCAGCCAACTTATCAAAGGTGATGCATGTGATCTTGTCAGAGACATGCAACATTTCAACAAAATTTCTATAGGACCCTGGTAGTCCTTTCAAAGCAGCAGTAACTATGAGGTCATCATCTAGTTTTTCAAAACCAGTCTTAGTGTACTCAGTAGTGATATTTTTCAACTTAGACATATATTCTCTCATATCTCCATCCTCATCTAATGACAAAGTAAACATCTGCATATGAATATCTATCTTCTTATGCTTAGGTTTCTTATCATACAAATCTAACAATGTTTTCCATGCAGTGTAACTATGAGGAGAATTTTCAATATGAACATATGTATCACAAGTACAATAGCATTTAATGAGAGCTAAGGCCTTAGAATCATGAAAATTGAAAATATCTAATTTAGCCTGCTCTGTTGGCAATGTGAGATTTTCATTCTTAACAATATCCCATAACTCGTTAAACACTAGTGAGGCCTCCATCAATCATTTTCAATCTAAATAATTGGAAATTGTTAATCTATCACCATCTGAAAGCAAATTTTGAATTTTTGGCATTTTGAAATGAAAGCAAGTGCAGTAGAGAAATGTGTGAAAAAATGCAAAAGAAATGAAACAAATATCACACTCACTGCATAAAACACTGCTTCTATGGGGTTTTGTACTTAACCTCCACGTAGAGCGTAAAAGAGAAATAAGTATTTTTGATGGGTTTTACACTTAACCACACCAAAAATCAATGATTACACTCTTATTTCACCAAATTACAACCTTATTCCACCAATTACACCTTTATCTCACCACAGCAATGCAAAAGAAAAATTATTGAATTCCACCCCTTTTTTAAAATTTTAAATAACACAATACAATAAGTATGTGTTTTACAATATTTTGATTTAAAAGGGAATATTTTTTTTTCAAAAAAGCATATTCTAAAGCAAAAAAAAACTTTCTCCAAAAAGAAGGGATTTGAACCTTTGACCTCCTCCTTTGCAAGCTTCTAACAAAATAAGCGTAACCAATTACTCTAAGAGCATTTGCAGAACATTACACTCAAAAATTTATACTTATTCCAGATTTTGTGTATGAGGGAAATTTTTAAAAAATGACATATGAGTAAATAAATTCAAATTTTTCTCTTTTTACAGCCTCTCTTTCAATCTTCTCCAGTGGGACCCAGTCACAGCAAATATTTGATAAAAAAAACTTTAGAAACAGTCAAAAATAAATTGCTAAGTTTTATACTGCGTCATTCTTCACTTGGGATGCCATGGCTGCTCCAGGATGTTTTTCTCCACCTGCTCTCTCTCCTATAGGCCGTACAAATCTGTACAAGCTGAATAAAAAGGATGTTTACTGTGTTTTTACATATTTTCAAGGAATGTTTTGCAGGGAATGGATTCCAAATGAAGATTGGGCATTGAAAGGCCGTACAACTCAAATTTTTCCAAATTTTTCATTTAAAATGCAAAAATAGAGGTTTTAATGCAATTTGATCAAGATTTGCAAATGTTTTGGATTTAAAAAGCGCTGAAATGAATGCAAATCACAATGGCAGCCGTGAATGAAAACTTTCAGAGGTTTTTCTCAAATAAAAAGGCCATATAAATCTAGTTTTGGTCAAAAAACAATAAATTTAATAACATTAAATGCTAAAATTTATTTTTTATGCCAAATGAGGAGGTTTAACAGAGGAAAAATAGAGTATGAATGATCAAAAAAGATTAGACTGTGGTATATGAAAATATACAGGTTTAAATATAAATAACATTTAAAAAATTAAAATAATTTAATAATTTTTCAAAATATTTAAACCAAGACTATAGGGCATACCTTATTTCATGCCAAAAAAATATCACGTGAATTGATTTTTCACCTTGCTCCTTCGAATTCACCGTGCTCCCAAAATAACCATGCTCTGATACCACTGATAACTCTAGAATCAAAATAGGTTGAACCTTGTCCCTGCTTAGTGTGAGTGCACAAGTATTTTATTAATAATTCAAAAAAATCAAGTACATAAGGGTGTCTTTACTCCGTTAACCCTTTTACAATGCAAACATGGATTTATATAGTTTTTACCAATGCCTGGTAAAAACAACTAATCATATAACCAACTAAATACGAGAAAACAACCCGTAAAATAATTCTAATTAATAAACATAAAATATTAAAACTACCTAATAATTAAACTAAGTTTATTTTATGGGGGTGTCTTTATAAAATATGCATGCCCCATTTACAATAATTATTTATTTCCTACCAAAAATCTAACTTAACATTAAGACTTTGGAACAAGTCCTAACATTTCACTGTCTACAGTCTAGCGATAAGATAATTTCCATGATCAAAAAGATTGATACAAAAAACATATATTTCCAAAATAACTCCATATACCTTAATAACAAGTATTTACCTTCAATATCCAATGATTTTTATGTGTTGACTAAGTCAACCCTACCTATAACAATAACATATTTAGAAATAAGTAGTTTCTTTTACCTTCTACCCACTACCCTGACACACTATTGCCACATGGAGGTGCTTGGAGGGGTCCTCTACAACATCCAATAAATAAAATTGATCAAAAAAATTATTATAGGCTAAAACTATTCACATATATCCAATTACTCCACTATGAGGGTTTGTAAGCACAAAAATCTCTTTACCTTCTTAACATCTGTTCATAAAGTTGAGGGCTTGGTTTCTTTGCAAAATGTTTTTTGAATCTTCTTAATACCCATACCCAACTACTCCAAATATCTTAGGTCACCATGAAAACTCTAAATGTGTTAATGATCATCTCAACTTCATTCTTATCTTAAAAACCTTCATTATGCATGCATAGGAGACCTTCCAACATGATATCTTGCTTTTTATTTCTACTTAGGGCCTAAAACTTGGTCCACACCTGTAAATAACCTATTAAAACCTCATTAAATGCTTACATGTTCTCTACCATCTTGGCATACTATGCCTTTAGCTACAAGTCACCTTAGGTCTAGAGTATGACCTTCTCACCATTGTATATGCTCTCAACACCTCATCCACATATTAAATTCACTTATTCCATGCTTCTCAAGATACCATCCATGTTCACATAGGTCACATGATTTTTGTCTCAATAATCTACCAAGCTTGTTCCTTCTTGCACCAAAAGAGACATTCCATGCTCAAAGCCTTCTTATCACTTCATGATAAAATCCTTCATCAATGACATTACCACTTTGTCATTACCTTTGACATCAATGACAACACTTTTTCCAACACATAATCACCATCTAACACACATATCTCCTCCATTACTATCAATATCAACATATAACCCCATCAAAAGGTCTCACGTGATCGATGGCACTCTTGTGCATTATTAACAATCTCTTTAGCAATAAATTTGGAGATGCTAAATCACACTCCTTACACCATGTGGTGGGCAATTCATAAGAAGGTCTTGATAATATCATATCATCAACTTCTAGGGCATAGTTTGGTGCTCACTAGTTATGTCATTTCCCTTATGTTAAGGTCCTGAATGTCCTTAATGGGGAACACAGACCTTGACTTATATTAGCCTAGGAGATTTATGACCCTTTAAACCTCCACCTCGTCCTCTATTATCTCATAGATGTCTTCGCCTGTGTTAGGTAGTCCCCTAATTCTACTAATAAGGCTCACTGAGATCATCATGTGTCATCCTATAAAGTAAAACTAGTCATCATGTACTCATGAGGGGAGGAATTGCACCAAATCTTTCATCTTATTGAATCTTAGCAACTCAAATAGTTATGTGGTACCCATGGTTGCCAATTTGTTTTTGATGGAGACATCAAAGAGTATGGCACCCACATTTGTCTTCTTCCCCATGTCTACCATCTAATCATGGTTTAACTCTTGTGTATTGCTTCCTATCTTTTGGTTATAATCCTTGATCTTTAACATGTGTTCAAATGACACCTACTTTTCCTACACCATAACCTCTGGGGGGAATTGCATTTCTCTATAGGTGATATTTTCACTTGCTTATGGATCTACTTTCGTGATGCTTATGCCTTCTACTATCTATGCTTCTCATTTTGTGGTGGCTACTTCTTTCATCACCCATACTTTATTTATATCCTTTTGAACCTATGATAGACCTATGCTTAGCCTGTTTTCCCCCATTCTAAAATTCTTATTGTTAAAATGCAACTGGTTGATCTTACCAAACCCCAAAATCATCTTTGGTGCTTCTTTACAGTCACTAAAAATGTGACTATGTTCAAATATCAAGCTTCTTATGTCATTAATGGTGGCTTGGTCATTATTCTAAACTTTTGATCTCTTATTTCTCTAAAAAATTATCTCCAATATCCTCCTATTATACTCAAGGTGGAATGCAATCTTCTCATTGTTTGCTCATTCACACTTGGGGGGATATGGATGAATAGTTTTCTTTGGTAGCATTGTCTAGTTTTAATGGCTTTGGCTCTTTGCACTACTTAGAAGTCTCAAAAATAAAAATAACCTTGTTACCTCAGCTAAAAATAAAAATAACCTTGTTACCTCGGCTATTCCTGGCTCTTTGCACTACATTAATAGCTGGCATCATGGGGATTTCTTGAAATCTATTAAACCCATAAAATCCACTAAAATCCACTATTGACTGCTCATTTATTATGGATATTTGTGCTTCCATTACCATAGCATTAACTTTACTAATGGTTTATTTGGATAAGTGATAGGTAATTCAAATGGTCACTTCCAACCAACCATTGGGTGGGTGTCATCTATCATGATGGTCATTCTCTTGTGATTTGTTCAACTTGATGCTCCCTTCACCTTTCTTATGGAAACCTAGGTGTAGTGTTTCACATACATGTGATTTATCCTCCTTGGTTCCATCTCTTCTTAGTGTTGTTATATATTTAAAGTACACCCCTCTTTCTTGGTAGATTTATCTACACTTTCATGTCTCTTGATTCGGCCTTCCCTACCCCATACAAATCCTTACACTAGTCCTCCAATGCTCCATTATCTCCTCTTGATTTCTTTCACATGAACATCTTGTGCACCTTCCTTAATCAACTTGTCTTACAGTTTTATAAACCTGGTAAACTCTACACGCACTCAAAAACTTAGGTGTCTAGCCTCAGGCACTTAAAAATCAACTATGTTCAACTCACCCAATTGGATTTATGCATGTAAGTGCCAGAAGAGTTCTCCTATAGGCTTGAAAGTACCACAATTATTCAATCAACATAATAAAAATAAACATAAGTAAAGATTTGACTTACACCAAATTTTATTATGGTCAAAATGAAGTAACCAACTTGTGATCAAGAAGTCAGTATTTGATGGCACAAGTTCCATCATAGTGATTGTATAGCTTTAATCTATTGCCTTCAAAATGCCCAGGGAACATTTCACCCATCAATGTGTACAAGTTGCATGCACTAGTCTCCAATATACTATGGATGACATACATCCCCATCCCCCAAATCTATAACTTGCTTAGGTGCTTGAGGTACTTAGAATCATATAACAAGACTAGTTCACCTTTTGTAAATACCTTGCACTTGATATGCTTATCATGCCATAGCTTTTGGTGTGCCTTTTCTTTTTTCTAGATCCACCATGCTTGGGTGCATGTATCATCCAAGTACTTCAAGTCTTTGAAGCATATGCTTAAACATTCATGGTCATCCAACTAACCAATACATGCGATGCACAAAGAGGGAATTATGAATTCCATATGTCAGATTGATTTTGTACCAAACACCATTTGTAATGGTGTATCCTTGTTCATGTGCTTGTACATAGTGTGATAGGCCCATAATACTATTGACATATAGTCATCCCAATCCTTGTAACCAATGTCACATAGTTTGGTGAGGCACATCCCTAATATCTTATTGAATACCTTTATGATACCATTTACTTGGGCATGGTAGGGAGTCATTTTATAGTGTGCCACCATCTATTTAATTAGTAGGATCTAAATAGTTATGTTGATGAAGTATGTGCCATAGTCACTAGTGAATCTAAGCAAGCATCCATAGTGACTGATGATATTCTCCTAGATGAATCTTGTTATTATGGTAAAGGTATAATTTTTAGTTGGTGTTATTTTGGCCTACTTGGTGATGTAATCTATGGTAGCCAGAATGTATCATGCACCTATGTACCTCATAGTGAGAGTAATAGACCCAACAAAGACAATGGCCCATTTTTCAAATGATGCTTGGGAAAGGATGGGGATGAGAGGCATCTCATCCCTATAGTTTGGTTTTCCTGGGCATTGATAGATGCCACATGGTTTTTCACATTAATTTGTGTCATGAAATAGAGTTTGCCACCGTAATCTTGATTGTAGTACTTTTCGTGCCATGGTGTCTCCAACACAATGGCCTCTAGCAATCCCTTTATGCACCTCTTATATGATTGAGTCCCATTCATGCACTAAGACACATAAATGAATGAATTCATTATATCTCAATTTATAAAGTTCCCTACCAATGAGTTGAAAAGGAGTAGCATGAACCATGAGCTATTTCTTCTCCTTAGTTGTCATGGTTTGAGGTGTAGATCTAGATGTCAAAAATGCAGTTATCTCTACCAAGTCTTCCAAGATGAACTAGAGCCTATAAATTTGTGCATTAGACATATCATATTTTATTTGCACTTATACATCACCAAATTTAATGTGGGATATATTTTCTAGGCCTAAGTTTTCTAGGTTTTACTACAACAGAGAACTAGAACTCTTGAAATAAAATAATCCATCAATAAATGCACCCATGCTGAATAGTTTGTTTACTAGGTATTTAAGTACTTCATAATTAGTGAAAAATATTAATGAAGTCACCAATAAATATTTTCAAAAAAAATTTAGGGAATAGACCATGGTAAGTTCCTCACACTTGTGTGTTGCAGTTCTATTCTACCTCGATTATCTTCCCACTTGCAAAAGAAATGGGATGAACCATTTTCCCCTTACCTAGTTGTGCAAGAATGACACCGATAGTGGTACTAGATGCATCAACATGGACATGGAATAGAGTTTCCCATTCAGGTAATTTCAATATTAGTGCACTTTCTAGTATGAGATTTAGGGTCTCAAATGCATCTTCCTACAATGTGCCCCACTAGAATGGGCCATCCTTCTACAAGAGCTCTTCTAGCAATGTCATGATCTTGGCATAGTTCCTTAAAAACTTCCTATAGTACCTGTAATGTTTAAGAAAGTTGTGAACATATTTCTAAATTGATGGGGTTTGTAGCTAGAATATTATTACAATATTTTTTGGATCAATTAGCAGACCATCTTTGCAAATGATGTGCCCAAGCAGAGTGTTAAATGGCATTGCAAAAATACACTTATTGAGGTTCAACAAAATTTTCAAATACCTGCACCTTTAAAACATTAGGCATAGATTACCATAGTGGTCCTTCAATAACCCATATACTATCCAATCATCTAAGTATACTTGGATCTTGTGAATGAAGTCTTTGAAGGTGATGATTACCACTTGAGAGAACATAGCTAACACATTCTTCAACCCAAAGTGCATCAGGTTGTATGAAAAACAACCCTATTTAGTCACAAAGGTGGTTTTGAGATTGTCATCCTCTTATATCTAAACTTGATAGTATCCTAAGAACCCATTAATAAAGGTGTATATCTCATAACCTATGACACCATCTAATACTTCATCAATGAACATAGTTGAAAAGGGGTTAATTACACAGGCAAAATTCAATAATTTGTAGTCAACACAAATTTAGATGCACCCACCCTTTTTTATGTTGATGACCATGGGGCTAATTCATTTAGATTCTTATATAGGGTAGATGACACTTGTATCTAGCATGCCATTAATCCTCCATCTTAACTTTGGAATGAAGATTGGGGTTCATCTTGTAAGGCCACTTTTTTATGGGTCTTGTGCCATCGACTAGTTTTGATGTTCATCTTCCCAAGGGATGGGTGTGTGCCTTTCATATCCATGTATTTTCATGGGAATAAGTCTTAGAATTATTTTAGGAGATTAAAAATATGTGCCAGCTCTATGTCAAACTAATAAGTACCCAGAGTGGTAATCTTTGGTTCCCCCTCTAAAATGATATCTACCTTGGTAGTTTCTAATTACACTCGATAGGGTTCATTCTTCTCCTAGTGTGAATCCTTGACATTTCTATTACCCTTATTTATTTCTATCTAAATATTGTTAGGGTCTTCTTCTTCTAGGACACTATCCTCAACATGGGGCACTAACTTCCTTTCGCTTATTAAGTTTTTCTATTTGTACACCTTCCATGTGTCATCATCTTCATCACTAGAGTCACTATTGAGAGTTTACTCTTCAAATAAGGTCAGGAATGCTAACCCTTTTTTTCCAAACATGTATCTTAAGCACTCCTCCAATATTGTAGTGTCCTCAAATACTAACCTTCAAACTACCTATAATGGCTCAATCAATTCAAGGTTTTGTGAAGAAAAGGAGGTGTGAACAAATCATCCTTAAGGGCATTCCAATTTCTTATCTCATGGTGCATCGTATTGACTATGTACCATGCCCATTCCTATGTTTTTAAGGTCCTATAAAAGGTGTGTACCCATAAATTTTAGGGGGAATTTTCATTGTAGATAGTCCACATTTATTCATAATGATGTATATACACTATAGGGTCAAAGTCACCAGAGTAGGTAGAGATGTCTAGGTCCTCATTGCTCTTTTTAAATCTAGTAAAAATGGCTACCTTTACATCTTACCAAGTTATCAATCTAGTATTTTTGGTTACCCACCAATGAGTAGTAGTTCTCTTCAATATATATAATAGTGCACCCATTCTATCCACTTCTTTTGGTATACATGACTCAAGGTCACAGACATAATCTTCCACTAGATTACTCCCTTCACATCTCAGAAGTACTATAAGTTTTCCCTTACTAAGGTGAAACACTCTTTTTCTCCTTTTCTTGGTGCAAGGGACCCATCTTTTACTAGTGTGATCAATTTGGACCCAGCATGTCTTTACTAGTTTTGATGCTTTTACACACACCAAATAGCACTATTGACCATTGGTCTCATATGATTCCTTAACCGATCAGTCACAAGAAACATCGATGGTATCTGAAGCTGATTTTCCATCTTCCCAATAGAGGAATCCTTAATCATTTGGGTCTAGAGTCTTGGTGCCTTGCATCATGATGTTATAGATGTGGTTGATCTCATCTTCAATGTCCACACTCTCAACACAAGGGGTCCTTGGTCATTTCATAAGGGTAAAAATACCCTCTCCTTTCCATTCTCAAATGTCATGTAGCACCTTTTGAAGCACATATCTACATTATTTACATAATATTATGGCCTTGCTAGAAACATCGAGTAGTTTTCCTATATTGTTAACTCTATTACTTCAAAGTCAGCACAAAATTTGGTGCCCATGATATCTATAATTTTTCTCTTCAAAATTTTGATAGGTTTCACCCATGTCTTATTATCCATGAAGAGTACATGAGTGGAAGGTCTCAAGGCTAGCCTACCCATTTTTTCCTAGGCATTCTTGGTTAAGATGTTGACCTCAGTGTTTGTGTCTATAAGAACCTCATAAATAGACAATATATCAATAGTGACATCCACTAAGAGTTCTTGGTCATATTCCACATTTTGTATATGCTAAAATTTCTTGTGCCCTCTCCATGCATGACATAGTGGCCTCAACTTGATTTTGATCTATATACTCTAGGAACAAGTTCTTCAATAATGGAAGCATTCCCTCTATTTATAGGAGGTGCAGGATCTTAGTTAATTCTTATATCTCAAATTATTGGTTATCTTACTTCTTATGAGAGGTGGTAGCCTGCACTTCTAGGTCTTGCATTAATTATATATCCTTTTATAGGTATTGGATTACACTCACAGACTATTGTAATACATATTTTTGGAATGTTGGGTCTAGGTATGGCACAACTTTTGGTTTAGGTTGTGTTATGTACTCATTCTGACCCTTATCCCCATATTCTAAGCATAAATTAGGTATTGGCATGATTGGCAACTGAGTGGTGAATCCACTGTGATTAGTTGCTTTACCTTGATTGTCTCTGTGCATGTAAGTTATACCTTTGGGGTCCATTTTTCCATTTTCTTCTCATACATATTCATTCTTGCACCCTTGTCTTCACTAGGCTTACCTTGGGTCAACTTTTTGTACAATTTAGGGCATTGTTCAACCTTATGGGGCCCTCAACAATACCCACATGTAGGATGTGTAGGGAAATCATGTTGATAATACTCTATTGAGCCACACTTATAACATGATCATGGTGAGAACCTTTCATCACTATATCCTCCACCTCGCCCTCTAACACCTCTTTGCATTCTAAAGCATGTGTTTTATTGGTCATATCCCTCATTACCTTGGTTAGCCTACCCTCTGACTATTGTTATGGCTTTCCATGTACCTTTTTCCATACTTTTTTGCATTTTATCAATCACTTGATAATCATCAATGGTATGGGTGTAGGCATCACACAATCAACAATAGATGGTTGTGTTGACTTGGCTGGCTCATTGTAACAAAGGGCAATTTTGGATGTCATGCACCTCTCAATAGACTTCAAAACTTATAATTAAAGTGCACACATTCTTTCATGGAAATTTATTTCTATTATGGCCTTCTACTTCATAGTGCATACACCATAGTCCAATTCAAGTATCATGTAATGAGATGGTGGTAATCTTCTGGAGTCGGGAGGCCATGGATGCAATTTTTGCTTCCATAAATGTGTTGATCCTAATATCTACACTTCTAACTACTTTGGCTCTGAGTGTGGATTTAAGTGCTTCTTGAGGGTCTATAAAAGTCTTCATGGAAAGTTCTCTTTAGAATGGCGTGAGCAACCCCCCAATGAACCATTGTGCATGCTAGGAAGGGTGAATATCATATGGGAGCTTTGATAGGAAAGTTTTGAACCTTGCATCATATAAGCACACACTTTTTAAGAGTCATTGGGTAATCTCTTTTAGTGTGGTGATGCTCTATTGTTCAAACTCCAAAATGTCTAATTCCTTCAATAATGCATCTTTCAGGGTATCATAGTCAACAAAGGCTTGGTTAGGATCAAATTTTTTATACCAAATGTAGTTATGAGCAAGTAAAGTGGCTAAAAATTGGGTAGCCTTGTGATTTAATTGGGTTATACCCCATTATTGCCACTATAGTTCACACTTTATCACATGTTTTGTAACATTCTCTATGCCATGATACTCTATCAAGTGCATAGGCTTTTCATAGTAGATCTACTACATGGGGTAGCTAGTACTTGAAGTGTTTATCTTCTCAGTGCCTAAACTAGTAGCAGTCCTCCAACACCTCTGACCAAGGGGTTAGGCACTGCTCCCATTATTACTATTAGCATAGTTGATGATGTGGGTGTTATGCTACTTGTGGCACTGAACCACTTCTTTTGGGATGTTTCCCACCTTAAATTGCTAACATTGGCTGAATTGGTATGCTCATGTCCAAGTTTTATTATGGTGAGCTAGTGCCTAATAATCTATAGGTATTTTCTCTCACCTTCATGTATGGAAGAATTTGTTTAATCATAAAGTTAAAATTCAAATATATAAAATGTCTAAGATGTAAATTATTAGTAGAGTCAAAAAACACTTCTATATTTTCTTCAAATAGGGGAACTAGAGAGTGAGCATGCATCACAGATTTAAAGGGGGTAGGCATGTCAAGCGTATATTCAGTCTCCAAATTATATAATAACCTAATGAATTCCACACCTATCAAGTCTTGATCTTTTTTAATCATCTCTCATCCTCATATTGTTGCATTTCAAGAGATCCTTCCCCATGCCCTTCTTACTCGCTACAGATTCTCTTAACACTTTCAAGTTATATATCTTCCATCAACTAGTGTTCTCTCTTATTATAGGTGTATCTTCTAATCTCTTGAGTGTTAATTTACTCATCCCCTTTTATTATGCCTCACCTATACATCCCCTTCTCCCCCTTTACATTGCTCATATGCAAAATGACTTTATCCTTCCATCCCCAAAGTTTCAAAAAAGTAATCCACCATTAGATTTTTGAGCTTTGCATTGAATTCCTTCACAAACATGCCTCTAGGGTCATGAAAAAATTAGTACTTTGATTATTTAGGGCATGATTATGTTGAGACTATAAACTAAAGTATGTAACTATTTATATTTATTTACCATCATTTATCCACTGCTCTAGTCCAATTAGTATCCAGGGTCTCAAGCCTGACTAGCCACTCCTTTGTCCACTCATAGCACTATCTAAAGCTTCTTCTTCTATGGATTAAATATGCAGCCAACCACCTATACACATGCTCAAATAACTCATAGAAAAAGACCTTGTATAAAGCACCATATAGGTTGACCTAAACCCATCTTCTACTCAATGTTTTCAAGAGAAATTTGGTACATCATTTTGTCATAAAATCACAACAATAAAATTCAACATGGGCCCTAGCAATAGAACAAAAAATGTTATAGAAAAGAGTTATAATTATTTTTATTTAATTATCAATTTATTACAACTAGGTGCAAGCATGGGATACTCCATTTGTGCTTAACATTTGAATACTCAATTGTGTTAGCATCAATCCACATAAGGCATAAGTGTTTCTCACCTACCCAAAGCACAATTGAGAAGGAACTAGGGCCCACATTGGGCTAGTCATGCCATGGTAGGATACTTTAATTAGGGGACTTATGAAATTAGGTGAAATATTTAGGTAGGTCCAGAGGTGCAAGCCTTTCATGGACTAAGCCTAGTGTCATATAGGCACTTGAAGGTTCAAAAGGTTGATTTCACTAAAACTACTCATGCTACACATACGATCCTATCAAGGATAGGAATACTTAGCATAGAATATATACTCATTATCTATATATATTTATGATGATGTCACTATTTATTAAAGGGACTCCATTAATGAAGTAAACCAAATAAATTACATGAATGATAATTAACATATTTATATTGAAAGTAAAGCATTACCTACATATGCATTTCCTTGGTACTTCAAACAAAAACAAGTAAACCCAATAGATTACGTAACAGTATTTTCCATTAATCAAAGTTAAAAAATAGAGAATAAATTTTATATTAGAATATATATATTCAATTCATACTACTTAATGACCTAGAGGATCACAGATAATTTTGGGTAATTACAAATGGAGCATTCATGTCTTTCATATTATTGCTAAGCTTGAAGGCTGCTGAAGTAATGTATACAAAGGATTCATTTAGGTATATCTCCATTGGAATTCTTTTTCCTCTTCCCTCTTCTATCTCAATCTCCTTAAATAGCCTTTAGGAGCACATTGAATGCCAAGCTAGAGCTTTGATCATCATAACTATCAGCTCCATAACCTTGTAAACTTTTTATTGTAGTTGTCATATCTCTCTAATATTCGAAGATGTCTTAAAAATCTAAGAGATAGTTAGCCTCCTATTAGCTGGTGCAATATATGTATTACACCCTTTAACTGGTGCAAAAATTATCAAAGGCTAACCACACACAAAATGATTCCTCCATGCATAGGTATATGTCATTCTAGCATGAATCCTTTATTCAACAGATTAGGGGCCCAATATGCATTACATATATTGCAATAGGTTGATACCTTTGACTAAATATCACATTGTAGCAGAGGACAATCTTGAACATCATGCTCTTGCTATAAAATCCCACAAGATTACTTTAACATGGATTGAATGTTCTCATGAGGATAATTATTCTATTTGTGGCCTTTAGACTCATAGTATACACACCATAATCCATTGTAGGTGTCATGAGCATTGTGTGCAGTGAGATTTTCTATTTGAGATGCCATTGTAGCGATCTAAGCCTCCATAAATGTGTTAATCCATGTGTCAGTACTATCAATAGCTTTGGCATGAAGGGCAACCTCCAAGGCCTCACATGGGTTGGTGAAAGTTTTCTATGATAATTTATGTCTGAAAGGGAGAAATAAACCTCCCATGAACCATTGGGTGTGTTGATCAACATTAATCTCAAAATATATTTTAGAGAGAAGCATCTTTAAAAGTGCATCATATTTATGCACGCTCTCAGTGAGTTCCTATTTGATATCCTTCAGGGTATCTATACTATGTTGTTAAAACTCTAAGATATCAAACTCATGGAGGAATGTTGCCTTGAGTTGATCATAATCCACCATAGCTTTCTGAGGTTCATACTTATGGTACCACTTATGTGTATGGTCTAATAAGGTGGTTACAAATTGGGTTAATTTTTATTCATAAGAGTTAATTTCACATGATCGATAGATAAGTTCACATTTGTGAACATGATCCATGACATTCTCCACACCTTAATACTCTATCAAGTGGAGTCTCATATCATAGTATACAATAGGAAGATAAGTTGATTGTAATGGTGGCTATTGAGAAGAACTTTTGGTCCCTCCTTTACCTTGGGGGAGGTCCACCACTACCTCCTACACCTCTTCTAAGTCTACTAGCTAAACCATCACTAGTTCTACCTCCCATACCTCCTATAGTAATATAATCACCCAATACATTGGGTGCTAAGGTAGGTTGAGTAACTAAGATTGGGATGATACTTTTCCCACTAGTGATGCTAGGTCTTCTAGGCATTCCAAGTTGGGCCATATAATTATTACACAAATGAAAATTAAATATCCAATAAAGTACTATCTAAAACATATTCTAAAAATGTCTCTCTCATAGGTTCATATTTTTACTCTAAAATATTTGTATCTTAGTTGTGTACAAATATATCATCTAACTCAAAATCATGAGTTTGTATTATGGCTAGGGAATTGGGCCTATTTAACTTGGGTACTTTAGTCACCACTTCCTAGATTACTTCTACATATAATTGAGATGGCATCAGGTATGGTCATATGGTTAGGGAGTCCTCCATATGCTCTTTCACTTTCTTATATACCCTTATAACACTTCTTGATTCCTCTTATCCCCTTCGTAGATCACTTCCACTCATAATACTTCATCGATCTTCATCATATTTGTGCTTCAACAATTCCCACTAAATGGATACCATACTAAACCAATAATTCTAATTCATAAGTATCCCTACATTCCCCCACCAATTTCATTTCTCACGTAAACAAGATTTTAGCCTTTTATGGAAAAATTCTCAAGTCCAAAATCTACAAAGAGCTTATTTACCTCCAACACAAAGTGTTTGATATATCTACCATGTGGTTCTTATAAATAGTGGAACTAAGCTTCCTCTAGATAAGAATAGGTCAAAATTGCATATTCTAAGACATAACTATCCAAAACCCCATGCCATCAAACATCAACAGCATGTGTCCAAGACACTCTTAACTATGTTAGAGCTGACTAATGCTCTAGTATCCAAGTTCTCTTCCATCTATGGTTTCTCAACCGATCTTGAGTATAAGACACAATCCAATCATGAATATAAATGTGTACCTATACAAATAATGTCTCATAAAATAAGTTTTATAGATTTTTTGACCCACACAAGTGTAAAAAATTTAGGTTTGAGAAATAGTAATACAAAATTATCCTCAATGTTAATAATCCATCACTCAATATTCTAAATGAAAAATCATTCAATCATATTCCAGCATCATGTAGGCAAGCACTATGGGGTTATAGACAATGAAACTAAAAGGTTAGGGTTATTTTATTTACTTAATCATAACTTTCCTTAGGTGCACATCAAAGTGATTAAAAACCCAATGTGTTGGCGTACTGGTATTTCACACATGAAAGAGTTCTCATGTGCTCACTTGAAACATGCAATGAGGGACCAGTTCCCATTTGTTTTGTCACATGAGGGTGTAATAATAGTAGGGGTGCTCGAGCACATACACATTAATCAATGATAAAAAAGAAAAATAAAGCATAAATGGTCACTATGATCCTAAAATTGATTAACTAAATAATAACATATAAGATAACTAACACCATTATCTCCATAGTCATTAAAATAACAATATTAAAGTAACACAAGTTCCATTCATCATATTGATAAGTGATTCAAAGATTACATAGTTTTAGTGTATAATTCAACTCACTCATATAACTCCATCAATACTATCTAAATGAGTATAATAATATCAACAAAAAAATCCTCAATCACATAAACAATGAAAATAATCTTACAAAGTTCTATCCATGGGTATTTATACTTGGTTTTCCCTGACCAAGCAATTACAATCATAATTACAATAATAGTGACTCACCAATGATCATCAATACACTTGAGTTATGGCATCGAATTACATTGATTTTTTAAAGAGTTGAGGATATGTGCCCCTATATTCTTTCTTCAATTTTGGATCCTCATCATTGAGTGCCTATCTTCTTATGGGTCAGTACTAGATTCATGTTTGACTTAGTCTTTTTCATCTTCACAAATCACTCCCTAAATGTTTCCCACTTATCATGCACTCCCCAAGTGTTCACTTAGTTTTGAGTCCTCTATTATTGGGTTATCTATTTATTATGCACACTAATTCTAACTTAGTCCTCATGTGTCATAGACTCCTACACTTTGGTCTTTTGTGACATGCCTCTCTACATTAGTTATTCAAAAAATGACTTGGCCAAAATTTGGGGTCCAATAATAGTTAAATTTATTTGAGTCTCTGAGACTCTATCAACCATCCATGTGTCCTAATTTAGGTGACTCATACGTATAAACTATATCCATGTAGTGGGAAGTCTTTTAAGGTCCTGAGGGCCCATCGACTGCCCACATGGAAGTCATTCAGAACCTCAAAACCTTGGAGCCAAAATTTAATAACTCAGGTGCCTAATATCATGAGGGTCCATGATGGGACCATGTGGCACCATCTTAGGAACTAAGACCATAAAGAGTATATAAATCTATGCAATAATCCCCAAACTCATCAGCCATTGGATTGTCTTGATTAATGGCTAGCAATGGGTCAGTGGCAATAAAGGTTTTAAAGTGAAGGCCTTGGAGACTACCAAGTGTCATGATTTTATGTATTTCAAAGGCAAATTTTGATGGATCTAAATTTAACAGTTGTGGTCACATCAAAATACATAATAAAATTAAAATACATATGGGAAACATAGAAAACTAATGAAAATAGCAATGGTGTTTAAAATGCAATTTAGCAATGACAGAAGATAAAGCCATAGACAAATCTAGTTAGGTAATTTGAGTGCCTAATAAATAAGTTGTGAAAAAATTGATTGGGTGATTCAAATTTAGATTTAGATCCAAGATCTTTAAAATGGTTACAATCATATAGATTAAGACTATAAACATAATCTATCTTGCATTGTCTTACTAAAATACAAATACTAGATCTTATAACCACTAACAGATTATGGTTTTAGCCTTTAACTTGTAAAAGCTAAAATCAATTAGATTCAAAAAAATCATAACCATGATCTAAAATCAATCTCAAATCTTGCAACTTGAATTAAAAGTTACACTCAAATTCTAATAGAATTATAACAAGAATTCAAGATTGAAATTAACTTGGAGAATGAGGTGACAACTTCCCTAAGTCTATCTAAACATGTAATTTTTAATTATAAGAGGAAGAGAACTCAACATTCAATACAACAAAGGAAACTTTTGGAGTGGTATGTAAGTTGATGTTTGTATGATTTTTCCTATCCAATTTTGTGTTTAATCATTTATAATCTCAATCTTGTTGATGTATTTCATAATTCATTATGTTCAACAACTATTTTGAATGATCTATTGTCTTAGTTATTCATTCTTGTCAATTGGGAATGAGCATAACCTAATTTATATTAATATGCATCTATTATTAATGGCAATGTGTCTACTAAGAAATTCATGAATGTTGTACAAGTGTCTTTGATATACCTTTCTATTATTTTTCAACAACAGATCTAGATGCTCTCTATTTTATTGGTTATAATCTCACATTTTTGGATGCGTAATTATAATTCTAGTGGTAGCAACCTTTAACCAATAACTTTGAGTTTATTATACCCTTTATCCTTAGACTCCTTACTGTGTCTACTTATTTTCTATGCTAAAATAAATGGAATTAGGCATTAGTTTTGTCACTTGTCTCTTTCATGAAACCAACTTGGAAGTTTTCTTGGTTCTTGAAATAGATCTTTCTTTTTTTCCCTATATTTCCCACCTTTTATGGTTTATTTTACTCTTGGCCACTCTAGATTAGTAATCATATATCCATTTCAGGTAGATTTCTTGTTTCTTTTATTTTCATTCATCCATTCACACTTATAGTAAATAACATATGCTCCATTGTTATTCCACTAAGTGGTTGTTTATAAAACTAAATACCCCATAACTTGTGCCTTAGGGTGAATTTTGATTCATTGATCTTAAAATGTTATTGGTTACCTTATTAGTCCTTTAGTGTTTTTAGAATACTCGTCAATAGGGTCTTTACGAAAACTTGACACCATGTACCCAATAACCCCTTTTCTCATAAACACTTCAAGGGTGATGAAGCTAGCATTTTAATCATTCAACAAAGAGTGGTAGCATGTACATGACATCTGACCACACAAGAGTAAACATGATAGAAAACCCTAAAATTTCTAAGTGGTTTCACTCATATCTAATTCACATTTTGTACTGGACACCTACATCCAACTTAGACACTGACATTGATGTAACTATTTAGATTTGATGCAAGCATCCAAGGCCACATAATGCAAATTTATAAAATCTAATGATGGGTATAGAATCCAAATATAATCAATTTCTAATGAGTTTTATATCACATCTGCATGCACATAATAAACCAAGTACCCTTATTTCAAATTCATTTTAATATTAATCTATAGTTGTACTATCTATTTTTAGTATATCTCAGCATTTAAATTCAAAATATTTTTTATTTGAGTTTAAACATTAATTGGTCTACTATAGATATATTTACCACCCTTATGCTTATTCATTTCTATATTCTTAACCCTATACTATATTGACTAATCTCAATTTAAGATTAAACATTTGGTGAACCCAACCTTTGTGTCTTTGCATATAAACCCTAATTATGCCTAGGGTTTTTTATTTGTCTAATTGATGTAATTTGTTGTAAATTATAAAAAAATTATTTATAATCAATGGAAAATGTTAACCAAAAAAATTATTTTCAAATGGAATAAAAAGATGCATTAGTTACTCATATTAATAACAACAAAGGCTTAATAGATGGATTTTTGTATATTACGAGAGATCAGATCAGTAAGCATGATAAGGCTAAGGATTCTTCACCTAGTAATGGTGAATACTTAGGTGTTACTTCAACTAAATCTATACCAATAACCCTTCCCTTGGGCACATCACCACTTCATACTTCTAATGGGGGAATGAGATATGTGTTTACACTATTATTCCCCAAAACAAATCCTATTATTTCTACATCTTACATGTGAAACATTAATACACCAATCCTAATTATCAGTGTTGATGCCTCTTTATACTCAAACTATGGGTACACCTCATTTAGTGACTCCTCAAACATAAAACCTTAAAGACCAAGAGGTGCAAGCTATTGTCCAAACTATAAAACTTTTAGAAACTAAGGTTATAAATATTGAACAAAATTCTAATAAATCACCTTATGTTATTAATTCATGAGGGCTATTACATAACCCTCTTGCACATAAGATATCTTTACACCCCTTTCTAATTATTTTTATTGCATTGTTTTATCAAATTGGGATTTATGTAAAAACCCTAAGTGGAAACTTTATTGTGAAAAATTAAGAGAATAATATAACAATAATACCAATCAATGATTTAGAACTACTATATTCTAAAAAATTACTATAAATAACAAATTATAATGAGAAAATAAAGAGTTAGCTAAAAATGGTATAAGTGGGAAGAATTAGACTCTAAAACTTGATGTGCATAGTGACCTAGTGACTGAAATTAAGAATCAAGAACTGGGTCTAGGCCTATACAATAACACCATGGGAAAGACACTAGATGGGTGGCACTCCTATCCACTATACAGCACTATTGTACACCTATAGTTAGGAAATTAGGGTTTTTAGGTTCTTTGTGTCTTCATCTTTAGAGCATGTATCTATTGTGGGAGCTTAGGATCACTTGCAAATATTGTTTTATGATTGATTTTCCTTAAAATACATATCTCTTTTAATGTGAAAACCTATATAAATAAATGGGAAAATGGGATTAATATTTTAAGTTGGTCAAGACATCAACACCCCATGTGTTGAGTGTTACCTACATACCAGAACTTTGAAGAAGGATCAAACTTAATGTAGTTATCCCATGTTACAGTGGTGTGTGAATAACTTATGCAATATGTTAGATGTTGGTGCAATACTTGTGTGATTAAGTACCTCAACCATGACTTGTGTCTTATAAAATATATTCAGACTTTAGCTCTGGGTTACTAGGGTTATATGCAATCATAATTAGTAGAATTAGGTACTTTGCTCTCAATGTGTAACTATGATTATGGTGTTTTTTTAATGTGGAAGCATCTTGTGTACTAAATGGTTTAAAAAGTGTTCATAAAGTCATATATATGAGTTTTCTTTGAATTGGAAACATTAGTGACATATTCTAACCTTCCTATAACTTTTGAATTTGTAAATTAGTTGTTATTTAATGGGATGATGGGAGGGGGGAAAGGATACTAGAGCAATGTACTATAATCCCCTAGGGCACTCTTGTCCAATGGGTTATTTCATAATGTTGAGTGTTAGGTAAGTATTAAATTATTTTTAATGTTGATAAGAATAGGGGTGAGGACATTTAGGGATCATCTATCATCTTAGAATAATGTGCAAGGTGGTCAAAAGTGATAAAAAAGAGCCCTAAGATAGGTCTAGAGCTAAGTGTGTAAAAGAGTGGTCATAAGTTCACTAATTTAGATTAAATGTTAATATATGTGTCTATATTTGACCCCATTTATTCTAATAATTTAATAAATGTTAAAATACAAGGGTAAAAATAAAAGGACTATCTACCTAAACTTGTGGAAAGCAGTCCTAAATGTAGACCACAATGTTAAATTGTGATCTATGAATAAACTTACAATAAAAAATATGTAATATCAATATTTACTTAAGATAAATATCAAAATTTTAAATATAATGAATGAGATAGTGACAAGTAATTAATACACTTGATTGGATATGTGAACCATTATATTTTCCCTAGTGTAAAAACTGGTGGTTGTGGCAAGTTGTATACTTGTAGAGTCATTAACATTGAATAGCTTAGATTGGATTATGCATGTCCTAATACTCATTAATAAGTGGGTGTCCTTAATAACTCAAGGTTTTTTTGAATTTATCATTCCCTACCCAAATTAGTGAAGTAATTTGGTATTTATGTATGAATCCCAATAGATATTTATGGTGTAAAAACTAGTGTAAATAGTGAACCAACCATTATAGATGGAATAAGGTTCAATTTTGGTATAAAAATAGCATAAAACTATTGAAAATATGGAATATAATCTATTTTAGGTATATATAGTGTGGAGAATGACTTGAATTTTCATTCTATCTGCAAGAATGCTGCAAAATTGAGTAATGAGGAAGGAATGTGCCATGCACATGCCCCCAACTAATATATAGTGCATATAAATTTTAAGACTGATTAAAAAAATTATGATTTTGAGTAAATACTTGTGTGTCATATTGGAACAACATGTTGTGCATGATTTCCCCCAAACTAAGCTAATCTAAGATAATACTATGTAATTTTGAGTAACTCTAGAAACTGAGACTATGAAATTGTTGAGTAAAGTTTTGAGTAAATTGAGGTTATGATAAATTCTATAAATGTCTTTTTTAAGGGATTTGGACAATAGTGATGGGAAAGACACTAGAGTAGTGCCCTCCTATTTAATTTGGCACTCTTGTCCAAAGTGACTTTTTATGTATTTTTTGAGTCTGAGACTTTGTCAACTATGTGATCTTTGTTAAATAGTGTTTGTGTACTGATCTAGGAAGTATAGTCTTTAAAATAAACCTTTGTGGATGCCCTCTATTTTGAGGTGACTTATTGAGCATACATAAGAACTTAACTAAAAATAAAATGTTATGCAGTAGGTTGTTGTGATGTAAAAATAGAAATTTGAGTAATATTTGACAACATAGAAAAGCATGGCATCATTATGTATGTAAATTAAGCATAGTAATAATATAAGATGCATGTGGAAATAAGCATTCATAGTAAGTGTGTCTAGATATATGTGACAATGAAACATACAAATAAGTGATCAACTAAGTATATAACATTGAATATAACTACTTGGAGAAAGATACATGATATCCATCATGGCATTAGAAGGGTTGGGTGGTTTCATGATGCCCATCATGGCATTAAAAATATGAGAAAAGAAGTAATTGAGATGTCATGGCCATGATGCCAATCAAATAGTACATACACAACACACAAAATACACAATAGAAGGCTAAGGGGCTAATACAATGGACATATTAAAATGTCACTCACTCGAATAGAGAGCACACACAAAGACATGTTCAAATTCCCTCACATGCATAGAAGCAAACAAAGGAGACTTAAATACACATATAGGGACATGTAAAAATGTCCTCATACAAATAGAAGACACACACAAATACAAGTTCAAATTACCTCACACACATATAATCAATGATATAAAGGCTTAGATCCACCTGACAATGACATATTCAAATGTCTTCAAATTGAATAGAGAATGCACATAATAAATGAAGATAGGAAAATCAATATAGATCATGCATGAATATGTAATTTAATAAACAAAAGTTAAGTTATAACCTAAGTATATTAAATAAATAAGATAAACATTATTATATTATAATGTTAGTGAGTGAGAAATATCAAAAGATGTAATGCTATGTATTTAAGATGTGAATAAGATGATGTGGCTAAATAAGGATAAAACATGTTATTTCCTCATATAAATAGATATAATATCTATTCACCAGATATGTTGGGATAGGATATATCCCATGCATAACTATAGATAATCCCCCACTCTATATAGTATAGCCCATCAATTGCCTACCTATATAGATAGGGTCCCTCTATAGAGCCCCTATAAATTTAATTAGTCTATCTATATTCTATATAGGGATACGAGATCTAGAAAGGGAAATATAGATGTCATATCCACGTATATATAGATGTAGTAGTGAATAGAGAGTATCCCCCCCTCTATATATGGTCTATCAAGACTTGAGTGTAGATATATGATCTATCTGACATATCTTATTTTATATGGGACCCACCTATATCATCTATCTATCTACGTAACATGATGGGATATATTTATATACGTAACCCTATAGAGAGATAGGTGTTATCCAGTGAAGGGACTCAATCACCTCTATCTTATATGGGCCCAAACTCCATATAGAATAGATATATAGGGCAAGTTGGGTGAGGATTGACCCCAACTAGCCCAACCCCATAGAGACCATTAATCTCCCATAATGTGTACCATTCCCCAGTGAGCTAACTAATGAATGTACATGTTTTAGAAAGAATGTGTGTATTCTATAACTAAGTGGTGATATTATAAGCCCATTAAGACAACAACAATGTGAAGGACACTAGAGAAATATGCTCCTCTCCTCCACAATGCACCTATATAAATATATTTTATGAGTGTGTAATAGTTAAAGTGGTTGAAATTGAGTCTGGGACTAATATGTTGTGTAATATGCAATCACTCATGTACCCTTGTGAAACATGTATGATATAAAAATGGCTACTAAAAAACTTATATAATATTGTGCAAAACTGAACTGATGTATGACAAAATACATATAAGCATGCACCGATCATGGTTTTGGTATTGTCTACAATATTTTATTATTTTTGTATCATTATATATATGCAAATATAAATATGATATGATAATATAAAACCAAATTAAAAATCTAAGGGATGTGGATAATCAAAAGGTAGGTATGGTGGTAGATCATCAAGTGTCAACTACTAGATATGGCCAAACTCAAATAAATCATCATCATTATGGTCATCATACCACTTATGCTCTATGAATATATACTTTTCCTTGGAGTTACTCTTAATCCTATGCATCTGAATAGCATGTTGCTTGATTGTGTAAGAAGCCTCATGTGCCATTCTAGGATATATCAAATTAAATCATGGCATCTCATTTTAGAATTTGTGATTGTCATCAAAACCATTATGGAGAATACATACTATGTTCCCCTCGAATCTGAATGTGAGACATCTTTGTGTTTTATCTGTGGTAGCATCCATTTCTTATAACCATGTAGTATTGAATGTAGCCTCTATCTAAGTTCCTATGTTTGTGATGAATAGTATGGTGTTCACCACCTTGGGACCATATGCAACTAGGATTTTAATGTTTCCTATATGATATAAAAATGTAAGTGTACATGTGTTTGGATCTAAGTCCTCATCAATGGCTATATGTTGTTGATATTGATTCTTAATAAAAACCTAAATAATTAAAGCATTATTCTAGGACTGTTTATAGTTTTTGTGTGCCTAAATCTATTATGGGGCCTTGTTTAGTGTAGGTGGAAGTTGTATTATCTATATAGTGCCCTTAGCCTTATATTCTTATGTTTCTATTGTAATGTTGAGAATGTATCTGTAGCATGTTCTATGATTTTGTGAAAATTAAAAAAGGGATTGCCATCCTAGTTTGGCAAGCAGCTAACAAATCATGGCATATATTTGGCAAGGACATAAATCCTTTATCAAGTAGTATTTGTAACATCACATACGGTTTATACTATGCATTGTTTTTATGTATTCTGTTAACTAGTTCAATATCTATAAATGTGATATGTTTACTGAATTTGATAATGGCAATAAAAATATATGTGGGATGGTATCTAACTGATGACAAATTTTATTTCCATTATCTATGTTAGTAATGACTAACTTTTATGTATTTGTATGTATTGTTTGATGGCTCTAGAATAATCTCAGTATTCCCCTAGGCCCATCAATGTAAAATTCAAACCACATAAATAATCATTAATGTTCATTAGAGTTATGTATGTGTCTCCATCTAAAGTTGACTCATAATCACTATCGGCATTCTTGATGTAAAAAGCTTTGGGGTCATATCAATTTATCAAGGTAATTATTTCATATTTTGCACATTATCCATCTTGGGTGGCAACATCTATGGTGCATATGTATCTATGGATGGTAGTTGAGGAGTATTTATACTAAACTCACAAAACTCATATGTATGCATTTGTTTTATGGTAATAATATGTATTGGTGGCACTATATTAGGTTGAGGTGCCACTAATGGTGATGAACTATGAGAAGTAGGTTTTATAACCTTATAATATCTAAAGGGTTGATTATCGATTAGATATATGTACAAATATCCATCATGGATAAACTTGCACATTGGTACAAAGTAGAAGGTATAGCCTCTATGACATGTATCCATTGTCTACCTAATAGCAAATTATAACAAAAATGATTAAGCATTACCTAAAATTATGTAGATGACCCCACTGTAATATCCAAAGTAATAAAACCCAAAACTTAGTGTGGCATATCATCAAATCCTTTGATATGCTTGTATGTCTTTTGAATGACTACCACATTTATGCCCATTATTTTTTTAGATGTGAGGTTGAAAATATTAAGCCCTAAACCATTATCAATTATAATTCTTTTGATTATTATATTGTTGATGTGAGCTTCTATAAATAATGGTAAATTTTGGTCAATGGTTGAATGTGATGGTAAATCATCATTGCCAAAAGAGATAACATCCTCAATATCCTTCAAAATATTCTTAGCATATGCTAAATAATAATGATATATGTCATGAGGAATTGATGTTTGATTCAATTCTTGGTAAATAATATCTATAAAAATGGTAACCTTTTAAAGCAACTCTAACATGGAAATATTAGCTAGTGTATTCCTTAGTTGATGAATAATATTATATGTTCTAGTTTGATCTCTTTTTCCTATTGTAGCATAGAATTTCACCCTCATGAGAGATTTCTTCAGGCTCTCTCACTCCTAGATACAAAATAGGAACAACCCCAGGCTGTGCATATCCTATGATGGGGTTGAACCTCTAGAGAAGGTTGGTTCCTCTTGGTAACTCATCTAAACTACTAATTCTCTTTGGAAAAAGGATAGAAGGGTTGTAAGGGATGATTAAATAAATAAATAAGTTGATGCACCAAACTTAAATACACTCCAAATTGCATAAAACTAACACTAAGGTAGTTCAACGACAACCTTCACTCACATAATCTCTCCAACTAGTCATTTTGCATAAATATTTCTAAGACTAGGCCCAGAAGGCAAAAAATGAAGCATGGAGGAGTATAAAATTCACAGTATACCTTCACTAATGACCAAAAAAATCACAAGTTTAGACCTACAACAATGGTGTAATAACTTCAAAAAGGCAAGAAAGATAGATAATTACCAAGGAAAGACATCCTTCCACAAAGCAATCATACACAAACTAACTATAGCACTATATGCAAGAGATATCTACATAAAAAATAATGTCTTATTGTTTCAAAGGCTTTTTTACATAATTTTGGTAGGGTTTAACCATGTCAAATGAGAGTGTATCTTACAAATGGGGAAGAAATGGGAGATATTAGAGAAAAGGGAAGAGAGAGGAGAAGAAAACTCTTAGAATTCAATAAATGACACTCAACCACCTTCCATGGAGTCTCAAAAACAATCATATTAAGTAATCACTAATCCTCTCTCATCAAATTAACCTCCAAAGGTCAAAAGGGTATCTAAGCCTTCTCATTAGCCTAAAAAAGCACTAGAAGACAAAAAACTTTGAGGAAGATGATGTCACACTCTACTATCTTTGATAAAAGTATTCAAAGACTATAAATCTCATTTAATGCTCCAATTTTCTCCTCTAACCTCCAATCTCTTCCTCTTACACTTATACTCCCCATTCCACTTGGATTCTAGAAGTTACTTGACATCATGGTTAGTGATCCTGGCAATTTATGCTTAACTGACCTTGAACGTTATATTTGAGTGTTTACTTTTTAATGTGTTCTTATGTTTTCACTCATATTTTCTCCTAAAATCTTCAAAATACTCCATTAAAATTAAAAATATCTTGGACTCCATTGATGGAGGTCTTCAAGCTTGAGCCACTTCAACTAACTACCCAAGAAATTGCTTCCAAGGCCATTTGTCACTATGAGACCACTTGTGGCCCTATATAAGGCTTAAAAACATCTATAATAGTCATATGAGGGAGAAAACAAAGTTTTATGTCACCTTCAAAACCTTCAACAATAGTGGAAATCACCATTAAACCTGTAACCATTCACAAAATGTCAAAAAACTTGGGTGGTTGACATTTTAGCTCAGCAAGGTACCCTATAAATACTTGGGAAGGGCTCTAAGGCCATATAATTATGATTCAAGTCCCATTAGATCTCTTCCATACATTTATACCATTTCTTTCGTTGGAGACCTGTAAAAATAGGCATTCTTAATCAATTTTGGGCTTTTTAGGCTCCTACACATACCAACTTCTTTTTAAAAATAGGCTAAACAAGTGCTTTAGAAAGTCATATAAATGTTACTAGTGGTTTCCAAGTGATTCCAGGTTATTTCATGGACCTATGAGTTCAAAAACCCAAAATTAGTCAAAAAGGCTCTTTTGGCAACTACGACAAGCCTATCTTCTTAGTGATTGTTCATAAAATGTAGATCTCTATCCTAAAACTTCTTACCATGAATATTTATTCTATATACCCCCTCAACTTTTTTAAAAATATTGGGTTTCCATGTGGAAGGTGTGCAAACTTATGAATGTAAAAATTTTACTTATGGGGTTCTACATATATTTTGAACCTACCTGGATTCTTAATGATAGTTCATAAACCTCATCCCCTTAACCAACCTCAATCCATTATTAATTTACATTACATAGGTTTACTCAAACATACTAATATATTTTCCTGACTCCTTATGTAATGAAAGATATAAGCATCTGAAGAAGGGCTCAAATTAGGTATCTTAGGTTTTAAAAGTTTGAATTTCTCCTTAGACTAAAACTGACTCCTCCATTGACATCTCCCTTATTTTAAATCATCATTTTTGGCCATGTACCATATTATCATACCCTCTCATGAGGCTATCTTGCATTGAAAGGTCAGAAGTTGCCTTCATGTGGTGTAGGCCTTATAGGCCTTAAGGCTAACCTCTAGGCTCAATACTAAGTTTTAGGGATTGAATCACCTATATTAGTATATGAGGGTTATTAACATGGTTTCACACTCATTTCCATCCCTTTTTACCTCCTTTTTATGCTTAAGTTTCACTTTGTCTTCATGATCTCTCAAGACTACCTATGGGAATGGCTATGTATTTGCTTGTTGTAACCCTTAAGAGCATGGTTTGAATTAAACCTAGAGTTTTATCACCTATAAATAGGTGTATATATATTGAGTTTCATCTTATTAATCTTCCCAAACACTCCCATGAGGCCCAAAACCTTGTACAAACCTATAGACTTCAAAAATGTCTCCTAACTCCAATGGTGGTTGTCAATGGACATGAGGGTGACTATAAAAAAATAGTGGATACTTATATTATTATTTAAACCCAAAAAATATGTTATACATTTATTATGACTCATTAACAATATCTCCACCAATTTTCATGCTTGGATCTTGCATACTAAAGTTTGTAGACAAATTTTCCTCAAAATTTGCTTAAGTTGCCTACTTTGGTCTTTCATGGTTAAACATGCTCTTAAGTAATTTTGCTTTAAACATTGAATGTTATCAACTCCAAAGATAATATAAGGTTACTAACATCATATTTCACTATTTTAAAACTTCTTCATGACTTAAAATCCTCCTTGGCACTTAAACCTGATAAAAGCTTCATTTGGTCTCCAATGGTTGCTTGTTGACTGCAAGAGGTCTATGTAAGAATATTAAGTACTTAAACCATAGGTATGACCTTAAAAATAGCATGTTAATATTTAATTTTTCATGGATACTATTATTACCAAGTTTTAAGTTTTGACACAACATGTAGATACCTCAAAAGCCTTAAATCTCTCAAAAAAGTCCAATAGGCATTGATTGTATCTAATAATGGGTGATTGTGATAAAATAGTTGTTAGGGTGTGGAGCTAAAAGCTTCACCTTAAGGCAAATATGGAGGTTTTTGAGTGTATGCAGTCACTGACATTGGTAGGCCACAATCGACGTCGGTCAGGGGAAGTGCAGAAGGAAACCGGCATCGACAGGAGATCGGCCAGCGTCGGTCATCTCCAGTCAGGCAGGGACCGACGTCGGTCACCTATGGTGGTCAAAACTGTTGTTGACGAACAGTCAGTTAAGTAAACATGGAGTTTGCATGATAAAGACTAGTTCAAGTCTTTAAACCACTTGTCTAATTAGTGTATGCATGAGATCTATATAATAGACTCATGGGCTATATTGTTAAGTGTAGAACTTGTAGAACCCAAGTGTGGAACTTGGAGAGTTCTTCCCATGGTGGAATCAAGTAGGATTCCCCATGTATGTAAGATCAAGTTTGATATGCAGGGTGTTGCAGGATCATGGTGAAGATCTACATGTGATAAGTAAGATCAGGTTGGTTTGCAGGGATGTGTGTATGCGAGGGTCAGAACATGATCGGTGGGGGAGCAAGATCAAGGTGACAGCAATACATCAACAGCAAGATCATGGTGAGATCTACTTGGAGTACCGGTTCGTACTCAATTGTATAGGCAGTATAATGAGGTGAATAATAGCTTGTGTTAGCTGATTGTTGTGACCTATGAGATAAGATTACTCAGGTGGGAAAATTACTTGGAGCCCTTGAGGAAGAAGCCTAACAGAGGTGGAAGAAGAGTGTGATCTCTTTATTATAATTTCTTTTGTAATGAGTTGAATACAATTGTGTGTTACCTCTCATATTCTGTGTGTTTTCTCATTGGTAGTTATTTATTCTTTTGGTTATTTCTGCATGTTTAAGTTGCTTATACAATGGTAATCATGTGTGCTCTTAATTTTGACAAGTTGTGTCATAGCTTTGGGGAACTTAGGTCCTATCAAATGGTATCAGAGTGAGGTTGGATGTTCTCAGAGTGAGTTTGACTAACAGATGGCCAGATCTGGTTAGTGGTTTGTTGATTACAAGTTACTCATAGGGGTTTCTAATTGAGTGGGAGTATAGCAATGGCAAAAGAAGGTAAGCTGAGATGAAGAAATTCAGGCACAAGATTAACACCACAAGGAGTGTGGTGGGTAGTCTTCAAGTGGGAGCTTGAAGAGGAATACAAGCCAGGATGTAGATTAGATAGAGTACTGGTATAGGTATAAGTGCAGCTATTTATCTCCAAGTGAGATATAGTAAGCTACAAATGGAGAAATTGAATAGCATGAATGGTCTGATTGATGGAAAGAAAGAGCAGGTAAAGAGAGATTGTTGGTTGGTAAAAGATCAGCGTGTAGAAGCAGATGTTACAGGTGATGTTACACAGGTTACTCTGGATAAAGTAGAATCTTTGTTTACAGATTCTTTTGTCTCTTTCCATGCAACCCGAAATAGATCATCTTTTCAAGAGTATGTCTAGGGAGACTTTGGAGAGATTTATTTAGGGGTTGGTGAGCCTTGTCAGATCATTGGCAAAGGGGAAGTGAAGCTAAAATTGCAGATGGATAACACACAAGTGTTGAAAGAGGTCATGCAGGTACTAGTCTTGGAGATTAGTCTAATTTATTTAAGAAAGTTGGGTGATGGGAGATGCATAGTAACTCTCACAGTGGATGCACTTGAATTAGATGGTGGTAAGAAAGTAGGTATCCTTTATCTATCTACTTATATTACTGATTCACCTTCTGTTGCAGAGATGTGGCTTTGTAAGCTTGGTCACATATGTAAGAGGGGAATGCATGTTCTTAAGCATAAAATAGATATCTTTAATAAACTTAAGAACTAGAAATCCTTGGTGTTCATGGAGGAGATGGCAGACAGAGATCAGTTGAGGGGACTAAATTATTTTAAGAAGGGCTATGTTGATTTGAATAGGGTTTTGATCCATGGAGAACTCGTAGGTAAAAAGTCATCACTCACAGGTGAACACAAGTATCGGCATCAGTCAGATAGTAATCGATGTTGGCAACAGGAAGACCAACATCAGTTAGGAAGGAACTGATGTTGACAGAAGAGATACCGGCGTCAGCTAGGGAGACGATGTCGGCAGTCAGGGTCAGTGTAGGGAATCGACATCGGTTGGATGCAGACTGAGAGATGGTCGAGATCGATTACTAAAATGGATGGTGGGCGGATAGTAAGCTGTCAACAAGTCTCAAACGCCCATATGGAGGTCAGAAAGGGTAAGTGAACCTCATATTCATTGTTCACCTTCTTTATTTGTTGCTTACTGATTGTCGAGAACCAAGAAGATGTGAAGAGGCAATGCAGGTAGAATCCAGAAACAGTGGAAGCTTAGCATGGATGAGGAGTGTGAGTCCTTAGAGAAGAACCAAATAGGTGTTTTTTTTGTGGAGTTGTTAGCTGAAAGAAAGCACTGAGAGATGGATAGATTCCTAAGTTAAAGAAGAGAGTGGACGGACACGTGAGACAGAAGGCCAAGGTATAAGGTCTTGAGGAAGCTTCAAGACAGTGGTATAGGGTTGACAGGTGGTACCAGGTGGATGACAAAGTAGAGCTTTTGTCAATGTTAGTATAACCATTGTGTTTATCTTACCAGGTGGATGATGGTCGCAACATTATCTTGTTACTTTATGTGGAGGATGAGCTTGGAGCAGGTTCGTACATACAGGATTTTGCTGAGCTAAAGGTAAGGTTAGTTCAGTGGTATGTCATGCAGAATTTGGAGCAGCAAAATTCTTTGGCATAAGAGACATGGAAGATCACAGGTTGATCTCCAGTGGGAGCTGATGTGAAGACAGTGTTGGCAGGGTTCAAGATGCAGGATGTAGAATCAATAAGCACACCAAGGGCTGGACAGTTCAAGCTTAGCTTAGAATAGGGTTCAAAATCACATAAGGTCTAGTGTAGGCCTAAGTTTTCTCAAGTAGTGGGGTTGTCAGAAAGTTTGGAGCCAATTCAGAGGAGTACTGGAGGGCAGTTTAGTGGATTCTCAGGTATCTGAGAGGGACTAGTAGCAGGGATTATTGTTATGTAGGGTCAATGTCACTTCCAAAGATAATATAAGGTTACTAACATCATATTTCACTATTTTAAAACTTCTTCATGACTTAAAATCTTCTTTGGCACTTAAACCTGATAAAAGCTTCATTTGGTCTCCAATGGTTGCCTGTTGACTGCAAGAGGTCTATGTAAGAATATTAAGTACTTACACCATAGGTATGACCTTAAAAATAGCATGTTAATATTTAATTTTTCATGGATACTATTATTACCAAGTTTTAAGTTTTGACACAACATGTAGATACCTCAAAAGCCTTAAATCTCTCAAAAAAGTCCAATGGGCATTGACTGTATCTAATAATGGGTGATTGTGATAAAATAGTGAGCACTTTCACTAATAATTTGAACTTAAAAATGGAATTAAAATCTTTAAATTTATATAATTATGATTTTTATTAAAAATTAAGGCTTGATTCCACCATTATATACCTCAAAATGACCAATTTCTCCAAGATAGGCTTCATGAGTTTATTGGGTTTGAGGACTATGTGATAGGTATGACTAGATATGAACCTCCTTCTCATTATCCCTCACACGAAAATATTTATTCCAAAATGTTCCAATAAACCTCATGGTTTTTTTTAGATTTCTTTAATGTTCATAGTTAATGTTTCATTTTCTTTTTAGGTCTAGCTGGTAATCATCAATTGTTAACCTATGAAAGCCTTGGAATGTCTTGATTGCTCTTAGGAGTTTTGAGACTTATCCACATCTCTATTATTTCTCATAAAACTCCCAGTTGACTTTATTTAACTTCATAAACCAACCACTAACCTTTAAACTCCATTCTCTTTGCCTTAGAACCAACCTTGACCCTATGCGACTGTCTGAACTAAATGAGGGTGGTTTTAGCTGAATTTCTCTTTCTTGCTATAGGTTGAGACTCACTTTGCATCTTGAGGATGCTTAAAGAGTTATAAAACTAATCCCATATTGGTTTTCTATATATTTTCCTAATTGGTCTTTCAGAACCTCCTAAATAATAATTTTTTGATGTGATTTTTAAGCATACCAATTCGTAACGAGGTAGCCTCTAACATTTCAAGATCTCAATGGAGGTAAACTCCACTTTAGGGCATGAGATGCAGGTATGCAGTTTTAAAAATCAGGTGATGGAATATCATGCAAGGCATGTAGTTTTTTAACTAAGGTGGTGAATGTATCAATGGTTTCTAAAAGAAATTTAAAATCTAGGCGAGTTAGTAGGATGGATGGTTGCTAATCTAGAGTGGGTAGTTCTTAGAAATAAACTCAAAAATGGAGGGAAGGGTAGATAAAAAGAGAATGATTATATTGCTTCAGGAATCACCTATCAGGTTGGATTCTAATTGGATAAGTTATTTCAAAACCAATGTTTGTTGATAGCAACTATTGTACACACACAAACAAACATGGTCAAACAGTTTAGGATAATCTGATATAGGAAACTCAAAGGCCTCAATCAAATGTTGATCTTTTTAGAGTAGTTGTACACCCTTACTCAAGATATTATGACTCAGATCAAGGAGGTATCTGAGATAGATATTACACATGCACATAAAACTATATCATTAAAATCACCTCTACAAACTTAGAATAATGAAACAATTAACTAACTTGTCAATGATCAATCTAATTGCTAATCATTCAATAGTTTTTTACCCATTGAAAACTAGTATATTAATCATAACAAGAAAGAATTCCTCATAGCTATTGCACACTAAGAATTATTTAATCAAACAACCAAAAACATTAGTCCTAATTACATAGAGCTTGGAGAGAAAATACACAAACACATTCGTTGACAATCAAAATTGATTCTACTTCTATATTGAAAATTTTTGACCCCATTGCAAATCTAGGTTACATGTGTTTAAATAGACTTGGGGAGGGGTTGCCTCATCCTCTAAGTACATCCAAAAATTTATTACATGACATATTTATAAACTTAATTCTAATTGGAGTCTCAAAATTGTATGTAATATATACATAGAGTTAACTTATATTTACCAACAATTAAAGTCAGCGTTTATAGCATTATGCAACATGTGCATCTTTACAAAACATTTAGGCAAATTTCACATTAATTTATAACATCAGTAGACTACTAATACAAAGCTAATGCCACTATATTGAATTTTCATGCACATAATTGGCCCTTAAGGTTGAGTGGGCATCTTCATAGATGTGTTAACCTTTCTAGGAGTGGTCACTATTTGTGTTGGCACTGAATTGGATATAATAACTTTAGTCTTCTTCTTCTTCAACTCTATCTCAAGATAATATTTGTGACCTTCATCATGTTTCTACCTTATAATGTCTAAGTTTAATAGCGAGCATCTATGTACCCTTTTAATTTACTCTTAAGTGTTTTACATGTTCGACCTTCATATTTTGGAAATTGATTTTGAAATTTTCAACTTTAGTTACTTTTTATTTTGAAATTTAGCTCATTTTTAATGTCCTTTAGTGTTAGCCATTGTAAACTCTACATAAAATTTTTAAAAGCTTCTTGAATATTTTTCAAAATTAATTCTGCTTATTAGCTTGCCTATTACATCCTTTACCTTTGTCAATTTCAATTCATCTAGAATCTACAAGATAAGTGTCTCATGCTATTGGTATTTAGGCATCAAATCCCCAACTATTATTACCCACGCTTTGGTTTTTTGTGTTCTAATGACCACCAAATTAAGGAAATTTTATGCCTCTAATGGTGTCATTAGGTCCAAATGGTTGTATGCCTTTTTAATGGTGTACAAAATCAATAACTTTAGTTTATTATCATCTCCATTTAAATAATTGATGTGTTTAAGCTATATGAGGGGCTAACTTAGTCCTCATTGCCTATAGTGCCTCAAGAGCATTATAACATTATAAATCAACTTCTTACACTTTATCCTGAATTCTTACTAGAATATGAATTATCTTTTATTGTTCTTTGATCTACTCTCATTCCTATTCCATATTTTGCCTTGCCATCTATGTCCCCTCATGCAATGCTACCATAGCATATTTATGGGATTCTACCAAGGACTTAAAATATTCTATGAAAAGAGATTATCCCAGCTATTTATTCTATCTTTTGGATAAGGCATAGACCTCCTACCTTTCCTCTAAAATGATCTCCCTCCCAGCTTCATCCTCTTTCTAACCATTTAAATGTTCCTTGAGGGTTGATCAAATAGGTTTATTATTAATGGGAGCTCTATAATTTTAAAATTGGGAATATGGGTAGCCTTCACTCTAAGATCAATTTTTCATGGGGGAGTCACCAGTTGGGTAGTGTCTATTTATTGTGTCTCCTTAGTTTTAGCCTCAACCTCTAGATCTTCTACTTATTGTTGGGTTGCTCCTTTGAGGACTGTGTTAGGAAGGGAGGGATAAATGATTTTGGACCTCCACACCTCCATGTTGGGAGAGTGGATGGACTGTAATGGCTTACCCTTTTTTTCCTTTCTTGAGGACATGATAGTAGTCTCTTGGGATGAATTAGTGGATGGTATTAGTAAATTAATCTATGTGGAAGAAACATGGAATTAGGAAGTGGCCAATGTTGTTTCAATTTTCTTAGTGGCCCATTTCTTCTTCATGGTACAGACTGTGGCAGTTCTAGAGGGAACATCATTTGTAGTGGAAACAATGGACATGGATGGCCGCATGGGGGAGAATCCTCATCTACCATGGGAGTGATAAAATGGATTTGTAAGATAGTATAAGAGGAAAATGAAAGATCAAGGGTGGAGGTGGCATCTTCCACCTTGGGATTTTTCAAAATAGTACTAATTAGAACTGAACCAAAAATAAAAACATATGAGGAAACTAGGGAAGGTCTAAAAGCTTATCCTTCTTACCTTTTGAGTCATTTATTCTTGGTGCCTTCCCTTTATTAGTTGTAAGGCTTAATGCCTTGGCTCTTTCCAACTCTTCTTCTTCATATAGTTCTTGCTCTATCTCCACCTATTGTTGAGGAACTAAAGGCATGCCCTGTGGTTGATCCACTATTAGATTTTATAGTAGGGGAGGAACCCTTGGCTTCCTCTTATAACAAATAGTGGTCTTTGCCTCCAAGGAGGAGTATAGTTAAATTGAGGTAGTACCTTCCTTTGTATTTACCCCTTGCACTATAGACTCTTGAAATTGGGGTGCAACTATAGGTTTTTATAATGGTAATACAGCTGAGTGTTTTTGGTCCTTTGCATCAGAAGAATCTACATCAATTTTATCCCCTGGAGCTCCCTTGGGATTAGTCTCAATCATCCCAGGCTCTTTCTTAATAGCCTTTAATAGAAAGGTAAGTTCTTGGGAAGGCTCCCCTTGTACCTCTAATTGTTGTGGGGGTTGGTTGTACCATAAATCTAAAATTGTCCATCATTTAGGAGGTGGAAGCATAGTATGCATTTCTTGTACTGAAATTGAAGGCTCTTACTAAATTATCCTCAAATCATCTTCTTTCAGGCCTACAAGTTTTTCCCTTTCCAAGACCTAGGCATCATCCTTGGCATTTATGAATAAAAAATCACAGTCATAGGGGATATATTGATATGGAATACCAAATCCCTAAATATGCTTTTGTACATGACCATAAGGATCCCAATCTCTATGTGGAAAGATAGGCAACTTATAATGCCATATTTTATTACCTATGTCCCCAAAATGCTTCCTCTGTGTGTAATACATTATGCCAATGATCATGTGTGATCCATAGAATGTGTCTTTCTTCTATTTTATCAAGTCCTCCTCAACACTCTACTAAAGCTGACATATAATTTTTTTCTCTTCTAACTTGTCTGGTACATACTTGGGAGGCATAAGGAGTGGACTTTATGACTGATAACCATGATTACCATATAATTGGGATATAACTAGTAGTCACCTTAAGAAGCTACTGTATTTGCTATGTTTTTTCTAATTCTAGGTAGTAGGGCTCTATGAATTACTTTCCATACTTGAGGATACATGTCCTCAACAAATCAGACCATGTACTTTATGTATGCATATATATGCATAAACTGATAGTAATTGTAAATGTGATTCTTAATACAATCTATGGTTGGGCTCAAAAGCTCACCAAGGTCCTAGTAGATTGTGCCCATTACTGCATCCAATAAGTATGACATCATGTAAAAGTGTCCCACTAAATTTGGCCTCCTTGATTTATACAAAAATTGCTCCCTCAACTTAAAACTAATTATTTCACCTAGGTCAAAATTTACATATATAGTCATTATCATATCCAGTAATGGCACCCAATTCAAGTTGAGAAAATGAATACTAGGCATGCCCTACATTCTATTTAATAAGGTCATCCCAATGCATACCCCCATTTTAAAAATTTTAATGGGGCAGGGAGACTTTCCCTTTATGACAATTTTCTCCCCAAGAAGAATCCATGAGCTTAGCACTTTGTCAATTAAATTCCATTTATTCCATGTAACCAACCTATATTTATCAAAAATTGCATTTGGAACTGGAAAATATAGATAACTTTGAAATTTATATCCAGTGATGTAGGCCATGACCATCTGGTGATCCATATGGTGTAAGAAGGAATCCTATGTAATATTCCCAACAAAGAATAAATCTCATAGCAAGTCGATGCAGGGTGTAACCTCAGGCTTGGTCATCATATAGTGTAGTCTTTATCTCTTAAGAGCGATCAAGTCCATAACCATTTATCATTACATAGGTGATATATTTCCTTCATGTGAAAATGCAACCATAACATCAATAACCTCCCATCATTCTAAGTAATTAGAATATCTATTGTTGAATATTATTGCATCATGCACTATGTCTATGAGCTCTATTAAATCCTTGATAAAGAATGGGGGTGGTGGAATTACAACATTGAAACTCTTAGATGATGATGCTATTACAATTGTTTGGTGTTCTCATGGTATGTTTTATGTGTATCATAAAAAACTCCTTTGCACTAGATTGTTTGCTTGGATTCATAGGTAGCTAGGGCTTTCATTCACAAAATGGTAATTGAGTTTGAATTCATTTATGATCAATGAGTATACTGATATTTGCACATCATGTATATATCCTTTTGCATTTAATTATGTTTCATGTATTTTTAATGTCTAATGTTCATATGTTTATTTTACCTACACAGCTTAAATATCATTAGTTTAATTGGTGGGTTATGTTATTTTGGCAAGTGTCGATAAGTAATTTTTCATTATTAGCTAAGTCTTATGATCTCTTGATAGTCGAGAGTTGGCAGTCAGGTTTTGTGTTGGGATCAAGCCAATAATTCTTACAAATTAAAGGCTCTGAATAGAAAGCCCAAATAAAACACCCAAAGATCAAATCCTTTAGAATAAATATGCGAACAAAATGTCTAAATAAAGACAAGTCCTTTGTAATAATTGTTATAACAAAATGTCCAATCAAAATATCCAATGCAGAAACTATGAACAAAATGCCTAATACAAAAAATCTAAATAAAAATATCTAAACATAAGTCACGAACAAAAACCTCGATACAAAAATACTAAAGAAGTCTTCGATGAGTAAAACCCAAACACAAGTTTTAAATAATAAATTTCTCAAAAAGAAGGCCCAAGAAAAATGTGCGAAGACCAAGTCCTAAATAAATTCTCTAAATAATACTAAGTCCCAACCTACATAATATAAAAACTCTCAAAAAGCTTTAGTAAGTTAGTCCAAAATGTATAATGCCATTATTTGTTTTTCCAAATATAAAGATTATGGAGTAATTCAATATAGCTTACACATCTACTTAGAGGAGGGGCTCAACAAACAAGGCCAAATCCAAAAAAAGTGAGTCCCCATTTCTTGAAGAAGAAAAAAGGGAATGTTGGGTACAACAAATGATGACTTACATGGGGAATACTTCTGACTATTTGAAAAATCAAAACTTTGGTTAACAATTTCAAACCAGACATGAACTGTGTCACAAAAAAATAGTAGAATTAGAGATATGAAAGAGACTCCTAACTACATCATATAACTTAATAACCTTATCATCCATGGATTTATGTGTGTTATAGTGATATTCATTTAACCCTTGCTATGAGGATCTTTTTTAAAGTCTTGAAGTAGATGTAGGTTTTGATCTAGTTATTTTAAAGCTTATCAAATTATAGAAGCTTAGGTATTGTTATATTTCTAACTAGGCATCCATATCTCTGATAGAGATACCTTGAGCTCCTTTTCTCTTCTTCCTTCATTTCTTAAGCATGATGCATGATAAATTGACCTTATTTTATCATGTGAACATTTGATCTTCTTTGGGTATTATTTTGGATTTATTGATCACTCTTTTAAACTCATTAGTTATTTTTTCTCTTTTTTCTGTTATTTGAATGGAAGGAGGAGATCCAAAACCCATTTGAGATGGTGTAGTTATAAAAATAAATCATTACCATAATGTCCCTATCAACTACATCTGCACCAGTGATTGTCACCTTCAAACAAGTATTAATATGAAAGGTGTGCTTGGTCGAATAGAATGAGAAAACTTTTTAAATTCACATGAAGTATTTAAGAGCAACTTTCATATACCTGATAGAAATATTCAATTGTGACACAACCTTGAATGACTGTGAATACATACCTAAATCCTAATGACCTCAAAAATAAAAGTATAACCAAATTATGAATAGGTCCCAAGTTGTGAATCCCTTTTACAATTTTCCCTTTCCTTATATGTCTATCTAAGCATAAAATAGGGGCCTAACTGGTTGGATGTTAGCTTTGGTCGTGTCAGAATAAACCAATTTAGATTGTCATAAAAAATAACAAAATGCCTAACCTAGAAAGCTGGAAACTAAACTAACAAAGTAGGAAACTTTACCTAGAAATCAAGTAAACTAAACTAAGAAAGAAGGAAAATTAAACTAAGAAAGCAGTAAACTAACTAGAAAGTAGGAAACTAACCTAATCCTATGTCTACTATGTTTTTTATCAATTAGGTGCATCTTCAAATGGTATAGCCATAAATTAATGCTTTAAAAATTATTTGTTGATTGGATATGTGAGTTCATTGCCTTGTAGGTCCCTTAGATGAAATGAATTATTTCCTAACATCTCTGAAATTTGATATGATCCAATCCATAGTGGGGTAAATTTATCATGCTTTCCTTGATTTTCATGTGTTTTATCCTAGAGAAGCACTAGATCAGAGATTCTAAATGCTTTAACTTTTGCTCTTTTGTCAAAATACCTCTTGACTACATCATGGTGTTTGTTGAAATTTTGTAGGGCCCCAGTCCTTAAATATTCCATTTTTATTATGTCCAATAGTTTAGATTCTACTTTGTCATTTGGTTCCATGTATTCTTGCATGAATTGATAAGTCGATAATTTTAACATGATTGGGAATACTAGCCTACATCCATATACCAACAAATAGAGTGATGCATTGAGGGCCTACTTATATCTCGTTTGGTCTACCCAAAGGATAACTTTAGTATATTATGCCAGTCCCTAGGTTTATCCCCAATTGATTTCTTAATTATATCTATTAGGTTCTTATTCCTTGATTTAGTCAATCAATTTCCTTGAGGGTAATGGTTTGAAGATGACCTAATGGTGATTTGATTATCATGAGCCCATTTAGTGAATTTAATTGATATTAATGCTGGTTCATTGTCATAAACTAGAGAAATGGGAGTGTTAAATCTAGTTGTGATGTGTTCCTCCAAGAAGCAAATCACATCTTGTGCTCTGAAATTATTTGTGGACATTGTCTCAATCCATTTGGTACATTAATATGTGGCAGTGAGTACAAATTTATGACCTACTGAAGAGTTTAGGTTAATAACACCAATGAATTATAAACCCCACTGATCAAATGGCCTTCCTTCAATAATAGGTTGTAAGGTCATTGCTAAATGTACTTCTCTTTTTACAAAAGCTTGGCCTTCATTATAGTTCTTTACATGGGCATGGGCATCCTTGAATATTGTTGGCCAATAATAGCCCATTCTTAGGATCTTATGAGTTGTGGTGTTCCAAAATAGATGACCACTACCAATCTTTTGGTGTAAGTTTTTTAGAATCTATTGAGCTTCTTCAGTATATACACACTAAGGTAGATGCCTTCATAATTTCTCCTATAGAGAACTTTTTTATCATGTAGTGAGTATCTTTGAGCCTTAAAGCTCTCCTTCATTTTTTGTTAAGTTTTGGGGGGCAAGTCCATATAAGAAGATATTGGATTATGTCTGTATACCATTCCCATCTAGATAAATGGGCTTCACATACCTATTCAATAGTAATACATGGGTCCATCTTAGACATGAGTTGGATGATGCCTTAACCTAGGAGGATTTTAGCAACCTTGATTTCTATATCAAATTCTTTCATCTTCACTATCCATTTACCCCTGCATTCTCCCAATTCATTTAATGACAAGGTAATATTGACAATAAGATCAAGCATGATAGTGATAGTTTTAATCCTCAATATGTAGTGTCAAAATTTCTTCACCACTTTGATAAGGGTAAAGATCTATGTATCAATCATGGAATCCTGAGTTCTTCATCCTTTAGATTCATGCTCATGAAAGTAATTGGATGCTCAGTCTCATCTTTATTCTACATTATGATAGTAGCAATTATATGTTATGAATAAAATGAGTACAAGTAAAAATATTTTGTAAAATATAGACTAATCAGTACTAGGGCCTTAGATATAAAATCTTTGATTTCTCAAAAAGAATTTTGAGCCTTAACTGTCCATTATATTTTAGCATCTTGTTTAAGCATTGCATTTAAGGGTCTCACAATTTTTGAAAATCCAGAAATAAACTTCCTTATAAAATTGATCTTCCCAAAGAATGACTTGAGATCCTTCTCATTGTTTGGTGGTGCAATCTTTGAAATCTCCTAGATTTTATCTGGATCGATAATGATTCCTTCTTTGGTAATGATGTGTCCCAAAAGCTTTCCCTCAATAACTCTAAATATGTTCTTTTTTGGGTTTAATGATATGCCAAACCTTTTAAATCTTTCAAAGATTAACTACAGATGGCCTACATGATCATTCTTATTCTTGGAGAATATAGCAAGATCATACATATAAATGATTTTATATTAACCTATTAATCTTTTAAATGCATGATCCATTACTCATTGAAAGGTATCTCCAACATTTATTAAGCCAAAAGGCATCCTCTTATATGCATAGGTACCCCACTTTATGTTAAATGGAGTTTTCATTCTATCATTTAATTATACCAACCCCCGGTTATAGCCTAAAAATCCATCCAAGAATGACATCATTTTCGAGCCACTAACTATCTGAATAACCTCATCCTAAGAAGGTAGTGTACAATTATCTTTCTCATAATCTTTATTCAAGTTTCTGAAATCAACACATAATCTAATATCTCCATTATTATTTATAACTAGAACCAAATTGGCCACCTAAGTAGAGTCCTTGATTAGGAAGACTATTCATACACTTAATAACTTTTCCACTTCTATTTGAATGAGAGGTTCCAGGATAGGATACACTGGCCTTTATCTTTGTTTGAACAGCTTTTAGTCGGGTTTTAGTGGAATTGTTTGAGTGATGACCTTTGGGTTGTAAACCTTCAAGTCTTCAGATGCCCAAGCAATCACATATTTGTATTGTGTGATTAAATCCCTAATCTATTATCTTTCTTTTGGAGTGAAACTAAGGCCAACGTTGATGTAGCATGGACTATGCTCATCACCCAGATTATCCCTTTTGTATTCAGACTTGTTAACTTTGAGTTTCCTTTACTACTAAGCTTGAGGATCTATATTGAATGGTCTTTATAAAGAGACCAAACTAGTTGGGAGATAATTTTCCTTGAGCTAGAGGACACCTTCCTCATCTAACTCCCTTGGAAGAGATATCTAAGTTCTTTGTCATCAATGATTTGGGACTCAAATTATTTTGAATTAGTTAGAAATTGAATGATCTGTTAGTCATCATCAAAGACTTGAAAATTCTCTATGTTGTTAGGAACAAAAGGATAAAGTACTATCTCAATGGAGAATCTCTTTACCTTAGATTCTTGGAGAGGCTCGAAATTGGTAGTAAAAGTAGCTAGTGAATCTACATCTTGACTTTGTTCCTTAGGAATAGCTACTATGTTGAAAGCCTCTAAGCTATTAATCAAATCCCATGTTATATGTTTATATCTTTATAGATATGACAACTTACACTGGTATTTATTTCTAGCCTGATTGAGTACCATCCCTAAATCCTTAAATACTAATAATTGCTTGACATTGTTATTAAGTGCAAAGTGCAATCCAAAAATTAATGCTTTATATTCTACCCTATTGTTGGTACAAGGAAACTATAATCTATAGGTTGATATAAACTTCTTCCCTTGTGGATCAATAAGTTTAATTCCTACGCTTGATCCCTATGATCTAACACCATTAATGTGGAGATTCCATAGCTTATTGGGGCCCTCAAATCCTATCTCTTGTATTTTATTTCATATAGTGAAAGTATAAATACTAAGAATGGGGGATTCATAATGCACCTATTTGTTCTTGATGTTATACTCTATAATAGGATACTTCATCCTTAGTTTCCTATCAATCCAAATTTGTTTTGCAATGCCTCCTGTGGTATCGAAATGTGATAGAAATCTATTAAGAGATATCCATTGACTATCTTAGACCAGTCCTTACTCAACAATAGTTTGTAGCCTTCAGGTATGTCTACTACAAGGATGTCAATAGTCATCTGGACTCATGGCTCAAATGCTACTTAAATACGTATATTAATGAGCTCCCCAATTACTAGTACCACTATATTAACCAAATCTAAGATTGTTCTCTTTGATGGGCATGGAGCTAGGCCAAGATTTTGACAAATAGAAGTATGCATCACATTTACTGAAGCTCTAGAATCAACTAAGCAATTATGAATATTCTTACCAAATTCCCTAATAGTCAGTAATAAAGGTGGAACTTATGGCTTGTTTTTTAATATGACATTGGTGTCAAACACCTTTATTTTCTTTGTATAAGGTTTTAAATTTTCTATAGGGACCTTCCCTATGATAGATTTCCATAGTAGCTCCTTCTGTTTAGTGATATGAGTTAATTCATGAAGGGTGATATTTGCTTTGATTTTCTTCATATCCTCAACAATGTTGTAACCTCCTCTGCTTTGTTCCTCCTTATTCTGAGGTTGATCATTCCCTTTTAGGGGAGGTGAATTGTTATCACCTTTTGGATTAGGTATAATGGCTATGTTATTTAGAGGGATTGAAGTTTTGAAGGGCTTATTATTCCTCAGGTTGTAACCACCTTTCTAGAACTGTTGAAAAGTGTGAACTAAGAATTTGACTAAGAAGAGGAGATTAATATTGTGTTAGTGAATGAAACCAAATCAAAAACACATTAAGCTAACATCTTCATGCCTAGTTGCTAGGGTAAGCTTAGTAACAAAAACAAATGACAAACACAACTAAAAAAAAGGAAAAACAACAAGAATTTCTTCACCTTCCTTGGATGCTCCAAATGCCTTTGTAGTAGTGGCTTGCTCGGCTTTGTAATCATGAAGTCCTTGGTAATAGAAGTTTGGCTACCTCCACCTCTCCTTGACACCTTTGGCTTGTGGCTTGGCTTAGCTTGGAATCAATTTGACATGGTAACACTAGTCACGTGAAGCTTTTGGAATCAATTCTGCATTATAAATTTGCATCTATTAATCTTAGAAATGATGTTCATGGCCTCTTTATTTATAGATTTTTTAGAATGTCTAAAATCAATTTGAACCATTCATCTTGAAAATGAGATGTGTGGTTAAGGATTAATATAATTTTTATAATTAATTTTATAATTATCCTCATCATGACATTGGAATGAAGAGGCATGGAGGGCATCATGGAAGGTATTGATGAGGCATAGAGGGTATGAATTTTGATATTTGTGGCATTTATGGCCTAAAGATATCTTCTCAAGAAATAAGGTCACCTGATGATGCAGATATTTAATATTTATATTCAAAATAAATTATTCAACAAATTTCTATGGAATTATTAATTATACCTTGATTTGGGTTAATTAGCTCTTAAGCATATTTAAACACTTTCAACACAAATTACTCAAATTGATCAGAATACCTTGTTATTGATCTAAAATTTGATTGGATTAGAATTGAAAGTCAATGTCAGATGCGTTGGAACCGTAATCTCATTTATGATGTTACCAACACCAAATAATAATGACTTATATAGAATATTTGATAAGAAAGAGCAATCTAGAGTACCTAGGTGTAAAATTGGTATTTTGACTCAGAATGATCTTATCAAAGTTAGTTGGCCCATAAATTGTATTGCCTCATTTAAAGATACCTTGACCAAAATGGGCATTTAAATATGTCAATTTTAAATTTTTTAATGTGTTTTAATATTTTTAAGTTAAATTATATATTTTAAGTGAAAATTGATCAAAAGCTTGGTTGAAAATTATTGGTGATCAGAATTAGGTGTCTATAGTTTGCTCCTATTTGAAAAGATGTTATAAATTATAATAAAAGCAATGTCTTCTCAAATAATGAGAGATGGCTTGTATGCCAAAAATAAGATGATGGTTGAAGAACAAAGCTTCAAATGGTGTTTGAGAAGCTTATGATGATGCCCCTTCAAAGGAGTGGTCATTATATAGGTGGATGGACAGCCCCTTATATATATATATATATATATATATATATATATATATATATATATATATATATATATATATATATATAACTTGTAGTTGAGATTAATCCAAATGAGAAAATGCTTGCATACATTGATGTAAAAAATATATTGATATGCTGAAAGGTAGTTATAATTAGGATTAAACATAAAAATAATGATTTGCTCATAAGCATTTATAATCATTAAGAGGACCTGGATTGGTTAAAGATGATGGTGCCCTAGTTAGGGTTGATTAGTAAGCATAACTCAAAGATATAACTTGAAATATAAATTATGAGTGGGTGCAAAGTGATGAAAGATATGGATAGAGGAATAAGATTGATCATTAGAAATGATTCAGTTGTACCTGTCAATGAGGAGATGTTCATCCTTATTAGTAATGATAAAACTAGAATGGTCAAATGAGTTATATTGATCAAGGTAGGTGAGAATATTTGCTAAGGTTATAAGGAGAAATTTTATCGACTCCATTGATTGTAGACCTTTGTGAAGCTGATTTTTAATATAGTATGTGATGGTAGGCTTTATGATAGAACACCATGAAGACTTGGCCAAAATATATATAAGGACTAACCCTCGATCTAATAAATACTCAAAAATAATACAAAAAATGATAAAAACCAAGATGAAAATGTTAACGTATGAATATGGATAGACTCAAGAATAATGTGCTCAAAGAATCATCTAATGAACTCATATAGAATAAGTCAAGGTAACAGTGTTGAAAGCAAATAAACAGGCAAGCAAATAAACAAATAAACAAATATAAAAATAAATAAACAAACAACTTAAAATAAATAAACAAACAAAAAGCCTAAAAATAAAAGCAAAATAAAGCATCCTAATAATGATAATGCCACAGTAAGGTGGATCAAGGATAACTGCCTAGGCTTAGTTAGGACAAATATTTTTGGATTTTGAAATGTTATGAATATTTTTGGTATTTTGAGGTATCTTAACTCATTAGAAAATGACAAAAGACCTGCTCACAAAATGGTGAGAACATTTAGCTTAGGTTGCTCATAAAATGGTGAGAACGTATGAAAAGGGGGACTGAGATGACCTCAACATGAATTGAGTATGACCCACATAGTTCTAAAATGACCTCAAGTCATAGTAATTACGTCCACATAAAAGGCAAAAAAAAACTAATTAGGTCCCAACAAGTTCTTAAATTTGATAAATGCCTAGTCAAATGAAAATAGTAATGATAAGGTGATGCAACAATGCATAGTAAACAAGTATTGCCCATAATTTGTCCATAAGTGGTTATAACTATGATGCAATGGCATACATCAATGATATTAATTTTCTCATAGGTAGTTATAATTAGTAATAAGACTGATGAAACATTGATTTGCCCATAGATGATTATAATCAAGCTCACATAAACAAACTTGATAAGATGAAAGATATTTTATCAGATCAATTATCATACTAATTTCATAGACTATCATTAAAACATGGATTAGATTGATTATTGAAACTTGATTAGAATTCTCCCACAAAAATGTGAGAACCAAAGGAACCAAGATCAAAATAGGATTGGGTAAGATGACTGAAAATAGGCTTTGGTCTAAATAAAAATAGAATGATAGGATGGATAAAATGTGAGGAGGGTTTTCCCTTAAGTGATAGGATGAATAGCAGATATATTTGACAATGGAAAATGGATATATAACAATGGAAATGGCATGGCAATGTGAAATTGTATGATACATGGTTTTAGCCTGGGTGTGGTAAATGTCATGATTTTATTTTTCCTATTGAGATGAAGATGCATGTCCTAATCAATAAATATTACAAAAAAAATACTCGATCATGTTAATTTTTATCCCACACTTCATCTCAATAACTAATCCATCAAGAAATACCTACAAAATGTGATTCTAAAAATTTTGTTGTGATCTTCATTGATCCTTGATTTTGATTCTATCAACCATTGAGACAAGGTATCTTTGTAACTTCTACAAAGAGAAATGTGACCATGGATAGTAAACAAGGACAAATAATGGATGGTAGGTTTGATTGTGAAATGAAATGGTAGATGATAATGGAATATATAATGGTTGAAAAACAAATAAATATCAGGAAATCACACATAATATTGTTGATACCATATTCAACATAACTTTGGTTGTGGTGAGGCCAAAGATTTGTTCTCTCGATAAAACCACCCAAAAAAATTATTATTTGATCTTGAGAGTAGCTACCATCTGATTAGGCTATAGATAGGAAGCTATGTTGATTTGATCTTTGATTTTATCTATATCAAGTAGTGAATAAATTTTGTGCTCAGCTATTGGTGCGTTAAAGAAGTTTTTACCAATGAAGTTGTCTTGATTATCTCATAGCAACAATAATAAAAACCATGATTATAATATTGATGTATGAATATGGATGGACTCAAGTATAAGTGTCGACAAAGAATCACCCAATGAATACACATAAATGGAATCAAGGCAATAATGTTGAAAGAAAATAAATAGGCAAGTGAACAAACAAATAAATAAACATAAAAAATAAACAAATAAACAAACCGAAAGCCTAAAAGCAAAAAAATGCATCCTAATAATGACCATGCCCCAATAAGGTGGATCAAAGATAAGTGACTAGGCTTAGACAAGATAAATATTTTTAGATTTGTTAAATGTTATGAATGTTTTTGACATTTTGAGGTATCTTAACTACTTTTAGAATGACAAGATACCTGCTCCTAAAATGATGAGAGTGTTTGGCTTAAGTTGCTCATAAAACGGTGAGAGCATATGGAAGGGGAGACTAAGGTGATCTCAACATGAATTAAGTATGACCTACATAGTCCTAAAATGACCTCAAGTCATAGTAATTCCATCCATATAAAAAGTAAGGAAAAACCAACTAAGTCCCAACAAGTTCTCAAATCCGATAAATGGTCAGTCAAATGAAAATAGTAATGGCAAGGTGATGCGACAATACATGATAAATAAATGTTGCCCCTAGTTTGCCCATAGATAGTTATAACTAGGATATAATAGTATAGGTCAATGATACTAATTTTCTCATAGACAGTTATAATTAGTAGCAAGACTGATGAGACATTGATTTGCCCATAGGTGGTTATAATCAGACTCACATAAACAAACTTGATAAGATGAAAGATATCTTGTCAAATCAACTGTCATACTACTTTCATAGACTATCATTGAAATATGGATTGGATTGATTGTTAAAACTTGATCTAAATCCCCTGACAAAAGGTATGAGAAGAACCAAATGAACTAAGATCAAAACAAGATTGGGTAGGATGATTAAAAATAGGCTTTGGTCTAGATAGGAATGGAATAGTTAAATGACATGATATTACTAAGAATAATGATGGTTTGATAAATTGGATAAAATGGTAAGAGGGTTACCCCCAGATGATGGAGTAAATGGATAGGATCTAAAATAATGGTAAAAAGATATATAGCAACGATCAATGGCATATGGAAAATAAAATGGTATGGTACATGTTTTTGACCTAGGTGTAGTTTTTGGCCTTGATGTAGTTTTTAATTTTATTGTTTCTACTGAGATGAAGATGCACATCCTAATCAACAAATGATACAAATAGAATATTTAATCATGTTAATTGCTATCCCACATCTCGTCTAAATAATTGTTCCATCAAGAACTACCTATAAAATGTGATTCTAAGAATGTTGTGTTCTTCATTGGTCCTTGATTTTGAATCTATCAAGCGTTGAGACAATGTATCTTTATAGCCTCTATAAAAAAAGTGTGGCCATAGATGGTAAATAAGGAAAAATAATGGATGTTAGGTTTGATTGTGAAATGAAATGGTAGCTGATAATGGAATGTGGAATGGTTGGGAAACAAATAAAAATTAAGATGTCCAGTCACACATAATGTTATTAATGTCAAATTCAACATAATTTTGGTTGTGGCAGGGCCAAAGACTTGTTCTCTTGATAGGACCACCATATTTTTTTATTGTTTAATCTTGAGAGTAGCTACCATCTAACTATGCTTTACATAAAAGGTTATTTTTATTTGATCTTTGATTTTATCTTCATCAAGTAGTGAAAAAAAATTATGCTCAGCTATTGGTGTCTCAAAGAGGTTTTCACCAATGAAATTATCCTGATTGTCCCATAGAACCTTTGAGAAGATTTGACTAATGAATGTTGACTTTTGACTTTGATTGTCTTCTAACACTTTCAAAAAAGTTTCACTAGAAGATATTGAGTAATGACTTTGATTGTCCCTTAGCGCCTTTAAAAAGGTTTCACTAGGAGAGTGATCTTCTGCTATATGAATGTGGTCTTGGACTCTTTGCTCTTCTTCAATTGCTATGTTTTCATAGACGCATTTCAACAAAATGTGATTTTGTCAGTCCTAATCGACATTTATGAGAGATAGAATGTCAATAATATGGCTATTTTGGTTGATAATAACAACCTGTGGAATAGTAATAAAATGGGGAGAGGCTACATAATCTTCATAGAAGATACTAGGATAAATTATGTCAAAGCTAAAGTACTCATCCTCAAAAAATTTAGAAAGATCACAAATGTATTCAAATTAATCTACAAGGCATGCATAATGAATATTGTTATAGTCACAAACATATTCTTCTTCTGAATCTAATTCTAACTCAAGGGACTCTGAATCTGATGTTGAGATTGATGATTCAAATTTTGATGATAAATAAGATGTCCATTCAAGAATAGAAGATGACTCTAACTCTGATTCTTCATTTAATGGGTACTTTATTATAATGATATCTTGTTAAATATCTAGTTTTAAACAAGTAATGATCTATGATAACATAATGGGCTCCATAAAAACTAATTTTTCAGAGTGGGACTCCTCTAGGATGGAAAAAAGGTCAAGAGACAACTCCTTAGAGACTGGCTTATAAATAGGAGGATCTTAAGAAATAGGTACATGGTCGAGGTAATGATTTGTCTAAAAGTGGTTATAATCATTAAGAAGTGACTTAATAAAGATTACCTCATCCGTGTGAGATTTATCGACAACTAGTATAGGATCAATAGGTGATTCATCATAGGTTGACGTATCACAAATGGTTGATTCGATAAAAACATCTTAGATTTGTTGGTTTTTTTGACTTTGGTTTCTAATGAGTCAGAAAATACAAATTTTGAACACAGCTTGGTCTTCAAATGATTGGATCGATTGAGGTTTGGTTGGGATTCGTACTAGATGAGAAATGGTCTGTGGTTGGATAATGGTAGGGAATTGGGGAGCATAATTGATCACATGAGTCAAAATATGAAGTCCTAAAATGGTAATGATAGGGCATTGTGGGGCTTGATTGCCCGCACAAGCCAAATGACTAGGTTTTGATATGATAATGGTATTCTTTGGATATTACAAAGCTTGATAGTTCATATAATATAAAGGAGAGTTAGGGATAATCGATGATCCAATAGAAAAAGGATGTCACATAACTTGATTGTTTGCACAAGCCAAAGCATCTAAATCCTCTAGATAAACCATATCATCTCAGTCATGAGTGGGATCATAAGTTGATTCTTGACTATGTTCTGTGTACTGATTATTATAAAGAGGGTATGAATCTATATCCTAAATAACATTATCTATAATTAGTTCTTAAAATTCCTCACAAGCCTCTTCATGCCAATCAAGGTCTCGATTTGAATTTTATGGATTTTGACTATGTTCCTCATATAGAGTATTGTAGGGAGAATAATAAAACTCTTTAGAAAATATTTCTTTATAGGAGCTCCTAATGGGATTTTGTGTGGCCATTCTATCATAAATTAGATTATGTGTGACTCCACCATAAGTATAGCTAGACATATTCGTATAAATAATGAAAGCTTTGAAATAAAAAAGCTTAGAGTTTTATAAACTCTGAAAAACTATGTCCAAAAGATAAATAGTTCAAGCTTAATCTAACTTGGTCAAAAGGTGGAGCTGTATCTCCAATATGGTCTGAAAGTGGAGCTATATATCCAAAATGATTTTTGATAAGATTTGACATAAAACAACCTAACATAAAATGTCTAATGTCAAATGTCATATGCATAAAAGTTTAAGTGCTTGAATAAAAATTGGCATGTTGAAAGTCTAGGTCAAAGTGTCCCAAACAAGGTCTAAACTAGGAAAGAGAAAAATCAAGTTTCTAGATCTTTTATCCAAACACGAAGTCAAAAAATTGGCATATGTTAAAAGTTTTAGCCAAATGACATTAAAATCTAGACTTAAAACAAAGATTGTTGTGATTTCATTTAATCTAACAATCTTAGAAATAACTTTGACATAAACTCGACAGATAAAATCAAAAACAAACATGATCAGTTACCATAAGGTATAAGATGAAAAGCTCTTTGAAAAAAGATTATGTTTTCTCAAATAAAGGCATAAATAATGATGAAGATAGGCATTAAACAAATACACCATCAAGAGTCTTCAAATTTGGGTAATCGATTAACTGAATTTATGCAACACAAAAGAGAAAGATCTATGTATCAACCCCATGAATTAAGGCCTAAATAAAAATTAATCAATGTTTAAATCTAAACTTGACAAGATTAAAGCTACAGCCCTAACCTATCGCATGTATGAGGATAAAAATAGCTGACTTGTGGCTAACTTATCCCTCTTTGATGCTATATCACATTTTTTATGCATTCATTATGTTAGTAGGTCGGCCTATGGAGTAACCATGGCTTGGATAGACTATATATAGGAGGTAGAGGGTAATTATTTATCATCATATTGTGAATTCTGCTATTATTGAAGCTTGTGGAGATTGCCCCCTCGAATTGTCTTGTCTATTATCATATATTCTGATGTATTTCAGTCATATTTGGATATATTTCTACTATTATACTTTATTGTTGAAGTAATTTAATTACAAGTGGTATCAGAGCTGTGATTTGGGCAATCTTGTGGGCGAAAACCTAATTTTTTAAATTTGGCTATATCTAAAAAATAGTTGTGAAATTATCTGCAATTATTTTACTGGATGTGTGAAATAATTAAATTAAGCTTCCATTAAAATTTTATATTATTTGGATCTATTTTACAAAAGTTATCTCTATTTTAGTTTTTTTCATAAAATTGCTCTCTAGTGCCCAATTCAAAGAATTTTTCAAAGTTATTTACATTTTTGGAAAGTTTAGAAAAATTTGGCTATGGTATGTTCTTTTCATATTTTGATTTGAGGCTGACATAATTTCAAAATCACTTGGTCAAAGTTGGGTCAAAAAGTGTCAATCAAGGTCAACATCATAAAGCCCTTTTATGGCAGGTCCAAAAACTCGGGGTTGAGGAAAGGGTGCTGACACTCCAAGTAAAACTCCTAACAAGGAAGAGATGGAGTCAGAAGGGGGATGTACTAAACCCTTTGTACTAGGGTTCTCTGACATAGATCATAAAGTGAGCCAACTTGACTATAGTGTGCAAGGCATTCAGAGTGAGGTACAAGGCATATAATCTAATATGAAATCCATACAAGATAGTTTGATAGATATCATATCAACTTTGAAAAATAATCAGTCAAATCATCCAGCTAACACTATTACACAACCCCACCAAGGTGGTTCTCCCAACCAGTCTACTTCAAATCTAACTATAGTGTCAAAGAGGAACCTACTATCAAAGGTAGATATGCACAAATTTGATGGAAAATATCCACTCAATTGGATCAACAAAATAGATAATTTTTTTGATCTACATTAGATCCCAGGTGGACAAAAGGTTACCATGGCATCCTTGTATCTTGAACCTAATTAATTCATTTGGTATTGATGGTTGTGTGCTCAAAAGAAAAAGATCACTCTCAATGTCACTTGGTCAATTTTTACAAAGGAGTTGCAATTACACTATGGCAATAGTGTGACAGAGAATTACCTCAGCCAACTAGCGAAATTGTGATAGACTAGCTCTGTCAAGGAGTATATTCATCATTTCCATAACCTATCCTTACAGGTGGAGACAATTTCTGAGAACTTGAATGACTTATTTTTGGGTGGACTCAAGGACCACATTCAACACGAGATACGCATGTTTAATCCACTTACGATTTCTGATTCTATTATCATGGCACACAGAGCTAAAAAAAATTCATAGCCAATAAGAAGTAGCCATTCACTCACTTCAAAGATCGTAGCATATCGACACCAACATTTCCTCCACCAACTAGATTGACCTCACAAAAAATTGAAGAAAAGCATGTAAAAGGAGTATGTTTCAGTTGTGACAGCAAGTGGAGCAAAGGACATAGATGTGCTAAGAAGTTATTCTACATTGAGAGATCTAATGAAGATGAAGAAGCAGATGATGCCTTCAATGATGATGAGGAAGAGATAGAGGAGGTACCTAAAAATTCCCAACCTACAATCTCTTATCATGTACTTATAGGTATTAGCACTCCACAAACTCTTAAGGTGGTGGATTCCTCAATAAAAAGAAGGTGACAGTGTTGATTGATTCAGAGAACACACATAACTTCATCAACCATAAGTTGGCCACTCAATTAAACTGTTTCATCTACCCAGCATTAAAATTTCAATTCATGATTGCAGATGGTGGCACAATTAATTGTTCAGGCAAATGCCATAGTATTAAGCTTGTTATGGGTGAGTACAATCTTGATTCTCCTATGTTTGCTATTCCCATGGATAACATAGACATTGTTTTGGGAGTCCAATGGCTCACAACCTTGGGTACCTTTGAGATAAACTTCCAAAAACTATTCATGCACTTTCATTCTAAAGGTAGGAAAATTGAACTACGTGGATTACAAGCAAAATCTCCACAATTAGTTAGTTCACATCAGATGACTAGGATACTAAAAAAGGGGGCAAAGGGAATTATTGCACGATTATGTTCCATAGAAGTTCAACCCACACAAACATCTACACATCCTGATCTACAGATGATTTTTGATGACCACCCATCTATTTTTGGGGCCATGCCAAAAGGACTACCACCAATAAGATAACATGATCATGACATTCAACTACTTTCAGGGAGTCAACCACCAATTATTATACCATATAGATATCAATATACACAAAAGAGTGAAATCAAAAAAATGGTCCATGAGATGCTAGAGGCAGGGATCATCAGGCATATCTAAAGTGCATATTCATCACCAGTGGTCATGGTGTGAAAGAAGGATGACACATAGAGGATGTGCCCAGATTATAGGGAACTCAACAAGTACACCATCAAAGATAAGTTTACTATTCTAGTAATTGATGATTTACTTGATGAGTTGCATGGTGCTAATTATTTCACAAAATTAGACCTTCGCTCAGGGTACCATCAAATTAGAATCAAGGATGAAGATGTTCATAAAACTGCTTTTAGAACGCATGAGGGCTATTATGAGTTTTTGGTAATGCCCTTTGGTCTTACAAATGCACCATCTACTTTTTAGAGCTTGATGAACACTATTTTTAGGCCTTTTTTAAGGAAGTTTGTGTTAGTTTTCTTTGATGACATATTGATTTATAGTCAGACATGGGAAGTAGATCTGCAACATGTGAAATAGGTGTTGATAAATTTTGAGAAGCATTAGCTTTATGTGAAGCCATCCAAATGTGATTTTGGAGTACAAGAGATAGAGTACCTAGGTCACATTGTTTCCCATGAAGGTGTCAAAGTTGATCCCTTAAAGATCAAAGCTATGATGGAATGGCCAATGCCAAAAACTCTTAAAAACCTCAGAGGGTTCCTATGACTAATAGGTTACTACCAAATATTTGTGAAAAGTTATGGCAGCATAGTAGCTCCACTCACTACATTGCTAAAGAAGGATGCCTTCCATTGGAATGATGCCACCACTAAAGCATTTGAGAAACTAAAAGTAGCTATGTGCACCACTTTAGTTTTGGATACTCTAGACTTCTCAAAGACATTCACTGTTGAATGTGATGCTTCTGAATCTGGGTTGGGAGTGGTAATAATACAGGAAGGAAGACCCATTGCATTTGAGAGTCGTCAATTCAAAGGTAAGAATCTATAAAAACTTGTTTATGAAAAAGAAATGATAGCTATTCTTCATAAAGTTAAATAATGCAGGCCCTATCTGATGGGTAGACACTTTAAGGTGAAAACTGATCATGATAGTCTAAAATACTTTTTGAAGAAAAGATTATCATCTAAGAAACAACAAAAGTGGGTAACCAAAATGTTGGGTTATGATTTTGAAATCATCTATAAGAAGGGTAAAGATAATGTAGTAGTTGATGCACTGTCTAGACGAGATACATCCACAGAAGCATTACTTTGTGCAATATCCATATTACAAGCAGATTGGGTGGATGAACCCAGATTAGAATGAGAGCAAGAAAAAGATACACAGGTTTTGATTCAAAATCTTTAGCAAGGTACTTTAGCCTCTAACAAATTTGAATGGAAAGGTAATGTCCTATGGTATAGGGGTAGGTTATACTTGTGCAAAAATTCTAAGCTTAAGCATAAGATTCTTGTGGAGTTGCATGCATCTCCAATTGGGGGACACTCAGGGTTCTTGAAAACATATCACAGAATTAAGAAAGAATTATTTTGGGAAGGACTCAAAGGAGATGTACAAAAGTTTGTGATAGAATGCTTGATATGCCAATAGAATAAAGGTGAGACAATTAAGACCCCAGGTCTGTTACAACCATTAGCAATTCTTAGTCAAAGGTGGGAGGAGGTTTCCATGGATTTCATCATAGGGTTTTCTTGTTCTGAAGGTAAGAATGTTATCTTGGTCATTGTGGATAGGCTTACAAAATATGTCTATTTTTGTGCTCTCTCACACCCATTTTCAGCAAGTACAGTAGCAGCTATTTTTCTGAAAGAAGTTCTCAAATTACATGGAACCCCCAAAATAAGTGTAAGTGATCATGATCCTATTTTCATTAGTAATTTTTGGACGAAACTATTTCCCTATTTGGGTACTCAACTAGCTCATAGCTCATCTTACAACCCCTAATTTGATGGACAAACAGAAGTGGTTAACAAATGTTTAAAGGGGTATCTCTGTTGTTTTGTATCAGATAAATAGGAACATTGGGTTAAATGGATATCACTTGTAGAATGGTGGTATAACACATCTTTCCATACCTCTTCTAAAATGTCTCCATTTCTACCACTATATGGTTACCATCCACCTTTGATCACTTCTTCATTAAAGGTGCAAACCAAGGTTCAAAATGTGGAGAACCACATTCAGCATCAACAAAAAAATTTGGCTAGTTTAAGAGAGAATTTGACCTTGACACAAAATAGGATGAAGCAACAAGCAGATCAACACCATAGTGAGAGAAATTTTAAAGTGGGTGACTGGGTATTTGTTTATTTTCAACCTTATAAGCAGATGTCCTTAAAGCAACAAAAAAAGGACAATAAACTTGCTCCTAAGTATTATGGCCCTTATCAGGTTCTACAAAAAATTGGAAGGTCATTAGACAGACAGTTTCAGCTCATTCATCTCGCATACAGACATACACCTAGTATTTCATGTTTCATGTTTGAAGAAGGTCATTAGACAGACAGTTTCAGCTCAAACAAAACTCCTAGAACTAGATGAAGAAGGATGAGTCATTTTAGAACTAGAGAAGATCATCCAAACTCGTATTAAGAGGTTGAGAACTAGAGAGATTAAAGAATATCTGATCAAGTGGAAGAACTTGAGCAGTGAAGATGCAACTTAGGAAGGAAAAAAATTCTGCAACAACATCTAGAGTTGTTCAATGTTGAAGACAATGTTGGTTTGAAAGGGAAGGGCATGCTACGGCCCTAACCTATTGCATGTATGAGGATAGGAATAGCCGACTTGTGGCTTAATTATCCCTCTTTCATGTTATATCACATTTCTCTATGTATTCATTTGGTTAGTAGGTCAGCCTACGGAGTAACCATGGCCTGGATAGACTATATATAGGAGGTAGAGGGTAATTTTTTATCATCATATTGTGAATTCTGCTCATATTAAATCTGTGAAGGTTTCTCCCTCAAAGTGGCTTGTCTATTATCATATATTCTGATATATTTCAGTCATATTTAGATATATTTCTGTTATTCTATTTTATTATTGAAGTAATTTTATCACAATTAATTGAAAACACAACAGTAAAAACTAAAATTTGACCAAACAAGATAGACAAGATTAGATAGCATGATAGCATAAGACAAAGGTCCAAATGGTATACATGACATGATTTGAAACAAATGGTATTTAACACAATGGTAAACTAGTCTTGAAATAAATTTAGTCTTATAGCATAAGAAAATTTGAATGATGTGGTTAATATTATGATTCAAAAGACTCAAAGGCAAAATGATTTTGACATGTTTTGGACAGCATAAGACTACCCTCCTCAACTCAAATGACACACACATAAACAAGTTTTATTAAAAAATTCAAGGAACAAATGTGATGTAAAATAACCAGCATAACATCTCTTTAAATAAAGGAGTAACGTATAAATAAAATGGTTTGGACATGGTTTATAAACAAACAAACAAGTTTTAGTCTCAAAACATATCAAGCAGAAATGACCAAAATACACTAAGTATAATCGTCTAAATCTTAGCAAGAGTATGGCAATGTGGGGTTGACTAACTATCAAATTTTTAAATGTTTCTAAGAGAATTAATTGCATAATGACTTTCACATCAAATAATGCAAAATATAAGCATGAAAATTGAGTGACCATGGCATTAGCTAGTTGTAAAAAGGTCTAGTCATTTTTACAACCACTACATCTTGTTATTCATTCAGTTTAGTGTGAAGTCCAAATGTAGATATGTCTCATGTGCAACTTAGAAAGAGTAGGTGAAGTCAATGCCAAGAGATGAAATCTCAGGTCAAAGCTTCCCTAAAGAACTTGTTGACCCAATTTTGCCCCTCAGGTGAAATCTCAGTCACCTTTTGCACTTGCTTTGCATGGCCAGTTAATTTCGGGTTGCAAGGTCCACCTTCAGGGTTTGACAGCTCTGTTTCAAAGCATTAACTCATCAGTCTCATTTGTTGGCGTTCATGGTACCATAAGGTAGAGTCTTCAAATGTTCAAAAAAGAGGAGAGAAAAATGCTGGGGCACTTAACACTAAGGCAAAAGGAGGGAAGATGTTTACAAGAATAATGCAGTCGGTGACAAAATCGCTACTCACAACACCGGTGGGTAAAAAGAGACTGCAAACAGATGCAGTCAGCGGCAAAATTGTTGCTCATAACACAAGTAGAGAAAAGAAAGGCCACAAACTCGGCTGACGTCGGCAAAATTGCCATGCTCAGCAGCCTACTCGGCCAAAGTCAGCAAAATTGCTGCGCTCGACAGCCAAATCAATTGACGTTGGCAAAAACCCCGCGTGCAGTCCATGACATTGGGTGGCAAAATTTCCACCCACAACATTAGGTGGCAAAAAAGCCCTGCAGAACACAGAAAAAGGCCCACCCAGCAGGCAGAGGAGCTAACCAGCATGCAAAATGAGGCATCAAGCATGGTCCTAGCAGTTTTATGACATCAACTATAGTGTTTTTCACTCTTCCCAATGAGACTCCTCTTGGCTTTTTCCATATAAATACGCAGACTTGGTCATTTTTGAAGGATCTCTCTCCAATTTTGTAAAGAGCACAGCTCTACAAATTTTCCACCTGAATCAATAAAAGATAGTTTTACCTCTTTCTTGGATAGATCTTTCTATGTATGCCTTGAATGTTGGTCTGTGTCCAGTCATTGTTCCTTGATGCTCTCACAAGTCCTGCACCAGCAAACCAGTCATCTACAAAGTGCCATTGTCTGCTGCTACCAGGAGTAGAGTTTTGTTTTGGAGGTATAGAACAAGAGAGGTCACTTACAGTGTGTATTTCTCAACACCTTGGTGAGTCCCTATTTTCTGTGATTTCCATAAGAACCTCCCTGTCATTTTTAGCAGCCTGGTCTTTCTGCCAAGTCTCGGTGTATGTATGTTTTGTTTGATCCTGAGTGTGGAGGTGGAAAGGTCATTTTATTTTTGGTGTATCACCTCTTTAGAGTAGGTTGTTTGTTTTCATGCATTTTCTTCTCCCTTTTCATCCCCCCAAGTATATCTATATATCTATATTTTTCACTGCCTAGAATAAACAAGATACATCAGAGGGAACTAGCCCATATCTAGAGACTCTCCTCTCCTGCTTCGCCATCCCACAGGTGAGAGAGGAGTTTCCATGTTGCAGGGAGAGGGCAAGAACCTATTTTTCTTGCCACTTGGTGCAATCTCCAGCGTCAACAGTTTTGGCACGCTTGATGGGACCAAGTTTGACAACACAATAGAGTTTCAAGATTGATGCTGGTCCTGTTATAGCAAATCAAGTTTCTTCAACATCTGGTGACTCTAAGTAAATCTGCTGGTTAAGCAGCCTGGTGCCTTCAAAAATCATCACTTCTTGTATGTATAATTCTTTTGCAAAAAATCATGGGTCTTCTTTTCCTTCATGTGAGTGTGATCAAACTTCAGATATTTATGGAATCCCCTCAAGTAGCTCTCCCAATTGCCCTGCAACTATAAGGGAGGTAGCGTTGGAATTTGAGAGACAGACAATGGAAATCGATAAGTTGGAAGAGTAGTACAGGTATCAGCATGAGCTGATGTATGAAGAGGAGTGCTTGTTTAAGCAAGCGTAGGCCATACAATCCATGAAGGAAGAGACGCCAAAATGGAGAAATCCATTTTTTCAAGGCAGCCAGCCTTGCGCACCCCTTCCTATCCTGAAGAAAACCTCCTCTTTTGCACCAAATCCATTTTATCAAATTGCACTTGTTCACTCGAATTCATCCGATACAGCTGCTCCCAATTCCGTACGCCTGGCTTTTCAACACCAAATGGCATCAGAGCAACCTCCCATAGAGATCAATTTTTTCAACTCCTTAGATCAGGAATCTTCCATTGAGAAAAGTACCACTAGCCAGCACGTCCCTCCTCCAATGCACCAACAGTGTTTTCCTTGCATTCCTCAGCCTCTCCAAGTATTTTAGCATGATGTGCAAATTCTGAGTTAGAGGAAGGAATGTCAGGGACCAGCTCAAAGCTTTGAAGAGGATCATGCTGGCCACCTCCAAGAAAGACTCTTTCAGGAAAACCTAGCCAGACAAATTGAAGACTTAAAGGCTAGGATAAAGCTGCTTGTTGAAAAAGAGATAAAATTTACAGACTTTGTGGAAGAACCTCGGGACCTTGTGGAATACAAAGTTGATGCCTGTTCGTAGGGGCAAAATTTTAATTCAGAGATCCTGAATTTAGGGAAGACAGTGGAATCATGGGGCAGAATAGAAGAAGAACAGGGTTTTTCTCAAAATCTTGAAGAATTTGAAACTGCTCCTGCTTATGATGATACTGGCAGCCTCCAAGAAAAGCTTTTCCAAAAAGATCTGAGTAGGAGAATTACAGAGTTGGAGTCCAAAGAGAAATTTCTCAGCCAATGTGTGGTGGACGGTTCAGGCCAAATAGCATATTTCATGCCTAAACACACCCCACCTACACATTTCCAAGAGAGTTATCAGGTCATGCCTGATATTGATGAAGTGTTGATCAAATGGAGAGAGGAGAATCATTCGATTCTAGCTCAAGGACTGTTTCCTCTTCTACATGCTTCCTCCACTTCACCCCTTCTCAAGGAAGAACCTCTTTTGCAAGAGGCAGGAGAGGAACAAAAGATACAATCTGCAGTCCTCCAGGAGGTTGTCATGAGCGACAATGAAAAAGAAATCATCATTGATGCTCCTTGTGAAGACCTTATTAGCAGTGGAGAAGATGCAGGCCTTGCGTATATGCAAATGTTCCAGCAATTTGAAGAGCAACAAATGCATGGTAAGCTCTCTTCTCCTCTGTTTGATAAACTTGCTTACTATTTTGATGAGGATGGCTACATTAAAGACCCTGAGTTAGAGGAGGATCAGGAGAATATTTTTGAAAATCTAGAGAACCTGATCAGCAAAGAGGAAAAGAAGAGGTCTATTTTCCAGGAGGAATGCCTTGAGGAAGAGAGTTTTAAACAGGAAAGTGAAGTCTTATGGGATGAGCAATCATTTTGTGAGCCCCTTTTAGACGTCACCTCATTCGCCCTTCTTCAAGAAGGCCAAGAGGAAAAAGAGGATGAGTCTGACAAAGTTTTCAGTGAGGCAGAAGGAAACAAATCAGACCATGATACATTGCAGAAGAATTGTGCAGATTAGAAGGCTTATGGTGATGAGCCTGTAGTAATTGATTTCTTGGTGAGGAGCACCAATATCAGGGAGCAGCATTTAACAGGCCTCTAAGGACAATCAGAATACATATATATTGGAGGCATATTCAATTTTGATCCCCTTGATTTCTAGCCAACTCAGGTGACAGGCAGGAAGAGTAAGTCACCAAATCTCATTTTATTTCAGCTACTTGCCTGCCAGCATAAGTCTTCTCGCCAGGAAGGGGACTTGAGAAACTTCCTTTCGATCCAAGAGGGATGCAAACATTCCTGGTTAGCTGTATATAATAGTTTGCTTTCAATTATTTTTCCTATTTTTCCTAAGTGCAGTTGCACAGGTAGTGTTTTTTAGGTTTGTGTGTTTCCCTTCATTTGTGGGGGTAAATTCTATGTATTTGATTCTGGGATTATCAAACCTATTGTGAACTCTCTTCAAATTCACCATCCGACTCTACACCCAATGGAATGTAAGGCAACTAGGTTCTAAGCATAACAGGCATGCTTACCTTGTGAGTCACCAATTTGTTGACCCAATTTTGCCCCTCAGGTGAAATCTCGGTCACCTTCTGCACTTGCTTTGCATGGCCAATTAATTTTGGGTTGTAAGGTCCACCTTCAGGGTTTAACAGCTCCGTTTCAAAGCATTGGCTCATCGGCCTCGTTCGTTGGCATTCACGATAGCATAAGGTAGAGTCTTCAAACATTCACAAAAGAGGAGAGGAAAATGTCAGGGCACATAACACTAAGGCAAAAAAAGGGCAAACGTTTACAAGAACAATGCAGTCGGCGACAAAATCGCCGCCCACAACACCGGTGGGTAAAAAGAGACCACAAATAGATGCAGTCAGTAGAAAAATTATCGCTCACAACACAAGCAGAGAAAAGAAAGGCCATGAACTCAGTCGACATCAGTGAAATTGCCGCACTCGGCAGCCTACTCGGCCGATGTCAGCAAAATTGCCATGCTCGGTAGCCAAATCGGCTGACATTAGTAAAAATCCTGCGTGTAGTCCATGACATTGGGCAGCAAAATTGCCGCCCACAACATCAGGTGGCAAAAAAGCCCTGTAAAACATAGAAAAAGGCCCACCCAATGGGTAGAGGAGCTAACCAACATGCAAAACGAGGCATCAAGCAAGGTCCCAACAGTTTTATGATGTCAGCTACAGTGTTTTTCACTCTTCCCAATGAGACTCATCTTGGCTTTTTCCATATAAATATGCAGACTTGGTCATTTTTTAAGGATCTCTCTCTAATTTTGTAAAGAGCACATCTCTACAAATTTTCCACCTGAATCAATAAAAGACAGTTTTACCTCTTTCTTGGATAGATCTTTCTGTGTATGCCTTGAATGTTGGTCTGTGTCCAATCATTGTTTCTTGATGCTCTCACAGGGCTTACACCAGCAAACCAGTCATCTACAAAGTTCCATTGTCTGTTGTTGCCAGGAGTAGAGTTCTATTTTGGAGGTATAGAATAAGAGAGGTCACTTACAATGTGTATTTCTTAGCACCTTGGTGAGTCCCTATTTCTAGTGCTTTCCATAGGAACCTCCCTATCATTTTCAGCATCCTGGTCTTTCTGCCAAGTCTAAGTGTATGTATGTTTTGTTTGATCCTGAGTGTGGAGGTGGGAAGGTCATTTCATTTTTGGTGTATCACCTCTTTAGAGTAAGCTTTTTTTTTCATGCATTTTCTTCTCCCTTTTCATCCCCCCCAGTATATCTATATATCTATATTTTGCACTACCTAAAACAAATAAGATACATCAGAGGGAACTAGCCCATATCTAAAGACTCTCCTCTCTTGCTTTGCCGTCTCACAGGCGAGAGAGGAGTTTCCATGTTGTGGGGAGAGGGCAGGAACCTATTTTTTCTACCACCGAGTGTAATCTCCAGCGTCAACAGAACTCATGGGAGGTAATGGCGTCTCCCTCAAAAGCCAAGTTTTCATGAAAATAAAAGACTAATAAAAAGATTTTAAGGTCATTTTCAAGGTCACCCAAACTTTGATGAGTTTTTAGAGAGTGCTTTAGATAACATTATTTTTAAGCCCTAGACTAGGCAATTTGTAATAAGAATGGCACTTTTGATTCCAAAGGTTCTCTAAAGGGGACAAATGAAAGAGCATACATGTGACATCCCTCTTTTTGTTAAATAAAATCTAACTTAAACAACTAAATAAATACAAAAAACTTGGAAAAAGTGAGTTCATTTTTAAGCCCAAATAGAAAATGTGGTGGTGTTCATTTGACCCATTAATCTTAGTTGTAACTTTGAAAACTAATGCTAAAAATACTTTTTTAAGCACCTTAAATGTTACTTTAAGTACAAAAATAATGTTCCTAATTTATTTTTAAGCATACAAAAAGTGATCTAAACATGGTTTTAGAAAATTTCAAGCTTGGTCCTACAACAAAAATGTTAGCATGTCCTTTAGTCTTAAAAAGCTATTTTGGATTTGAAATAATAAACTTCAATAAAAAAAAACTCTCAAGTTTGCATTTTTTTTTAAAAACACGGTGATCGACATCGATTCTATAACTGAAGATGGTTACACTTACTAACTAATGATGGTTCTCTAACCAACATTAATTATACCAATAGTGACCAATGATGGCTATGCCAATCAATAATAGTTTTACTAATCAACGTCAATTACTGTGTAAATTTGTGCAAAGAAAAAGGCAAAGAAAGTTAGAAAATTAAATTGTAAAAGTTTTAATGATTCAAATTAAGATTTTAAAGTTGCAGAGTGATATTATTCATATGTGGGATGCATTTGATCCCACTGAGCATTCCATTATATGAACTAAAAATTTGACTAAAAAGAGAAGAATAGTATTGTGTTAGTGAATGAAACCAAATCAAAAATACACTAAGCTAACATCTTCATGCCTAGTTACTAAGGTGAGATTAGTAATAAAAATAAATGACAAACATAACTAAAAAGTGTAAAAAAATAACAAGAATTCTTCCACTTTCTTTGAATGCTCCAAATGTCTTTATAGTAATGGATTGTTTAGCTTTGTGCTTATGAAGTCTTTGGCAATGGAAGCTTAGCTACCTCCATCTCTCTTTGACACCTTTGGCTTATGGTTTGGCTTGGCTTGAAATCAATTTGACATGATAAAAATAGTTACTTGAAGCTTATGGAATCAATCATGCAATATATCTTTGCATAAAAAAAGATTTAGAAATGATGTTCATGGCCTCTCTATTTATAGATTTTTAAGTTTATTTAGAATTAACCTAAATCATCCATATTGAAATTGAGATGTGTGGTTGAGGATTAATTTAATTTTTATAATTAAGTTTATAATTATCTTCATCATGACATTGGAAGAAGGAAAAAATAAGAGACATGGAGGGCATCATGGAAGGTATTGATGAGGCATGGAGGGCATGAATCTTGATATTTGTGGTATTTATGGCCTAGGGATGTCATCCAAAAAATGAGGTCATTTGATGATACAAATATTCAATATTCATTTTCAAAACAAATTATTCAAGAAGTTTTCATGAAATTATTAATTATGTCTTGATTTAGGTTAATTAGCTCTTAAGCATGTCTAATCACTTTGTGCATAAATTGATTAGAATGCCTTGTTATTGGTCCAAATTTTGACTGAATTGAAATTGGAAGTCAATGTTAAATGTGTTGGAATCGTTATCCTATTTAGGATGTTACCAACACCAAATAATAAAGGCATGTGTTTTGTATAAAATATTTGATAGAAAGAGCAATCCAAAGTACCTATGTATAAAATTGGCATTTTGACTCAGAATGATCTAATCAAAGTTAGCTAGTTCATAAATTATATTGCCTCATTTAGGGATATCCTGGCCAAAATTGGCATTTGAATACGTTAATTTTAAATCTTTTAATGTGTTTTAGTAGTTTTAAGCCAAATTGTGTATTTTAAGTAGAAATCGACCAAAAGCTTAGTTGAAAGTTATTGGTGGTCAGATTTAGGTGTCTACAAAAAGCATGAATCTCATCAATGTTGTCTTATGGCACATTATCATCTTCACTCAAGAAAGAAAACTCATGAGTCTCAAAGAACATGGTAGTGCTTGAAGGGCTAAGTTCCTAAGGGAATTCTGGTAGATTATGCATCTAATCTTGCCTTAAAAGTTCTCTTTGAAAGATCTCAAATGCTGCACAAAATTCAACATGGTCAAGTTCACCATGCTAAGAAGTATTATGGATTATGCACCAATTAGGCATAGTTATATCTACTATACTGATTTATGGAGGTTTTTTTGGCTACTATGTATTATTTGCATGCCTATTAAATAGTCTATTATACCTATGGAATCTATAATTTTGATTACCACTTGGGCTATTAGCATTCCCTATCTTTCATTGCACGTGAAGGAAGTCATTACTTAACTTTTGAACCATCTTTTGTATAGCATCTAGATCTGATTTTATAGATTCAAGGCCTTGGAAAATAGCATTAAAGGATGTAGAAAAATATTAATTATATTGGTAATCATTTCCTTGTGCATGGTTGTTTAAAAAATAATAATTTGGTTGTGTTATTTGTGTTAGAGGAGGTAACGTGTATAGTTGATTCTGATTAAATGCATGGATGATTTGCTTCACATGTAGAACTAGATTCAACACTGGGAGGCCATTATTGATGTTAGGTGTGTCAAACACCTAGAAATTAAGTTGCATATCAATTTTGATGGCCTCTTCATATTCCAGTGCCAAGGTGGTGACAACAACAACCCTTCTCAATAAAACTGTAGTAATTGGTTCTAAAGCATTTGTATACATTTATAATGCCAATGCTTTTTTTAGTTTGTACATTAGGCTTAACCAGGTATACATCTTCTAAAATATTACATTGAAGGCTCAAATTGGCTTGTTAGGCTCCCTCTCCATGCTATTAAAGGGTTGGTATATTAAATTGGGGCTAGCGACCTATCCAAATTATCTAATAAAAATAGCTTGACATGCATTCCAAGAAGTGATGAAATTCTCTGTTAGATTAAGATACCAATCAAAATCAGTATCCATTAGTTTAAAATAGAAAATATTGCATGTAACATCTTCATTAATAGCATCCATTAATCTTAATGCAGCTTTGAAAGATTTGATGTGTTCTATTATTCTCCCTCTTGAGGGAGAAAAGGATGGTAGATACTTTTCAAGATTCCTAAGTAGTTCATGCACATTCCCTAGGATGGAAATAACATATCCAACCAACCAAGGTGGTTGATATATGGGATGATTAACAGGGGCAGTGTTTCTTACTAGAAAATATGTTCTAGCTTTATTATGGGTAGGGGCAGTTGGTACAAATCTAGGCCTCTTAGGATTTGATAAGGGTGAGACTAGAAGACTATCCTGAGAATTAAATCTAGTCACTCTGCTAGGTGACTCTAGTGCAACTCAATGTAGACACTAACCTCTTTTATCAAATAACCTCAAGGGCCTCTTTCTAGTACTAGAAAGAGTGTTGATGTAGTTTTTATGCATATTAATTCATAATGAGGTAGCCTCTAATATTTTAAGATATTAATGGAGGTAAAATTCACTCCAAGGCACAAGTTGTAGGTATGTGGTTTTAACAATCAGGTAATGAAATAGTGAGCAGGGCATATAAGTTGTTAAACAGGGTGATGAATGGATGAATGGTTTTTAAAATAAAGTTAAAATCTAGGCAAGTTGGTAAGATGGATGGTTGCTAATCTAAAGTGGGTATATCTGAAAAATAAACTCAAAAATGGAGGGAAGGGTAGAGCAAAAAATAAGGATTCTATGGCTTTAGGAATCACCTATCAAGTTAGATTTTAAGTGGACAAGTATTTTTAGAACCAATGTCTATTGATAGAAGCTATTACACACACACACAGATATGGTAAGATAATCTAAGATAATTTAATATAAAAAAATAAAAGGTCTCAGTCAAAGCTTACTCATTTTAGAGCAAATATTACAGAACCTTACTCAAGAGATTATGACTCAGACCAGGGAGGTATCTGAGATAGCTATTGCACAAGTACAAAAAACTATATCATTAAAATCACTTCTACACACTTAGAACAATGAAATAATCAACTAACTTGCCAATGATCAATCTAATTGTTAATAATTTAATATATTTTTGCACATTTACAACTATTATATTAATCATAACAAGAAATAATTCCTTACAGTTTTTACACACTAAGAATTATTGAATCAAAAAACATAAAATATTAATCCTAATTACAAAGAGCTTGGAGAGAAAATATACAAACACATTCACTGACAATCAATATTGATTCTACTTTTGTATTAAAATAATTTGAACCCTTTAAAAATGTGTGTTACATGTGTTTAAATATACTTGAGGATGGATAACCTCACCCTTTAAGTACATAAAAAAATTAATTACATGGCATAGTTAGAACCTTAGTTCTAACTGGAGTCTTAAAATTGCATGTAATGTATACGTATAGTTAACTTATATTTACCAATAGTTAAAGTCAGCGTTTACAATACTATGCAATGTGTGCATGTTTAAAAAACATTTAGGCAACTTTCATATTAAGTTTTAAAATTAGTAGACTAATAATACAAAATTGATACCATTATATTGAATTTTCATGCACAAAACTGGCCCTTAAGGCTGAGTGGACATCTGCATGCATGTGTTAACCTTTATAGGAGTGGTCACTATTTTTGTTGGTGTTGAACTAGATGTAACAACTTAAGTCTTCTTCTTCACCTCTATCATAAGATAATATTTTTTACCCACATCATGTGGTTGCCTTATAATGTTTAAGACTAATAGCGAGGGTTTATGTGCTCTGTTAACTTGCTCTAAGATTTTTTCATGTTTGGCCTTTGTATCTGAAATTTGATTTTGAATGTGAAAACCTATATAAATTAATTAGAAAAGGGGGTCAATATTTTAAGTTGGGTGAGACATCAACACTTCATGTGTTGAGTGTTACCTGCATACTATAACTTCAAAGAGGGATCAAACTTTATGTAGTTCTCCCATGCTACAATGGTGTGTGAAAAACTTATGCAATATGTTATATATTGGTGTAATATTGATGTGATTAAATGTCTTAACCATGACTTGTGACCTATAAAATGTATTCAGACTTGAGCTCTGAGATACTAGGGTTATATGCAATCATAATTAGTAGAAATAGATACTTTGCTCTCAATGTGTAATTATGATTATGGTGGTTTTTTATGTGGAATCCTCTTGTATGCCAAATGGTTTGAAAAGTGTTTATAAAATCATATTTATGAATTTAATTTGAATTGGAAACATTATCTACATAGGTTGATCTTATTATAACTTTTGAATTTGTAAATTAGTCGTTATTTAATGGGAAGATAGGAGAAGGGGAAAGGATACTAGAGCAATGCACTATAATCCCCTAGGGCACTCTTGTTCAATGGGTTATTTCATCATGTTGAGTATTAGGCAAGGCCTAAAATATGTCTAAGGTTAATACAAATAGAGATGATTACATTTAGGGATCATCTATCAACTTAAAAGAGTGTGCAAGGTGATCAAAAGTGATAAAATAGGCCCTAAGATAAGTCTAGAGCTAAGTGTATAAAAGAGTGGTCATAAATGCACTAGTTTAGATTAAATGTTAATATATGTGTCTAGATTTTACCCCCTTTTATTCTATAAATGAAATAAAAGTGAAAGTACTAGACTAAAATAAAAAAGAGTTGTACCAAAACTTACCTATGGAAAGGAGTCCTAGATGTAGACCATAATGTTAAATTGTGCTTCATGAATAAAATTGCAATGAAACATATGTAATATCAGTATTTACTTAAGATAAATATCAAAATTTGAAAGACAATGAATGAGATAGTGACAAGGAATGAATACGTTTGATTGGGTATGTGAACCATTATATTTTTCCTGGTGTAAAAACTAGTGGTTATGGCAAATTTTATATTTTTAGAGTCATTAACATTGAATAGCTTGGATTGGACTGTGCATGCCCCAATCATCATTAATAAGTGGGTGTGCTAAAGAACTCAAGGTGTTTTTCACTTTTTCATTGCCTACCCAAAGTAGTGAAGTAATTTGGTATCCATGTATGGATCCCAATAAATATTTATGGTACAAAAACTAGTGTAAATAGTAAACCAACCATTGTAGATGGAATAAAGTTTAATTCTAGTGAAAAACTAACATAACACTATTGAAAATATATAATTTAAGCATATATAGTGTGGAGAATGACATGAACTGTCATTTCATCTACAATAATGATGTAAAACTGAGCAATGAAGAAGGAATCTGCCATGCACACGCCCCCAACTGATATATGGTGCATATAGATTCTAATAATGAGTAAAACAATTGTGATTTTGAGGAAAAATTTGTGTGCCATACTAGAACAACATGTTACACATGATTTCCCCCAAACTAAGAAAATCTGAGACAATACTATGTAATTATGAGTAATTATATAAACTGATATTGTCAAATTATTGAGTAATGTTTTAAGTAAATTGAGGTTTTGATAAATTTTAGAAATCCCTTTTTTTAGGCATTTCAATAATAGTGATGGGAAGGAAACTAGAGCAGTACTCTCCTTTTTAATTTGGTATTGTTGTCCAAAGTGACTTTATGTGTATTTTTTGAGTCTAAGACTATGTCAACTATGTGATCTATGTTAAATATTGTTTGTGTACTGATCTAAGAAGTCTAGTCTCTAAGACAAATCTCTGTGAATGCCTTATTTTTTCAGATGATCTGTTGAGCATACATAAGAACTTAACTCAAAATAAAATGCTTTGCAATAGGTTGTGATGTGATTTAACAATTTTGAGAATATTAGTGTATTATTCCTAATTTAGTTAAGAGTTTGGAGTAATAAAGTCAGTAAATAAATATGCAATAATTAATCTACTGATTTGTATAATTTAAATTTTTCTAAAAATAATAATAAAGAAGAGAAAATAAGACTTAACTAAAAATTGACTGAGATGGTTGTAGGGTCTGAAATTCACTGTGCAAGACTAGGACACTATCACAAATCAAGATCTGGACTTCATTTTATGATTTGATATGAGCACTAAAATAAGACACCCTAGGATCTAGTACTATAGTCCTCTTATGATGCTATTATCTAAGATATCTGAGCCTTTTAGATTTTGTTCACTATTAATGTGATCCTACCGATAAAATTTTGACTATCAGATGTCAATAGAACTTTCTATAGAGCTAATTTAGTCTTCAAACCTTAGACTACATTATGCTTTGACAAACTTTGAGAAATAAATGAGGGTTAGTGTGTATAAGATGCAGTGAACATGTATCCACACCCCTTGTGTGGGCATGCTACATATATACAAATACTTCAAAGAGGGATCAAGCCATATGTAATTTTTTCACTTGATGTGTTTTATCCAATTATGTGTATGAAGATGAAAATACTAAAACTAGGTGTGTTTGAGGTGGTTAGGGACTAGTGTAAGGATTTGAATAAGCTTGTAGTAGTATTGGTTGTTTATATGTAGAGAATAGGAAAGATTGTCTAATTAGTCTTGCTTTTATTCTTGATTGTTTTGTGATATTTATCACCCCTTCCAAATGAACTTTGAATGAGATTTTATAGGGATCTATTGGTCATGGGTTGAATGTGCACGCATTAGGTCGACAAGAATAAAGATAAGAACTAGAAGGAATTGACTGTTCAAAGTGAAAATGCACTTGGATAGAAGCACTAAACGCAAACACTAGAGGGCCTGGTATTATAGTCCAAGTTGGGGGCTATAGCTCTAAGCTAACGAGAATTAGGGGAATAGATTTGTCATGGAAAGAATAGTTTGGCTAAGCTGAGATCAAGTCTATAAGGCTAAAAATGATTGAGAATCAATGAAAATATTATTATGAGGGTCATGAAAGCAAGAAAGAGGGACCTATGGGTTGGGTATCATAAGCCATACTCAAGTTACTAATTTTTATATTTTACATGACTACATTTACCCCCCCTTTTATTATAGTGATGCAGCAAAGAGAAAAACTAGGATAAAAAAAATATAAAGTATTCCTAAACTTACCTATAAGGGTGAAACTCATGAAGTTGTGTGGTGTTGGATATGCATAGAGAGAGCACGCTGTGAAGTGTAAATTTATTGTGATGTTGAGTGATGTTTAGTAATGCTAAGTAATATTAGATGATGATGTACCAAGAGTAATATCATGAATGGAGCTGAGTGTTCAATCCTTTAAAAGTAGTTCAAGAATGTAAATGTTGGCCCTTTAGCTCCATAGTCACCCACTAAGTGAAGATAAATGATCATGAATATGATAATCAATGTTTGGACCATGTCTCTAATCCCTCTGAATAGGTGGCTAAAGAATACAAAAGCTAGTTAGTCTTTTGACTCTATCGTTGCCCTTTGAAGTGAAGCTATGAACTGATACCAGTATGAAATGTGTGTCATATGAGATGGACACTGAAGATCATGAATGCTCTATAATCTAATAATGTAGCATGGATAGTTGAATGTGTGCTATAAACTAGGCCACTCTTGGCCAACTCAAAAAAGATGGAGATTAGGCTTGTATGAAAGCCACTCCGTAACTGGGCTATAAGCTCATATGGAAGCCACTTGAGAATGTGGATGTTAAGATTGTATTAAATCTACTTTGAAATGATGCCAACTATTTGTATATGGAATAAGGCATGCAACTACTAAGAATGCATGGGTAATGTACTAAACTCAGAAAGAAAAGAAGACAAATATGTCGTGCACACTACCTCCAATCACTAGTGTCTAAAACATGAATTTTGACTTGAAAATTATACCATCTTCCATATATGAAATTGAAAGCAAGAGCAATCATGTCATACATGATGCCCCTTATATCTATATTCTCTAAGCAAAAGTGTACAAAAAATTTCTAATTTTGAACTGATCTGACTGTGCAAAATTGTAGTTGAACCTATTTTTTTGCTTAAATTTGGAATGTCTAGTTTTTTTGTTGTTTGGACAGGAGTGCTGAAAATGCTCGCTAGAGGTCCTAACACTATAGTCCCATCTTGGTGTTGTTGTATTGGGCTAAATATGATGACTGTTTTAAAATTTTTAGTCTACCTGGTTAAAAATCTAGTTGTTATGGGTGTTCTAAAAACTAATTTTTGACTGTTAGGAGCTCTAATCTTTGTGATAAAACTTGTATTTATTTTCTCCTCTTCTGAGAGTAGGAATGAAGACCCTAAAATAATTGTTCTCAGAAGAAAGAGCTCTAAAAGTGTGTTATGCTAGAGATACATGATATAGCAATGATAATCGACAAGATATATCAATATATAGCATGGTTTGTAATGAGATATTATTATATCAATAGGGGGATGCCTAGATATATATAAAAATTTAATAGCATATGTAATGTGTTGAATTGGAATTGGAAGTTTGGTTAGTTATTATTTTTCAAGGAGGGATGGAGCATGATTTCCATCATGGCATTGCAAATAATGAGAAGCAAACAAGCAAATAAGTACACAAGGCAAGAAGAAAGAAACATATAAGAGTGGCCAATAGACCAAATAAACAAGGAACATGGGCACATGTCACTCAAATTAGACATAAAGTATACAAAGCATGTTCAAATTTCACATACACATACAATTGAAACAAGCAATATTGGCATGAAAGCCACAATCACCTATGAGAGTACCAGTAAAAGACTTTGGCAAATGTTCTAAGACACACACAGGAATAGAAGCAAAGGACATTAAAAAATATCTTAAGGCACATATAGGAGATAAAATAGGAACTGAGAAATATAATCACATCTAGCTACGCAAAGCAAGAAATAAAAGCATGTAGATACGAGAAATACAATCGCATCTAACTAATAAAAGCAAGAATTGAAAGTATGCAAGACATGTGGTATAAGACTAGGTATATGCTAAGAAATACATAAGTGTTATATACTAGTGAAATGTCAATAAATTAATCTGTGTAAGCTAGTAAGTAATATACATCAACATGATAACTAAAATGTGTGGTGTAAGAATGACATAACCTGGATGGTGTAATCATGTAAAAGATACCCTCAGTGGGTATGTATATCGATGTGTGTCTCGAATGTAGAAGTAAGATGCCTCCTTAATGGGTAGATTGAAGCAATCAAGGATCTAGATCTTACTACACACATTCAAAGAAGATCAAGTGAAGCATGGTAATGTAGATAAATTGACAAACAATAACATAGAACAACAAAATATAAGTCTAGCATAGTATTAGAAATGTAAATCGTGGATCATGCATACAATTGAAATGTTTTTGTGTTTTTGAATTATTTGAATGTTTTTGTATTTTGAAATGTTATATTTTTTAGTATTTTGACAAATTTGAATGTTTTTGGATTTTTGATATAAGATATGTACAATCAATCATGAGGAGACTATGTACAAGAAAAATTGAGAAACTATGTACAAGTAATTGAAAAGAAGCTATGTACAAGTAAGTTGAGAAGGAATGATATTAACTGATGAGTCACATGGGAGACTCCCTATCATGGTGTCTTGTATCGAATAAAAGAATCATGCATGATTATGAAGCATGAGAGAATGACTATGAATATGACTCTAAATATTTGGATTCATTATAGGTATCTTGAAAATCATAATAACATGTATTGTTCCACTCATCGTTATCATCTTGATATTGAACCAATGAAATGTTGGTATTTACTTTTAAAGTATTTAGATCTTTTCCTTTGATAAATTGTGTCTGTGAATGATTTGCTTTGGGATGTTCAATAAATCCCAAACCTTGGTGACAAATATTATCAACTATTAGAATAGTAGTGATGCCTTGAGAATGCTTGCCCAACCCTTGACCTTGACAATCAAATTGTTGTAGATATATTTTACCAAACCCATACTACTTTGAAAGTTGAGCTTCATTTTAGAGAGGTATATTTGTATTTTTTTTGTCTTACCTATGCTTGTGGTACTATTTGTTGCTCTGATTTTCCTTTTTGATCCTTGTATTATTATGAGTTATGCTTTAATAACCACTTTTGTATTGTTTCTGAATTTGACCCATTATGAATGTGTTCTTATGTCACTATGGATTGTTTGACTGATTTATCTTGTATAAGGTCCTCATTATCAATTATTTTTTGTGTATATTTTTTATTGCCAAACATGAATCTGTGTGATGCCCATACATTTTATGATATGCATAATAATATCTAGATCTTTTCACTGGATGTAGAAGAGGTAGTTTGATCAACTTATATTTAATCATTTCTCTTAGTACCTCACTTGAACTATTATTTGATCTTTAAATGCTTTTTGATTCACTAGTTTTAGATTTACTTTATTATGATTTCTTATTTTGATAAGTAACATTGCTTGCAATTAATTCACTAGGCGAAGGTGCATATACATGGTTGACACTAGGGTGCCTTTGAGGATTTCGTAATATAATATAATTTTTCAATATTATGATCTTTTCATGTAATAACTAATTCTGCATTTATAAATCTTAAAGTTAGCTTGCTCATACTGGTGATTTGATCCCTTAGAGTCTCACAAGTACAAACCATAGTTGTTTTTTATTAAACATGTAAGCACATATGTTGAAGAGGATTTGAATAAGATATACGCTGAATGTATGCATTAAGAACAATAGTATAAGCTACCTCACATTTTAGAGAGGTGATAACATGGACCTAATTAGAGGGAAAGTATTTATCACCCTCTTGGAGGATAGAAGAAAGAATTCTTTCATGTGCATAAGATATGACATTGAAACTTGACAAGTGGTTGTTAGCATATGCAATGGATCCTCTAAATATATAAGGGTTGTATTTTTGATTGAATTACACATAATAAAGAGATAGCATGTTAAATAAGTCATTAGAGTTATAATTTGTATAGCAATATGATTATAAATAATATTCCACGTGAGAGATAACAAACAAGGGATAGAGAGCATGAATTTGTGCAAGAATGCATAAAAAGCTTTGACATATGCTATGACATTTCTAATGTGTTTAGCATGATAAACTTAAAAAAAATTCCATATGAGAGATAGAAAGTAAAGGATAGAGAGAATTAATTTGTGCAAGAATGCATAAAAAGCTTTGATATGTGCTATGACATTTGTAATGTGTTCAGCATGATAAACTTGAAAAAAAATCCATATGAGAGATAGAAAGCAAGGGATAGAGAGCATGAATTTGTGCATGAATGCATAAGAAACTTTGACATGTGCTATGACATTTGTAATGTGTTTAGCATGATAAATTTGAAAAACTTTCAATATGAGAGATAAAAAATAAGATATGGAACCTTGTATTAAAGACAAGTAAACTTTGTTTTGAATGAGAGGTTTCTTACTATGTTTAACAATGACTTTCTTAATATCATCCCATATTATGAAAATTAGGCATGAAAATCAAAGATTAAAGTTTTATATTAGCATATAGTAAATTTCATCATTCATGTACATGATAGGACCAAGTATGGTCTCATTATTTGCTAAAAATACAATAAATATTTAAAAATAAGTGAGATCTATTTTTGAAATCTGATTTTAAATGTAAGGTGATACCTCAAGAAGCAAATAGGAGATAGTACATGCAACTTAGGGTTTTGAGTGAAATTATTTTAAAATTACTAAGGAATTTTAAAATTTGGTGCAAATTTTTAATTTACATATGTAAGTAAAAAAATAAAAAAATATTAAAAAATACTAGAAAAATATCGGGACCTAGAACGGGCAACTAGGGTTTTAAAAAAATTATTTTAAAATTACTACAAAATTTTAAAATTTAATGTTAATTTTTTATTTTATTAGACAGGTAAAAAATCAAGAAAATATAGTAAAAATATTAGAAAAATACCGGGACCTAGTATGGGCAACTAGGGTTTAAAAAAAAATTAAAATTATTACAAAATTTTAAAATTAATGTTGATTTCTAATTTTATTATGCTGGTAAAAAAATTTATAAAAAAAATCAGCAAAAAATTTACCCTAGGGTTTTTATGCACAAACGAAGTAAGTCAGGTTCACCAAATGATTTAATAGTCTTAAAAATATTGGTGTATTATTCCTAATTTAGTTAAGGGTTTGAAATAATAAAATCATAAATAAATATGCAATAATTAAGCTACCAATTTGTATAATTTGACTATAATTTGATTCTTTTTAAAAATAGTAATAAAAGAGAGAAAATAAGAGTTCACTGGAAACTGACTAAGATGGTTGTTGTAGGGTCTAAAATTCACTGTGTAGGACTAAGACACTATCGTAGATCAAGATCTAGACTTCATTTTATGATTGGATAAGAGTGTTAAAATAGGACACCCTGGGTTTCATTGGTATAGTTCTCTTTTGTCATTGTTGTCCAAGAGATCTGAGCTTTTTAGATTTTGTTCATTGTATCTATGTGAGCCTACCTGTGAAATTTTGATTGTCAGATGTTCGTAGAACTTCTTGTAGATTTTATTTAGTCTTAAAACCCTAGACTCCATTATGATTTGACAAAATTTAAGAAAGATGGGGGGTTTGTGTGTATAATATGCACTGAACGTGTATCCACACTCCTTATGTAGGCACATTACCTACATACCAATACTTCGAAGAGGGATCAAGCCATAAATAGTTCTCCCACTTGATGTGTTTTGTTCAATTATGTGTATGAAAATGCAAATACTAAAACTAGATGTGTTTGAGGTGGTTAGGGATTGGTGTAAGGATTTGAATAAGCTTGTAGTATTATTGGTTGGCTATATACGAGAATAAAGAAGATTTTTTGAGTAGTCTTGCTTGTATTCTTGTTTGCTTTATGATATTTGCCAACCCTTTCCAAATGAACTTTGAATGAGATTTTATAAAGATCTGTTGGTCATGGATTGAATGTGCTCACATTAGGATGACAAAAATAAGGACAATAACTAAAATGAACTGATCATTAGAGGTGAAAATTCACTTAGACAAGAGCACTAAAAGTGAAGACTAGAGGCCCTGGTGTTATAGCCCTGAGCTAATGAGACTTGGGGGATAAATTTGTCATAGAAAGAGTAGTCTGGTTGAGTTGAGATCAGGTCTAAAAGGTTATGGATGACTAGAAATCAGTCAAAAGATGTCTATGAGGGTCATGAAATCAAGTAGGAGGGACCTATGAGTTAGGTGTCACAAGCCATACTTAAGTTACCAATTTTCATATTTTATATGACTACATGATGTAAAAATAAAAATTTGAGTAATATTTGATATGGAAAATCATGACATCATTATGTATGTAAATTAAGCATAGTAAGAATGTAAGATGCATGTGGAAATAAGCATTCATAGTAAGTGTGTCTAAATAGATGTGATAATGAAACACACAAATAAGTGATCAATTGAGTATATAACATTGAATAGAACTACTTAGATAAAGAGACATGATATCCATCATGGCATTAGAAGGGTTGGGTGGTTTCATGATGTCCATCATGGCATCAAAAATATGAGCAAAGAAGTAATCAAGATGTCATGGTCATGATTCTAATCAAAGAGTACACACAGAACACATAATAGAAGGCTAAGGTGCCAATACAAGGAGACATGTTCAAATGGCACTCACTCAAATATAAAGACATGTTCAAATATCCTCACATGTATAGAAGCAAACAAAGGAGAATTAGAGACACATAAAAATACATGTACAAATGTTCACATACAAATATAAGACACACATAAAGACATGTTCAAATGACCTTACACACATATATTCAAATATATAAAGTCCTAGAGCCACCTATAAATGACATATTCAAATGTCTTCAAAATGAATAGAGAATTCACACAATAAACAAAGCTAGGAAAATCAATATATAGACCATGCATGAATATGTAACTTAATCAAAAAAACTTAAGTTGTAACAATAACTAAAATAAATTGTAGTATATAATAATGTTAGTGAGTGATAAATATCAAAAGATGTAATGTTATTTAAATATCTAAGATGTGAATAAGATGATGTGGGTAAACAAGGATAAGACATGTGTGTACCATTCCCTAATAAGCTAACTGATAAATTTACATGTTGTAGAAAGCATATGTGTAGTCTATAACTAAGTGTTGATAGTATGAGCTCATTAGGACAACAAAAATATGAGGGACACTAGAGCAATGTGCTCCTTTCCTCCATAATGCTCCTGTGTAAATACAATTTATGAGTGTGTAATAGTTAAAAAGGTTGAAATTGAGTCTGGGACTAATATGTTGTGTAATATGTAATCACTCATGTACCCTTGTGAAACATGTATGATATAAAAATGGATTAAAGACTTATAAAATAGTGTGGACAACTAAACTAATGTATGACAAAATACATGAAAATAGATAGAGGTCATGGTTTTGGTATTGTTTGAAATATTTTATTGTTTTTGTATTTTTGTATATATGTGAATATAAATATGATATGATAATATAGAAGGGATGTGAATAATCAAAAGTAGTTCTGGTGGTAGATCATCAAGTTTCAAGTACTGGATATGGCCAAACTAAAATAAATCATTGTGGTCATCATACCACTCATGCTCTATGAATATGTCATTATCCTTGGCATTACTCTAAATCCTATGCATCTAAATAGAATGTTGTTCGATTGTATAAGAGGCCTCATGTGTTGTTCTAGGATAAATCAAATTAGATCATGGCATCTCATTCTAGAATCTATGATTGTCATCAAAACCATTATGGAGAATACAAACTATGTTCCCATCAAATTTGAATGTGAGACATCTTTGTGTTCTATCCATGGTAGCATCTATTTCTTGTAACCATGTAGTGTTGAATGTAGCCTCTATCTGAGTTCCTCTGTTTATGATGAATGGTATGGTGTTCACCACCTTAGGACCACATGCAACTAAGACTGTAATGTGGTCGATATGATATAAAAATGCAAGTGTACATGTGTTTGGATCTGAGTCCTCATCAATGACTATATGTTGTTGATATTGATTCTCAATAAAAACCTAAATAATTAAAGCATTATTCTTGGAATATTTATGGTTTTGGCATGCCTGAATCTATTATGGGGCCTTGGTTAGCTTACGTGAAGGATATATGATCTGTATAGTGCCCTTAGCCTTATACTTCCTAAGTTTATATTATAATGTGAGCATGTATCTATATCATGTCCTATGATTTTGTGAAAATTATAAAAGGGCTTACCATTCAAGTTCAACAAGAAACTAACAAATCCATGGCATATGTTTGGCAAGGCCATCAATCCTCTATCAAGTAGTATTTGTAGCATCACATGCAGTCTATCCTATGCATTATTTACATGTATTTTTATAACTAGTTCAATATCCATAAATGTGATATGTTTACTGAATTTGATAATGGAAGTAAAACTCTATGTAGGATGGTATCTAATTGATGACAAATGTTCTTTACATTATCTATGTTAATAATGACTACTTTCTATGTATTTGTATGTACTAGTGTGATGGCTCTAAAAATAATCTTAGTATTCCCCTAGGCCCATTGGTGTAAAATTAAAACCACATAAATAATCATCAATGTTCATTGGATTTGTGTATGTCTCCCTCTAAAATAGCCTCAAAATCACTATCGGCATTCTTGATGTAAAAATTTATGGGGTCATGAATTTATCAAGGTAACTATTTCGTATGTTCTACATTATTCATCTCTAGTGGTGATACCTATGGTGCAGAGGTATCTATTGATGGTGGTTGAGGATTATTTATACTAAACTCACCAACCTCATATGTATGCATTTTTTTATGGGAATAATATGTATTGGTGGCACTATAGTAGGTTGAGGTGACCCTAATGGTGATGAACTATGAGAAGTAGGTTTTGTAACCTTGCAATATTTAAAGGGTTGATTATCAATTTGATATATGCACAAATATCCATGATAGATAAACCTGCACATTGGTGCAAAGTAGAAGGTATCACCTCCATGGCATGAATCCATTGTCTATCTATTAGCAAATTGTAATGCAAATGATTAAGCATTACCTGAAATTGTGTAGATAAGGTTTTTGGCCCCACTATAATATCCAAAGTAATAAAACCTAAAACTTGGTGTGGCACATCATCAAATCATTTGATATTATTGTATGTCTTTTGAATGGCTACCACATTTATGCCCATTATTTGTATAAATGTGAGGTTGAAAATATTAAGCCCTTAACCATTGTCAATTAGAATTATTTTGATTGTTATATTGTTAAAGCGAGCTTGTATGAATAATGGTAAATTTGATCAATGGTTCACTATGATGGTAAATCATCATTGCCAAAGATAACATCCTCAATGTCCTTCAAAGTATTCATAATATATGTGAAATAAGAAGGCTCTATGTCATGAGGCATTGATGTTTGATTCAATGCTTGGTAAATAATATCTATAAAAATGGTAACCTTTTAAAGTAAATCTAACATGAAAATATTAGCTAGTGTATTCTTTAGTTAATAAATAATATTGTATATTCTAGTTTTATCTATTGGTTCTGTTATAGCACAAAATTTCACTCTTGTGAGAGATTTCTTCAGGCTCTATCACTCCTAGCTATAAAATGGGAATATCCCCAAGCTGTGGGTATCCTATGATGGGGTTGAACCTCTAGAGAAGGTTGGCTCCTCTTGGTAGCTCACCTAAACTTTTGATTCTTCTTGAAAAAGGGATAGAAGGGTTGAAAGGGATGACTAAAACATAAACAAGGTGATGCACCAAACTTAAAAACACTCCAAATTGCATAAAAATAACACTAAAGTAGTTCAAAGATAACCCTCATTCATATAGTCTCTCCAACTGGTCATTTTGCATAAATATTTTTAATACAAGGCCCAATGGAAAAGTATAAAACTCACACTATACCTTCACAAATGACAAAAAAAAAAGCACAAGTTTAGACCTATGGCAATGGTGGAATACCTGTCAAAAGGAAAGAAAGATGGACAATTACCAAGGAAAGACACCCTTCCACAAAGCAATCATACAGAAATTGACTATAGCATTAGATACAAGCAAGAGATAGGCAAAAAATGATGTTTTATTACTTTAAAGTCTATTTTATAAAACTTTGACAAGGTTCTGCCTTGTCAAATGAGATTGTATCTTACAAATGGGAAAGAAATGGGAGATATAGGAGAAAGGGAACAGAGAGGAGAATAAAGCTCTCAGAATTCAATAATTACACTCAACCACCTTACATTGAGTCTCAAAAGCATTCATATTAAGTAAGCATTGATCCTCTCTCATCAAATTAAATTCCAAAGGTTAAAAGGGTCTCCAAGCCTTTTCATTGGCCTAAAAAAATATTAGAAGACAAAAAACTTTGAGGAAGATGATGTCACACTCCACTATCTTTGAGAAAAGTCTTCAAAGACTAGAAATCTCATTTAATTCTCCAAGTTTCTTCTCCAAACTCCAAGCTCTCCCACTTGCACTTTTATGCCCCATTCTACTTGGCTTTTAGAAGTCACTTAACATCATGGTTAGTGATCCTAGCACTTTATGCTTAATTGACCTTGAAGGTTATCTTTTACTATTCAATTTTTGATGTGTTATTATGTTTTCACTCATATTTTCTCATCCAACCTTAAAAATACCTTATTAAACCTGAAAATCTCTTGGACTCCATTGATGGAGGTCTTCAAGCTTGAGCCACCTTCAACTAGTTGCCGAAAAAATTATTTTCAAGACCATTTATCACCATGAGAGTCACTTATGGACCTATAGAAGGCTTCTAGACATCCATAGAAGTCCTATGAGGTATATATAAAAGTTTTATGGCACCTTCAAAACCTACAACAATGGTGGAAATCACCATTAAAACCTGGAACCATTCACAAAATGTCAAAACTTGGGTTTTTGACATTTTAGCTAAGCAATGCACCCTATAAATACCTAGGAAGGGATATAAGTGTCTTATAATGATGATTTAGGTCCCATTGATCCTCTTCTATGCATTTATACCATTTATTTCTTTAGATACCTACAACAACAGGCATTCTTAAGGCCATTTTGGGCTTCCTAGGCACCTATACGTGCCAACTTCTTCTAAAAAATATGTTAGAAAAGAGATTTAGAGAGTCCTCTAAATTTTTCTAGTGGTTTCCAAGTGATTATAGGTCATTTCATAGACCTATGAGTTTAAAAAAACCAAAACTGGTCAAAAAGGCTCTTTTTGCAGCACAGACAGCCCTATCTTCTTCATGATCCTTCATAAAATGTATACATCCATCCCATAACTTATTTACATTAATATTTATCCTATATACCCCCTCAAATTTATTTAAAATATTGAGTTCCTATGCAGAAGGTATGCAAAGTTACAAACGTAAAATGTTTACTTTTGGGGTTTTACATGCATTTCGAACCTACTTGGAGTCTTAACGATAGTTTATAAACCTTAGCACCTTAACCAAACTCAATACATAATTAATTTAAATTAAATAGTGGTACTCAAAACATACTAATATCATTTATCCTAACTACCTATGTAGTGAAAGATGCGAGCATCTGAAAAGGAGCTCAAACTGGGTGTCTTAGGTTTGAAAAGTTTGAATTTATCTTTGAACTAAAAATGAATCCTCCATTGACATATTCCATTCTTTAAATCATCCTTTTGTGACCTATAAAATATTATCATACCCTCTCATAAGGTTATTTTTCATTGAAAGGTCTGAAGGTGCCTTCATGTGGTGTAAGTTTTATAAGCCTTAAGGCTAGCTTCTAGGCTTAATACTAAGTTTCAAGCCTTGAAGCACCCATATGAGTATATTATGGTTATTAAAATTGTTTTACATTCATTTCCATCCCTTTTTACCTCCTTTCGATGCTTATGTTTCACTTTGTCTTCATGGTCTCTCAAAACTGCTTATGGGAATGGTTGCATGCTTGTTTGTTGTAGCCCTCAAAGGTGTGGTTTGCATTGAACATGTAGTCTGATCACCTATCAATAGGTGTATATGTTATCAATTAATATAATAAGGGTGGTTATATCATATGTTATTTTCTATAATTAAATCAAAATGAAATGAAACACACTAACATGCATAACACTATCTTGCCTAGATCAAAGTGGGGAGCTTAGTGAAGAAAAAAATTGATAAAGCACAAAAAAAATGCAAGAAAAAAAACATTTATTACCTTCCTTTAATTCTCCAAGATATCTTTGGCAAATGGATTTGTGTGGCTCCTTCTCCCCTTGGCACCATGGTTTGGATCATGCTTGCTTGATGTAGCTTCATGGCTTTGATGGCTTGGCTTGTGATTCACAATTTTGGCATTATAAATCTATAGATTTCACTCTTGTCATAAAACCTACATTATAACATTACTATGTCCAAGCTCTCCAAATGAATAGGTTTAGGCTTGTATTTATAGGTTTAGCATCTAACCCCAACCCAAGGTGAGTTAGGGTGTAGTTAGAGCTTGGAATGGGTTCAAAATTAACCTTTGTGAATTAACTAACCCTAATGAAGTTAAAAGGTGTCAAATAGTCATTATTAACAATTAATAGGCATTGGTGGGATATTTCTAGATATTTTCCAAAAATGACAACTCACAAAAGGTAATTATGCATTCTTAGGATATTCTTTGACTTTTGAATTTCCTTTTTATAATTCATTTAATTTCTCATGGTTAATTCATTTTAGACATTTGAATTGTTTTAGAATGGTAATTCATTATATTTAGGCCTTTTTGACATTTTGAAAGATTTGAATTAATTGATGTGTGTATTTGTCCTATTTAATGTGTTTAAAAGGCCAATATTTCATGTTATGAAGCCAAATTTGAGATGTTTAGAGATTATTAGGTTGGATTTGTAAAGGTTGGTAAGAATCTATCTTAAGTATAGTATGAAGCCATTGGTGGCCACTTTTAGATGTCTATAGTTTACCCCTATTTGGGAAGGCATTGCAATCTATAAGCATAGTAAAATATTCTCACATAATGAAAATGCCCTGTTATACTTATGACTTCAATTGTAATGGATGAAATGTAAGGTGCCCCCTCAAGGTAACAGTTGGAAAAAGGGGTAAGCAAATGGTCCATCAAAAGAAGGAAACAAGTGGACCAGACAAATAAAAATGATGGGGTGGAATGGACTGATTGCTCAAAGGCAATCATAATCAGTGGTATATGTAGGATAAAAACATGCCCCATGTGGGCATAAGAAATTGAATGATTTTCCCAAAGGTGGTTATAATCATTAACCCTCAAATTTGTGAAAACACAATAATTTTCTCAAAGGTGGTTAGAATCATTAAGAATGCAAGTGGGATGGTTTGCAATGATTTACCCAAAGGCAGTTATAATCATTGGACCCTGATTATGGCAAACAAGTGGGATGGTATACAATGGTTCACCCAAAGGTAGTTATAAGAATTGTATCCTGATAGTGGCAAAAATGATATGAAATAATGATGTCAAACATGATTATGTCAAATTGATAAAGAGGATAAAGATGAATTAGGCAACCTGCTAGTAAGGAGATGCTCATCTAAACTGTTAAGGAGGAAAATTATTTCATTGTTTAATTACTCTATTTGGGATCTGATTTGGCATAGATCAAGAATGTTGCTAAAGCTAGTGATAAGGAGATATCATTGTTGCATTTGTCATGTAGAATTCCTAAATCTGATTTTTGCTATAGCATGTGATGGTAGGCATCATGATAGAACACCATGAAGACTTGGTTGAAATATGCATAGGGACTGACTCCCGATCTAATATACAAATAACATTATATATGTTCAAATAATAGTTTTATAATTGTGAGTGGTGATGGTGCGCTCACAAGAGCAGATGAGGGAGCATGGGTGTCTTGTTCCTATGTAAATTTCCTAATCGAAGTGCTAGCTTCCTAATCTAAGCCCATAAGAAAGGCTTTTACATGATAAGTTTCGCATGATATCCAAGAAGCACAAGGGGCATGGGAGGAAGGCGACTAGTTGGGGGGGACACTAGGATGAACCATATGTAGTTGAAAAACCATCATCTTCCCATGTTTCATCCAAAGGCTTAGATGGACTTAGTTTGACATAGAGTCATTTGTAATGCCCTCTTACCTGTGATCAACCATGTAGTGATGGTTCTTCTTATCAGATACCTTCCCATTAGATATCCCTTCAAACAATTTAGACAGTCATCCAAATCTTCAACAGGAAGGGAGTCAAGTGGTTAAATCGGTGTCTTTTGAGAGTAAAATTTTCTCAGCCAGTATTTAGAGTATGATGGAGATGTGCCAAATAGGGAATTTTGTTGGAAAATGGTCAGTCATTGGTGATGTGGAAGGTTGGGTTAAGGTGAACTAGAGCTCAGATTTTTGGCTTAGTTTTCTTCCAAGAGGTTTGTTTGTAATCATGTGTCCCTCTCAAAAGGAAAGAAGTGAGACCCTGGAAGGAGGGTCATGGTTAATGGATGGTGTAGGTCTTTGATTACAAAATCGATTCCGTAACTTTGATCATGTTTATCCTAGGAAAGGCAAGTTCCCTATTTGGATACGAATGTATGGCCTTCCATTGATATATTAGTCCAAATAGTGTCTCAAATGGATAAGGGAGTTAATGTGTGAGTTTATCAAGGTTGATCATGTGACCAGTGAAGGTGTGTTGGCTTTGTATGCTTGAATCTATATCTTTTTGGATTCGAATGATGTTATCCCAAATTCTATTAGCATTAAATCACAAGGACTTGGGAGCAAAATATTGATGTTGAAAGGGTGGCATTTCATTGTTTTAAATGGCAAAAAATGGGACATTTTCAGAATGACTATGTTTAAGGGACCCCCAGTTATGTGAAGAAGCCAATTATCATAGTTTGAATATCTAAGCCAAACATAGTCAAAAGATTTATTACATCAAAATGGAGGAACAAATCTGAGAAAGAGTGGTCGAGAGCATCTAGTCCTCAACATTGAAGCCACTAAAGATCTTAAAGGTGAATTTGAACGGATCTCATCTTTGTCCCCATCTTCAATGCTTAAAAAATGTAAGTTTATTTTGGCAAAAGCTTAGAAGAGTACTTCTATCCTTACTTTAGGAGATGAGATTGTTCTGATAATCTCTTTTAAAGGGTTGGGGATTAGAGGTGAGTCCTCAAGGTTAGTGGGGGATCTTCATCTTTCCCCACTTATTGAAGACTTCCTAGAAGATGAGGAGGAAGAAATCCATTCTTTAGAGATACTCTCGCTAGCATAGAAGATTGGAAAACTCTCACACCCCAATTGTATATCTCCTAAGAATAAGGTTAGGAAAAAGGCAAAGGAGATCAAGGAGGCAGAGGTGCTAGCAGGCACTCAGGAATCTATCAAGAGCTTTATGATTGAATAAAAGTGAGGGGTGGAAGGTCCCTTGTTAGCACAATGAAAATCCTTTCATAGAATGTTAGGGGCTTAACTGACCCCAACAAACGTCCCCTGCTATCATGAAAACTATTGAATCCTGGTTTTGATGTGTTTAATTTACAGGAGACTAAGTTGAGAAAAGAGGTGATTGATGAGTTAATGTCCAAAGGGTTGAATCATTGGTAAGGGCTCTTTATTGAGTTAGTAGGGGCGTTAGGGGGTTTAGAAATAATATGGTCTCCTTATAAAGTGAGAGTGGAAGAGTGTGGGCCAGGCACAAATTGGCAATGGTGGAAGGTGTATGACTTGGCCTTTAACATTGTTGTTGCCCTATTTAATGTCTATGGTCCCAATTTTGTCTTTCTCAAGGCTTTATGTTGGAAGGATATCTAGCAACAGCTTACGGGATTCATTGGTCAGTGGTGTGTTATTTGAGGTGATTTCAATGTTATAACATCGAGTTTCGATAAGAGAGGGGGTATTAGAAGGGAACTTGTCCCAGAAGGACTTTTTAAAGTTTGTTTCTTCCACTGGTATTTTGGATATGGTTTCTAAGAATGGATTACTCTCTTGGATGAACAGGTGGTTAGGGTTTAGCAACATTTCATAATGGTTAAAATGGTACATGATTTCTTTGAATCATCTAGATTTTGATTGGACCTAGAGAGTAGCATCTTGCCAATCTCTAGATTAGATCATGCCCCTGCAGAGCTCAAGCTTATAAAAGATGGGGGCTCTTTGAAATGTCCCTTCAAGTTTGAGCTAATGTGGCTTAAGGATCCAAATATCCATGAGTTAGTTGTGGTCAAACTTAGCTCCAGTCTTGACAGGGTTGAAAATGTTCAGGATCAACAAGAAACTAATCTTCATTAAATCTTGTCTCAAATCTTGGAATAAGGAGACCAAAAATATTTTTTAGGAGATTGCCCAGGTGGAAGCCAAATTGGTAGTGATCAACCAATTGGTATTTGTAGTTGGGATGGATTTGGATACCTATCTTAGAGAGATTTTACTTGTTGAGTTGGAAGAGTTTTTGGTTAGGGAGGATGTCTTTTGGCATTAAAATTTAAGAGAGTTATGGCTTAAGCAAGGTGAAAATAACACTCACTTCTTCCACAATTATACTCAAGTGAGGAAGATGGTTAACCAAATATCTTCCATTAAGGGAAGGGATGGGCAGAGTTTAGAGTCTGAGTATGAGATTAGAATTGAAGCATTTCTTGGTTCCAATCATTGTTAGCTTGTGAAGATGCTTCAAATTTGGAGGATAGCTCAGTAAAATACTAGATTATTGGCTCTTTTCTCAAAGGAGATCAAAATTATGATGTTTTCCCTAGGTAAGGATAAAGCATTGGGTTCGGATGGATTTATAGTGGCCTTTTTCCAAGAGTTCTAAGAGATTGTTGAGGAGGAACTTGTGGAGGTGGTGGATTCATCGTAGAGTAAACAATAAGTGGCCCTGGACATAAATTGCACATTTATCACCCTCATCCCCAAAGGAGAAAGGCAGACTAATTTTGGGGACTTTATGATGATTTATCTATGTAATATAATGTATAAAATTATTTCTAAGTATATTTTCTTTCGGTCGAATCCCTTCCTGGAGTCTTTCATCTCTGGGGAGTAAGGGGATTTGTTCTAGGCAAGAGTAAACCAGGACGGTATCATCATAACACATGAAATCATTCATTCTCTTGCATCTAATCATAGTAAATGCATGATTCTGAAGCTCAACATCAACAAGGCCTATGATAGGGTCAGTTGGTGCTTCTTGATCAAGACCTTGGAAAAGTTTGGGTTTGATAAGACATCGGGTAATTATATTTTCAACTACATTTTTCTCCCAGATTTTTGGTTTTCATTAATGTCAAACTGGAGTGGTTCTTCGAGGCCTTACAAGGGTTGAGGTAAGGTGATCTTATTTCCCCCTTTCTCTTCATTCTTATGGCAGATGCCCTAAGAAGGGTAGTCGTTGGCACATTCTCGATAGGTCTATTGAAAGGCATTCAAACAACAAAAGGTATGGATAATAAGCTCACCAGCAATTAGCAGATTATATGTTGTTCTTTGAGGAAGCTAAATAGCTTGAAGTTGGGACTTTCAAGTGTATTCTTCTTGAATATGATGTAAAATTTGAGTCACTGGTCAACTTTGCTAAATAATAGGTGTTTTTCCTAAATGTTCATATAAGTTGCTAGCTAAATATTGGGATTTCCATTATTTGCATGTGTTGGGAAGATGTCCATGTGGGACAATCTGATCAATGCATTTAAATCACATCTTTTGACCTAGAATGGGCATTAGTTATCCTTGGCTAATTAGATTACCCTAATCAAGTTTGTTTTAAGTGCAATGTTGATTTATGTTATGTTGGTGTTGCATACCTCTATCAAGGTGGTAAAATAGTGTAACCATATTATGAAAAACTTTCTATGGCAAGGCACAAGTGACCTAAAGAAAAATTTGTTACTTAAGTGGGATTCAATGTGTTTGTTTCAAGAGTAAGGCGGTGTTGGGGTGAAGAGATTACAGGTGCAAAATTTGGTGATGGGTACCAAACTTGTGTGGGGGGTGGTCATTGAATCCAATGCGGCTTGGAATATGCTATTGCAATCAAAGTATTTTGGAGAGCATTCTAGCTCAAATATATTGATTGTGGTTAATCCACCCTCTGGCTCTCATCTGTGGAATTTCATTCTAAAGTGTTGGTTTGTTATCAAAAAGCACATTTCTTGGGTGGCTAATAGTAGTCGTTCAACTATGTTTTGAAGTGACTCTTGGAATGGGCACAGAGTCACTTCAGTTGTTTTAGGGGTTAGAGTAGTCAAGCTATTTTGACAGATGCTTGAGGGAATAAGGCTTGTGACTATTTAGAACCACAAGTGTGCAGCTATCTGATCCCAGTGGCCTAATAGGGCCTACTAAGTGGGTCATTGTCCAAAAGGTAGGTATTTATCAATAATTATAAAGATACTCTACCACAAATAGGAACCAAGTCTCGGTTTTATTCAGTATCCTTGGGATATAAAATGTTGGAATAGTTTAAGCCAACTTTTCATTGGGTAAAATTCTTATGCTTGAACAACACTAGGCTTACAAAGGTAGGGTGTTTGTGTGGCTCGATGTTCAAGGAAAAATTCTAACCTTTCACAGACTCCATAAAATTGGAATGGTCAGTGCTTCATGTTATTCCTTGTCTCTAGTAGCTAAAGAAGATGCAAGCCACCTTTTATTTTCTTGTCTCTTTGCAACGTCCTATTGGGTGTGGCTTTGTTTCAAGCTTGGATGGAGGTGGGCTTGCCCTGAGGTTTTGTTGGCAGTGATCACATCTTCGCCAATTGGAAAGTGTTTAGATACCTTTTCATGCATGTGGCTAATGGCCCCAAATATTATGATCTGGTCAATCTAGGAGTGAAATTTGCATATTTTTGAAGGCAAAGAGAATTCAAAGGATGTCATCAAAAAGATAGAAGTGGCAATTTTGAAAATGGGATCACAATATGCTCAAAGATTTAATGATAAGTTGACAGAATGGGATGCCCAAATCATTGCATCTTGGAAGCTATTGAAAGTGCCTCATTAATGGGATCACAATATGATCAAATAGTTAATTCCTATAGGTGGGTAGATAATTTGGAATGGTGTCCACCACCAAAAATGTTCAAATTAAATTTCAATGGGGAATCAAGAGGGAATTCAGGTGCCTTGGTGGTCAGGTGCTTAATCAGAGATTCTGCAAGGTCCTTCATCAAAGTGGTGTCTTTTAAGCTTATGGACGAGACTAATAATGAGGCAAAATCATGGGCTCTTGTGCTTGGACTGGATTTAATGGTCCAGTGTGAAATTGAGAAGTTGGTCATTGAGGGGGATTCAATAGTAATGATCTGCACATTGCAAAAATAGAAGGTGGGATCTTGGAATATTGAGAATATTTTACAACAATGCTAGGAGATTCTTGACCTTCTCTTTATTTAGGAGGCACAGGTTTACACAATCACCAGCGTCGGTCAGGGGCGACCGACGTCAGTCAGGAGCAGTTCAAGAGATGTCAGCGTCGGCAGAGATCGATCAACGTCGGTCACAGGCAAATAGGCAAGAACCAACGTCGATTACCTGTGCATCCAGAAAGATATTTTTGAAGACATAACTGAGTGTTTGCATGTTAGGATTAAGTGATAGTCTTAAGTCCGCATCTCTATTATTAGTAAGACTTTTAGAGCCCTTGTTTAAGAGGCATAACTATTGGTTGTAAATGCATGCTCAAGTTTCTTAATTATTATATAATAAGATAGATCTTCTTAGCTTATTGAATGGTATGTAGAATGTTGAAGAACAGTACAGAATTGTATATGTGAATCATTCCAGGTTGTTGGAGTTAATTGTACTTGAGAGAAAGAGCTCTTGAGGGAAAGAGATCTAGAGAGAGATCTGTACATCTAAGAGAGGTGTGAAAGAAAAGAAGTTTTTTTAATTGTATTCCTTCTGTAAAGAGTTTAATACAAATTTTTAAGGTGGTTTCTTGTATCTCTTGTTCTTTGTTATTTATCATTCTAGTTACTTATCTTTCTGATTTAATTTTGCGTTTATTGCTTTCATAAGTGTAATCAACATTGTTGGTTGATCCCCAACAAGTGGTATCAGAGCTCATGTTCACTAACAGGTGGTTCAGATCTGTGTAGTGTGTATTGATTACAGGGTACTCACAAGAGTTTCTGCAGGGATTTATGTTTGAGTGGGAGAAATAATGGCAAAAGAAAGTAAACTGAGAATGGAGAAGTTTAATGGCAAAAATTATCAACATTGGAGAATGCAGATAGAGGATTATCTATATCAGAAAGATCTATACTTACCGTTAGGTGGGATTGCAAAGAAGCCCATAGACATGGATGATGAAGAATAGAAAGTTCTTGATAGAAAGGCTCTGGGGTCTATAAGACTGAGTCTAGCATCTACTGTGATATCTAATTTATCACAGGCAAAAACAACGGTAGAGTTGATGACTACTTTAGCAAATTTGTATGAAAAACTCTCAGCTTCTAATAAGGTATATCTTATGAAACAGTTATTTAATTTGCGTATGCAGGAAGGCGAATTTGTATCTAATCATCTAAATGATTTCCATGGAATTGTAAATCAATTAAGTTTAGTCAAAATAGTGTTTGATGATTAAATTAAAGCTCTTTTAATATTATGTTCTTTGCCTGAAAGTTGGCATAGCTTGGTAATGGCAGTTAGTAATACTGCATCTGCTTCAAATTTTTTAAAAATAGAGGATGTTGTTAGTGTTATCTTGAATGAAGAAATCCGCAAGAAAAACACAGAGAAAACATCAGAGAACGCTTTAAGTTTTGAAAGCATGAGAAGGCAAAAAGAGAAGAGCAAAAAAGGGAGATCAAGGTCTAAGTCTAAGGTGAGAGGTAGATCCAAATCCAGAAATGGCAGGAAGCCACAATGCTAAAATTGTGGAAAGATTAGGCACATAAATAGAGATTGTTGGTCAAAGCCCAAGAAGGACAATCAGCACAAAGGAAAAGAAGAAGCAAAGGTTACAGGTATTGCACAAGATGCTTTAATATTCTCTTTGCATAATAATATAGAATCTTGGGTTTTAGATTCTGGTGCATCTTTTCATGCTACCCCTAATAGAGAATATTTTAGTGACTATATCCATGGAGATTTTGGAATAGTGTATTTAGGGGATGATGAGCCTTGTAAAATTGTTGGCAAAAGAAAAGTGCAGCTAAAAATGTAGAATAGCAACACATGGGTGTTAAAAGATGTTATGCATGTTCCTAGCTTGAAGAGAAATTTGATTTTTGCAGGAAAGTTAGGGGATGAGGGTTGTACAGTAACTCTCACAGGTGAATCTTGGAAGGTGACCAAGGGTGCACTTGTATTGGCCAGAGGTAAGAGAGTAGGTACTCTCTATTTATGTAATTATGTTACTAATAATTCTCTTTCTGTATTATCTACTTCAGATGTGGATGCAAAATTGTGGTACTCTAGGCTCGGCCACATGAGTGAGAAAGAAATGTCCATTCTTAAGTCAAAAGGTAAGCTTTCAGATTTGAAAAGCATAGATCTAGACTTTTATGAGCACTGTGTTTTTGGAAAACGGAAGAGAGTGAGTTTTTTCAAGACTGGGTCAACAAAGAATAAGCATAAGTTACAGCTTGTTCACACAGACGTGTGGGGACCAGCTTAGGTTGCTTCTATTGGAGGATCACAGTACTATGTTTCGTTCATAGATGATGCTACAAGAAAGGTATGGGTCTATTGTATTAAGAAAAAATTTGATGTATTTGAGACTTTTAAGATTTGAAAAGCTATGATTGAGAATAAAATAGGCAAAAGATTGAAGTGCTTGAGATCTGACAATGGTGGTGAGTTCTGCAGCTACAAGTTTAACTGGTATTGTTATATGCATGGAATCTGTAGGTAAAAGACAGTTCCAAAAACACCTCAACAAAATAGAGTTATTGAAAGGATGAATAGAACAATAATGGAGTGTGCAAAGTGTATGAGATTGCATGTTGGTTTGCTTTTAGAGTTTTGGGCAGAAGTTGTTGACACTGCAGTATACCTTATTAACAGAAGACCCTCTACAGCTCTGTATGGTGGAATTCCAAAAGAGGCATGGATAGGTAAAAAAGTAGATCTCTCATTTCTCAAAATTTTTGGTTGTGAAGCCTTTGTGCACGTTGATAAGAAAAATAGAAAGAAGCTAGATGCTAAGTCTATGAGGTGCATATTTATTGGCTATGGCTCTAATGATTTTGGATTCAAATTTTAGAATCTAGAAACTAACAAGATAATTAAGAGCCGTGATGTTATTTTTAATAAAAAAGTGATGTATAGTGATCAGCTCAAGAAGCTGAATCAATCTGAGCAGAGCAATGGAGAATTAGACGAGGTGACGGTCCAAAATGAGCTCGCAAAAAAAATTAATCACAGAAAGGAAAACACAGAGACCGACGTTGGAGGAACCGATGTCGACAGAGTAGAAATCAATGTCGATCATACAGTGATCGACATTGATAGGACAGAAATTGACGCCGCTCAGTTACAGGCCTGGAGGTGACTGAGGTCGGTCACTGTCAGAGAATTTGGGTGGACAGCGTGTTGTGAATGAGTCTCAGACGCCCATCAGGAGGTCAGAAAGGGTAAATAAACCTCCAATTTGATATTCTCCTTCATTATTCTATTTATTGCTAACTGATGGTGAACCAGAGAGTTTTAAAGAAGTAATACAAGTGGAATCCAAAAATTAGTGGGAGCATGGCATGATTGAGAAAATGAAGTCCTTAAAAGAGAACCAAACATGAGATTTGGTTGAGTTGCCAGTAGGTAAGAGGACACTGAAGAACAGATGGACCTATAGATTGAAAGAATGTGAGAATGGACAGATGAAATATAAGGCCAGATTGGTAGTGAAAGGATTTGCACAAAAGCCAAGTATTGATTTTGGTGAAATTTTTTTTCCTGTTGTTAAAATGACTTCTATACGGACTGTATTGTCTTTAGTTGCTATTGAAGATTTGCATCTTGAGCAGCTTGATGTTAAGACAGCATTTCTTCATGGAGATTTGGATGAGGAAATATATATATGAAACAATCGAAAGGATTTGAGGTCAAAGGTAAGGAGAAGTTAGTGTGTAGATTGAAGAAAAGCTTGTATGGCCTCAAGCAAGCTCTTAGACAGTGGTATTTGAGATTTGACAAGTTTATGACTGAGCATGGCTACAGTAGGTGTCAATCTGACAATTGTGTGTATTTTAAGAGATTGGATAATGGTAGATATATTATTTTGTTGTTGTATGTAGATGATATGCTGATTATAAGATCACACATGCAAGATATCACTAAGCTTAAGGTGAAATTAGCTCAAATATTTACCATGAAGGATTTGGGAGTAGCAAAGAAAATCTTTGGCATGAGCATTAAGAGAGACAGAAAAAATCACAGGTTGATTTTGTCTCAAGAGGATTATGTGAACAAGGTGTTGAAACGGTTCAATATGCAGGATGCAAAATCGGTAAGCACACCTTTGGCTGGATATTTTAAATTGAGTAAAGAACAATGTCCTAATTCATATGATGAGGTAGAGTACATGAAAAAAGTTCCATATTTTTTTGTAGTAGGGAGTTTAATATATGTAATGGTGTGTACTAGACCGAATATTGCCCAAGCAGTAGGAGTTGTAAGCAAGTATATGGCCAATCCAAGGAAGGAGCACTGAAAAGTAGTTCAGTGGATCCTTAGATATCTAAGAGGAACCAGCAGTAGGCATTTGTGTTATGGAGGTTCAGATACTTCTCTACATAGTTATATAGATTCAGATATGGCAGGTGATTTGGATGGCAGGAGGAGCACCACAGGTTATGTTTTTACTGTTGGTAGAACGGCGATTAGCTGGATATCAAAGTTGCAGAAAGTTGTTGCCTTGTCAACTATAGAAGCAGAGTATATTGCAATCACAGAGGCTAGCAAAGAGATGATATGGATGACACGGTTCATAGAAGAGCTTGAAAAGGAGCAAGAGAGTTACAGATTGTATAGTGATAGTCAGAGTGCAATTCATTTGACTAAGAATTCATCCTTTCACTCAAGAACAAAGCATATACAGCTTAGGTACCACTTCATAAGACAGGTATTGGAGGATGGTGAGTTAAAGCTGGAGAAGATCCATATAGATGAGAATCTTGTTGATATGTTAACCAAGCTGATTACAAATGAGAAGTTGAATCTTCATTCAACTTTTGTTGGTCTTCATGATTGAGTTGAAGATGGAGGAGCTAGAAGATGTTGCTGTACAGGTACTGGTGCAGTTGTTTATCTCTTAAGTGAGAGATTGTTAAGGTATGAAGCTAAAAGCTTTATCAAATGAGCGCTTTGCAGCAGTTACAGGTTTACACAGTCACCGGCATCGGTCAAGAGCGACTGACGTCGGTCAGGAGCAGTTCAAGAGATGCTGACGTCGGTAAGGATCGATCGACTTTGGTCACAAGTAAACAGACAGAAACCGACGTCAATTATTTGTGCGTCTAAAAAGCTATTTTCGAAGACAGAACTAAGTGTTTGCATGTTAAGATTAAGTGATAGTCTTAAGTTTGCATCTCTATTATTAGTAAGACTGTTTTAGAGCCCTTGTTTAAGAGGCATAACTATTGGTTGTAAATGCATGCTCAAGTTTTTTAATTATTATATAATAGAATAGATCTTCTTAGCTTATTGAATGGTATGTAGAATGTTGAATAACAGTACATAATTGTATATGTGAATCATTCTAGATTGTTGGAGTTGATTATACTTGAGAGAAAGAGCTCTTGAAGAAAAGAGATCTAGAGAGAGATCTGTACATCTGAGAGAGGTGTGGAAGAAAAAAAATTTCTTTAATTGTATTCCTTCTGTAAAGAGTTTAATATGTCAGGGGATCTATAGCTCTACCAATTAGAGCACAATTGATTACTTTCTTATATGCAATTAAACACGAAATTATACCAAAATGATAAAGTAGCTAAAAACATGAGATAACAAAGAATTTGAGAGACAATACACACTCTTGTATTAAATATTACTAAAAAAAAATACAATAAAGAAGATGCCACTTTTTTCTCCACCTCAAAGGCTTGCCACACCTCAAGACCTTCTTCCCTCTCTCTCTTGCTCAACACAACTCTAAAGCCTGAGTTGCTATCCCTCCTTGAATGCTTCAACGGATCTCCTTGACTTTACACCTGTAGATCTCTTTGACCTTGCTAGCTTCAATGCTTTTACTTGCCTTAGAATGATTACAATACATGCTTTATGGGTCTTTAAATAGGATCCCATGCTTACAAAAATAGAACTCTAGTTACAATAATTAGACACGCAGCTCGTGACTATAATTAGTCACTTGACATGTAAATACTCGCTTCACTTAACTGACTATTTGTCAACAGTAGTTTCGAAAATACACAGGCGATCGACGCCGGTCCCTGCTAGTCTGGTTCTGCCGACGTCGGTCGACTACTTGTCGTCGCCGGTCTCCTTCTCCACTGCATCTAACCGACGTCGGTCATACTGCCGACGTCGGTGGCTCTGATTCTTTAGCATCCTCCCTTGTGTCTACAAATAGTTGAAGCTTTTAGCTCCCCACCTTAACAATCTCTCACTTGGAGATAAATAGTTACAACTTGTACCTGTACATGTACACCATCTATTTTGTTCCTTAGACTCTATATCCCTCTTCAATGTCACTCTTGAAGACCAACCACCACGCAAACTTGTGATGTAATACCTGTATCTTATGTCACAAGAATTTTGCTGCTCTTAAATTCTCCATGACATACTTCTAAACCAACTCTACCCTCAGCTCAGAAAACTCCTTGTATATAAAATTTTGCAACAAGTAACACAATACAGTAACAGGATAATGTAGCTAATATTATCCAACCTGGTAAAGATAAAATACAATGGTCAAACCTCCATTGTTTTACAGCCTAATCAAAACCATATACCATAGCCTTCTGTCTCATGTGTCCATCCACTCTCTTCTCTAAAATGGAAATCCATCCCTCTATCCAGTGCTTCCTTCCAGCTGACAACACTACCAACAAATACCTGTTTGGTTCTCCAAGGACTCACACTCCTCATCCATGCCAAGCTCCCACTGTTTCTAGATTCTACCTGCATTGCTTCTTCCATCTTCCTAGTTCATGACTATCAGTAAGCAATATAAAGAAGGTGAACAACGAATATGAGGTTCACATACCTTTCCTGATCTCCACATGGGTGTTTGAGACTTATTAATTCACCCAACATCCGTTTCAGTGGCCAATCTAGGCCATCTCCCAGTCTGCTCCTAACCGATGTCAGTTCTCTGCACTGACCCTGACTGCCGACGTCATTTTCCTGGCTGACGTCGGCATCCCTCCTGTCGACGTCGGTCTTTATGACCGACGTCGGACTTCTCCTACCCGACCTATCGACCCTGCTGGTCTGCACATGACCGATGTCGGTATCTGGATGACTGACGTCGGTGCCAAGCGACCGACATTGGTGTCTATATGTTCCTGTAAGTGATGAAATTTTCATCCGTGAGCTCTTCTTGGATCATACCTCTGTCCATGCTGCCCTGCTCAGATTTATTCAGCCCTTGTGACTGATCTCTGTCCTTCATCTCCTCCATAAACACTAAGGCTTTTTTGTTCCTGTCAAAAGCATCAAATTTTCTCTTTCTACAATGAACTCTATTTATGCTTTCCAAATTTAAACACATACCTTTTGAATCAAGAACTTTCATTCCTTTCCTATTCATGTGACCAAGCCTATTGGGCCACATCTTCGAATCTACATTAGAAGTAGAATCAGTAATACAAGTAGACAGATAAAAAGTATCTACTTTTTTACCTCTTGCTAGAATAAGTGCTCCCTTGGTAACCTTCCAAGAATCTGTTGTGAGGGTTATTGTGCATCTCTCATCTCTCAACCTTCCTACAGAAATCAGACTCTGCTTCAGAATTGAAACATGCATGACCTCTTTCAACACTCATGTGTTGTCAATCTATAATCTTAGCTGCACTTTTCCTTTGCCAACTATCTGACAAGGCGTACCATCTCCTAAATAGAGCACTCTAAAATCTCCCTGTTCATACTCATAGAATAAATCTCTGTTTGGGGATGCATGAAAAGATGAACCAGAATCTAAAATCCATGATCCTACCTGACTATCTGAAAAAAATATGAGAGCATCCTGCATCACAATATTTGCATCATTTGCTTCTTCCATACCTGCATGTTGATTCTCTTTATCTCTCAACCAACACTCCTTCTTTGTATGTCCTTTCTTTCCACAAAACCAGCAGGTAATACCTTTGGACTCGAATCTCCTTCCTGACCTTGATTTTCCTTGCTCAACCTTCTTCCTTTGCCTTTTCTTGATTTCTGCACTTAGAGCATTCTCTGATGATTCACCTATGCTTCTCCTGCATATTTCTTCATTCAAGATCACACTCACAACATCATCAACTTTTAAGATTTTAGAAGCAGATGCAGAATTACTTACTGCCATAACCATACCGTCCCAACTTTCAGGCAAAGAACATAAAATTAAGATAGCCTTTACCTCATCATCAAAAACAATATTGACTGAAGCTAGTTGGTTTACCAAACCATGAAAATCACTGAGATGAGTATGTACCGATCCACCTTCTTGCATTTGCAAAGTAAATAGCTGCTTCATAAGATATACCTTATTAGAAGCCGAGGACTTTTCGTATAAATTCGCCAAAGACTTTATCAACTCTTCCATTATCTTGCACTGTGATAAGCTAGAAATCACAGATGATGCAAGGCTCAACCTTATGGAACCGAGAGCCTTCCGATCAAGAACGTTTCATTCTTCATCCTTCATATCTGTGGGCTTGCATGCAACCCCACCCAACGGTAAGTACAAATCTTTCTGATACAGATAGTCTTCAATCTGCATCCTCTAATGTTGATAATTCTTGCCGTTAAACTTCTCCATTTGTAGCCTTCTTTCTTCTGTCATTGCTGAACTCCCACTCAATCAAAAAACTCTGTGAATGACCTGTAATCAAAAACAATACCCTGCTTCCTGCAAACCGTAGTTCTGATACCACTTGTCAGGGGATCTATAGCTCTACCAATTAGAGCACAATTAATTACTTTCTTATATGCAATTAAACACAGAATTATACCAAAATGATAAAGTAGCTAGAAACATGAGACAGCAAAGAATTTGAGAGACAATACACACTCTTGTATTAAATATTACTAGAAGAAAATACAATAAGGAAGATGCCACTTCTTCCTCCACCTCAAAGGCTTACCACACCTCAAGACCTTCTTCCCTCTCTCTCTTACTCCACACAACAACTCTAAAGCCTGAGTTGCTATCCCTCCTTGAATGCTTCAGCTGATCTCCTTGATCTTACACCTGTAGATCTCTTTGACCTTGCTAGCTTCAATGCTTTTACTTGCCTTAGAATGATTACAATACATGCCTTATGGGTCTTTAAATAGGATCCCATGCTTACAAAAATAGAACTCTAGTTACAATAATTAGACACGCAGCTCGTGACTATAATTAGTTGCTTGACATGCAAACACTCGCTTCACTTAATTAACTGTTCGTCAACAGCAGTTTCGAAAATACACAAGCGACCGACACCGGTCCCTGCTAGTCTAGTTCTGCCGATGTCGGCCGACTACCTGCCGTCACCGGTCTCCTTCTCCAATGTATCTAACCGACATCAGTTATACTGCCGACGCTGGTTGCTTTGGTTCTTCAGCATCCTCCCTTGTGTCTGCAAACAGTTGAAGCTTTTAGCTCCACACCTTAACATAATACAAGTTTTCAAGGTGGTTTCTTGTATCTCTTGTTCTTTGCTATTTATCATTCTAGTTACTTATTATTCTGATTTAATTCTGCGTTTATTGCTTTCATAAGTGTAATCAACATTGTTGGTTGATGCCCAACATTCTAAAATGTTTAAAGTTCACTTGTAAGCTTAAAAGTGATGAAAATACATGAAAAAGTGAGTTTTGGCTAACATTTGTGTATGTCAAAGTCTCCTAAAACATAAATTCATATCACACACCTTCAAAAGAGCTTGGAGTAGTTACACAATTGCCACCCCTATCAAAGAATCAGAATAAGGTCAGAATCTTGAAATTCAACTCTCTCTTCAAGAGTTAAGGAAGTTGTACAGAGTTATGGAAGTCACTTGCAGGAGAAAAGAGTTTTAGAATGCCCTTTGAGCATCTACATGTCAAAAACAAGATTGTGAAGAAGTTTGAAGCTCCATAGTTGTATAAAACCATCTCTCTTTTATCCCTACATTCACAAGTTAGTGAAGGTCAAATTCAATTTCATAGTACAAACCGTACAAGTAGAGTTGGGGGCTAATATTTTGGCCAAATTTTGAGACCCCTATGGAATTCCAATTTTTGGCATTGGGCATTGGATTGGTGTCCTTAACTTTATAAACAATCACTAAGGATCCAGACTATTATTTGAAGACTCAATTTCCCACAAGCTAAATTTGGTGTAACTCCAGTGCAAAGTGTGAGCTCAGGGTTGCATGAAACCAATTGGAGTGATTTTTCAGAGGTCTGTAGATGCATCATATGCATTCATTCATCTTCTTGGCACGTGTGGATGGTCTTTTGACAAGGAAAGTGGTTCTTGTGCATAGTTTGAAGCGATTGGTAATTTTTGTGTTTGCAGATGTTCTCCAGGTGGTTTAATGTATTTGAGTGGTTATCCATTGTCTTCTATCATCTTCACAATCCATTTATGGCTTCCTGATCAGATAGACATTCCATACTAGTCTCAGAATCATCACTTCATTCATCCACCTCTTAAACTATGTTCTATGTGCCTACATAATAAACTGAGTTAAGTGGGGTTTGAATATGTTTTTCAAATAATTTGAGAGTTTTGTTTTCCTAGTATAAGGTGTTGATGCTTTGTAATCAATGATCTTGGAGTCATAACATTCATATTTTTATTTTTCAAAGTTTCAAAATAGATGATTGCAGAACAGTCACCTACAGACTTGTAGGTCTGCAATTCCAAGAAAGATGCACTGGTGTTAACATTAAATGAAGGTTTCCTAGCCATGACAACATTATAATAGTCTCAAAATGAAGAGGTCATAAACTAATAAGGATTTCCAAGCACCTAAAATTAGTAAGAGTTGAGGAATGGGCTAATAACCTAAGACACATGTACACACTATGTGTGGACAATGAATGCAGAAGCTTGAAGATGCCTTGAAAGGGATAATGGGCTTGAAATGAATTTAGAAGAGACCCCTAATGAATATTATTCACTTTCAGATAACCAATGATCTATTTGAAGAGGCCAACTCCAAAACTACATACTCAAAATTCCCATGCACTCATTTACAACTAGTTGAGGAAGGATTTGCCTTGAATAGCGAATAAAGGAGAAGTATGGAGTTTCATAGCCTTGAAAAGTGTCTAATGACATCAATAAAAATGAGACAGATCCATTGGAAAATTTGGGGATTGGAGATCTAGACCAACTTCAAGACCATACACAATCAAGCTTTCAAGACAACTACCTACAACCATCCATTGAAAAGGATTGGTCTTGAAATAGTGACGTTGATAGAAATACATAGGTTCAAGGCTTGGGCCAAAATTTAAACATCATGATAGGATAGTTTCAATTTTTCAAGTATACTCTTAGAACACTAAGTTGGCAGACACATCCCAAATGGATATGCACAGGCAGATAATCCCCTGTAGGTCTGTTTAGGAGACTGAGGACCCTCCAAAACTTGAGATAGTGGTTTGTATGTATGTTTTGAAGGATAGAAAGGAGCTCAGGGTTCCTAAGTCCTTGAATATCAAATAGGTTCCAATCAAAGAGTTTGAATAAGAATGACCAAATAGGGTCATTAAAACCCTGCATATTCAAATGATCATATAGTTACACACAGTCCTACATTGCTAGGTGAAGTTTCTTTTTTGAAACGTTGAGGATTATGTGATATCTAAGAGGATGTTTCCATGATGACTAAATGGTGCTAACTTTTAACCTCACAGAGTCTCTGACTCACCTAAATCAAAGACAAACACTGAACACGTACATGTCTGCCTACTTGGATAAGAGTCTATTAGCTTAGAGAGAGATAAAAGCTTATGTGGTATCTGAGAGGGAAAGGTAGAGAGTTGAAGGTGTTTCATTGAATCAATGGAACCACATGTGACCTTGAGACCTAATGACAAACATTTAAACTCTACCTACTTAGCCCAATAGCAATCTATAGGTTTGTTTTAATAAGAGTTTAAGGATCTTCAAGAGATCTGAAGAAAGGAGGATAGTAGAAGGTGATTGAAATAGTGTGAACATCACTCTACAAAAACCTCAAACTCAAGCTTGAATTGAAACAAACACAATCAAACCCTGTTCAGTACTATAGAGACCTAATGGCATACGCAGGGTTGTATAGGCAATCCACTAAGAGATGATGGCCAGTCAATTAAGGTGAGGTTTAAACTTTGGAAACCATTAATAAGATGGTGAGGGACATGTTATCACATAGATTTTGCACCCATTTCTTGATGTAGTAGCTTGTGTGAAAATCTAATGATACAATGGGAACACCTCCAAGCTATAGGACCTTAGTGAATTGAGGTAAACCTCTAGATAAGGTTGGCTTCCTTTCACTAAATTTGATGCAACCAATAAATTACCAATCTATAGAAATTTTGATTCTTTAGTGATCTTGCTCCTAAACTAGGATTTCAACTGGGGAAAAGAGTTTGAGAATGAAATTTGCAAAACTGAAAAATAGTGATTGCACCAAATATTTTTTATAGTGAAACTTACTGTTTGTTTGAATAAACACAACAAAATGGAAAATAGATTGAAATTTGTGGGAGCACAAACTCATACAAATGGGAAATCAAAGGCAATATTTGTTATTTTTCATAGCAGGGACAAGATTCTTTTATTTTAATCAAACAATATTCTAAAAGTGTAGAAAATACCATAAATAAAATTTCGTGACTGAAAATAAGAATTAAAATATTCACAAATATTCAAATAACTTTGCATACACAAGTATTTCTCAGACAAAAAATGCAAATCTTCACTTATTTCTCATTCTCCAGATTACAGCATGTAAAAAATATACTCAAAATGTAGAATAATAAATCTAGCAGCAAAAAGATAAAATGGGCTACGCCCTATTGCCCATATTTATAGAAAAGATCTCATAAATGAGATGTAGTTGACACAAACTCCAATGTCTAGTATAAAATCATGCAAATATGGCAACTTTATGAGAATATGCATGATCTACAGCAGTTATAACGTCCATGGCATGGCGAACAAGTGTTGAAAAATCTCATGCAAGAGTTGGGTGTGATCCAAACTAGTAAAGGCGTAGAAGGAACTTGAGAAAATATTCATGCAACGTCCTATGTCTCCTTCATGCAGCTACAATGGCTCTTCAGCAAATGAGGCACCAAAGTGAAACTCATTTTAGAACAAAAGATAACTTTAAGATAACTCAAGTTATTTTTTTGTAAAACCCTAATCTGTAATTTTTTAAGTGAGACTTTTACAACTTACAAGTCATACCACTTTGTCAAAATTGGAATTGCAATTTCCAATAAATATTTTTACAACTTAAGCAATTAGAACTTGTCAAAATGAAAAGTGTAATTTGCAAGTATGTGTTTTACAATTTCCAACCTGTCAAAATAGAAAGTGAAAAATACACATGGCTCTTTCTCAAAAAGAGATGTCAAAAGATAGTTGAAATTTCCAAGTCATGTGTTTGCAACTTTACAATTTTTTTACAACAATGAAAATACAATATATGAGAATGCTTTTAATAGAAAGAATTAATCTATTTCCAATAATTCTTTTGACTCTTTATCTTTCTCAATGTGTAATTTATGAACATATGCATCAAAAGCCTTGAACATCTCCTGGATTCTCTCTTCATTTGGGCCAAAAGAGTAGAGGTTGGTGATCTCATAATCTACTAATGTATTTAGAATTTCCCTCCTCAAAGTTTTGTATTCTTGAATATCTTTACGCATTTGATCCAACGTGTTATGATACTTGAGGTAACGGTGGATAGAGCTCAAGATAAAGACTGTGTCTCATGCAGATTGTTTTTCGATCACTTCTTTAAATTTACTCTGAACCTCTTCTATAGGTGTTGCATCTTAATAACCTATTGGTTGACATAACAATTTATTCAAAAAAAACTTCCATGTCATATAGCATATCAGTGGCTACATCATGGGAAACTTTGGCCTTATGGGCAACATCTGTAAGCATTTAAAATCTAAATTGAACATCATTGTCTAATTCCTCTTGCTCTCCATCATTTTTTAGTATGTTTTCTGCAAGGAGGATGTTTATATCAATTGAGTCCACAGTTGTCAATTTGGGATAGAAAAGATTCAAGCTTTCTATCTCTTCCTCATATTTGTTGACCAGTTCTCTCAGGTGACCCTTCTCTCTCTCAGAACTGTATAGTGGTCCATTATTATATCAATAATTTTATTACCTTTGGAGATGAGCTCCCCTGCCCATTCTTTAGTGGCCCTACCCATGCTTCCAATTTTTGTCACCGCATCAAGTGTTGCCTGATATATGATCTGGGTGACTGGGTGTACTAGTTCAGGCTGTGTTGATTGAATAGTGGGCTCGATGAATTTATTCAATGCGATCGTAAGTTGTTCAACCTTGTTTTTTAGTTCATCCTTAGTGACCTTGTCACTATCCATTTTCTCAAAGAGGGAGTTGATACTGGGTTGGACATCATGTTTCAACCCCTCCCTCGTAGGACATCAAAGGTAAACTTTTGATACTTGATAGTCCCCCACCACTAGATCTTCATTCACTTTGTATGGTGGGGGGACTATAATCTTTACATATCTTTCCCCTGTTGAGTCACATAATATTCTTGAAAAATTCTAGGGAGTAGCCTTGGATTTCTTACATGTGTCAAAGAGACCAAAATCCAATATACCAGGGGGTACCATTTACTTGTGTTTCTTCCCCACTATTTATGCTAACGAACTAGGTGTAGCATCCTATTGTGTTCATATTGTCACTTGAGAATCTGCCACTCAAGATGTTGCACTGGTACGCACGATGACAAGTGTTTAATCTTGTACTGATATTGTTGTTGATTGATTGATATATGTCTTTACAATTTCCTCCCCATCTATAGGCTGAAGGTCCACATTTGCATCTAAGACTTGCTCCTCCCCTATCTCCACTGAAGGGGTTTGGGTTAATATGTAAGTGGAAAGGTAGGGGTAATGGGAACAGATGTGTCTATTGGGGGTGTAAGAAATGGAAGTGATATTAATGAGGGAGTAGACACAGGGATTTGAAACTTGGGGAGTGGTGGAAGTGTGGAGGCCAAAGCATCAAACGAGTCAATCAAAATGGTAGGGATACTCAGGGGTTGTAAGGTAGGAAAGATGAAGGGGGATGAAGATGAAGCATTACTTATCCCAGGAGTTTGGATGGCCAATGAAACTGAAGTCAAAATGACTGAGTCTGCAGTTGTATACTATTGGGTAGTGTTGGTAATCAATGGGGATATAATGGAGGGAATTGTAAATGAAATGGAAAGAATTTTTAAAAGAGGGAGTGAAATTGTGGGAAGGGAAAGTGGAATGAAAACTTGAGTATCCACTGAAGGGGGACCCTGAGTGTCCACTTGACTTATTTTCACTATCTGCAATGGACTTATTGCCATGAATATAGTGGTGGGAATGGAGGGTGGATTCACTTGGGGTGAAGGAGGAGTGGCGATAGGAGGAGGAGGTGTGGGAGCTGTAGGAATGATAGAAATAGGTGGGGGATGAACTACAGAGATAGGAGTTCTGACTATCAATTAGATAGGAGTTGAAGTTGTGGGTGATTCATTTGTAGTTGTGTCCTGTGATGAAATGGTGAATGGTTGCTCTATTTTTGCTCCTTGACTACTTGATTGTCTCCTTTTGGCCTTTGATTTCTTCTTCCTCTTATGGCAGATCATTGGCCTCTCTGATTGCTCCGTTGTTACACCACTAAGAACCTCCACTGATGGTGGAATTCCTTGCTCCTTGAGTTTTAGTAGTTTTTCTATGATACTCACTATATCTTTGGTCACTTGGACCCCTTTACTCCTAAGCCAATTGATTGTTTTGTTGATCACATGAGTAATTCTATCCACAAGAGAAAAAGATTCTAAAACAAACCACCCTACTGTTGGAAGGGTTGACTAACGATTTGTTTATAGTAGATCTTGCCTATCAGGGACTCATCATCCACCAAGTCTTCAGGGACTGGTGCTAAATCAAAAGCTTTGACTTGATCCAAGGTCATTTTGGAGTGTCCCTCAATCTGACTTCCTCTTCATCATCCAAATCTTCCTATAAATCTTCAAAGTATGGTACATGGGAATATGTAGAGATTCCCAGTGTGCTGGTGATGTTGCCATGAACATCATAGTATGGTCTCACCTCCAAATCCATTAGGGTCATCTATGTCATTTCCACATTAGCACACTTAGTTTTGGCTAGGGAAGGGCATGTGTATGTGCCTATACTGATTGGGAAATGAATTATTGACTTGTGTTCGTTGGATAGTACCTTATTAGTTTCCACAATTTATCTCACTATCTTCATCGATGCCCACTTATCACTCACATATCTTGGAAGTGTGTAAGGGCAACCACTAAATATGCATACCCTGATGTAGGAGTAGGTGGGGAACTATATGAAATAGGAACCCCATCAGTTGATCTTTGTAGTGGTTGCATTAAAGAGTCTCTTTCTCTCGAGTTCCTTGTTGAACATTATTATGATGCAATAAATGAGTGCATCATTCACTCTTCTAAAGTGTTGTCTGCTAGCCTACAAAGTGAGGTTGGGGTAATAGTTGTACTCTTTATTTGCTTCACTAGCCACTATGTTGAGACATTAGAAAGCTATCTTTGGCTAATATGTATACTAAGTAGGAGGTCATGTAAAACTTTCATGTGATTTGTACTTCCATCAACTGCTTGTGGAGGGAGTCACTAATGAGTTGGGCTTAGTGGATGTATTGTTTATTTTCATGAATGACCCAAATGTACTGATACATCCACTCCTAGAAACTCTTTGAATCAGGTCTACCAATGATCCTGTGTAGTAATATAATTGTCTCCAACCTCATCCTTGAAATCAATTATTACCAGTGTCTGACAATCTGGTGTAGTCAACCTTAGGGATCTTAAGCCATTGTTTATTTATCACTCTTTGGCATCCCAAGTTATTGTCTTGAAAGAATTTTTTGGATGTTTCTTGAGTTATGTCTAGATAACTTTCAAATTTTGGTATTACAAATATGGAATCAATGAAATCTAGGTCTAGTTTAGAATGATTTCCCCTTTATCATTGAGTACCCTCTCTTATCAGCATTATAATGTTGTGCTAGTGTAAGTGCCAATTCAGGGCTTTTCACCATAAGGGGGAAAGTTGTTGCTTTGGCAATTCGGAGTCATAGATGCTCTAGATCTAGTCATTCTTAAATTCTGTGTTGACCCTGGTCTAGAAGTCACATAGGTCAATGTGACCTAGGTCTATGTCTATAATCTTAGTAATATTATATTCCAAACTGAGAGTTACACCGGGTCCTTTGGACTTGAACTTCATCTCTTCCCCAGACATGGATTCTAGAAAGACTACTAAGGGAAAACCAACTACAAAGTTGGCGAGATTTGTAGGTGCTAGAAGTAAGTGAAAACTTTAGTGGAACTTGAAGCTATTCTGTGCAGTTGAAAATTCCATGAGTAAGTGTAGATGCAAAAGCAAGTTAAAATCTCTATCAGAGATTGGAGGTGTGAATTACAGGTGGAAACTCTGACAGAATTTAGAACCTTTATAAGCAACAGGAAATTTTGTGAAACTGGGAGTTGCTTGAAATAATGGAAAACTACATAGAACCTTGAGGTGCAAATTGCAAGTCAAAAGCCCACAGAGACTTGGAATTGTTATAAGCAATAGGAATGTATATGGGTTTTATGTTTTAATAAGTAGGTTTAAATCTCGTGGAAATTAGAGGTGTGAATTGTAAGTGGAATGTCCAAAGAACTTGTAGGGAATCTTTACAAGGAATATGCTCTGGTTATGCAAATATACACAGGTATATTCACCTGGTTTGAATTGCAAGCCCTAAGATTTTTAATGCAAAACTCTGGAAAAAAGCTTAGGTATATTTGCATAGAGAAAACCTCAAAAACACAATCTTGTGGGAAAACAAACTAAAAAATGAGCTATTAGACACCACGATGAGAAATCCTAAAACCCTAAATTGTTCTAAGCAAGTAATGAAAACTTCAATATGCAACTAGATTTCTCAAGAATGGAAGCCAAGTGTTACTTTACAGATAGATGGATTAAAACACAAGGGTGGTCCAAGAATTACCATGCAGGGGTCAAATGACGTCATGGTGTTGCTCAAGATCGTGGTTTGCAGGGTTGTGGCTTGTGGCAAAGGTGTGGCATGTGGATCAAGGACACTTTTAGATTTGTAGAGCTCCAAATCATGATTAGCAGATAAACAATGATTAAAAAATCTCTAATTTACTTTGTTTACAAGCCCTCTGCAATTAATGCATTCATGGCGGTAGTTGACAAAACTTTGAAGTATTCAAGCAATTTTGGAAATTACATGTTGACCTTCAGATTCCATAAACAATAATAGGTTGACCTCTTTGAAAATGGGAAAGCGGAACTCCAAGAACAATTTATAATTTTCCAAAATTGTAAATTGCATTTGGAGTTCTAAATTCTGCAGGCTAAATTGTTGGCGAGAAGCGGAACCTGGATTGCAAATTATTCCCTGAGTTCCAGATTCCAAATAGTGTGCTTAGTTTCTAGGAAGCGAAACTCCGCTTGTAATTTGTAATTTTGCAAAATTGCAAATTACAAGTGGATTTTCAATTTCCATCGGCTAGTGGTTAGCGAAAAGCGGAGGTCAAATTACAAATTGCAATCTGATCTCCGATTTCCACTGCTTAGTGTATTACGGGATCCAGAGGTCTGGCTAATTGCAAATTGCAATTAGATCTCTGGATTCTACTAGCTAATGCATTGCAAGATCCAAAACTCAAGAAGTAATTTGCAATTTTGCAAATTGCAGGTAGAGTTGTGGATTCTGTAGGCTTAAGAAAATTGATGTTTTGGGTCAATTTAAGGCATTTTTCCAAATTATTAGGGGGTCTCCCTTAGCATACTTGATATTTTGATATTTTTGAGACAAAAATATCAATATTTTGGTGACCTCTGCAGGATGATTGCCTGCTAATCAGTTTCTTTCCAGTAGCCTTCTAGTTCATTGGGCATGGAGTCATTTTAAGCTTGACACACTTTCATTGGTGAAGAATAAAACTGGGATTTGCCTAAACAAGGAAAAATATAAAAAAGGAAAAAAAACTCCTAATTGATTTGACTTATACGAAAGCACTTATTTTGGAAAACACAACTATCCCTATTATATACAAAACTTTATGTTTTGGAACAAATTCCAACCTCAGAAGCAAGCTTTGAGGTATATACCATTGACTGGAATACGCAGTTCTGATCCATCAAGCTTGGATAACTGGTATGCATTAACTCCTTTGCATTGAGTTATAATATATGGACCGCTCTATATTGCATCAAACTTGGTGTGCTTGCCTAGTTTAACCTTGTTTGCATCCCATTTGAGAACCATGTCTCCTTCATTAAAGTTCCTATCAGATGCCTTTTTATCGAAAGTCCTCTTTGTTTGACCTTGTTTTTTTCTAATTCCATGAGTTCAACTAATCTTAATGTCATTTCATCGTTGTCAATCAACTCCAATTGGTGACTGAGCTCTAGAGATGGTAATTCAATTGATAGTGGGATTTGGGCTTCCCTTCCATATACCAACATGAATGGGGAGTTACCAATGGCTCTTTTAAGGGTTATCCTATCAGCCCACAGAGTTTATTACAACTTTATGTGTCATGTCCTTTGGTTATCCTCCATTCTTCTTTTGATAATTCTTATAAGGTTTTATTGGTAGACTCAGCCAATCCATTACCCTGTGGATAATAATTGGACGAAGTACTCAGGAATACATTGTGCTTAACAGTGCATTCACTCACTTGAGTACCCACAAAAGCTTTGGCATTGTCTGAGATAATGGTGTGAGGAACACCAAACCTTGAGACTATGTCATCCATGAATTCTAAGATAGATGTCTCTGTGGCATCTTTCAGTGCAACTACTTTAGTCTATCATGTGAAATAGTTAAAGGGTGTGAGGACCCATTTGTGGCCTACACTCAATGGTGGATTGATCATACCAATGAAATCCAATCCCCATTGAGCAAATGGTTGATCTGCATGAATTGATCTAAGAGGGAAGGTTGTTAACCTTTGCTTGCTGGTGAAGTAATCACATTTCTCGTAGTTCATTACCCATTGGTGAGCATCTTTGAATAATTTAGGGCAATAATAGCCCCCTCTCATTATTTTGATCGTCATGGTTTTCGCAGATAAATGTCCACCCGATGGGCCATCGTGAAATTCTTCAATCCCCTTGGGGACTTGATTGTGCTCAATACATCTTACCATGACTCCATTCATATGTTTTATAAACAATATTCCATCAACAAGAACATAGGGAATGGAATGGAGTCTAAAATACCTTTTCTTGAACTAGTAAAAGTCATACAGGTACTTGCCAGTCTGTAAGAAAGTGGTCATGTCACAGATACAGTTGTTGAAAAGAGGTGGATTGGTTGTCTGAGGTGCACTTTCAGCATATAATATCTTAGATACTGTTTCCACCATTTTGACATCAGAGACCATTTGTTCACACAATCCCTTCCCTCTTACAAGCTTGGTGATTTTGATGTCCACATCATATTCCATGATCTTTGTGATCCATCCTGCTCTTTTTTCATTTATCTCCTAGCTCAACAAGAATTGTTTGACACTTTGGTGACTCACCATCAAATGAATTTTATTATTGGAGATCATATGCTAGAACTTTTTGAGAGCTTTAATCACAGTGTATACTTACTTCTCCATGAAATTGTAATTTTCTTCATAATCCTTCAAGGATTGACTGAAGAAAGATATTGGTTGTTCCAATTGTTCTTTATTCTGCTGAGTTAGAATAGCTGAGATACTACCTTCCCCTCCAAAATCATAGAGAATGAAATCTTTCTCATAATTGGGGTTGACTAGGGTAGGACCCTGAGAAATAGCTTGTTTGATGGCTACAAGCTGTCTTTTTCTTCCTGCGTCCAGCTGAAAGTAATACCCTTATTGAGCATTGTAGTAAGGGGTTTTGCCATTGAGATAAAATTTGGAACAAATCTTCTTACAAAGTTGATTTTTCTTAGAAAAATATGCAATCCTTTCTTATGGCTTGGTAGTGCTAATGCAGATAAAACATTAATTATTTTTAGGTCTATTACAAGACCTTCCTTTGAAATAATGTGTCTTAGTAATTTCTCTTTATGAACTATGAAACACACTTCTTGGGATTGAGGGAAACTCTGAATTCTTTGCACCTTTCAAAAAAAATTCTAAGGTGATCAAGGTGTGCATCAGCATGCTTTGAGTAAACAGTGATATCATCTAGATATACTAGGATCATCCTATTTATCAAACCTCTGAAATCCATATCCATGGCTCTCTAGAACGTTGCACCAGCATTAATAAGACCAAATGGCATCTTTTTATATGCATACATACCCCATTTTGTGGTCAACACAGTCTTGAATTGGTATGATTCTTGCACTAGGATTTGGTTATAGCCAGAATAACCGTCTAGAAGAGAAAACCTTTCAGATCTTCATACAGTTTGCAAAATTTGCTCCATAGGGGGAAGGGGATAATGATCCTTTAGAGATGCTTTGTTCATATCCCTAAAATCTACACAAAGCCTAATTTCACCTTTCTTTCTTACAGGGACCAAATTTGCAACCCAAAATGAGTGTTTGATAGGAAAAATAATATTATCCTCGATTAATTGGATAGCTCACTCTTCATCAAGGGTTCTATTTTTGGATTAATCGATCTTTGTTTCTGTCTAATAGATTTGGTATTTGGATCAAGCTCTATTTTATGTTGAGCTAAGCTAGGTTCAAATCCCCTTATAGATCATGATAACTCCAAGTGAAAAATATCATCAAATTTTTGACACAACTCAATAAAATCTTACTTTTCAAAATCATTGCATACCTTTCCTATCTTCAGGAATTTTCCTTCTTAGATGACTACTAGCTCACAGTCTTCTTCATTTACCATGATATTTTTCTTTTAGTTGATCATCTGAATTGAAGATGTTTTTTTTTTTAGGCGAGACAAGGGAGTTCTATTGGGGACCCAACCCGAATATAACATAAAACAAAACAATTACATAATATAAAGAGCCCCAAAACATTAAAGGAAAACATGTCATTGAGGGATATGGAGGGGTGGCAGTACCAAATAATAACATTGAATAGTAATATCCACACACTCCAATTGTGCTTTTATCACTCTCTGAATTTAAAGATGTTCAAGGTATAAGTTTATAACTTATATCATTGAATACCCAAACAATGTCTCAATGCCTTCAGTCGCCCGATGCAAGGATTTGGGGCAAATTAGGCCAATCATTACAATCCCTACTTTCCAGCTTGGAGAATATCTCCATACCTGCTCTGTAATTCGCTAAGTAATCTACAGCTCTGTTCATCATTATGGGGCAGTGAATGAATTTCTTCCCTTCGGTATCACCTATGACTCTGATTGCCTAAAACAACAAATAGTTAAGTCTCCAATTTAGTGTCGAATGTTTTTTTAGGGCATTTATGACAATCATGGAATCCCTCTCAATTGTGAGGCTGGGGAGAATTTCCTTCGGGATAATTTTAACCCCTTCAATAACTACAATAAGTTATGCTTCGTTATTTGTTGAATGACTAATTCTACCAAAGATTGCTCTTAAGACCTCCCCTTTGGAATTTTGGAGAATGGCTCCAAAGCCTCCAATACCCGATTTATTTTTGCATGCACCATCAAAATTTAATTTGAATGTTCCCTCTTGTGAAGCCATCCAATTCAATTTTAAGTTCATTTTTGGTAGCTTTGATTTCCTTTTATCCCCCCATTCTATGTCCGGCCAATTAGCTTGAAGTAGAAGGTTCCTTTTGTCCTTGGAACATTTCATAGTTCTAAAAATGTTGTTAACCCATTCACAAATTGACAGCACTATCCTCTTGGCTAGCTTTTCCTTTTGAGTATATGTCCGGCCAATTAGCTTGAAGTAGAAGGTTCTTTTTGTCCTTGGGACATTTCATAGTTCTAAAAATGTTGTTAACCCATTCGCAATTTGGTGTTGAATGTTTTTTTAGGGCATTTATGACAATCATGGAATCCCCCTCAATTTTGAGGCTGGGGAGAATTTCCTTCGAGATAATTTTAACCCCTTCAATAACTGCAATAAGTTATGCTTTGTTATTTGTTGAATGACTAATTCTACCAAAGACTGCTCTTAAGACCTCCCCTTTGGAATTTTGGAGAATGGCTCCAAAGCCTCCAATACCCGGTTTATTTTTGCATGCACCATCAAAATTTTATTTGAATGTTCCCTCTTGTGAAGCCATCCAATTCAATTTTAAGCTCATTTTTGGTAGCTCTGGTTTCCTTTTATCCCCCCATTCTATGTCCGGCCAATTAGCATGAAGTAGAAGGTTCCTTTTGTCCTTGGGACATTTCATAGTTCTAAACATGTTGTTAACCCATTTGCAAATTGACAGCACTATCCTCTTGGCTAGCTTTTCCTTTTGAGTATATGTATTTCTGAACACTCGCCTATTTCTTTCTTACCATATATTCCAAAGGATCAAAGTCAGTATCACCTGCCATAGGACACTTAACACATGATTTTTTTGGGCAATACCATTGGGGTATTAATCCCTTGACTTGATATGGTATAATCCATTTGAAATTCATTTTGCTGATAAAGTAAGTCCATATATACCATGCTGCATATTCACAGTGCATGAAGATATGGTTAGTATTCTCACCATCTTGTTTGCAGAACAAAAAAATTGATGGCCCCATCCATCCTCTCTTGATTAGATTGTCATATGTAAGGGTTTTGTTTTTACACAAGATCCAAGTGAATGATGTCACCTTTGGTAAATTCCATGTATTCCATATTGCATTGAATGGCCATATCTTGTTTGTTTCCATGTTTTCTTCTTTGCAGATTTTTTCATAACCTCTTTTTACTTCATATAAGCCAAAAGGCAACTCTGCCCACACCAAACAATCTTCATTATGTGTTGAAGCTAACCTTCTTGCCAACAGATCCTGACTGAAATATTGGAGTTGGTCATTCTAGTTGTTTAAAGTAGTAAAGTCTTTCCATATTGAGCTCTAACCCATCTGATCCTAAGTGTTTATAATATACCCCTTGAAATTGCTGCCCCACAAGTTTTTTGCATCTCTTTCCAGCGCTTGAACACCCTAATCATTGATGAGTGGTTGTTTTCCCAACCATGAATCCTCCCAAAAATTTACTTTTCAACCATTATTGAGGATCCATGTTAATTTGTCTACTATGATATCTCAACATGAAGTAATGAAATTCCAAATTGTTGATCCTTATGGTGGATTTCGACAAGAGAAAATTATTTCATCATCATTGGAATCAAGATATTTTGCCTTTAGAATTTTGACCCAAAGTTTATCCGGATTACACATAATCTGCCAGCTGAGTTTGGCTTCAAGAGCTTTGTTTTGTTTTGTAATTTCCATCACCCCTGCACCTTATTTTTTGGCTTGCATCCTTTCACCAGATGATATTTTTGCTCTGCATTCAGACCCGACCACAAGAAATGCCTCATTATTTTATTAATCTCTTTAGCGATTCTCGACAGTATTTTGATGATTGATAGCATGAAGACTGGCATTGCTTGGAGGACTGTTTTCAGCAAAGTAAGCCTTCCTGCTAAGCTTAACCATCTACTTTTCCATGAAGCTAATTTTGTCCTTACTAATTCAAGCAATCTATCCCAGAACTTTTTTTGCACAACACCTTTAAACAAAGGAATACATAGGTACTTGGCACTTTCCCAATTTTGATTCCTAAGATAGTTGAAATTCTTTCCAACAGCTCTTCCGTTATGTTTATACCAAATATCTTTGATTTGAGTAGGTTGATATGTTGCCCCAATGCCAATGAAAAATCATCCAACAGTGTCTTGATAGTATAGATTTTTGGAATATTTGTTATTTCCATGAGCATTGTATCATCTACAAAGAGATGTGAAATTGGAGGAGCATTTGGTGCAATCTTAATTCCTTCCAACTTCCCTATCGTCATAGCATTATGGAAGGACTTGCTCAAAGCTTCCATCATAATAATGAACAGGAATGGTGGCAGAGGGTCCCCTTGTCTAATTCCTATCCGAGATTGGAAGAACCCTTCCAGATTGCCATTAATCATAATAGAGAAGGAGGTTGTGGATATATAAGCATAAATCACCTGGACCCATTCCCTTTTGAAGCCCATCTTGATAAGTATTAGTTTAAGGAAGTTCCAATTTACCTTATCATAAGCTTTGTTGATATCAAGTTTTATGATTACACCTCTGATCCACCTAGATGTCATAGCATGGATGCATTCATTTACAATAATGATATCATTTAATATCTGTCGCCCTTTCACAAAGCCCCCTTGCTCCTCTGAAATCATGCCAAGAAGAAGTAACTGAAGTCTTAAATCAAAGGGTTTTATTATGATCTTATAGATCATGTTGCACAATGAAATAGGTCTAAAGTCCATGAATGAGGATGGATTGCTCTTCTTAGGGACCAGTGTTGTATTGGTCGTATTCATTTCCTTGAAAATTTGCCCTGAGTTCTTCATAGCATTGACTATGTTTGTAACCTCTTCTTCCAGAAATTCCCAAAATTGTTAATAGAAGAGCATTGTAAAGCCATCTAGTACCTAGGGCCTTTTCGCTCTCCATTGAGAATACCACGAACTTCACCTCTTCTTTTGAGAAGGGTCTCATAAGATCTGCATTCATTTCCTCTATAATTATACAGGGAATGAGATCTAAGAACTTATTCCTCTCCTCCAAAGACATGTTGTTTCATGTTGCAGCAAGGCTTTGAAATATTTAATCGCTACTCTTTTAATTTCCTAATGATCCTGAAATATAGTGCCATCCTCCAAAACAATATATGATATGTTGTTTAATTTTCTTCTTCTCATGGTGACTGCATGAAAGAACCTTGTATTTCAGTCCCCCTCCTTGAGCCATGTTTCTATCGACTTTTGTCTCCAAAACATTTCCTCTCTAATATAGATTTCCTCTAAGGCCATAACAAGGGCTTTTTCTGAGTCCAATAGGTTATCATTCGCCCCACTTGTCATAATTTCAGTATTTGCCTACATCAAATCCTGCTCTAGTTGTTCCTTTTGGGCAAAGATATTCTTAAATAATTTCCTATTCCATTCTTTAATACACCTTTTGAGATATTTTAATTTGGAAATGAAACAGAAAGCATCCAATCTATTAAAAGGTCGAGCTTCCCCCCACCATTGTTTTACCAAATTGTGAAATTTGAAATCCCTTAGCCACATTTTTTGAAACTTGAAAGAAGGTTTATAAGATGAAATTCCCTTGTTTATGAGTAACTGAATAGGAGAGTGATCAGTCCCCGCCAATGGTAGTATTCTCGATTCCATAACCCAACAATCCCATAACCATCTCTCCGAACAAAGAAACATGTCTAGCCTTTTCAAAATGTTGTTGAATCCCTTTATCTTATTTGACCAGGTATATTGTCCTGTTGTAGGGCGCTGATTGAACAAGTTGCAATCTGCTACAAACTTCCTTAGATCCATCTGTGACTGATTCTCCTTACATTTTCCTCCTTTTTTTCATATGGGTGTAAGGTTGCTTTGAAGTTACCGGCTAGAATTAAATGGTTGTCCATCTTATCTTCTAGGAACCTTTTTAATTCTTCCCATGTTGCTTTCTTCCTCATGGGATGGTTAGGACCATGCACATTGCAAAGTAAAAAAAAGATTGTTTCCTTGATTACTTTAACCTTCCCAGCCAACCAGTGTTCCACCACTTGAATTGGCTCAAAAAGTACAATTCTAGGATTCCATATTATGCCAAGGCCCCTAGAAGTACCCTTGGATTCATTAGCCATATACTCCCACATTGGCCAGAAAGTTTGCACAAAGTTTCCAAAGGTTATTTTGTCCATTTTAGTTTCTTGCAAGAGAATGATATCAACGCTCACTATTGAGATTTGATTCCTTATCATTCTCTCTTTTTTAGGGGCATTCAAGCCCCTAACATTCCATGATGTGATTATCATCTTTCCCCTGGAGGGTACTCCCCCCTCAGAAAATATTCGCTGATATTTTTTTGGTTTTGGCACTTGTTTGTAGCCAACTTACCCTTCCTTTTACTTCGACTGCCAGTGTTATTGATTGTCTCATCGATGGGAGTTTGATATATCCCTAGTTTCCCTTCCTTGGGTATCAGACCCAATGTATCAGGGGCCTTCATACCTTCCTTCAAAAGTGGTGTAGCAACCAGTTCAGAAGTGGTGTTATGATCCATACCTTGATCCTCATTTAAGAGATTACATCTATTATTTGCTTCCATGTCATACTGCATGATTAATCTACTTTGTTTATCCCCCATGCAGTCATCCCCATATTCCAATCTTCTAACAGGGAATAGAAATTGATTAAGGGATGGCGAAGCTTTTCGGTCCCCCCCCCCCCCTCATGAGGGAGATATTGCCCTAATATATTCCTAGAAGCAGTCCTGTCCTTTTCCCTGTCCTTCTAAACCTTGTCTTGTGTTGCTGAGATGGGGAAAGGAAGGATTGATTGGGAAACAATGTGGGGGAGGTGGAGGGGATTGGAGATAACCCCAGGGAAGGGCAGGGCACCGAAGGAGAACCAGAGGAAGATGGAAGGGAAAAGGATGGTGATGTGTGAAAGATGACTTTTTGAGGCCACTGGCCAAGGGAAGAGGAAAGAGTAATGCTCAATAGGGTGGAAAAAGGGAGAGAGGCCATGCGGCAAGCAGAAGGGCAAAAGGAGGGAGAAGATCCCCCACAGGGTGCAATGGGGTTCCCAAATGTAGAGGCAATAGAAGATAAGTAGATGCATTGTTGTAAATCTCAGGGAGACCAGGAAAAGAGATGCTTAAAGGAAAGGATGAAGGTAAATCCAACCCAGAAGAAAAGGGATCAACCAGGGAAAACATAATGGGATGGACTCCATACCAGCTCCATTTCCCCAATTGGTCGAGCTCCTTGTCCATATTAGGACATGTGAAGGAAGCCTCAAAGAAACCCTCCTCCAATATGGAGAAGCCCACACATTGAAAATAGAGCCAACTCTCACAAATCCACTTATCAAGTTCATCAAAAGGTGTGAAACCTAAGAACAGAGCTCTGATCTTCGAAACAAAATCCATAAGTAGTTTGTCCGTCTTCAACTGGATGATTTGATCTTCATATTGATCCTGGAATCTTCACTGATTCCTATCAGAGAATTCAACTTCTCTCAAAAAGTTGACAATTTGTTGGTCATTATCAAAAACTTGTCAATTGGTTGCATTATCAGGGACAGATGGCCTCACTATCAGTCTTACATGCTGGTTGTTTTTCTTCTTTATTTCTTTCGATAAGTTATATTGAGAGCCTATGGAGGCCATACGATCAGCATCTTTATTATGTGCTCTTGGTACCACTTGAATGTTTAGAGCAGTAAAATCTTCTAATAGGTCCCAAACCATGTGTTAGTAAGATCTTAGCAAATTATTCGTAGTTACACTTTTGGATCTCACTTGGTGAACAATCAACTCGCTATCACCAAATATCTGTAGGGATTTTATCCCTCTCCTTGGCAAACTATAGACCTCGATCAAAGATTCATATTCAGCTATATTGTTTGTGCAGCTCAACTGAAATCTGAAAGAATAGAAATAGCTCTCCTTTTGTGGAGAGATCAAGACAATACCTCCACCTGCACCAATCCTGCTTCTCGAACCATTGAATAACAATTGTCACATTCCTTGAGGATCTTCAATTGGTTTTACTAGATTTGGGATAATTGCATCATTTTCATGAATGCAATATGTACCCAACCATGTTTCCTGTACATAGTCCATAAGGATCAAATTTGAGGGATGATCCCCATTCGTCCAGATGAGTGTTTGGAATCTCTTCTACAAGTGTTGCGATTTCATGATCCTCTTCATGATCAGTGTGCAATTCATATCCACAAGAATAGGATTTTATGGCTCAATATGATCTTTTGCAATTGGCTCAGCTCTTATTACTACTCTAGTTCCATATCTCGTCCTCAGCAACATGTGAGACCAATATGCAGATAGATATCCTCCCATTTTTGCAATGAAGTCTCGTGAAAGACAAATGACAAAATAAGGGAGAAGATATATAACTGATATATCTTGAAATTTTGACAAGCTTGGACAAACGTGAATAGTGATGATATTTATCCATTTCATTGTTCCTACTGTTTGAACAACAATCTCATCCAATTAAATCACACCTTTTGTGACAGGCGTATACTTTATACCAAAGGTATCAACTATTTTCTTGGGCATAACAGAACTGCTAGCCCCTGAATCTACCATGCAATTATGAATGAGATGTTTCCCTACTATAAGTGAAAGAAAGGGGGAAGTTTACCATTTTTGCTCATTTTAGTACCCGTTTGTGATTGACATAAATTAATTACAGGATTAGGTCCCTTGGCTAGAACCTTGTTTGTTGACTGGAAGTTTTTCAAAACCTCTTGTAGCAAATCCCTTTGTGTGGGAATGGATATGTTTCCCACATAGTAACATTCAGATTGGTCTTCTTCATTTGCTCAACAATACTAAAAGGAATATTACCGACCTTTGTCGATGCCTTTGTAGGAGCTATGTCTTCTTTTACGAGATTGAGAGTCATCACTTTTGCTTTGCACTGGTTCGCAGGTACAAAGGGTGGTCTTTGTACTATGTTTCTCTTTGCAAGTTCTTATACAACTTTGGAAGTTGTAGCTTGTTCAACCTGGGGGGTTGATCAATTTATATTGCTCTTTTCTTTGAACGTGTATTCGTTGCCACTGGACCTCCACCATTGAATAACGTTTCTCCCTGATTTACACAAAGAGTCCTCTCACCAATTTAGAAAAGTTGTCTCACCTTGAGCAGGTTCTTGTATATCTGTTTGTTGGGAAGTGGAGTCTTGTTGTGCTTGTGTATTTGATATGTCTTGCACCATCAAATCTTAACTGTTAACACCATTAGGACAAGTACCCTGGTTAAGTGACTAAGAGCAAGGATAACACCACAAACTCATGTGTCAAGTTGTTTTGAACAAGTACAATAGCTTTGGTAGCCCCTGGTGCAGGGAGAGCACGGATGTTTGGAGATTTTGCTTGCATATTTTGACCATGCGACTATGAATTGTCACTGGTGTGGCTGCTTATTGGGTTGGTATGTTAGGTTACCCTGTTGATAAGGCTTGCAGTTATGAGATTGTTCTCTTCATTGCTACTAGCTTATTGCCAAAACTCGAGTAGTGACAACCTCATATAAATCATCTGTAGGTACAGAAGTTAAAGTTGATGCTTTGCTCGTGGTGGGAATTGGAGCAATTGCAAGTGGTGGTGGAGGTATTTCTGGAAATAGAGGCATTGGTGGCCTTGGGAAAAAATTTATGCTTGAATTAAATAATTTTTTGCCCTTATTACAATTTCATAGGCATCAGAAAGTGTAATGCCACCCATTGACTAAATCATAATAGCTATATCACTATTCAGGGCTCTTAAGTAATATAAGAAAGCATTGTTTGGAGTTGGCTTGACCAACACTGAAATTCTATTCCATGTCTTTTGAAAATAAAAATTGAACTCAGTCGTGTGCTCATGAAGAACCCGTTGAATAGCAATTAATTGTTGAACTTGGGAAAAGTGGTCACTCTTATCTTCAAATTGAGTACATAGTGCAGTGCCTAAGTCATCCCAAACTCGGATGGAATGAGGAGGAAGACCTCTATACGACTATAAAGCTTTCCCTTTGAAAGAGGAGACAAGGACCCTGATTGCAACATTATCTTGTACCACGTTGTGGACTGAACAAAGATTAGCAATATCTTGTATGTGTTCCATAGGAGTGGTGGAAGTTTCACCAGTAAAATATGAAATGTTTTTTAAAGCCGAGGTAGGTGTATCATCATACTAGGCCAACTGAAGTGGGCTACCTCCATTAAAAGCTACGAAATTTAAATTTCTAGTCATTATGGGATGTATGAAACTGATGGAAGTACTTGAAGGAGATGCAAATAAAATTGCAAGATATAGTCTATGACAAGGTACAATTGATTTTGATCTCTTTTTAAATGGAAATGATAATTCTAAAAAACCCAGCTCTCTTACCTTTAGTAGATGATCTTGTTTGTTTGGCATACGTAAACCTTGAAATTTTGAATCCGTAATCTAGTGGAGTCCCCAGATACTTTTAAAATTTGTACAAAGATCGTACAACACTCACTGAGAATAACACCAATCTCTTTGTAATTTTTGAGTCCCATTGGGCGTGCCAAAAACTGTTATCACAAAGTTTGCACTTGTTTCTTGATGTAGTAGCTCATTGTGCAAGAATCTAATGATACAATGAGAACACCTCCAAACTATAAGACCTTGGTGAATTGAGGTGACCCTTTAAAGAAGACCAGCGTCCTTTCACTAAATTTGATGCAATTGATAAATTCGCAATTTATAAAAAATTTGCTTCTTTAGTGTTCTTGCTCGTAAACTAAAGTTTCAAATAGCAAAAAGAGTTTGAGAATGAAATTTGCAAAACTGAAAATGGTGATTGCACCAAATATTTTTTATAGTGAATTTTAATGCTTACTTGAATGAACACAACAGAACGAAAAATAGATTGAAATTTGTAAGACCACAAACTCATGCAAATGAGAAATCAAAAGCAATATTTATTATTTTTCATAGAAGGGACAAGATTCTTTTATTTTAATCAAACAATCTTCCAAAAGGGTAGAAAATACCACAATTCAAATTTCGTGATTGAAAATAAGAATTAAAATATCCACAAATATTTAAATAACTTTGCATACACAGAGATTTCTTAGACAAGAACGACAAATATTCAATTATTTCTCATTCTCCAAGTTACAGCGTGTAGAAAAGATACTCAAAATGCAAAATAATAAATCTAGCAGCAAAAAGATAAAATGGACTGTCATATTGCCCATATTTATACAAAAGACCTCATAAATGAGATGTAGTTAACAAAAACTCGAACACCCAATAGAAAATCATGCAAATCTGAAAACTTTGTAAAAAGAGACGTAATCTACAACAGTTTTAGCATCCATGGCATGGTGAACAAATGTTGCAAAAGCTCATGCAAGAGTTGGGCATGATCCAAACTGGTAAAGGCGTAGAAGGAACTTGAGAAATCTTCATGCAACGCCCTGGGTCTCCTTCATGCAACGCCCTAGGTCTTCATGCAAATAGGATGCCAAAGTGAAACTCATTTTAAAACAAAAGATAACTCATGTTATTTTTTTGCAAAACCCTAATCTGTAATTTTCAAGTGAGACTTTTACAACTTACAAGTCATAACACATTGTCAAAATTGGAATTGCAATTTTCAATGTGTTTTTAGAACTTAAGAAATTAAAACTCATCAAAATGAAAAATGTAATTTGCGAGTCTGCTTTTGACAATTTCCAACCTATCAAAATATACAGTGTAAAATACATATGGATCTTTCTCAAAAAGAGTTGTGAAAAGATAGTTGCAATTTATAAGTCATGTTTTCGCAACTTTACAATGTTTTTACAACAATGAAAATACAATATATGAGGATGCTTTTAATAGAAATAATTAATCTATTTCCAACAATTCCTCTGACTCTATCTTTCTCAGATTGTAATTTCTAAACATATGCATCAAAAGCCTTAAAGATCTCATGGATTCTCTCTTCATCTAGGCCAAAAGAGTAGAGGTTGATGATCTCAAAATTTGCTACTGTATTGAAAAGTTCCCTCAAAGTTTTGTATTCTTGAATATCTTTACGCATCTGATCCAACGTGTTATGATACTTGATGTAATGGTGGATAGAGCTCAAGGTAAAGACCGTGTCTCGTGCAGATTTTTTTCGATCACTTCTTTGAATTACTCTAAACCTCTTCTACATGTGTTACAACTTCATAATCTATTCGCCGACATGGCAATTTATTCAACAAATCTTCTGTCATATAGCATGTCGGTGGCCTTGTCATGGGCAACTTTGGCCTTATGGGTAGCATCTGTAAGCATTTTAAATCTAAATTGAGCGACTGTCTAATTCCTCTTGCTCTCCATTTTTCAGTATGTTTTCTGCAAGGAGGATGTCTATATCAATTGAGTCCACAGTTGTCAATTTGGGATAGAAAAGATTCAACCTTTCTATCTCTCCCTCATATTTGTTGACCAGTTCTCTCTGGATGACCCTTCTCTCTCTCAGAACTGTATAGTGGTCCATTATTATATCAATAATTTTATTACCTTTGAAGATGAGCTCCTTTGCCCATTCCTTAGTGGCCCTTCCCATGATTGCAATTTATGTCACCGCATTAAGTGTTCCCTGATCTAGGTGATTCGTTGTACTAGTTCAGGGTGTGTTGATTGAACAGTGGGCTCGATGAATTTATTCAATGCAATCGTAAGTTGTTCAACCTTGTTTTTTAGTTCGTCCTTAGTGACATTGTCACTATTCATCTTCTCAAAGAGGGAGTTGATGCTGGATTAGACATCATGTTTCAACCCCTCCCTCGTAGAACGTCGAAGGTGACCTTTTGATCCCTGATAGTCCCCCACCACTAGATCTTCTTTATGTTTGTCTGGTGGGGGGACTACAATCTCTACATATCTTTCCCCTATGGAGTCACATAATATTCTTGAAAAGCTCCGAGGAGTAGCCTTGGGTTTCTTGTGTGTCTGAGAGACCAAAATCCAATGTACTGGGGGATATCATTTGCTTGTGTTTATTTCCCACTGTTTTTGCTAACCAACTAGGTGTAGCATCTTGTTGTGTTGACACTGTCACTTGAGAATCTGCAGCTGAAGATGTTGTATTAGGTAGGCACAATGATAAATGTTGAATCATGTACTCTAATATTGCCATTAATTGATCGACAGATGTCTTTGCAATTTCATCCCCATCCGTAAGTTGAAGGTCCACATTTGCATCCAGGGCTTGCTCCTCCCCTATCTCCATTGAAGGAGTTGGGGTTACTCTGGAAGTGGAAGAGGTAGGAGCAATGGGAACAGATGTGTCTACTAGGGGTGTAGGAGGTGGAAGTGATATTAATGGGGCAGTAGACACAGGGATTCAAAACTTGGGGATTGGTGGAAGTGTGGAGGCCAAAGCATCAAATGAGTCAATCAAAGTGGTAGGAATACTCAGGGGTGGTAAGGTAGGAAAGATGAAGGGGAATGAAGATGGAGTACTTATTCCAAGAGTTAGGATGGCTAGCGGAACTAAAATTAGAATGATTGAATCCGTGGCTATATACTATTGGGTAGTGTTGGTAATCAACAGGGATGGAATGGAAGGAATTGTAAATGAAATGGAAGAAATTGTGGAAGGAGGGAATGAAATTGTGGGAAGGGAAAGTGGAATGGAACCCTGAGCATCCACTGAAGGCGGACCCTGAGTGTCCACTTGACTTATTTGCACTGTTTGCAATGGACTTATTACCATAGGTACAATGGTGGGAATGGAGGGTGGAGTCACTTGGGGTGGAGTGGAGACAAGAGGAGGAGGTGTGGGAGCTGTAGGGATGACAGGAACATGTGGGGGATGAGCTATAGAGATAGGAGTTGTGACTATCACTAAGATGGGAGTTGAAGCTATGGGTGCTTCATTTGCAGTTATGTCCTCTGATGAAATGATGATCGATTGTTCTCTTGTTGCTACCCCACTGCTTGATTGTCCCCTTTTGGCCTTTGATTTCTTCTTCTTATGGGAGATCATTGGCTTCTTTGATTGCTTTGTTGTTGCACCACTAGGACCCTCCACTGACGGTGGAATTCCTTGCTCCTTGAGTTTTAGTAGTTTTTCTGTAATACTCATTGTATCCTTGGTCACTTGGAACCCTTTACCCCTGAGCCAGTTGATTGTTTTATTGATCACATAAGTAGTTCTATCCACAAGAGAAAAGGATTCCAGAATAGAATACCTTACTGCTAGAAGGGGTTGAGTAATGATTTGTTTATAGTAGATATTGTCTACTAGGGACTCATCATCCACCAAGTCTTCAGGGACCGGTGCTAAATCAAAAGCTTTGACCTAATCCAAGGTCATTCTAGAGTGGTCCCTCAATCTGACTTCCTATTCATCATCCAAATCTTCCCAGAAATCTTCAAAGTATGGGACATTGGAATATGTGGAGATTCCCAGTGTGTTGGTGAGATTGCCATGAACATCATAGTATGGGCTCGCCTCCAAATCCCTTAGGGTCATTTGTGTCATTTCCGCATTAGTACACTTAGCTTTGGCTAGGGAGGGGCATGTGTATTTGCCTATACTGATTGGGAAATGAATTCCCAACTTGTGTTTGTTGGATAGTAGCTTGTGAGTTTCCACAAGTTGTCTCACTAGCTCCATCAATGCCCACTTATCACTCCCATATCTTGGAAGTGTGTAAGGGCAGCCACTAAATCCGCATAACCTAATGTAGGAGTAGGTGGGGAACTGGATGAAATGGGAAGCCTATCGGGTGATCTTTGTAGTGGTTGCATCGGAGAGTCTCTCTCAAGTTCCTTGTCGAACATTATTATGATGCAATAAATGAATGCATCATTCACGCTTCTAAAGTGTTGTCTGCTAGCCTCCAAAGTGAGGTCGAGATAATAGTTGTACACTTCATTTGCTTCACTAGCCACTGTGTTGAGCCCTAGGAAAGCTCTCCCTTTGACCAATATGTATACTAAATAGGAGGTCATGTAAAACTTCATGTGATTTGTACCTCCATCGACTGCTTGTGAAAGGAGTCACTGATGAGTTGGACACAGTGGTTGTTTGTTTAAGTGAATGACCCAAGTATATTGATACATCCACCCCTGAAAACCCTTTGCATCAAGACTACCAGTGATTCTGTGCAGCAATATAATTATGTCTCCAACCTCATCCTTGAAATCAATTCTTTCCAATGTCTTTGACAATCTAGTGGAGGCAGCCTTAGGGATCTTAGGCCATTGTTTATTTATCACTCTCTAGCATCCCAAGTTGTTGTCTTGAAAGAATTTTTTGGATGTTTCCACAGTTATGTCTAGATAACACTCAAATTTTGGTATTACAAATACGAAAACAATGAAATTTGGGCCCAGATTTAGAATCCTTTCCCCTTTATAATTAAGTGCCTCACTCTTATCAGTGTTATAATGTTGTGTTAGTGTAAGTACCAGTTCAAGACTTTGCACCATCAAGGGGAAAGTTGTTGCTTGTGGCAATCTGGGGTCATAGATGCTCTGGATCCAATCGTTCTTGAATTTTGTGTTGACCCTAGTCCAAAAGTCACCTAGATCAATGTGCCCTAGTTCTGTGTCTGTAATCTTTGTGGTATTAGATTCCAAACTGAGAGTTACACTGAATCCTTTCGACTTGAAATTCATCTCTTTCCCAAACATGGATTCTAGAGAGACTGTTGAGGGAAAACCAACTACAAAGTTGGCGGGATTTATAGGTGCTAGAAGCAAGTGGAAACTCCGACGGAACTTGGAGTTGTTTTGTGCCGCTGAAAAGTCTGCAGGGAAGTGTAGCTGCAAAAGCAGGTTGAAATACCTGGGAGAGATTGGAGGTGCAAATTACAGGTGGAAACTCCAGTGAAACTTGGCACTGTTTTGAGCAATAGGAAAGTCCGCGAAACTGGGAGTTGCTTGAAACAATGGAAAACTCCGCAAAACCTTGAGGTGCAAATTGGAGGTCGAAAGTCTGTAGGGACTTGGAATTGTTCTAAGCAATAGGAATGTTCGCAAGGTTTTATGTTGTAATAAGTAGGTTGAAATACCGCGAAAATTGGAGGTGTGCATTGTAAGTGAAATGTTCGCAGAACTTGTAGGGAATCTTTACAAGGAATATGCTCTGGTTATGTGAATATACATTGGTATATTCCCCTGGTTTGAATTGCAAGCCCTAGGTTTTTTAATGCGAAACTCTAGAAAAAAAACCCTAGGTATATTTGCACAAAGAAAACCTCACAAACACGATCTTGCAGGGAAACAAACTAAAAAATGAGCTATTGGACACCACAACGAGAAATCCTAAAACCCTAAATCGTTCTACGCAAGCAATGAAAACTTCAATCTACAACTAGATTTCTCAAAAATGGAAGGCAAGTGCTACTTTGCAAAAAAGATAGATTAAAACGCAAAGGGGGTCCAAGGAATACCATGCAGGAGTTAAATGGCATCGTGGCATTGCTCGAGATCGTGATTTGTAGGGTCATGGCTTGGCGGTGGTGTGGCACGTGGCTCGATGTTGTCGAATTTGCAAAGCTCCAAATCGTGATTAGTAGATTAAGCAATGACAAAAAAAATCTCCAATTTGCTTTATTTATAGACCCTCTGCAATTAATGCATTCATGGTGGTAGTTCGTTGAACTTTGGAGTCTTCAAGCAATTTTGCAAATTGCATTTGACCTCCAGATTCCGAGAATAAGGATAGGTTGACCTCTTTGAAAACGGGAAGGCGGAACTCCAAGAACAATTTGCAATTTTGCAAATTTGCAATTTTGCAAATTTGCAAATTGCATTTTAAGTTCCGAATTTCCCAAGCTAAGTTGTTGGTGGGAAACAAAACCTAGAATTCAATTTGCAATTTTGCATTGAGTTCTGGATTCCGCAAGCTAAGTTGTTGGCGGGAAGCGAACCCTAGATTGCAATTTGCAAAATTGCAAATTGTTCTTCTAATTTTGAATTCTGGATAGAGTGTTGGGTTTGCAAAAAGCGAAACTCTGCTTGCATTTTGCAAAATTGCAAATTGTTCTCCAAATTCTGGATACCAGATAGAGTGCTTGTTTGCAAGGACTCAGAGTGCTTGTTTGCAGGGAGCAGAACTCCGCTTGCAATTTGCAATTTTGAAAAATTGCAACTTTCAAGCGGGTTTCCAGCTTCCACCAACTAGTGGTTAGCAGGTAACAGAGGTCGGACTGCAATTTGTAAGTTTACAAATTGCAAATTACAATCGAATCTTCAGTTTCCACCGCTTAGTGTATTGCACGATCCAAAGATCTAACTGCAATTTGCAATTTGTAATGGAGGTCAGACTGCAATTTGTAATTTTACAAATTGCAAATTGCAATCGAATCTTTAATTTCCACTGCTTAGTGTATTACGGGATCTGAAGCTCTGGCTGCAATTTGTAAAATTGCAAATTGCAGTTAGATCTATGGACTCCACCGACTAATGCATTGCAAGATCTGGAGCTTGGAAAGCAATTTGCAATTTTGCAAACTGCAAATTGCAGGCAGAGTTTCAAATTCCACAAGCTTAAAGAAATGGATGTTTTTGGTCAATTTAACGTAATTTTCCAAAAAATTGGGGGGTCTCCTTTAAGGTACTTGACATTTTGATATTGTTGGGGCAAAAATATCAACATAACCCACACAAACATTTCATAAGGACTTAGACCCTGACAGAGAGAGAAATGGAAGAATACAGGAAATTAGGGTATGCTACGTAGATTGACTTAGGAACCCTAACCCTGAGCCAATGACATTACAGAGGACCTAACAAGAAAAAGGTGGTAGGAAAGCCATTGAAAGAGGTTATGGGAGATGTCTTTAGACCTTATTGAGGTCATTAGAGCTCAAACCAAACTTAGAGTTGGCAACTATAGGCCTCAACTCTCCCAACCCTCACAGAATGCCTAGTTCCAACCTGAGAGACCATTTTTCATTGCTTGGTACAATCCAGAGGAATTGCATGGGACCTTGAGCTCCTAGGGGAAGTTAGTCACATTGGTGAACTTCCATTTTGTGGAATTGGTTGGAGGATTCAAGCCCCAAGCTTTATGAATCATCCTTAGGAATTCAAAGCACTATCAGGATGCCAATGAGAGCTATAAGGACCCGATGAGAGATAAATGATTTCCTATGCCGCCAGATGGATTGGACAAACTTCCAAATGACCTAGAACATGTTCAAGACCCCCCTAAGCATCACCCCATGTCATTGGATTGTACTTGCAAGTACATGACTGTATAAATTAGGCCCTAAAAGACTATTTTATGCTACTTGGGAGGCCCATACAAGTTGTCAGAACTTCAAAATTGGCATGGAAAACAAGGAGGTAATATAAGTGAATCACATGCTTATTTGAGATTTGGCAAGTATGGGAAGCCTATAGAGTTGATTTTCAATCTATTGGCAGAGAGGCATATTTGAGGCCTAGTGAGAAGAGAGAAGCAACAAAAAAATGGACTTCCACTCACTTTTTGATCCTAAAATTGAACATAAAGTTGTAAGACCATACTGAGTACTAGAATATGCCCTCAGATTTTCAGTACCATCCATACAACTCTCTATACAAAGAGGTTTGTATGATTTTAGGGCTATAAGAAATGAGACCTAATTGAGACTTTTGGTAGAGAACAAATTGTTGGGGCTAGTTTGAGACCTCAAAATAGATTGTTGCAAGTCTGATATGAGATGAATAGGCCATCCATGAAGTTTCGACGAGTTGAGGAAAAAGAATCCAAGTTTGGACACTTGTATGCAAGATTGGCCTAAGGAGATGAAGAGTTCTCTAGACACCTAGCAAGACATGGAAGTGATGTGTCAAAGAGAATCTGATGGAATCATTTGAAAAGGTGTTAAGCACAGAGCAAGAGTGTAAGAGAACCTGATCTGACCATCAAGAAGGCCACTTGTCCTTCAACATGCCAAGGCAAAGGGCAATATTCAAGAGCTAGTCAAGGTGTCAAGCAAGCATTTTAACTCCCACGCCACGTGGAGCAAGGAGGCATCTTCAAAGGAGCTACACATGGCTTTGGAAGTCTATTATAACTGTTCCATAACTTCCCCTTGTTGTAACTCATGGACACTTGTCTACTCTCTCTCCTACGCCCTTCTCTTCTCTCTCACTTTCTCTATATAAGCAACCACAATTGACTTTGTAAATGATCCTTCCCCTAAGTATGGCGAAGCCTTGCTCATTTGCAGCGTTTGATCAATGAAGAACACCCTGATTCACCTTCTCCATGCACTGTTTCAATGTATATGCCAGACTAGTTGATTTTGTTAAATGATAGTTTCACTTCCTTGGCATGTTGTCCCTGTTTGCATTCATATTCAATTTTGAAAGTCTTTTTCGAGTCTCTTGAAGTATTCCAATGAAGTGTTCATGATTTTAGTGAGTTGTCTCTCCACTAGTGTCATGTCATGACCTTGTATTTAGTCCACCTAACTCAAGTTTGCTTCACAAAACTCCATGAAAAATACTAATGCAAGAGGCAGAATTGGATTAGTGTTATATGCAAGTTAGGCTTTTATTTTAAATGCAATTGCAGTTGGATGGTTGTGACCAGTTTACATTTGATGAATCACCTCACTAGGATAGATTTCATTCATGTTTTATCTCTCCCTTTTTATCCAAACAAAGCTAGGAGTATAAGTGATGAGCAATCAAGACAAATCTAGGGAGCTAGCCCTTCAATCTAGAGGTTTACCCCTACTATAACCCACAAGTCTAGGGGTAATCCCATTTTCCACTCGATTTGGAGAAGGCTTGAACTACCTCTCCAAGGGTGCAAATTTGAGTGACAACATGGCGTATTTGGAAATGTGTCGAGCAAAGGTGAACTCATAAATGGTCTCCATACTCGTTGGGAGTCTCTTGTTGGCCCTAAAGGATAAATTGCAACTTTGAGACATTACAGAGAGATTGGTGCGGCTATGGTTTCGGGTGAGGCTGGTAAGAGCGGTGGAGTTTCAAGGGAGTACTCCTTTGTCCCTGATGTTCTCGAGTAATGAGTGCTTAGGCCCTGTGCCTCTATCTACCTTTTGAGAGCTTGAGGAGCATTATATGACAGTGTTGGCCTTTGCTAGGCAACGTCAAGGAGCACTCCAACAACGATTCTCTCGACAAGGGGGTGGGCGGGGCTTGTGTCAGTGTAGGGTGTTTTTTGGCAACTAGACTGTTGGGGCATCTCATTGGAGCAAAGACCCCCATGTTTCCTCCTCAAGTGGTCGTTGAAGGGGCGAGTGTGGAAGGTGGCGGGCCGATTACCCAACATCATGTGGTGCCCAATGTTACAAGGGGTCATATGGAAGCAGCGTTTCCTTCCTAGTTCTGGGTGGTTGTATGTTGGAGAGGAGAGTGCATGGAAAGAGGGGTGGACAAGGTGGCAAAGTTGGTCGTGGTAGTAGAGTAGGCCAATGGGTCGCGGTGTCTGACGCAGTGGAGGTGGTTGTGGACCATTGTATGGAGGCCCCCGTGGAATAAAGGTTGAACAACTTTGATGGCAGTGGCAACACAATTGTGGTTGGCATTGTTAATGGATGTCGCAGTGTGGGTTGATCTTTGTGAGGGACTCATTGTGGGCCACTGATAGGTTTGGTTAGGTCAAGTTTGGGTGCTCGTCTAGTGGTTTTTTGGGTGGGCTTTTGTTTGGGCCATGTCATGATTGTCCAGGCCTTCATTTGGTGGCCTTTTTGTTGTTTGGTAACTTCACCCGATGTTTGGAAACTTGTTCCCGATTGGCTTTTATGCAACCTTGGTTGGTTATGGTCATGTTGTAATCATGACTTTCGTTTAATAAAAGGGCAAGGGACCCATCAACCCTCATTACTGAGCAAAAAAAAAGAAAGATTTGTAATTGCAATTTACAACATTTGAGATCTACAAAAACTATTATCTTCTATTACAGCTTGACCTCCATTCCCAAAAGGTAGGACGTACAAGTGTTGCAAAATGGATGTTGATGGGGAAGAGTGAAACTAGACATGTAATCCACAAAAAAGCAAAATCACTGTTATTTTTAAAACCCTTAACAAGCCTAATAGAATGTGTCCAGGCTCAAATGCAATCTTTCAAAACAATCATATAATTTGACCAGATCAATTAGTCGCTATTCCACTTAAAATAGTAAAATTTGTTTAAGGAATGTTATTCTTTCCACCATATACCTCGTCACAAAACCTGCAAAGTTTCCACTCTAGCTCTTAATATATAAGTGAATAAAGAACTGCATTCCCCCATGACTTCAGTGAAACATTGTAGTACTTGTAAGCGCAAAGTTTCAAACTTTGATGCGAACAATAAAGGAACCTGCATATGAAAGTACAGATAAATATATACTCAGTTGCTTCCCTTAGCAACATTAACTAGTTATCCCAATAGAGCTTTAGCTTTTAAAGGATTTGCTATTGACTAAACATATCTTACACGCAGGAAGATTTGCCACCTCTGCAGAAACTGCACAAGGAACTCCTAGATTTGTTAATGCTCCACGTATTATTCCACAAGGAAAATAAAGGTACATGCCTGCAGCTTGTGCAGCTCTCGCATCATTTGATGTTGCAGATGCCTCTGTTTGGGAGCCATCTGTAATCGGTGATGGGGTATCAAGAGATATATGTGTAAGCCATCGAAAATGGCTATCCTGCAATACAAATGTACCCTGCACGGAAAAGCACAAGATGCATATGAAAATCATTTCCATATTAAAACTGTAAATTGTGATATAATATTACCCACCTATCCCACACTGGGGGGAAACATATATTTACACTCGCCTTATGTAGTATTTACTCACCTTCCCCGTCCAGGGGACAGTCTTCTATTTCTTTAAGCTCTATTCTGTGTCATGGAAATAGCTCAGTAGTAATCACTGTTTTGGCATATGATCAGGGTTTAAAAGATAGATAAAATACAAACTCACTCGATGATTTGTCTTCAAGTTGTCAATTTGTTTTTTGAATAGCTCTGACCAAAAATCCTTGCAGATAAACTTTATTGCCTCCAGATGGTCTCCAAACCTAGGTCGTTCCTTCGTATATCTGTGTCAAATCAAATGAAATAACATCATCCCTAGATTTGAAGCATAACTGCAATAGTAATAAATAAAAGGCAGATATTTAGAATCTTTAAGTATTGCAACTCCAATGCTCAACAAATGATGAATTGTAGTTAAAAGGGAGGCACGAGCTTGTACAACTTTCAAGGGCAAACTAGCCCTTCTTCCCCATGTTGGGATAGGGTTCCAATATGACTATTTTCCACTCTCCAATACAATTTTATTGTTTTATAATTCAATATAAGAAGCATGCTTTTCAAATAAAAAACTTTCAAGAGCATCTCAACCAAGACCACTAGAAACTACAGGCTGTACGCATTATCTGAACTCAAGCTTTATAAAAATACGGCCATGTTCCTCTCTCCAATGCAATTTTATCGTTTTATAATTTAATATAAGCAGCATGCTTTTCAACTAAAAAACTTTCAAGAGCATCTCAACCAAGACCACTAGAAATTACAAGCCTTACGCATTATCTGAACTCCAGCTGATTATAACAACTGTAATAAACCTTCCATTATGGAGCATCACAGTAGATTTTAGAAAATTTTCAGTCCTCGGGACTTCCTTATGCTTGGAAATGTTCTACAAACCCTTTTCTAATTTCACTAATAAAGCCTCAAATCAAACCCTTTTTAGAAACTTCCCCTAAAGCAAGCAGATAGTGCTCATCAGGTGAATTTCATTAAAATAACACTCGTCATAAAACGTTGAGCTACATATTTGGATTCCCAAAAATATCTGTTCATAAAGCATGAAAAGTTAAAAATCATGGTGCAATTCAAACCCTCAAAAGGATGTGTGTTCTATGACACGCAATTCTTAAATGAAACAAAGTCTATCATATTAGCCTTAGGGACATTGGAATCTAGAGCGGAAACTGAATAGCAGGACATTAAATCACAAAAGCAATTTGTCAATAGACAATGCTACACCTTGCAAAATTGTATTGTAACAGTTCTTGTCTTGATAATATCACGAATTCCTCTGATCATAGTTCAAAAGTACTTGGATTATAAGATAGTACAAAGATTAAACAAATTAAAGGTCTTGGTTGGCATGAGTTTCAGGATTCTACTAATATCTGATTTTTTATGTGAAAGTTCAGGCAATACATAATGGCATCCTGCTACTATATTTCTAAATCATTAAGCTTATGGTATAGAATTTAGATTAACAATTTAAAATGGCCTCGGTTCATCCATTTATTGCAGTAGGGCATAATAAACAGAACAGCAGAACATATCAATATTGTGTTATGCAATTTAAACGGAGGCATAAGAATTAGCCTGTGATTTTATGGCCAACAATACAAACATTTAAGTGTACTGTGAAAAATCCCTTGGAGAAGAAATTAGATTAATGCCCACGAATGACCAAAGTAGACCAATGGGGCTCCAAACTAGAGCAAGTTATAACAGCAAATCTGAATGCCAAAGTTGCTCCTGCAACCAAAAATATAATCTGTAAATAGAAATAGACCTACAAAAAAAAACCTAGGAACAGAGATCAGAAGAGTTACAAAGACATGTAATACAAAAACAAGTTGTTAAAGGAAAGTCCCATGTTAAGAAGAGAGCTGCTAATAGAGTCCGGGAAAGAAAGCTCAAGGAAAAAGGTTCTAGTCTGCATCAGAATCAGCAGCAGAAAAGGGACTATCGCCCTCAGCAATCACCACAAAAGAGCAAATACAAAGTCCACTGATGTCCATTGAAAAATGACTTGCACCCAGAGGGCCCCATTCTATCCTAGCAGGAAACAAGGTACTCCTCCCAGTACCACTCCAAGCATCCATGGCCAACAATCCTCCGGACATTGAGAGAAAATTGGTAGTGTGTGATTTTCCCTGTAGTCTGTACAGTAAGCAGCACAGAGTATCCAACCCTCCACAGCAGGAATGAGAATATAAGGTCTAATGTGCCTTGGCCGCTGGTAGAAAAAAGACCCTACATTACATTCAGACAGCAAGATTCATAAACCATAGCACAGAGACAATTTAGGCTTATCATATGACTGACTACCAAATCCTACCTATCTTCAGAGCTGTCAACTACAGAAAAAAAAATTGGCACTCCATTCTTAAGGAAATACAACTTACTTCGTATAATGAGTCTCCCATCAGAAATGGAAGAAGTACTGACTGAAGTTGTTTTACCTAACGATTCCATCAAGACTTGACAATAAAATTATGACACAGCATGCAGAGCAAGTTCTGAGAAAAGGAGGTGGTAGTGACAAACTGGGAAAAAGGAAAGGTGCCTAGGGTTTTGATTCTGTGACATAGGCTAGGGCTTGATTTTACAGGTGCTGGAGAGTTCTTGAAGGAAAAGGAAAAGCTAGAGATCGTTCAAAAACAAAATGGATGTCTTAAACAGGAGCTAAACCTTGCCTGGTGATTAAACCACAATTGATAGCTGATGAAATGATGTAGCTTCATAATTACACTCTTATCTGCAAGTTCTTGGGTGTGAGAGTTTTGTAGTGGAATGGACTAGGAAGGCATGGTAGCCAAAAGAAGATTTAGAGAGAGCTTTGTATGACAACAGGAATTTTATAGAAATCTCCGCTAGAAAAGCAGATCAAATGAGAGCTTTTGAGGGAGGTCCTTACCGCCACAAGAAAGCTGGTTTATTCATTAATCCCAGGTACAAAGGCTTTGATACTTGTGTTTTAAAGTACCACCAGTTTACTGGCAAAAAGATATACCAAGGGAAATAGGGAATTTCTGAGGAAACTATTTGGTTTCATCGCAGATTGTTAAGGAGCAGAAAGTTGCAGCCTACGCATGAATATGCGAGGACATGGATCTAAGTAAACCAATCAGAAACCATAGATATTCAGTTAAGAGATATGATCCTTGAACAAACCATAGACCATGAATGTTTGTAATTTCAACGCAGAGATTGGCACCTTTACAAAGGTTGGCTCGAGATGACACAGAAGGTAAAAGGATAATCCAAGCCAAGGAGGTCAGCTTTCAGACCAACAACCCTGGAAAATTCGCAACCCCTAGGGGAAAACCAGGTCCCTCGTGGTAATGAAGGATTTATTCAGGTTCACTGTCATGGTTGGGGCCGATAGGGTCATAGATACCTAGGAGACACCAACAAATTTGATATTTCATTGGGATTGCAAAAATATTTGCAGTGGAAGATGGAATGGAATGTGAGGAGAAGGTAAAGGAGAAGGAACCTGCTTACAAATCAGCAGAAGGATTGACCCCACGATCATCAATCCATCCAGATAATCAAAAACTCCATGCAAGTCAGCCTTCTCTAGTACTCCTCCCCACCCCTCATCCTGTAAGGAAAGCTTCCATAGCTTCTATTGCTAAAGTTTTTTAAAACAAACGATACGTTCTCCTACGGTGATTTCTAAAATCCTCTTGGGGAAGTTTATAAAAATGAAAACATAACAGGGAAGTCAACCAGGTGATAACAAGGTCACAAATCCCCTGAATCTAGAAATTAAATAGATGCAATTAAAGAAAACAAAATAAAACTTCGTCTCCAAACTTGCAGGAAATCAGACCAAGAGAAGATGAAAAAGACAATGGAATCGCTAACAAAAGCTACACTCGTGAAAAATGATTGACCACCACTTTTCCCAATCCCAAAAACGATTGTTCTCTTATGGAATGTAAGGGTAGAACTTGTCAAATGCCACCAAGAAACTCATTAAGAGAGAAATGCTAGATATGGCTTTCTTGAAACTAAATTCAAACTGGAGATACACTTCCCCTCAGGGAAATTATGGAGGGGCATTGAGTATATAGTTATGGCTGCCCAGGTGGGTTATTCATATTCTGGTCGGAGGGGTTGGAAAGCAATGTTTTCCAAGTGTCTGTATTCTAGGCCGACGTTTGTGGCCATGAATGTCTATGCCCTACTTGAGATCAAGGAGAAGTTGTTCAGTGCAAAATGATCCTAACCATTAGAAAGGAATATAAAGAAATACTCAGGATCCTTGTTGGGGACTTAAATGCAATCTTGGCCTTATAAGCGAAGAAGGGAGTTAACTGTACCCTCGACTCATTTCAAGATCTTGTTTGAATATAGAAACTTGTTGATGTAGAGCCTGATGATTGGACAGATTTTTTATCAGTGAACTTGTAGAGCCTATTGTGGATGTAAAGCCTATTAATTGGACAGATTGATGTAGAGCCTTCATTGCAAAATGATTCGACAGACTTTTTATCAGTGAAAATTGGCTTCCAATAGGATGCATCGACCATTTTCATATCCTTGATCGGGCAGGTTCTAAATATTCGCTTATAACTTTGGACATCCCTCTCACCAACAAACCCAAGAATGTGCCCTCTTGATTTGAGTTTATGCAGCCGAGGCACGAGTCCTTAAAAGCTCTTATACAGAAGTGGTGGGGAGAACGGAGGTGCTCACAGCACAGCTATGAATTGTATGAGTAAAACACTAAAGTTGACTAATACGAAACTTACATGGTAAAGAAGGCATCAATTTGGGAATCTGCAAGCAGCAATGGAATCTCTCAATCATCAACTTGGCCAGGTTGCAGAAAAAGGCCCTAGACAAGGGGCTAAACAAGGAACTTCTAGCACAAGAGACTCGATTGCTTAACCAAATAGAATTGAAAACTCAGGAGATAACGTGGAAACAAAGGTCAAGAATCAGATGGCTAAAGGAGGAGACAATAACACACCATTTTTCCATAACTTTGCCTTTTCCTGTCATAGTCAAAATTACATCTGAATCTAGCCAATGTTGAGGCTAAGAAATCGGGTTCGGCTGTTACAGGTGCCCAGTCCCTGTAGGGCACATACAGGGTCCCAATCCAGACCAATATGTCCCCCGGTGTGGCCCAGGTATGTCCTAAACATGCCAGGACATATCCGGGGCAAACCCAGGGCATACCTGCAAGGACAACCATCCAAAATGTCCTTTGACATTTTTAATTTTGACTTCTTATTCAGTCAAATAAGATATTAAAAGGCAAAAAACCCTACAAAGTGAAAAACAACCAAAAATAAACCCTAAAGGCTATCCTACCTTTCATTTTACTAAAAGTAAAAACAAAACAACAGACTTGCCTCCCATTGCATACTTACCTTCCATGAATGCTTAGGGCTGAAACTCCATCAAGCTAACTGCCAACCACAATGTTTTGGCAACCCTATGCCACTACAAGTTCCCATTTGCCGCCAAGGAGAATGAGGAGCTTGTAACGAGGAGGATTCTTGGATTGAAGATAGGTTTTTTTGTGATTTTTTTAGTTTTTGTTTATATTGTTTTCTTTCAATCTTCAAATGGGATTCTTGTTTTCCTTTTTTATTTTTTTTACCAATTTTTTAAACAAATAACCATAACATAGTGTTTCTTTTAATTTTTTCCCTAATAGTAATATTGCATCATTTTTTAAGTTGCAGCTACAATTATTTTCTAGAATGGCAGCAAGTGCTGCCTCTGTGGGCCAGGGGGCAATAGCAACCTTCAAAACTGATTATTTTCATCCCTTTGGAAATATATCATGATGCTAAATCAAGTTCCAAGTGGAGGGGGTTATATTTGACATTGCAGAAAGTGCAATGTCAAATACAAGAACTCATAAAGTCGGGTGAAAGCCCATATGTATGAGATTCTTGGTCCGGGACTCAAAACTTGCGTTGAGACAAGCAAATCAGAGTTGCCAACAGCAAAGATTATTGAATATATCTGAGCAAAAAGAAGCAGTTGCCTTAAAATTGAGGCATCCTTTGGTGAAGAAAAAATCTCGATCAGGCAAGCAACCTATTGTTCCATCTTGTATCCCTATCATGGCCACCTCACATCCTTTTTTGATGACATCCTCTAAAGATGAAGGAATTCACCCCTACCTCACAAAAGAACAAAAGCTGTGGGCCCATTGGAAAGGGTATTTCAAAATGTGTCCAGGGATGTTTATGATCGGCTCATCAAGCGTTGTATTTACATCAATGAGCTTCCATTTAAAGTCATTAGGTCACCATATTGACAAAAATATGGTGAGCGGAAACAATGAAGCCCCTGAAGAGTACCAGCCCAAGTTATGAAAAGGTATGGACCACCTTATTGGACACACAAAAAAATGTGGATGATTCATTGCAGCTTATTAAGGATTCGTGTATCGAAATAAGTGTGTCCATCGTTTCCAATGGATGGATAGATACCAGTAATAGGCTATTGGTTAACGTGATTGCAATGTGCCCAAAAGGAACAATGTTTTTGAAGGCATTGATTGTGACGGGTAGGTGAAGGATGCACAATTCATTGCCAATATCCTCATAGAATCCATTTAGGTAGTGAGGCCTCACAACATTGTCCAAATCATATCGGACAACACTAAAAATTTCCAAGTTGCAGATATGTTGGTTGAGGCAAGGTACAAGTACATATTTCGGACACCTTGTGTGATTCATTCATTGAACCTAATGCTACAAAGGTTGGATAACAGAATCAAGCCGAGATGTTGGTAGCCAAGATGTTGGTTGAGCCCAGTCAAATCCAAATGATTTTCCCTAGTCATCACATGTCTCAGTTCATCTTCAAGTTGTTCTCGAAGTAAGAATTGTTAGAGGTAAGTGAAATAGTTTAGTTTTTTAATTTACTTAACAAATTTTAATGTATAATTTAAATTCTATATTATCTACTTAAAAAACAATGTAGATGATATTGTAAATTTGTACCTTGCAGATTTTTTAACATCTTTAAAAAATTATTTGTTTTAATTTCCTATTAGGTTGTTGAGACTCAATCCGCCTCTTGAGATGTCTTGTGAAGGTATGAGAGGCATTGTGCAGAATGATTATTAGCAACCTCTGAAAAGAGGGCCCAAAAAGTGAAAGAGTTGACGCTAAATGACAAGTGGTGGGCTTGTGTGGATTAATTGCTTCGTTATACCGAGCCCATCATTAGTATGATGAGATTTGCTGATATGGATCAGCCACGTTTGGGAGAGATTTATAGTGCCATCAACTCAATGATGGAGAAAATAAAGTCCATTATATGTGCGAAGAAGAGAGATCCTACAAAGTGTCTTTTCAAGCAAGTGCACACGTCTCATTCACCAGTAGAACAAAACGACCACCTAGTTACATCTCCTTGCCTTTGCATTAACTCATAAATACTACAGCATTGAGATCCTTTATTTGCCTAGGAGGGTGCCACCATACACAAATATTGAGCTTGGTGATAGGTATAAGGCAGCATTCACTAGACTTTCCCCAATTCAGATGTAGAAAACACTATTGTGGGGGAATTGGGAAATTTTATAGCCTCCACAAGTCACAGCCATAGCGCTCTTTAGGACTAGGACAAGGACGCTCATGCACAGTGATACTTCCTTGGGCAATGATCGATGCACTTGCAGCCTCTTACAATCAAAATTTTATCAAGAGTATGATTTTTAACTCTTAATTTTCTTTTCGTTTTAATTTTTGAGTTGTTAGTTTTTAGACTGAATTTTTACTTTTATAAATTTTGAGGCCAGTGAAAACCAAATGTTTGTCCCCAGCCATCATGTCTCAGTCCATCTTCAAGTCGTTCTCGAAGTAAGAGTTGTTAAAGGTAAGTGAAACAATCTAATTTTTTAATTTACTTAAGAAAATTTTATGTATAATTTAGATTTTATATTAACTGCTTTGTTTTTTTAATTTAAAATTAAAAAAACAAAGTAGATGATATTGAAAATTTGTAACTTCCCAGCCATCATGTCTCAGTCCATCTTCAAGTCGTTCTCGAAGTAAGAGTTGTTAAAGGTAAGTGAAACAATCTAATTTTTTAATTAACTTAAGAAAATTTAATGTAGAATTTAGATTTATATTAACTGCTTTGTTTTTTAAATTTAAAATTAAAAAAACAAAGTAGATGATATTGAAACTTTGTAACTTGCAGATTTTTTAACGTTTTTTAAAATTTATTTGTTTTAATTTCCTGTTAGGTGGTTGAGACTTGATCCACCTCTTGAGACATCGTGTGAAGGTATGATAGGCATCATGCAACATGGTTATCAGTAACCTTTGGGTTGTATGGAGGCAGTCGATCACAAAGAGGGCCCAAAAAGTGAATGAGATGATCCTAAATGACAAGTGGTGGGCTTGTGTGGATTACTTGCTTCATTTTACCAGGCCCATCATAAGTATGATGAGATTTGCTGAAATGGATCAGCCACATTTGAGAGAGATTTATAGTGACATCAACTGAATGATTGAGAAAATAAAGTATATTATAAATGTGAAAGAGAAAGATCCTACAGAATATTTTTTTCAAGCGAGTGCACACATATCTCATTCACCAGTGGAACAAAACGACCACCCAGTTGCATCTCCCTGCCTTTGCATTAACTCCTAAATACTACAACACTGGGATCCTTTATTTTCCTAGGAGGGTGCAACCATACACAAATACCGAGGTTAGTGATGGGTATAAGGTGGCATTCACAAGACTTTTCACCGACCTGGATCTAGAAAACACTATTGTGAGGGAATTTGGAAATTTCATAGCCTCCACAAGTCACAGCGATAGCGCTCTTTAGGACTAGTACAAGGACATTTGTGCATGGTGATACCTTCATGGGTAAGGATCCATGCACTTGCAGCCACTTACAATCAAAATTTTATCGAAAGTATGACTTTCAACTCTTAACTTTCTTTTTCTTTTAATTTTTTAGTACTTAGTTTTTGGTCTGAGCTTTTAATTTTATAAATTTAATTTTGCATTGACTTTGACTTAATAGGTTGCAAGCTCGTCTTTAGCTGAGTGGAACTAGAGTACATTCTATTTTATCCACACAGCTAAGCACAACCGATTAACAACGAAAAATGTAGAGTTGGACTACGTGCATTGCAACTTGCGCTCTTTATCACACAAGCAAGTTGAATACAAAAAAGGGTCGATGATGGGTTGGGATGTACCACTTGGCTCGGATGATTCCATTGCCCAACTTTCATTAGTCAACATGGAGCAGTAAGAGACTTCAACACAAGACCCGCATAAGACTTCACTGCTACTACGTATGGTTCTAATGAATCAAATGATGACGTCAATGCTTTCTATGAAGAGAAAAATGATGATTTATATTGAGTTTTCTTGAGTAATACGTACTTTTTGTTATAAGTTTGACCACTATCTATTAATTCATTTGGATTTATCATGACATTTGGCATTGAATTATCAACTATCGGTAGTGTTTTATGGTTATTTTGTTTACTCTACATATTTTGTGGTTAATTTTTCTTATTTGGTTAGAATTTTTAGAGTTCTAATATTTTATATATTTGTTGTACAGCCATACAAAACCTAGAACAAAAAAAATCAATTTATCGGTGTACTCAATCCCCATGTACTGATACCGATACCAGTACCAGAATCAACAACTAAGTGTTGAGGAAAACAAGTTGGAATGTATGGAAACCATGCAAAAGAAAGCAATGAGATATTTTCCAACCTTGAAATCAATACTTTTGAATAAAACCTTGCCCGTCACTAAGAAAAGTGTCAATTGGATGAGCTCAAGAAGGTAGCATTTGGTATGAAGAAGGGTAAATCTATGGCATCAGATGTATTTTCCTACGGAATTCAGGGAGATTGTGAAAAGGACTAAACATGGTAGAAGAGTCTTGTTCTTCAATATTTATGTTGTGTGCTCTAAATAATACTTTTCTTTCATTAAAACCAAAAGAAGATTCAACCTCATCTATGTACGTATTCAGACCCATTGCATTATACAATATATTGTACACCATTATCACAAAGTTGATGGTTATATCACCTAAGCAGGTTGGTTTTGTGGAGTGACAAGTACTTAAAAACAATGTTATCACTCAAGAAGCAGTCCCCTCGATTCAAAACACTAAATGCAAGGGTGTGTTCATACAAATTGTATATGTCAAAGGCATATGCCAGAATGGAACGAGGCTTCATGAAGCATATACTACTAGACTTTAATTGTTTCCAAGAATAGGTGGATTAGGAAGCCAATTGTTTTTCCTTCACCTTTTTTGTTGTGCTCCTAAATGTATCCCCTTCTGAGTTGTTTAATGTGCTATCGGTCTTCAACTTGGAGACCCCCTACTCACTTTAGCTCAAAGGTTTACAAGATCTCTTCAATGGGCTCAAGAAGTTTGAACATTACATGGAGTCCAAGTAGTAGAAAGGGTCCATAGATTCACACCTTCAATTTGTGGATGACATTTTTTGAAGGGAGAAGCCAAGCTGTAGAAGCTACGGCCCTTACGAAATGCTTAGATGTGTGCATTACCGCCTCTAGCTAAATAGTGCAAAAAGAAAAGTCCCAAGTTTGTTTCAACACTGAAAGCAAGATTTAAAGTGTGTTGTGATATTCTCAAATTCTAGAAATCCAATTGGGACTAAAACTACAGATAACAAACAACAATTACAAGAAACAAAAAAGAAGATAAAAAAAAAGATCAATATGAAAAAAATTGAGGGAGTGAATCTTTGGAGTATGGTTGATGCTTGGAGGCCATCCCTTTAGTAGCAGATGCCCATAAGTTGTCCCATAGTGCTGCTATGTGTTAGCCATTTGCAAACAATTGTAATTTGTTCACAGAGGGGTCTATGGATCATCCTATGGGAATGCTTCAGCCTTGGTCTTGTTGTTTGACACTTATAAGTCATTCTTGAAGTGGCTGATATGTGCAAGTCATCTCACTCTGAACAGAAGTATTTTGATTGGCACATGTGAGTCATCTCATGAGAATAAATTAGTCTGTTAGTTGCCACCTATACCTGTCCTTGGGTTGGTTGTTGCGCATAAGCCCTCCCAAGAGTATCCATCTTGTCTTCACAACTATAAGTTGTCCTCATGTTCATCGACGCATGTAAGCCATCCTTTGAGGACATTGTTTTGAAGTTAAAAGTAATCTTTCATGCAAGTGATCTATTTATAAGGGTTGAATCAAAATCACACTTTCAGATGCACAAGTGAAGGGGTCGTCCGTGTAATGTTCTACACAATTTTTCAATGAGAATCAGCTATGTCAAACAACTAACAAAAGACCTGGTTAGTGGAGGGAATTCTAAACACAACACTCAAATCCACAAAGCAATACAAGTTTATCCTTCAATAAAATTCTTCATGAATATGAACTATACAAAACAAAGATCACTTACACACTTGTACATTGTGAATCAAGTTATAGTGTTTCATGCTCTCTCTCTACTTATTCATTATTATTGTTTTACGTCCCTAGTGTCCAAGCCAAAATACATGGTTTTTTAGACATCAAAACAAAGTTTCATGAGGATGACAATTAAACTCGTGTAACTCCCCATGGATCAGTTATAGAAAATTTTGGAATGACCTTATTGATTTATCATATGACAAGGCAATCTATAGGCACTAGAATAAGCAACATTTATGTTTGTTACTTGTATTAGAGTTAATCATGTTATGAATAAAGTAGCATACTTACGATTTTTTATTAGTCGTGGTCGGTACCTGTTGGGTGGTTCGCAAACAATCTGTCTAACCGACAAAAAAATCATGGTCGGTACCTGTTGGGTGGTTCGCAGACAATCTATCTAACCGACACATCTCACGCCAACATTGGTATTTATATGGACTAGAATTGGGTTGGGGAGCTCTTTAGTGTGAAATTATCCCTGGTATTCTTGTCGTCCTTGATTGATAAGCATTGCTTAATATATGAATAAAGATAAGTGTTCCCTCTGATTCTTGTTAGTTGTTCCTTGTATATTCTTGCACTGTCATATTTTTGTACTAAAATTGTTTGATTTATTATTGCATACTATGTAAATTCCTAGACCAATCATTCATCATCCTCTTCGTCTTGGCTTGGTGCAAAGTGGTCCTTTACATGACACATAATCCAATGCACGTTCCACTTCGGCCAATGACAAATTCAACATCAACTGTTGACGCAAATCATTCGTCAATCTTGTCCTTGAACATTGCCGCAATACAATGGTGTGTGTGAGACTTGTCATCATGACCCAAAGTGGGTTTGATAGTGCTAGCCTGACTCAATCTTAGACACACATTCAATAAGTTTAACCAATGACCACTTACCCAATTTCCCCTTATCACACTCCTTTCTTTGGCTCAACTTCCACATGTAGAAGATTCTCGGGCCTTGAGCCTAAAATTTGTTTTACTGTTGATTCTAATATAGAACTTGCATGCCCCATAACAGTTGTTAGTCCCCAATCTTCTATACCAATCAAATTGATCTCCAATCAACAAGTCCCCAATCAACTTGCCCATAAGAATGGTCCCCACACAGTTTCAAGATATAATACAATTAACTATGGTAATTCACAATGTAACCATACATGTTCAACAAATAGTCTAGAAGCTTAATGTCTACCCATTTTTTAGAAGGAAGTTGTATCACCATTTTTGTTGAACTTGTCAACTATTGCATATAGATAGTCACTTCTACACCATACCTTTGACAAGCAATCCAAAAATTCCCTTGATATACTATCCCATAAATGGCTTCACACAAGCAACAACATACATGCCTAATTTACGACTTCTCGGCTTATTGATGCTACAAAATGAGCACCCTCTAGCAAATTGTTGAAAAATATTCTACATCTTCACCTTATATCATTGCGAATGAATACGTCTTAAAAATCAAGTGTCCTTCTACCTTAGACAAATGATCTTTGCACATCTACTTCACCTTCATATCTTCTACCAATATAAATAGTTTGTCTACACTAAATTGACACCAACCCGGTAATCATCATACTCTTCTCGGCACAATGCTAAAGATTTGCACTACAATAGCTTCAATAAGATGAAGTGGAATACACTCTGGCATATTATTAATTCAACTCCTCGCACAAATTTGGCACAAGATGCTTTACCGCTTAAATTATTGTAGTCTTCATAGGACATGTCCACACTTTATTGTTTGCCCATTGCTTGTACTTGATCACTAGATTAAATTGATGCAAGAATGCCATCCATTTGAAGTGTCGGCTCTACTGCAATTTAATTTAAGTTTGTACAAACAATATAGGGAATCTCCTTTCCAAAAAGATAATGCAATGAATGTTTCACTGTATAAAATGGAGCATACAACTCCTTATCGTATGTTGTATGTTTGTAGATTATGGAGGTCCATTGTTGGTGTTGGACAAATCCTTTACTTCAATGTTTGGAAAGCAATTTGCAAATACCTCTCATAACAAAACATGCCTCATTTTCAGATGGTGTTCAACAATGTTGTATTCTATAAAAGCTAATTGATAAACTTAGAAAGATGCTAAGCTGCTATTGTGAAGCTTTGCACCTTTGTCAAATTAGTCATTCTAAGCCGCATCCCTATGGCACAAATTTTGGTAGGATCTATTTTTTGTTCTCTGCCACCAACTACAAATCCTAATACAAGTGATTTGTGCACAAATCCCTTGATGATAAACCAAGGGGAACAAGTGCAAGGTAAATATGATCTAAAATTAAAAGACTAACTGGATTAGTTCACAAAATCAGGGGTACGATTGAATCTGTTTTTAACAGGATGGCTTACTCTACTAGTTTACAACACCATTATGGCTACGCCAAGGTCAATTTAGGTTTGTAAGTCTCGTTAAAATGTTGTATTTAATGTTAGGTATAGGTTTAGCCTTTTAGGCAATTTTTGAAGAATATAGTTTTGGTTATGGAAAAGACAACAAGTCTTAGATTTAAGTTGTTTTTGGATGTCAACGAGTATAGAACTACATAGGTTCCTATGTTTAAAATTAAGTCTTGTTAAGTTTTGAAAGATACAAATGGAAGTGAAAATCATTTTAAAGAGTGTAATCTAGTTACGGAAAAATCCAATAGTTTACGAAGTTTACAAAGATGTGCGTCCAAAACCCACAATATTAACAAAGTATAACAGTCACTAGCCAAAGACCAGTTGAAAAACCAAAATAATAATACCATGCAAAGCTTAAACACCCACCATGAAAAGTTCAAGACACTTTATGTTTGATCAAAACAGAGACAACGATGACTAAGCAACTAAAAGGTCAATCCATGGGGCTATTATTGACCCCACTAACACAATTTAACAAGAATTACAAAAAATAAAGGGTTATTACTGACCCCAAACAAAGCTACAAGCCAGCTCTCATTTCTATTCTCTATATTCATGCTTGAGTTGATTCTAGCCAGCTCTCAATGTAGCCTTCAAGGCTTCCCTCCAATCCTTGAAGTACTTGCTTTTCACCCAAATCACAAGTATATCCCTATTAACATCATTTGTACTATCGTGTTAGCTTCACCAACACGGATCCTATACACCTAGTTCAAAAAATGATAAATTGATGATTGTTCAAAAGTACTTGCAATGCTAAAACAAATATAAAAAAATGCTGAAAATGAAATGTACAGCAAAATGAACATAAAAAAGAAGCAAAAGATGAACACAAGAGACGACCTGGAGAAACCCAGTGTGGGAAAAACTCCAATGGATAGGTAATTGCACCCTTCCACTATGTAATTCAACAATTGTGCAAGTTAATGTCAACCATGGCCTTTATGGACAAAGTTTCACTGCTACACTATCCAAATCTTGCACACAATATTACTTAGCACATCTCAGACACCTCATAGTGATCCAACACAATTGGAACAACCAAACAACAGCTAGTAAACAATGAGATAACATGAACAAGGACCCAGATTTGCAAACTGTAATGTGAATTCAGTTTCTAGACTTCTCATTGACTTTTTTTTAATCTCCTCTATCCTCCACAGAGGTTGTATTTATGCCCTTCCACCTTGGAACCCATTAAAGAACCCAAACGAACCATCCCAAGAAGTGGAAACGTTTGCAACCGTTCCCATTCCCACAGTTTGGCCGAAGGCAAAGCTGTCGCTTTATATAGCCTACAGACACCAGCTATTATGCAACCACCACTTGCAAATACCGATGGTTTCGTCATCCTCTACAATACCCTCAATTTCAAAAGTTGCAAGTTGTTGACTTCATCAATACAAGATATAATGTGAATTCAGTTTCAAGACTTCTCATTGACTTTTTTTTAATCTCCTCTACCCTCCATAGAGGTTGTATTTATGCCCTTCCACCTTGGAACCCACTAAAGAACCCAAACGAACCATCCCAAGAAGTGGAAACGTTTGCAACCGTTCCCATTCCCACGGTTTGACCAAAGGCAAAGTTTTCGCTTTATATAGCCTACAGACACTAGCGGTTACGCAACCACCCCTTGCAAATACCGATGGTTTCGTCATCCTTGACAAAACCCTCAACTTCAAAAGTTGCAAGTTGTTGACTTCATCAATACAATAATGCTCGGACCATCCCAACACTAATTCTACCACTGCAAATTAACTAAACAGTTCACTCTACATGAACAAACTTGAAGAAGTGTTTTACATACATGAATTACATAATTGAGTATAGTGGAAATGAACTAGAAAAAATGTCTAATAAACTAGATCCATATTTCAATCATGCCTCCCCAATTTGAGGCTTTTAAGTCCCTAAAAGCTTCAGTAACTCTATAAGTGAGAAAATATTTTCACCACATCTTCCCTAGAATACCATTTGGCCTTATCTAGTCACTGACCTTTTTACCCAACCAGCTAATACACTTGCACTCCTCTTCATATTGTCCTCTCTTGTAGCACAACATCTTCCTCCAATTCCAACTAACTATCAGGAGCAAAGTCTTCAATTGAAGGTAATAACAACCCTTCATCTTCATTGTTTAACATAGAAGGCTCAAAGATACATAAGTTCTCAACATTCACAATGGAATAAATCTTCATATAAGAAGACAAATCAAGTCTAAATGCATTCTTGCTCACTTGTTCCATAATTTCAAATGGAACATACCTAAGAGGCCTAAGCCTCTTAGTCCTACTTTAAAGTCTCTCTCTACTCAAGTACAACCATACCTTGTCTCCAACAAGGAAACTATGCTCAATCATATGTTGATCATGCCTTGCTTTGTACTTCGCTTGTGACTCCTTAATCCTCTCTTGCATTTGGAGGTTTATTTGTTGAATCTTCTCAACAAACTTGTCAGCGTTGTGGAGCTCTTGATCCACTTTCTCATTTCCTTTGTATGGTTGTCTCAAAACAACATCAAATGCACATGGAGGTAAATAGCCAAAACAAGTTTCAAAAGGAGTTTTGCTAGTAGAAGAATGCACTACCCTTATATAGGAATGTTGGATATACACCAAATTTTAATCCCAAGTCTTAGGATGCTTCCTATTGTACCCTATCAAGAGTTGTACCAATGTTTTGTTCACAACTTTTGTCTATTAATCGATTTGTGGGTGAAAAGCAATAGACCATTTCAGCTTTGCATCTATCTTCTCCCACAATGTGACCCAAAACTTGCCAACAAATCTCGAGTCCTCATCTAAAACAATAGAACTAGGCAAACCAAAATGAACCCATATATTAGTAAAAAACAACTCAACAACATCACTACTTCTGAGGGTCTTCTTAAAAAGAATAAGAATGTACATCTTACTAAACAAGTCCACAACCACAAAGAGAGTCATGTCCCTTGACATAGGCAACCCGCCTACAAAATCCACGAAAATACTCTCTCATGGCCTAGAAGGAACCAATAATGCAATATACAAACCTAATTACATGTTACTAGGTTTGCTTGTACTACATAACACACATCCTCTTATGAAATTAGCAACATCAAACTACATAGTAGCCTAATAAACATACCTCTACGAATGTTCAACAGTCTTTGTAACACTGAAATGTCTTGCAACTCTTGACATATATGCTTCCCTCATCAGTTGAACTCTTCCCTCTTTAGGCACACAAAGCTTATCCAACTTGTAGATCAACCCATCTTAAAGGTAATAAACCCCCCTTGGGCTCAAATCCTACACCTTGGGACCTATTTGCTTTAATATATGGCTCTCCAAAATCTGCATCAAGCTCATATCCTTCTACATAAGACACACACATAAAAGGCTCAAAAAGAGTTATGGTGTCCATAAAGCAAAAGAGGTCTAAATAACATATCAGTTAGTTTGTTAGTCACGAACTTTCTTATTTTTTGTAGTCAAATGAAATTGTTGGAAAAACCTCATCCATCTATAGTGTCTAGCTTGCTAAAGTTTGTTTTGTGCTTGCAAATATTATAGAGGTAGGTAACCTGTGTAGACAATAGTTTTTTTACCCATAAGATAATCTTTCCATTTCTTGACCGATGGAACAAGAGCATATAATACCTTATCATATGTAAATTATTCATAATTGCACCATGAAATAACTCTGAATGGTAACATACAGGCATACCTCCTTGTAGGAGGGCAACCACCATAGCATAACTACTAGCATTTGTTTCCACAGACAGCTGCACATTAGGCAAAGCTAATACCGGAGCATGGCTAATATTGTATTTGATATCCCAAATAAAAGCCATAGCATTTGTTATAATGGCATGCAAAGGTGCGGCTATGGAAGAAGCATTCTTGATAAACTTCCTCAAATACTGAACTGCACCAACAAAACGCCTTGTTTTGATCACAGTGAAAAGCTTTGACCAATTCATGATGGCCTCTTCTTTGTCGAATTAATCCTCAATTCCCCATCTCCAACCACATGCCCCAAGTAGACAATTGATTGTTGAGCAAACTCACATTTATTCTTATTCAACACTAGCTTGTTCTCCTTCAAAACTTGCAAAACTTGTTTCAAATGATCAACATGCTCATCAAAGTTCTACTGAAAACAAAAATACCATCCAAATACACAATGACAAATGAATCAATAAATAGCCTCATTACTTCATTCATCAACCGCATGAAGGTCATTGGTGCATTGCATAGCCCAAAAGGTAGAACCAACCATTCATACAACCCTTGCCTTGTCTTGAATGTTTTCTTCCAAATGTCCTCTTCCTTAATTCTCACATGGCAATACCCAAAATTCAAATCACGCTTGGTAAAATACATGACATGTTAAAGTTGATCTAGAAGATCATCAATTTGTGGAAGAGCATACCTATACTTGATGGTTATTTTGTTAAGTGCTCTATAATCAACACACATTCTTTATGAACGATCTTTTTAGGTACTAAAACAATAGGAGAACCACATGGATAAGTACTAGGACAAATTACACCTAGCTTAATTAAAGATTGTAACTGTTGTTTTACCTCACTGGCATCCTTTAAGGGCCGCCTATACAACCTGAGATTTGAAAGCAGACTATCCAATAACTAAATTTCGTGCTCTATAGGCCTTACTAGTGGCAACCTCATGGGCTCATGAAAGACTTTTCTTAACTATTGCACCAACTCTCCCATACGCATTTGCTCTTTGTTAGTAAACATGCTACAAGAAGTTTTATGTGCAGCCACTTTTTTATCTTGAATATCTCTCAAAAATGTAAAGCAAACTTCCCACTTGCATTAATAAGCCTTTTAGCTTGAGAGGCACTCACCAAAGAAAATTTAGAATCACCTTTGTAGACTGAAATGATACAGCTCTTGCCATTCTTTACCAAATGATATTGATTGGCTGTCCTCATGAAGATAGCATCCTAGCTATACAAATAAGGGCTGCCAAACACTACACACCACACATCAAGAGGCACAACATCCACTATAACTTCATCAATGAAAAGTGTATTAATGCCAAATTAATTTTACATTGCTTGGTCACCTTGATGTCTACACCTTTCTTCACCCAACCCAAAGCGTATGGGCTTGGATGAATGTAATTCTCTATCTTCAATTTGTCTACTAACTCCTTGCTTATCAAATTTGCCTGTGAACAAGTATCAAAAAGAGCATCCACTTTTGTTTTCTTCATCTGGATTTTAATATGGAAAAACTTAGAAACTTCACTCTCTTAAGCACTACTACTACCCAAACATACCTCTTTATTGACAAAGGTACAACATAAAGTCTCCTCCACATCGAAGTGGCAACCAATGTCTTCACCTATGAGAAAGTGCATAGTCGCTGCCTTCTTAAATGGGATTCAATTTTGGATGTAGGCTTCCAACAATTTTCCTCAAAATGAGTATCAACATCACAATGCCCACAATGCCTTTTAGTACCCTTCTTAGAAACGAAAGTAGCATTACACTTACCTTTTCCTTTACCTTTATCCTTATGCTTAGAACCATCTTGTTGCTTTGGAGTGCTTTGAGAGGTAGATGAAGCCTTCTTCTAGTCCATCTCTAGTAGTCAGCTTGAGAACAAGCCTCATCTGCATCTGTAAGCTTGGCCAAGAGGACAAATCTCCTCAAATGGCTATGGAATCCACCAACATACTTCATCAAAATGTCATGGTCCACTATATCTTTGCCCATTTTGACATTTTTCTTGCAGAAATCTCTCATATACTCTTGCATGCTCTGGCCTTGCTTTTGCATAAGATATCAATAATACATGGACCTCTCTTCCACATGACAAATAGGATAAAAATGCTTCTTGAATAGCATTTTAAAATAACCCCACTTAATAAGAGGAGGAAGTTGCTTAACAACCAAGGTATGAACATAACTCTCAAACCAAGTTAAAACATAATTGGTAATTTACCCTTGCAACAGAAATTTGTTGGCTCTCGTTAATCTAATGCAAACTGAAATATACCTCTAGTTGGGCTAGCCAATGATCTAGCCTCTCCGCATTCATATCTTCGTCATATGGTTCAATCTCTATCTTTGCCTCGACCTTGAATGGAGACAAAGCTTGGTTGGCACGAGGCTATTCTTCCACCTTCTCATGCTCAACAACGTCCTTATTTGTTTTCCGCACCTCTGTAGAAACACCAAGCTTCTCCATGAGAATCCTCATGGACTCCAACTAGTCAAGCTTGCTCATAGAAAGAGAGATGCTAGCCACTCCTTCAAGCTTGTGAAATCGTTCTTCTATTGTACAAGCATCTTCTTCATTAGAATGAACCATACTTTTGATCTCTTGCTTCCACTTCCTTGTGGAAATGTCTTCTTCAAAGGGAACTAGGATACCTTGACCACTAGCACTACTTGCTCTAGTGACAAGCATATACTGCAATGTAAACACAAATACAAAACCACACAAACTGACTAAAAATGATACTAAACCAGCTCTGATATCAATATGATCGGTAAACTAAGTGGATATTCCACTCTAAGCTTCACCAACATGGATCCTATACTCCTAGCTCAACAAATGATTGATTTATGACTATTCTAGAGTACTTGCAATGCTAAAATAGAGATAAACAAGTGCTGAAAATGAAATGTACAGCAAAATGAACATAAGAAAATAGCATAAACTGAGACAAAACATAATATGAATACAAGAGACGACCTAGAGAAACCCGATGTGGGAAAAACTCCAGTGGGTGAAGCAATTGCACTCCCCTTCCACTATGTAATTGAACAATAGTACAAGTTATTGCCAACCATGGCCTTCATGGACAAAGTTTTTACTATCACACTATGCAAAGCTTACACACAAGACTACTTTGCACTTCTCAAACACCTCATAGTGATCCAACACAACTGGAACAACCAAACAGCAGCTAGGAAACAATGAGACAACATGAACAAGGACCCAAAGTTGCAAACTACAATGTGAATATAGCTTCAAGACTTCTCATTGACTTGTTTTTTATGTCCTTTGCCTTCCACAAAGCTTGTATATGCGCTTCCACCTTGGAACCTGCCAAGGAACCAAAATTAGTCATCGCCAAGTAGAAATGTTTGCGACCGTTCCCATTCGCGTGCTTTGGCCGGTGGCGAAACAGACATTTTATGCAATCCACCGGTTTTTAAAACCACCAAAGCAATTACGCAACCAACGCATGTAGACGCTGGCAGTTACACAACTGCCACCTACAAATATCGGCAGTTTCATCATTCTTGACAAAACCCTCGGTTTCAAAGGCTGCAAGCAACATGCTGACTTCATCAATACAAGAATGCTCGAACCATCCCAACACTGATTTTTCCACTGCAACTTAACTAAACAATTCACTTTACATGAACAAACTTGAAGAAGTGTCTTATATAGTGATTACATAATTGAGTATAAAGGAAATGAACTAGACGATATGTCTAGTAAACAAGTTCCATATTTTGGATCATATGCCCTTTAGTTCTTGTTGATAAGAGAGAGGTTGTATAGGTAAAAGCTCACTTTACCTACTTCCAAATGCCTTCAATTATAATTCTTGTTTAATATCTTCCCAGCCAAAGTTTAGGACACAAGGATTCCTATCAAATTAATTGCTCCACTTACAAAAGTTTTTCACCGTTATCTTTGATGCTTTTGCTAGCCCCTTCGTCTACTAGTATGATGAGATTCTTTGCGACGTGAAATAAATTTCTTTAAATAATTGCACCACCTTTTTTGACATAGTTTACTAATTCTTAGTGAATTGGCTAAATTGGCTTTTTCATTATCATTCCTTATAAATTATAATTACCTTGAGTCTCTTAAACACCACAAATCGTGTATACACACTTCAATTGCCATTTAAAAACTCCTCGGTGATGCAAATAGTTTTTCCATGTCTATTTGTTCAGATTGATCTACCAAGCCCTTGAAAATCCACCCATGCCAACTCTCTTTGTTTTAGCTTTAGCTGCCCCAAAAAAGAATTGTGTGCTAGTGCCAAGGAAATTTATTTGCTATTAACTCATTCATTATAAAACGTGAAATGAATTTCATCAAATAATTTAATCGCCTTTTTGACAATATTTATTAATCTATTAATGAGTTTGGCTAAATAGGATTTTCCGCATATCATTATGTATCATTACTTTAAGATCCCCTGCACTCCATATCTTATTTATACACAATTCAATTGTCATTTTTCAAATCCCTCATTGATGCCAAGCACTTTTGCCATGCATTTTGTTCATTCCAATCACCGCAAAACAACTACGCACCATATTGATATACCAAGTCCCTAACAAGCCAACTACCCTAGATCTCCATGAATTACATTTAGTTGCCCCATGAAAGAATAGAGTGATAATGTGAAAGAAACATTTCCGCTATTTCTAATCATTAGGACACCCCCCTTCCCTTTTTCTTAAAGACTACATTTGTAGAGGCAACCAAGTTCATCTTTTAATAGTGCTTCAAATTCCTTTACTTTTTCGATTGAGGCTTCAACTCATTACCTAATAAATACCTTATCTTGCTTCTTAAAGAGAAACAAGTTGATTTCCTTCAAAATAACTCTTGTTTAAGGCATCCCAGATTCTCCAAACAATTATCTGGGAATTAGCTGCCAACTGCCACCTATAATTCACCTGAAAAGTCTATGCATTCAAGGACCAAAGTCTAGACCTCCAGTGCTATATGAATCAATAAAAGGTGGTGCACTGAAATGCCTTCAGCTACATAATACATGGCAGACCTAGAGGAGTCTTGAATTTGGCATTTCTTGATATATTCTATTATTAAAGGTGTTTTGTGGGTCACTAACTAAAAGAAAATGTTTTTTGGAATAAAATATAGAAACCAAGGGATATTCTAAATTTTAATAATCTAATTGACTTTGGCTTGCAGTTTGAGAGATAAGAGTCGTTGATATCATTCCTTTACAGTGACTCCCCAGATATCCCTGCAAGCACCAAATGAGAGTGTCTTCATCTAGTTTATCTTGATTCCATTAAACAATATTGTCCGTCACATTCTCATAATCTCCTATTAAGAAGGTAAGATAGCTATTATGGTAATTTGCATGTGCTCAATTTGAAGTCAAAAATTACTCCCTATATTGTCTCACATATTAGGAAGTCAAACTTTAATTTTGTTCCTCTGTTTTGACCATCCTCTGATTCTGTCAATGGAGTCCCTTTCCCAAGACGGGGTTCCCAACACAGAGTCTTTCCATGAGTCATTTTTGCTCCAACTCATTAAGTTCCAGGAAAACCAATTTCTTATCAGAGGCAGTTCTATTAGTATTCTTTTTACAGGTATGATGAGATAAGAGCAGGGATAGCAAGCTATACTTTAACACATCCCTCACAGTAGTTGGCCAGCAGAGCTTCAATTCGAATGGAAAAGTAGCATAGAAACTTGTTTTCAAAGTTTCCTAGCCTCTGGGGCAGTGATATCTGTTGCATCCCATGAACCTTGACAACATTAGATAAGCAGCTAAGCTATAACCATTGCAATGTATATGCAAGAGCTTCCCAATGCTATAAAAGAAGCTTACATTTGGACGTTAAATATTCTGTGGACCCAATAAGCTACGCTATGGTGCCATTGTAAAAATCTAAAACCTTCATGAAAACCTAAGAGGAAAATGAAATTAAAGATAAAACCATGAAACGAGGATTGGACCATCAAAACCTAAGATTCGACATGGTGGTGTAAGATATGCCTATGTTTGGTAAATACTATGAGAAAATGAAGACATGTTAAGATCTCCTAAAACTTGCCACTGAGTCTAATCTTATCGGCTGACCTGGAACTGCTTCATCTGCGTCCAACTAGAGCCAACCCAGCTCTGTCAAGTTCAAAATGAGACATGCAAATGAATCAGTAAAATTTCCATAACCATTTTCCATGTTTTCTGAGTAGAGAAAATGTGCCCTAAGCTAGAAAAAATACAGCACAGCTTACTACACAAATATGAAATTATTTTTACGCGCAATTTTTTGAGCTTTTGGCTACACTTTTAACCCATTTACATTGGATAAAAGAAGATTTAATGAAATTGAAATTTTAGATATCATAATTTTTTGGTGAGACTGACCTGGGCTATGGAGAAGGAGATTGCGTTGCTAATATTTTAGCCGTATTAATGATGTGTGAAATTTTATATGATGAAAACATAAACCCTAGATGCAGATGATGTATAATTTGTTTGCGAATGATTGAATAAAAATAAATAAAGAAAAAGAGAGGGGTACCTCTCAGCAAGTTGGAGGCCGACCTGGTAACCAATGGCTTCGATCCGCCTTGCGGCGAGCTCTTGCTTATTGGCATAAAACCTCCCACAGTAGGCAGCCACCATCTCCACTGTGATACTTTCCACACAGCTCTCCGACACTTCCCTCACCATCGTTGCCCTTCTTCTTCACGCTCCGGTCTTCATCCCCACAAAGCCGATATCGAGGGGCCGATGTGGAGGGGTTTGTAAGAGTGATCCACATAAAAAATTGCCCTACCTTGTTTTATTTATATGTTATGGACATTTATTATTAGTACTTGGGTTCTTTGAGCATGTGATAATAATAATAATAATAATAATAAAAATTTTAACGTCCACGAGACTAAAAATAGTCTATGGGACGGCAAGACAACTCAAGCAGATTTAAGTAGCACTGTTCGCTTCTTGTGTAGGTTGATGATGAGCCCCCCTAATTGCTCAATGTGCTCTTCGTTGAATAGGTTATGCCAAGAACTGTCACATATAGTATCCGCAAATTTATCTCTGCTATCTTTGTAGGCCTCACATTCTAGAATAAAGCGCTGTTCAGTTTCCACTTTTCCAGAATTGCAAAATCTGCAAATTCTCTCTTCCCAAGCCTCCTTTGGCCTCTTCCAACGCCCGGTCTCACAACGAAGTTGGTGAGAGTTGGTTCTCAGCTGAGCAATAAGAATTTTAGCCCTCCAAGAAATGTTGGCTCCTATGTACACTTTTTGGAGTTGATCACAAGTGGGGTTGAACTCATTTATATAATATAGTTTCTTCCTCCCGATCTCGCTTCCCCAATTTCTCTTGAAAAAAATTTCTCCATAACAAAGACTTTTATTTCTTTATTATTTGTGGGACACATATTGAATTGAATATTCCATTTACTCATCCATGTGATATTTTGTTGCATCCATGTCCTTTTTCGCTTACATAGTGTATCACTAAAAACAACTTTAGGCCATCTATCCTCTTTCATTTTTTCGATTCTTTTTAAATAGCTTAAAAGGCGAACCATAGCAAGTGCCTCGATAGGAACAGCTCCCATTTCACTTAGCATGATGTCATATGGAACCGTGCTTTTGATTTTAATCTTGCTTGTAATCAAGCGCTTTTGGATTCCTTCAATTTGTTTCCATTGTGTTATAGTAGTACTGCTGGCCCATAATTCACACCTGTAAAGAACAACTGGCTGCACAAGAAGACCGAACAAGGTTTGAATAGTTTTCCAATCCCACAACTCCGCTTCACGGCACTTATTCTGAAGAGCATAGAAAGCCTTCCACCCACCTAGTGTCCTTTTATACCTGCAGCTAGACCAGCTTAGCTTTTTGTTGAAATCGATGCCAAGATATTTATAATCCGCAACCTCTTCGAGAAGACTTCCATTGTAATAAAATTCATGTTGATGTTGTTTTTTATTATTAGAGAAAATCATAACCTTAGTCTTGCTGATATTGACCTGCATCCCCACCATTCTGCAAAAGCGCTCAAGAGAAGATAGATGGTCTTGCAAACCACAGGGAGATTTGGTAATTAAAATGAGATCGTCCGCATATAAGAGCAACTTTATAACAAATTCACCTAGCTGAATGCCTTCGCCCTTTTGTATGTTTAACCACTCTTCCATTTTATCAATATATAAACCAAATAAAGTAGGAGACAAAGGGCAACCCTGTTTGACCCCGATATCGCTCCTGAAACATTCTGAAATGCCCTCTGACGTTCTGATTTTCACTTTCACCTCTTCGTACATCCTATGAACAGCAGCTCTGAGATGCCTAGGAATCCCCAATTCTTCCATCCTAAACCAAAGCTTGTCTCTCGGAACGGTATCAAAAGCCTTTTTGAAGTCAACAAAGCAACAAAAAACCTCTTCCTTTTTCTCCCACTCTTTTTCAATAATGTGTCTCAGAGTGACACAGTGATCCACTGTCGAGTGCTTTGGCCTAAAACCAGCTTGCCCTTTAGCACGTTTATGGTTTTCTTCTGCCCATTTGCTGATCCTAGTTTCTATCATGCTGCCAAAAAGTTTAGCAAAGAGGGGATTGATCATTATAGTCCTGTAGTTGGAGGGATTGTTAACATCACCACTCTTAAAAAGTGGTATTGCAAGGCTGATTGTCCAATCTTTCGGAAACCCTTCTTGGCAGATTTTGTTGAAGATTTCAGTGATGTACGGTGCAATAGTTTTCATGCCCCACTTCAAATATTTGGCTTGAAGTGCAACAAGATCTTTTGCTTTACCTCCACCCAACTTCTTAATCCCTGTCTCTACCTCTTGCACAGTGAAAATGTTTGTAGTATTGTTGACCAAAGGTGGGTGTCCCACTCCACCCTCTTGTTCATAAAGTTTCTTAGCATATTCAAACCATTGGGTGGCAGTAATATTATTTTCATTTTGCTTTCTCCTTGGTTGGAGTTCTTTCCAGAAACGTTTGGGGTTATTTCTGCCCAAAAAAATTAGCTCCTCTCTCCTTGTGAACATAAAATCAGTTTTTTTCTTCTTTAGGATCTGTTTGTAGGCCTTAATGTCGAGTTTAGTTTTATTCGACTCCCTTAGGTTCCTCCTGGCTCTCTTACATTTCTTGTCAAACCATGCATTGGTTGGAAAACAATTAGTTTCAGATTTTCTATTTTTTGCTCTCTTGCATTTTGAAAGAGCCTCGTGAATCAGATTTGATAAGTCATGACTGTTAACACCATGCTTATACATAGGGTGTCCCATACAAAGTTCCTCAAGAGTAGCTCTAAAAGTGTTACTGTTTTCTGAAGTTAACAAAATTCTGCCCTGAGAAGGTGGGTGTTAAGGGCCTTGGATTTTTGCCCCAAGCCGCCTATCCTTTGCCCAATACAAATTTATGTACAGCGGTCTATGATCTGATTTTAGATCCCAAACGTGCTCTCCAATTTCAACTTCTTTAATATTTTTATACAAATTCTGCGAACAAATTACATAATCTACCACACTTGCCCCGTTGTATGTGTTGCAAGTGAAATTGCCCGACTTAGCCCATCTAGCCAAACCATTACAGATTATTAGATCAAATGTGCCACATAAAGTGATCAATTCTTCCCCAAAATGATTGTAGCCTTTAGCATCTTCGGATATTCTTTTCCATTGCTGATTTCTCTCTTCTGTGAGCCAAATAGGGTTATCATTTACTTCAGAGCTGAAAATACTTGCTTGCCAATTCGCTGTCCTAGCATTGAAATCTCCAACAAGAAGAACATCCCCACGCTGCAAAAAAATAACAACATCTTTCTTTAACGCAGCATAGGGGTCATTGTTGTCTAAGCCACATTTTTTATAAGTTTTAGATACTTGTGGAGCAAAGTAACAGGCTGCGATCCTGAGAAGAGTGTTATTTTCCACGATCTTGAACCATATGAATTGTTTATTAGAATCAATCTTTTCCAACTGAATGGCACGACCTTCTCTTTCTTTTACTAGAACCATTATCCCTCCATGACCTTTACCATTTGCCGCTGCCTCATTCCATACTGCCATCTTCCAGTAGCCTTCAAATAATGGGGTCTTACATCCCTCATGCTCATGTGTCTCTATGAGACAAATAATGTCTTTGCCTTCTGCGATAGGTCCTAACCCAGGCCCACGTCTCCACGGATAACCTCTGCAATTCCAACAAACTAAACTTAAGGACGCCTGAGTTAAGCTTGATTGTTATTTGTTTTGATGTGCAAGGCTCAAAGTTGAGTTTTTATCGGTAAGCGTGATTGTGGATCTTGCGGTATCTCTACATGTTAAGGTGTTTGTTGTCGCACCTTTGTTGCCTTCTTGCTGCCCTTCATTGGAGCGGTGGCCAAAATGAGCAATAATTGCTTTTCCCTTCAACATCCAAGCTCTTTTGCCTTCATTTCTAGCGGTTCTGATTTTTTCCATTTCCATCCTTCTTTCAACTTGCTGTCTCATAGTTAAATCCTCCTCTAAAATGAAGCGAGAACCCCTCAAGAGCTGTTTTTTGTTAAGTAGATTTTGTTTGTCTCTAATGCTAGCCATAACTACCTTGATTGGCCTATTTCTCTCAGCGTGTGGTTTGCCAACCCTCCAAGCTTGGCAGATTTGTCCTTGCCACAACAACACATCTTGTAGGAAATCCCTCGTTAAGTTAAGGGTACGTTCACCTTCCCCATAGTCTTTTATCCCTTTGATAATTATATTGGATGCCCTAAGCTGCCTTTCCTTGACCTCTCCGTCTTGTGTGTTCCCACGAATCTTTGCCTCTTCTCCTGCCATATCAAGGTGTTTGCTGTTTTTGTCCCAAGTTTTGGTGCCTTCTGCAAAACTTCTCCTCTCCTCTTCAACCTCTGCCTTTCCTAGCAAACTAGTGTGAAGAATCGTTTGCTCCTTATTATGAGATGGCTCGGTATTTGCTGTGACCTTGTTTGTCTCCAATGTAACATTCAATTTTTTCCATTCATCCTTCATGTTCTGCCATTCAAACTTCCCAGCTGAAAGTGTTTCTTGCAGCATTGAGATTTGAGCTTTTAAGGTGTTGTTATTGTCTGCAAGAGTTTTATTTGCTGCAATTAGCACCTGTATATTGCGGTAACTTTCTTGCTCCTTAGCCTCTAGGAGCTCCAACCTCCTCTTGGCCCTCAAAAGTTCTTGCACATAAAGATCTGGACACCAAGCGAGAGGTGTGGAGGTAGGGCTGTAACTGACAGAATCACCTAATTTGCTGCTACCATACAACTCATTGTCACCCCTTAAGTGTGGAGGAGGGCACCTTTTGACAACATCTTTTTGTTTCTTCTCTTGTTTATGCAATCTCTGCCCGTGTTTCTGTTTTTCATGTGACCATTTTACGCGAGCAAGTCTACGTTTTAAAATGCCCTTGAACTGTTTAGCATTGACCCAAATATATTTCCCTGTCTTGCCAAGTGATGCCATTTTGACTTGTCTTAGATGGTTAGTTTCAAAATGCACCATAATTTCTTGACCGTTTTTTACCAATGAGATGGTTTGTTTTCCCGTAGTTTGCATATCCACCGTTTGCTTTCTCATTATTTGTGTATCCACGCTTTGTTTTTCCATTGATCAAAAGAGAGAAGGGCGAAAAAATTATATTACCAAAAAAAAAAAAAAAAAAAAAAAAACGAGTGCACCTTGAAACCCCTGCCTGCCACTATCTTGCTCTGGGCTGGGCCCCAGTCTTCGTTTGCCCTATGACAGATGTTGCTAACCTTTACAGACTTCGCTTTTGGGGGACCGCGACGGCTAGGGTTTTTCGCCTGTATTATACGATTTTTCTAAGCCCTGGGAGGCGGTCGACGGGAAGCGGGGCTCGAACCCGGGATCTCTTGTAAAAAGCTCACTGAAACAATTTTTCTACAAAATGCTTTATATCTAAAATAATATTTGCATTCTTTTAGTATGTGGGACCATCTCGTTCTTGAGTATACGTGCATATTTTACTTTTTGTAGAATTTAAATTTATGATTTTTTTTTTTTAAATATATGTTATTCATTATTAGATTAATTCAGGGGTATTAAATGAAGTATTATGTGGGACCAAGAGCTTAAGTACTATATGGGATTAAGAGGAATGAATGAAAGATTTTAATAACATCCATGAGACTAAGTACTATGTGGGACCAAGAGATCCAACAATTGTTTCGTGCTAACACAACCATTAGATATAAGTATTGTCTTGTTAATTTTGTAAAAATTTTAATCCCTTCTTTTCTACTATGGATTTTGATTAGAAAATTAATTTTTTTAATCTTACCACTTCAAACAAGTTAGTTAAGTTATCAACCCTCAAGTTGTCTTTGTACTTGATACGGATGTCACTATACGTTGCACACTCCATAATAAAGTGTCATTTTGTCTTCAATATCCCCATGTTACAAAATAAACATGACATCGTTTCTCATTTTTCCTTGGGCATTATCCATCTATCGGTTGAGTAGTCATCTAACAAATTTATCAATTTTATCTAATATGTGGTTGTTGTATGGTACGAGTATAGTAATTATTCCATCTCAAATTTGAGGAAAGGCATGATGAAAGGATGTTATATTTGTACAAGGGTGACGCTGATTTTACAACATATTTGTTTATTTGTATTTAGTGTTGATGGCACATTTAACACCATTAATGTATGAATAAATGGTAGTACAATATTAGCAATATTAATGTATAAATATATTTTTTTAAATGGAGCATTTCACATAATACTTGTGTAAAAATAGGGTTTCAATCCAAAATATATATGGAAATAAGATAAAATTCGATATAGGAATCAAATTCACGTGATGGCTAATGCTCCTTATAAGTTACAAACCATCTAACAACTCCTTTGATATAATTTCATCAAATTCACTCAACAAATTATACAATTCAATTAGAATTTCATTCACCTTAGTTATGGTCCCAATTTGCATGAGTTTGGGAATAAAAGAAAACATGTCTTCTCCTTTGCCTCCTCCAAGAACTATTTTCAGGAAACTAATAAAACCTTAGAAATGGTGTCTACTTCTTATTTGTCCTTCAATGGGCTCAATGTGAACCTCTTACCATCCTTCACAAGTGTGTAGGTATTTGTTCTACCATCATGCACGACCTTCCTATCAAATTACCTTGGTCTAAACAACAACACATCACACACACACACACACACACACACACACACACACACACACACACACACACACACACACACATGATGTCAAACAAAACTTTGTCTATGTAAGACCCGATCTAAAAATTCAACATTCATTACTTGCTCACTAAAATATGATATCCCTTTTGAAAGAAAGACACCTTATATAGATTGGGATGTACTAATATTTTTTAGCTTAAGCTTTTGTCTCATTAGATACCAAGTTATCCATGTTACCACTATCAAAAATAACCTTACAACACTTACCTCCCAATTTTCACATGGTTTAAAAAAAATTATTTCTTTACACTAGTTCATTCTCCTCCTTGGTTGGTTTTAAAATCACTCTCTTCATCATAAGGGCCTCTCCATGTTTTGGTTCCTTCGTGTTATTTGGGGATGTACTACTTTATTCATCCACTTGTGCAATGTGATTGCTTGCTTTATTTATTATATTATGCCTTGTAGTGCCTTTGGACATCCAAATGCCCTATGCCCAACATCTCCACACTTAAAGCAATTTCCCATTAATCCTCTAACACTTCATCTACCTTAGTATCCTTTTCCTTTTGAAGAATATTGTTTTCATCTTTGTATTTTATGTTGATTTTGAGAAGTGTTAGTTTCTCCTTCATGAGTATGGTGTCCTCTATTGTTGTTTTCATGGTTTCTTCCTCTTGAGAACCTTCCTCTACTTGTTGATGTGTTTGATTGCCTCAATGACACCTTTTCCTCCACATTTAATGCATATTTATAGGCTTCTTCTACTCACTTCAACTTAAATATTTCAATCTCATCTTGTATGAAAATACGAAGACCGTTCACATACCTTAAGATATTATCTTGATCATCTTCAACATGACCAACTCTAATGGTGTTTAGGACTCCTCCTTGTAATCCTACACACTCAGCCAATAATCTGAAGGCAAAAACTAAACTTTCAACATTGCAATCATTCTATCCCAAGTTTTGATCTTGTATTTTCCTCTTCTCTCTCTTTTTAACTACACATGATCCCATGACAAGGATCCATGTCCCTTCGTCTTGGTGCAAGCAAAATTCACTTTTCTTGGGGTTCTCCATTAAATATACTTAAATTGCTTTTATAACTCTGTGATCTAGTCAATAAGATCCTTAGAGCATAAACCTCCTCCATAACTATGGGTGTACAACTTATTCTTATTTTCCATCTCAACAATGGCCTTAAAAATGTATATTTCAGTTCATCTTCTAACTCTTCAACCTTGATGTCTTGGTTTTATCCTTCTTCTTCATCACTTACATCTTCAATGGTAGTTTATCTCCTTTGTGCACTCTCCATAGCATCTAACCTTATTTGGATTCATTTCAACATCTCTACCAAATATATAACTCTAGGTTACTCTTCTTGCTCTTACACGGGGTGCTCCTCTATGTGTCATTTCCATCCCTTGAAATTTTCAACAATAATAATGTAGGACTTTTACACAACCTATAATTGACTCAACTAGTACCTCACACGCTCAACCAAACAAGACACAACCTTGATTTGATACCAATTGATAGAGATGGGAATGAGGGGGTCAAATTAATGATTGTCTTGCACCCCAGCCTAGACAATACACTTACTTTAAAGGGTCACCCTTTAGACACAAAAGACTCAAACTAGAATTAACCACACAACTCTAATTGAATTGTATTACATTATTGTAGGGGTTTAATATTGTTTACCCTAATTATTATTTTTACACAAAATAAGAATTGACAAATTACACTTAATTAGATCTACATGTTTAACCTTGAAAATATAGATTAGGGTTATTTAGGGTTAAAGGGGATAGAAATAAGCTAAGGCACAAGGATGATACATTATCTCTATAATAGACCGATTAGATGGTAAACTCAAATATAACATATGTTGAATTCATTAAACTGAGATAGGCTAAAATAAGTAAGTACACCTATCTTAAATATAGAAACAACAAAGAAGTAATGTAGTTAACTAGTTTTAATACTAACACAATTTTGGATTTAAAAAAGGTAGGAAGCAGACTAGAAGAGGGTTTTGGAATAGTCACCAAATTCTAGATTGAGTACCTCTAGAGCTACAAACACTAGCATCAACCTTGGATGGTTGCATCAATGTTATTGTCTAAACTTGACATAGATGTTCTATATAGAATACCTGCTAAAAAAGGATGAGACCACTTGGATGCTTCTGGGTTTGTCTTCACCTTCCTTTTGGTCCACTAAGATTTGACTCATGAGCTATTGCTCCACATGAAATTGTAAAACCTTATTCTTTATCTTCATAGTGACCCTGAGTCAAAATGGCTTAGTAGGCACACAATGTTGAGTTGACCCCAAAGATCCTTTTGTCAATGAACACTATCTACATAGCTAATACTCTAAAGAGGGCCTTAGACTGATGTAGTTCTCCCCTATGTGTAGGCTTGTGTGTGAATCATGTAATATGTGGAAAGAAAGTAAAATAGTGACTTAGCTTATAACTTGGAAAATTAGGCTCTTAGGCTACTCCTTTAGTACTTCAAACATGTGTATGTGTTATCCCTATGGCTTATATGAAAATATCAGGAAATAGAGAAGCTTTGATTTATCGAGTGCTTGATTGCATGCTTTGATAAGTTACCTTGGGTCTTTCTAGGTGTATGCTAGGTGAAGAAGGAATGAGAGTTGATATTATATTTATATCAATTCCTTTGAAGAAATAACTCACATTAAAACACTTAGATCGACCATTAGGATACACTTCATTTGTAAATTAGACTATTTTAGTCTATTGGACACTTATGTTGAAGCGGGACACCTGCATAGACGCAGGTGTCTATCTGGGATGCTAGTGTCCAAGGAACATGAAAGTATGTATAGGCATAAAAACTTGCAAGGGCATAAGATAAACATGTTTTAAGCATTATAGGCAAGATAACAGGTCTAGGTCATCAACATAAGACTGGTCAGACCAAGAGATAGGCCAAGGGGCACAAGATAGAGTAGATGCGAGATTAATGAAATTAGGAAAGGTCTAGAACTAAGAAGATAGCCAAGGTCTGTGTTTGCCAAGTTTACAAGATTGGGGTGCTATTGTGTACACCCTGTATTGGTCAAGCAACCACACATATCATGTCTTTCCATAGTCCTTTCATAAGAGACTTTGATTACAGAATATAAGTTTTGTTCACATCTTGCCATGTCTTTCATTTTATCAATTTGGGTCTTGTTCTAATCTTGAGTCATCTTTTTACCCATTCCCAGTCACCCTGAGCCTTTCAAATGGTCACTCCACCTCAACTAGGTCAGGTTTCCCATGCTCATTCCATCCCCACTAGTCCCTAGCCTTTAGAATAGGAGTATTCGGATTGGACTACAACTCTAAAACCTAGGGTGTCTAGTTTTTAACGCTTCTGTCCAAAGCCAATTTGAGCCTAAACAATTAATTTCTTCCATTGGATGGGTCTTACCCCTTTTATTTTCTTCGTTCCTAAGTTTTCCAATGTTGACCAAATACAAATAAAGCTCTAAAATTCAAAATAACGAGTCTCCTATATGAAGGACTACACAAGGCATTTTATATCTAGCACTTACTACTTTAGCACATTAGACATAATAAAAACTAGTCAATATATAACTCAACTTCTCTGTATCACATATAGACTTGCATGATTAATCAAGGAAGGGCCTAGGAAAAAGTCATTATTGCATCTATCATGTGTGTTGATTATGCACGTTCCCTAAGGGAGAACTAAATTTGATCTAAGACCCTAGCTTGAGGGTTAATGTAGGCAGTAGGGGTTCTAAATCGTGTGATCATTCTTCCCCTAACCCAATTTTTCCCCTTTTTGCTTTTGATGTAGTCATTGTTTGCATGTGTGTAGATGGATACAGGCATTGAAGACTAAAATGAGCCTACAACAAGCTATATTAACTTTCAACCCCTAAAATTTGGTACACAGGCTCACACTAACTTGTTGAACAAAACCCATAAAGCTTAGATCCTGAGGACAATAGTGTCAGGAGGGACTATAGCATTGGACACCAGGGTGTCCTGTTTCGATGCTTCTGTCCAATCAAAAAATGGAAGCCAAGGTCAAATTCTTGATAATGTCTCAATCCTGATTTTTAATTACCAACTTTGGAATCATTCATTTTAACCTAATTTAAGATAAGTTTATTATTCTTTCTCTTACAAAATAACCTGTTTAAAATCTATATTTTTTCCTATTAAACTAGATTTTTCCTATTATTCCAAACCCTTGTTATTTAGGATCGAAATACTAGATTCCCAAAAATAATAAAACATTTGGTGAACCTAACTTACTTCGAACAAACTTAAAAACCCTAGCCACACTTAGGGTTTTTCCTTCATATTTTTGTGCAAAAATTTAATCTCAAATTTTTTATTTTTGTATCAATTTTTGTGCATTATTCCTATCCAATTTTTATTTTTAAAATTTAAAATTACTGCATAATTTTCAAAAACTCTAAAACCCTAACTAAAAACCCTAGATTTCAAAACTAGGTCCTTAAACCCCAAGCCTACCTTCCTTGTCAATTTTAGAAAAATATTTTCGAATTTTTATAATTATTTACTTTGTCAAAAATAATTTTAAATTTTCAAAAGTAGTAGTTTTCTTGTGCAAAAATTCAATGTCAATTTTCTAATTTTGTATAAAAAAATTTGTGCATTTATTCTATTCGAATTTATTTTTATAATTTAAAATTATTGCATAATTTTTAAAAATTCTAACACCCTATATTTCCAAACTATGTCCTCAAACCTCAAGTTTTCCACCCTTAAAATTTTTAGAAAAATAATTTGAATTTTTTAAAAATTGTTTGGATTATCAAAAGTAATTTCAAAATTTCGATGATAGTAGTTCTTTGTGCATGTGTTTGCTTCATATTACTTTTCAAAATTCTCTTTGGTGAAATAAATAAAATGACCACAAAGGCAATTCCTCATTCTCATCCCATAGATAAATTTCTAATTTTTTTTTTTTATAATTATGACAATGATTGGACAAAATTGCAAAATTGCACATTAGCTAAGAATGTAGAAAATGATTTTATTTACAGTAAAGATAATGACTATTATTGTAATGAAGGATATGGTGACATACGTAATGATGAGGGTGAAGCACAAATAGATTAATCTTTTTCTCTAAAGCCCATTTTTTTAATTCTTTCTTATAAAGAAAATAATTTTGATAAATGGGAAAGATACTTCTCACCTCATTCTCCTATGCACAAAGCACCAAAGGAACAAATTAGTCATGCACTTCCAAGTGAGCCTCTTATTGGTGATAATTTGCTTCCATGTGAACCTAATATCTCTCTCTCTTTTGCTATTTCAATGTTCAAATTACAATAATATAAACGTAATAGAATTAATTACTAATGCATAGTTCAAATGATACATCTCATGTTCTTAATGCTACTTTATCAAAAGAATGTTCAAATGAAAAATCTCCTTCTCTTACTTGTCATATTGCACATGAAAATAATGCATGTCTTTCATCCATGGATAACATAAATGCATATGATATTCCAATTTCAAATGATAATTTATTGCATATTAGAAAAGAATTAAATTCTTCTCTTACACATCTCCTAAGCAATGATGGAAGTGATAATGAATATGATAGTGAGCATGCCAATGAATATGAAAATGAAAGTGACTATGAACAATATTACATATATGATAATGATGATGATAATTATGCACATAGTGAAGAAGAATATGCATGTCATGTTTCTATCTCCTTCTCTCACTCCTCTCAAGCATAATGCACTTCCAAATGTTATTTATACTTCTATGAATGATTCTATTTCAAATAATGCACATGTTAGTGCTGATAACACATCTTCTATTCAATTAGAATGTGATTCACTAAAACATAAAGATACCAATGAATATCCCAAGTCAACCCTCACTATAGTAGAATCCAGTTCTCACTCTTCACCTAAAGAGAATGGTAGCACACATCCCTCTAGTAAAGTTACCATTACTTCCAAGGTTCAAGTGAGCACATCCCCTTTTTATGATCTAATTACTAAATGTAGCATTCCCATTGTTAAAATTAACAATCAAATTCAATGATTAAATGAACCACTTAAAGATACTAATGTACCATCCCAAGAGATCATCTCCTTGATGCATGTAGTTGGTGAATTGTAACACCAAGTACATCTCCTTACCTTAAAAAACAAAGCTTACAAGTATTGGATGGATGCCAATGATCAACATGGTAACCCTATTCTGAAGACATTCATAAAAGTTTTAATGCCTAAGCATTTCCAGATACCATCATTACCTTACTTTGATGGAACTGGAGATGCATTTGTACACCTTTGGGCCTTTCGAAAGGCTTTGTCATCTCAAGCAAGCCCGTTAATTCTACTCAAGTTATTCCAGTAGACATTAGTGGGGGAAGCACATAATTGGTTCTTTCATCTGCTACCCATTGGTTTATTATACACATATGATGACTAAGAGGAGGAATTTCTTAGATATTACATCGTAAACACAGGCCCTTGTGTTACATATGAGAAACTTGCCACACTACATTAGAATTCTTCAGAGCCAATTAGTGAGTATATCTTAAGATTCAAGGCTCACATGTTAAGATTGATATATAAACTAATAGATATAGATATTCAGCATATCTTTATTAAGGGGCTTCGTCAACCTCTCTTCGAACATCTACTATATCAGATAGAGTCTTCTTTCAGACACTTATGTTATACAGTTTTATCTTTGAAAAAGAAATTGGGATTGATTGAGGCAGATTCAGTTGATTGGATCACTCTAGATTTCATAGTAACATCTTTAGCTACAAATTTTAACACTCAACATCCACCATGTCCTAAACAAGATAGGAGACCACAACCAGAAAAGCAACTAGTCGAGAACAAAGAGCCAGTTTCCAGAGAATAACCTATAGTATGCATTACAAAAAATAACAACAAGGTACCACTATAATTTGATTCAGATTAGGATTTCCCATTTGCCATACTATTAGCACTACTAGATAGGAGGTTGTTCACACTGCCTTCTACTCATCAACGAGATCCACATCTCTTACATAGACATCCACATTAGTCCTTTTGTAACTATCATCGTATTCATATACACAAAGATAATGATTATTATGGACTCAAGGATTGCATTACCAAATGTGTTGATAATGGCATCATAGGATTCACACAAGGGGCATCAAGATCTCCATCATGGAAATTTATACCTCATTCCTCCATGATTGAGTCATGCTAGGACATTCCTTTATAGGAATCATCAGTCACTCATCATGAGCGCAATGTAGGTTTTAGGATAAAATCTCATAGGATATCTCATATTCTACCATCTCAAAAGGTTTGGAAACTAGTATAGTGAGAATAACCTACATATAGCACCGTAGTTCGAGGAATACATAGTATAGTTCCATATACATATCCAATAGAGTCACAGGTATCATAGTAGAGTCCTACTCATGGGAAATATTCACTATGGGCAGATTTATCATGTCCTATCTCACGTAGCAATCCACTATGGTTAAGATTAAATGACCCCACGTCATAGAGTACTGCTCATGAGAAATATTCATTATGGCCATATTTATTGGGTCTTATCTCATGTAACAATCTATTATGATTAAGATTAAAGGAGCACTCATCATAGGTTTTAGCTCCATCTTGATATATTACTCAGTCGTATACATCACATTAAAGGCCATAGGGTATTCGATTATAGATAAATGAGCCTTCTTCATAGCACATAGTTTCAGCTGGATGACCAATAAAGTTAAATTTTATAAAATCTTCACACATAGCTGCAGTTAACACACGACAGACAATATCAGATATAGAACACATTCTTACATATCATGAGTAGTATGAGCACTTGTTCAGTTGGTTAACGGGGTTCAAATAGTGATACAACATAGAATAATACAATGTACAGTCATACTGGTTTTAGTTCATAACCTTCACTTAGTAGGGTAATGATGGAGCCAAAGTTATAGCAACCTTTATATTCTTGAGCCACTCTGAGGGAGGTAATACACACATAGTGCTATCTTACATCCCCCTACTAGCGACTAACATTCCTGATTCCAAATAACCATCCTTAACCAAATTAACTTATCCAAATCTAGACCTTACCAATATCCTACTTTTTCCAATTCTAAACCAATTTACTCTACCAAATTAATTTTACAAATTACAAAACCACCAAATTTTTGCTTACATATAATCACAAATCAAACCTAAACAACACATCCAAACATATCATAAACAATCAAATCACATCCCAAATGCTATCTTACTAAACATATCAAAATAATCGAACCACGTATCCCAAGTACTATTTTACCAAGCATATGTAAATTCAAAATCAATACCAGACCAATTACTTCTAATCAACAAATTACACCAAATTTAATAATATATTTCAAATCCCTTAACATAGTATGCATGAGTCAAAACCAAAAACTAGTATCCACACACACACACACACACACACACACACACACACACACAAGTTTTAAATACATATACATTATATCAAATACAATCAATCATGAATGGGCATCATGCCCTCACTCTCAGTCTCACTCTTTCCTCTAGTACTAGTCCCATAATCCAGTCTTGCGCTCGACATACCTGCACCTCCTCGAGCTCCTAAATGCCTCTTATGCTGACTATCTTGCTCTAGTAATCAACCATACTCCTCATGCAAGTCCACATACTACCTCTAAAAATTTTTGTTCTCATCTATAATCCACATACTGACTGATCCATAATTAGGAGGAGGCATCATATGCCTATTTTGATCAACCCTCAACTCATCTCTCTCTCTCACTACCTTAACATATGTAGTTATAGCTATAGTAGCCCTATCAAACAAATGAGCATAAATTCTAGATGTAACTATCACTCGCTCTATCAAAACCTCCTCCACAACATCATCAAGAATATGTTGTGTGAGTTCATGAAGTGTAGACTCAATGATGGTCTCCCAGATCCCATCATCCCCACCTCTTGCCCTAGCTTGTGCTTCATCTTAAGCACCGTTTACTCCACTTGCACGTAAAAAGTACAACACTATGTTAGACATACATTTTCAAAACAAGATAAAACATGTGCAAACTCAAACTTGTAAACAACTGAAATATAAATGATCCTACATCCCATCATCTAGATCGGAGTAGGCTCCTCATACTCAGTGGCATCCCCTCCACCAACAAGATATAATGGATTCCATCAATGCCTCACCCACCATGTCGTAAATGCCTTTGTACATCCAACATCATCTACATCAAGAATATCTATATCCACATCTCATGCATCCAAAGGTAATGGTGCTAACTCAACCTTAGTATCCCTACCACAAGCTCTTGCTTTCACTAGTACTCATGCACTCCTCATCCGCACCCACACTACTAGGGGCACATCCTGTAATACCCCAAACTACCTAGTCACATGCTCATATTGAAAGCACTCATACACTCTAGGCCAACTATCATGTAACCAACAATTGACCCTAATATAAAGCAATTGCACTCCATCCTTGGACCACTCAGGGAATCCTCTATAGGGCCTCCATATGATATCCTAAGCCACCATTTTGTCTAACATTCATCTATAGCGATCCATCCCAAGAGACATGATAGCCAATTAACTCATTCACTAATCCCCATATGGTTGTGGAGGTGCCCACCTCCCTCTTGGTAATCCCAATGGTCATATAACTACTATGTGCTCATAAGGCCAATAATGCAATAAGGTAGCCACACTTAGACCACCACTGAATGCCGCCTGAGTAAAGCTGTATAGATCTCTATATAAGTCGGTAAGCATAGTCCTACCTCATGAGAACATAGTTTTATACACCTCTACACTACGTACAATCTTATGCATCCTATATGCAATTGATACATCACTCCCATCTACCACAACAAAAGAAGACAACAATACTACTAACCACTTCCACAAATGCAGAACACTCGATCGAACAATAACTGATAGTAGCACATCATTATTACTACCTCTCCTATGTATTCATGAGGGCACACCAACAAAATACAAGGATGCATGATCAATGGCATCTGTACCCATATCATCCTATAAAGTCACATGCTATCCATTAACTGATAAATGCAAAATATGGTACACATCTTCCAGAGTAATAGTCATCTCTCTAGTAAGAAGCCAAAAAGTACAAGTGTCTACATTCCACCTCTCACACAAGGTGGTAATCAAATGCCTATCCCACTACACAGTGCCTAGGTTATACACATGACCTAGCCCTGCCCTATCTATCATAACCCTCTCATAAGCTAATAAAGGCAACAATCTCAGAGTCTCCATCGCCTGGCCTCTATGGAACTCCCTCATCTGTACCTTACCCTATAAAACACCAAAAAAAAACATGAATATCAATCAACCATGCCAAACCAATAACTAATCAAAATGATAATAGCTAAACTAAGAATTAGCCCAGTAAAGCTAGACTCTAGGAAAATAGTGCTAGATACAGGACAACACTGGATAAGAGTGATGCAACCTAGATAATAGCATTGGAGCCTAAATAGTAGTGTTGGAAGAAGGATAGGAGCATTAGATATAGTAAAAATTTCCTAAAAAGCTTCAAAGCAGCTCAAAATCATCAAAAATTTGCTTCTAAATAGGCCTTAATTATGTGTTTTAGCTACTTACCAGGGTAACCTCCCCACCAACATTAATTTGGGTTGCTGATTGCTCAAATCAGGTCATGGTAGGTGCTCATCTCCTCACCATATCTCTTACTCCAGAGCTCTAAATCTCAAACTAGTCAATGCACAAATGAATCAAGAATCAATCCAAAAATTTTATATCAAATGACTTTTAATTCAAAGAAAAATACCATTTTGCCCATAACTTGAACCCCATAGCTCTATTTTATAAACCATTTTATTCCATAGAACTATGACAACAATACCTTCGATATCTAGCAAACCTTAATCTCTTATTATATCATTTGCCTACTATGGCACACACATATCTATACCTATTTCATACATAGACATATAACTTGGTCCTCACCAATCAAATCTCATTCAACTTTCAAATAACTCGATCTAAATAATCAATCAATTTCTGAAATCAATCCAAACTATACCAACCTTGTTCCTAGCATTATGCACTAGTCATCACTTTTGGCTTAACCTCCTCTATTACAAATTTTGTCCCTCTCCTCAAATGGGGAGCATCATTCTTGCTATTCTTATTTCTACACTTACCCAGCACACCTATCCATTATCATAGTTGGATACACCATGGTTCTTACACCTCCAATAGTTAGAATTATTATATTCACCTCATATAGATTGAAATATATAGTGACTCAAACTACATGGGTCACTTAGCATGGTTCTTACACCTCCAATAGTTAAAATTATCAGATTCAGCTTAGATTGGTCAAGATATATAGTGATTCAGATTACATGGGTCATTCAACATTACTCAAGACATTCAGAGGGACATACCTTCAATTTCTAGATACACAGATTACTCAAATACACAGTGGTTCAGATCATATGGATTCATAGTGACTTTGATATAGATTTAGATCAGATAGCAAATTATAGGCATAGTGCAGAGCACATTATTTTGATCTATACTTTTTTCACATGGGACATGACACGATAGTTCATTTCACATGTGGTTATATAGATTACCATATTATACAAATACATCATTCATATACCAGATTTGGGGGCATGACACAAATGTTCATGTTCTTCATAATCCAAGATTATACATATAAGAATGACAAAACATGTTATTTTCATCTTACACATTTACTAGAGTTTTCAGATTACACCCAAGCATACCGAGGTTGTCACCATGTTGGACCGTATGATTAGCTATAGTGATTGGTCCATAACATTACCTAGACCTAGGAGTTTGTGCAAGATAGAGGATAGACATTAGTTTTGGACCTTCAAACACTTCTTAGTTCTAGTTAAGATTATTCAAAGTGGGGGCATGACATATTTTGCTCTTCACAACATACAGATTCTATACACACATTCTAGATTACATGAGTTTTTGTGGGACAGAGGGTAGACATTGGTTTTGGGCCTTTCAACGTTTCTCATTTCTAGTCAAATTCAATATAGGGGGCATCCACTTCAGGGATTCAACCTTTCTCTAGGCACTATTCAGATTCAATATAGGGGGCATCCATTTCAGGGATTCCTTATACTTCCAAGCACTATTTAGTTCTCCATCAACTTCCTTGGGCAAGAAGTTGGACCCTTTTTCAGCACACTTATCTTCATGTAGGTAAGTTTAGGTACGCATCTTCTTTTCTTTCTTTTACTCTAGTACTTCATTTCATTACATCATTAGATTAAAAGGGGGGCAAATGTATACAACCTAAATTGGTCAAGCAACCACACATATCATGTATTTTCATAATCCTTTCATAGGAGACTTCGACTGGAGAATATGAATTTTGTTCACATTTTTCCATGTCTTTCATTTTATCCATTTGGGTCTTGTTCTAATCTCGAGTCATCTTTTTACCCATTCCCAATCACCCTAAGCCTTTCAAATAATCATTCCACCTCATCCAAGTCAGGTTTCCCATGCTCATTCCATCCCCCTAGTCCCTAGCCTGTAGGACAGGAGTCCTAAGATTGGACTATAGTGCTAGAATTGGACTATAGTACTGAAACCCAGGGTGTCTAATTTTCAATGCTCCTATCCAAAGCCAATTTAAGCCTAAATGATCAGTTTCTTCTGTTGGATGGGTCTTACCCATTTTTTTTGCTTTGTTATTAAGTTTTCCAATATCAACCAAATGCAAATAAAGCTCCCAATTTTGAAATAATGAGTCTCCTTTATAAAGGACTACATAAGTCATTTTATATCTAGCACTTACTACTTTGACACATTATATATAATAAAAATCAGTTAATAGTATAATTCAGCTTCTCTGCATCACACATAGACTTGCATGCTTGATCAAGGAAGGGCCTAGGTAAAATTCATTCTTGAATCTATCATGCGCATTGATTATGCACATTTCCTAAGGGAAAACTACATTTGATTTGAGACCCTAACTTGAGGGTTAATGTAGGTAGCGGTCAGGACAACAGGGGTTCTAGATCGTGCGATCATTTTTCTCCTAACCTAGTTTTTCCCCCTTTTACTTTTGATGTATTCATTGTTTGCATGTGTGTAGATGGATATATGTATTTAAGACTAAAACAAACCTACAACAATCTTGTTAACTTTCATCCCCTAATTTTTTTTATATAGGCTCACACTGACCTGGCAAATAAAACCTTAAAAGCTAAGATTTTGAGGACAACAGTGCCAAGGAGGGACTATAGTGCTAGACACTAGGGTGTCTTATTTCGATGCTCCTATCTAATCATAAAATAGAAGATAGGGTTAGATTCTTGATAGTGTCTCAGTCCTACTTTTCAATTACCAGCTTTGGAATCATTTATTTTAGACTAGTTTAAGATAAGTTTATTATTCTTCCTCTTGGAAAATTACCTATTTAAAATCTATATTTTCCCTATTAAACTAGATTTTTCCTATTATCCAGACCATTATTATTTAGGATCTAAACTCTAGATTCTTAAAAATAATAAAATAGCTATATAATCCATAAATATCATCTACATTTACCCCACCCTTTTAATATAGTAATAAAATTATTGGTTTACATGAGAAGAAATGAGTACCTAGGTGTGTATAACACAGCTTGCCTTTGCATGAGTCTAACGTGAGTGTTTTATTGGTGACTGACCTAGAACCAAGAACATGTTATAGTACATAATTAATGCATATAATTTATAATTTGAAAGTATTGAAAAGATTGAAATTAAAAGAGCAAAGTTTAGGAGTACACCTGTGTATCGATGTAACTGCCTTACTTATTGGCAAGTTGATTTGAAAAGATATATCATTATAAGGCTTTAAAATTGAGATTAGGACAAATATATGTAAATCTATAAAGCACATATATCTAAGTAGATAAAGAGAGATTGGAAGGTACGTACTCCAAACCTTTAGAGAAAAGGTGAGTTACCACCCGACAATTAAAATTATCTCAATTGTGCAACCCAATCATACTTATAACATGGTGAGTTTGAGTGAACCAAGTTAACTCACACTATCAAACTGGTGAGGTTAGATGATACAATCATGTCCAACCTAAAAACCTATCAAGATTGAGTGATTTAATCACCTCAACCATACCAAAAGTAAACCAACTACTACAGTAGATTGGCTCAATATAATCTATAAAATTCCATCTTGGTGGGTGATGACTATTGGGTTATTTTAGTTAGTTTCACTTCAACACTGAAGCTACCCCATAACAAGCTAGTGCATTGGCCCTATCATGTAAGAGGTAAGTCTCGTGTGCTCATCTGAAGCATGCAGTGAAATACCAATTCTTGAAGGCTTTATAACACAATGTTGTATGTTTGTTCATGTTTCATAACATATTTATTCAAAGGTTATTCAATATCATAAATATACTACTATTATCCTTATTATCTTATATTTAATGACCAATATAACTAGGATCACCATTACTATTCAACAATAGTGATAAAATTAAAAAAATACCCATGACTTGAAATAAACATCCATCATCCAACACTTAGAATATTTCATCACTTGTAACATAATGTAGCAGACACATATTTCTCATTAATTGGTTACTGAATTATAAGATAAAAATGCTATATCTATTCTCTAAAGGACCATCATGCAAAAGATTACATGTGTTTTTATACTTGTTTTGCCCTGACCAAGTGTCATAATTCTAACTGTCATGAATATATGGCACACAGACTCCCAAAAAATTGAGATTCATGGCTCTTACAATTAGTTATTCCTATAGACTCAGGTCTCTATGCCCCTAGATCCTCATTCTATGTTATATCCTGGTGGCTAAGTGTTTTATTCCTTACAGGCTAGTATAAAACTTTGATTAATGGGGTCAAAGTGTCCCATTTGAATTGTTCTTCTAACTACTCCTGCATCCCTCACACTCTGCTTCCCATCCACTCTTCTAGTCTTTCACTTTTATTTTGAGTCCTCTATTCTCAGGTCCTTCATGACACATTCTCTTTTGACTGGGTCCTCTCACACTAGGTTTCCTATGCGATTGTCCTTCTATACCCATCAAGTTTCGTGCCATGACACTTTTATGCCTGTCAGCTATACACCATAGTCCTTTTGCATCATGTCAGACTTGCAATAAAATAGACAATGATCCTTCTGCACCATTCACCAAAATAGAATAATACTTGGTCAAAACTTAGGGGCCAACATCACCCCACACTATGCTCTTAGTCCATCCCAGACTAAGTTATGTTAGTGTCCTCCAAAAATTTGGGCTCCTTTTGCTTGAGTTCCTTCTTCAGCCATTCTCAATGGGATAATGCATCAAGGACTTTAGTAGTTATTCTTTCAATTGCCTCTTTTGATTCCTTCAGCTCCTTGGGCTGATATGGAGTCTCAGTCTTTTTTCACTTATTCATCTAGGGCTACACCAACTTCCTTCTAGATGTCTTCTAATTTAGAGACCTCCTTATAGCATGGTAAAACTCATATTTATTTATTGGTGATGGTTATTAATATATTATTCCATCATTTCAACATCCTTGAATGCCTTCATGTGTTCGACATGGTCTTTTATTAGTAGGGTAACATCAGTTGCCTGTTGCCTCAAGACCTCCTCATCATGGAGCTGGGCCTCTAATATTTTATTTGGGCATACGAGGCACATAAAAATGCCATACAAAATTGGTTTAACCTCCCTAACTCTCTCCAAGGTACTATTGCAAATGTCTAGTGTTGTGATGAACTATTTAATCATCTCTTTCCCCTCATCTCTTGGCTCGGGGCACTCTTTGTGTTTCTTGAGCAAAAGTTCCACCAGGGTTTCTAATTTCTTGATGGCATTCTCATCTAATGGTACACCATCTGCAAGTGTCAGTTCCTCTTTCAAAATTGTTTTACAAAGGTTTAAAACCCTTACCTTAGCCTCAATGGCCTCTTGTATTTGTTGTTTCAAAGAGGCTACTTCCTTGGTGAGCACTTGCTTTTCTGCAACCACTTTATTATACATCTCCATGACTTTGGCATGCTTTTTTTTCCTATATTACACACATCAGAGTCTAAAAAAATATTTTGGCATGTTATTTTCGTGCTAAGTTTCAAAAATGCAATACTTGCCATTATTGGAGTGAGCCCCTACAGATCAATTTTCATAAGGTTTGGCAGTCTTAGAGCATCTGGGCTAGAAAAAATACAATCTAAAAGAATATCAAATTGGGGATCCTCATTATATATCTCTATAAGGAAGGAAACCTGCTTCCTTATCTATGGGGTCATGCCCTTGGGGTGGAAGTGTGACCAAAGATAGAAGTCCTTGTCCTCTACATCAAACTGATAATGTTCGTATGTAGTGAACAACTCTCTCTATTCCTATTCTTCTTTAGTTAGCCCATTCCCCCTTTCTAGGTCTCATTCAAGCTCACCCTTTTGATGGCTCCCTATGGCCATTTCACTCATTCTCACTCCATAAATATCAAGTTGATCATTGGATGGGGCCTCTTATATTGAGGATGGAGTCTTCTTGGAGTTTAATCCCAAATTATGAATCTCTACTTGAGAGGGGTCTCATTAGGGCACTCACCTTAGAGGTTGTGGTGGGGTTGCCCTATGGCAGTCCTTGGAGAAGATGGTCATGGAGGTGGAGAAGGTGGGGGAGTTGGCTGAGGAGTTGAAGGGTTCAAGAAATGTGAGTGGGAAGGAGTGGAATGAGTAGGGGAAGGTGAAGTGGGAGGTGATTAAGTGTGAGGAGGGGATGGAAATGGATGAGGTGGTGAAGGTGAAGTGTGATGTGGATATGGATGTGGCATAGGTGGGTGAGAAGTAGTTGGTTTTGAGGGTTGTGCATCTGCTATCTTTTGCCATTTTTGTTGGGCCTACTACCCACTATAACTAGCACTTGGCTCTAGATGCTTCCTTCATGGTTGCAATGCCTAAGGGAGCCTCTCTTTGGGGTCTCCATCTTGAGGATACTTGTGGGGGCATAACATATAGAATAATTTATGGACTTGCTTCCTGACCAAGATATCCTTAACCTTGATATCGATTAAGTCAGTTTCTCCCTCTCCATAAAGGCCTTCTTACTAGGATATACATACATTTTTTAGAGGGTGTGGCACTCCACATCGATCTGCTCCACCTGGAGAATGATTGGCTACACATCATATATTTGGTTGATAGAATTGATGAAGTATCATGCAGAGAATGCATATGGTAATTTAAGCCATGTTGAAATCTCTCCCAAAGCATTCATGTGAATGTGTGCTAGGGAGTAATATTACTTTACAATAAATTCTACTTGGTCTACAACCAAGGGGGGGAAATCCTTGGGGATGTGCCACTCATTTCAAAAATTTACCTTCATCTCATCGAACCAGTACCTCATCTTCATCTTGTATGATGGGGTAATGTGTTGGGAATAGGTAAATTCTTTGAAACACTCGGTGGGGGACTTGTGAGTGGGGGGGGTACACCCACTTCAATGAACTTAAATTATAATTAAACACCCTGATCTCATAAAAAACTAGTAATAAAAGGATTGTTCCCTAAGGAAACCTATACTTGGGAATTTTATGGGCCTTTTCTACATTCTCAATTATTTTTTAGGCAAAATATAGCACCCAATTATACTTTATTCCCTAAGAGACTTGCTGAGCAATGTGTAGGTGGACCATGTCCACCTCCTTCCATTGGTCAGTCCCTTCGACCTTGGTAGAAATGATATGCACTGTGAATCTAAGGGAAAGAACCTACAAGTTCTTGATGTGCATTTTATGCCCTTACTTCTGGTATATAAGCATCATGGTGATTTGTTGAATCTCCTTTGTATCAGCTAAGTCATCTAGGACATTCATCTTTGAGCACTACAGTCCCATGACTTTACTGATCTTTTCTAGGGTGATCTTCATGTTACACCCCACAAAGTGGATGTAGTCCTCATGGATGTACGAGAAGAGGAACTGAACTACATCAGTAGACTTTCCAAAGTAAGGTAGCTCATAAAGTTGGAAGAGGCCTACCTTATCTAGATGGTTTTTAATCGACAAGTCGTAGACCACTTGATTTCTTATGTTGGTGGTTTAGACTTGGTAGTCATTCTATAGTTCTACTTCATTCCCTAGTTGGTGGTGGTTGTAATTGAATATTATGGTAGTTGACACCTTGGAGACCTAGTTCTATGTGCACAAGACTAACTCTAGGCATTGCATCTCCTCTATCAAAAGAGAAAGAGGGGGAGATGCTGGGGCATTCTACACCGATGATGTTTGCACCTACTTTTATTTCTTCACCATCTTTGCTTCTTCCATGGTCTCTCTCAATTCTCCTACTGTGTGTTCTCTAAAAACTCCTTCTATGCATTGTACTTATTCTAGTCTCTATTTATTCTCCAAAGCCTCTTCCTTAATAGAAAACCAATCTCCTCTACTTACCTTTTCATCCTCTAGTATAATTGGAAGATTTTCAAGTCTTTTGGCCTTTTTATTCAATTGCATTACACTTCATGGTGCTTGAAGGTTAATTTATGGTCGTCCCATGTTTCTAAATGAATATATGATGGTAGACTGACTTACTTTGGCTCTCGAGCTTCATGCTTCAACAATGGTGGACCTGTAACCTGTAACCTACAACTTCAAATATTCCCACCCTGATACACCAATCCAGACTTAACAACCTCTTTTCTTACTTTGAAACAACCTTCGTTACTTTGTCAACTTTGTAAACACTCTACTCTACTCAAGATTGAAGGAATTTGATTGCATCGTGGTCGTTGGTTCTCTATTTGTTGCTTGTTCTTTGCACTAGCACTTGGAAGATTTATGTAAGGTAAAGTGAAAAATGAATTTAGCACTCTTATTTATAGGCTCTTTAGGGGGGGGGTTTACCTTCATTAATTCCTTCCCTCTCCTTGTCACTTCTATCCATAAATGCAAATATTTTAATGGCCTTTATACTTCTAATCTTGTATTGAGCATTTAATGCCTTAACATTTTTGTCCCATCATTCTATTCACATGTTTCTCACCATAAATAACCTTATCATATTAATGATCCATCCCTTCTCACACATTTCTTGGAAGTGACTGACAACTATGTCCCACTTTTTTGGTATAGTGGAAGATAACTATCACTCAAATGGTGGGAACTTTTTAAAGTGTTTTCAAAGTGCATTGAATGACTCACATGCCTTTAATCATATGCGTGCCATAGATGACTCTTGCTCCTTTGGTACTTGTGTGTCTATATGTATTACGTGCCAAATTTTAACTTTGATCTTATTATGATTGTCTCATGCATGATGCCTTACCCCACACTAAAAGGGGTTCATGTTCCTTGATGAAAATACACTAAGCACAAAAACTCAAAATTACATTAAAGAAGAAATGCATACCTTAAGGGCAATGATTTTTATTAAAAGTAGTAAATTCTAACCTAATGTCATTAAGCCTTATTGATTACAAAAGTGTAATTAAATGGAATCATAATATGGCCAAAGTCGACTGCCATTATAGTACCTTAGGAGGAACTGACCATCCATTCATTTTAACTGACAAGCCATAGTAGGTCAAATGCTATGAACTATGAATGGACCATCCCAATAGATGCATAACTTCCCAAGGTAACACGTGAACTGGGAATCATATAATAAAACTTTCATGCCTGGAGAAAAGACTTTCTTCTCTAGATGGTGATCATGCCACGCTAATTGTTTACGTTTCTCAACATCCTGACTCTAATGGGTGAGAAACCAAGTCTCATCTAGTTTTATTAAATCATTGAACTAGGATTTCAAAGAGGCTTCATCATCTAGGTTTCCCACATGCACTATTATTTAGAGAGATGGAACCAAGAACTCCATTATCATGATCGCTTCCTTTCCTTACACTAGGTCAAATGGTTTAATTTTATTGAGGTGCTTGTATGTAGTTTAGTAGGCCAAAAATACTATAGATACTCTATCATCCCAATTAGTCTAGCCAACATTATTTTTTTTTGTTAAAGTAGTGTCAAGGATCTTATTGAAATCTTCTATAATTCCATTAGCCTGTGGGTGGTATGGTGTCGTCTTATGGTGTGCGATCATGAACTCAACCAACAAGATGCAAATCATCTCATTCAAAAAGTGGGTTCCATGATCATTAGTGAAGCTTAGGGAACATCCAAACCATGTTATAATGTTCTCCTATATGAATTATGTGGTAGTTACTATAATATAGTCTTTTGTTGGCACTGCTTCAGCCCAGTGCATGAGGTAGTTAATTGTTATAATGATGTACCAAGAGCCCATTCACCATCTTGCTAGAGTTATGGGTCCCACAAAATCAATATCCCACTTTTTAAATAGTTCTTAAGAAGGAATGGGTCATAAGGGCATAACATCTCACCTGTTTGGTTTTACTATGCACTGGCAAACATCACATTACCAAACATAAGCCTTTACATCTTTGAATAAAGTTGGCCAACAGAGTCCAGTGAGCAAGACCTTGCACATGGTAGCCTCTCTAGCATAATGTCCTCCAATAATACCTTCATGGACTTCTCATAACACCTTAGGGTGCTCATTTTGCATTACACAGTGGTGAAGCACCTCATCATGATCTATTTTATAAAGATCACCTATTATGAGCTGATAAGGTGTGGCATGGATTGTAAGTTACTTTTTCTCCTATGGAGTGAGGGAGTTAGGTGCACAACCAGTATTGAGAAATGTTATAATATCCTCTAGCTCTTCAGGTACCCTAGCAACTCAAAAGACCTATATGTCAAGAAGATCATCTTCTATGGAATGTGGGGGTTCTCTATTTTCAATTTGAGATAAATTATTAAGACCACAATTAGCCTTCCTGGGCTTTACTACTACAAAAAATTAGAATTCTTTGAATAGGACAATCTAGCGATAAATTATCCCATGTAGTACTAGTTTGTTGATAAGATACTTTAAAGCCTCATGATCTATATATAATGTAAATGGAGTGGCTATAAGGTACTACCTAAACTTTTGTAAAGCATAAAACATAGAAAAAGCTTCATGATTTATAGTGTTATAGTTCCTTTTAGTCGATGTCAGCTTCCTATTGGCAAAGTAAATTGGGTGATCCAAGTGCCCTTCACCTAGTTGTATAAGTATCACATTGACTGCCATCCCAAATGCATCAACATGAACATGAAAAGGCTTTGTCTAGTTAGGGAATTACAGGAGAAGAGCGGTAACCAACTTTTCTTTGAGTGTTACAAAAGGTACCTGATAAGAATTAGTCCATATAAACTATTCATTATATTTTAAAAGCTCTTATAGGGGTGATGTAATATTAGCATAACTTTGAATGATCTTTCTGTAATAACCCTTGTATATTAGGAAGGCATGCACCTCATGTTGAATCTTAGGTGCTAGCAAATAGAGATTCATAAAGACCTTAGCTGGGTCTACTAGGAGTCCTTCCTTACAAATGATATGCCCAAGAAGTATGCCAAAAGGTGTTGCAAATAAACACATCTTCAAATTCAAAGAATTTATAACACTCAACAATACTTAAGCATGAGTCTCAGATTAGCATAATGGTCCTTGACCAACCCATTTACCATCCAGTCATCCAAGTAGACTTGGAAGAATTTATGAATGAAATCTTTAAAGCCTCAACTATTATATGTGAAAATATTGCTGGGGTATTTTTCAATCTAAAAGGCATGATGGTATAGGCAAAATATCCCTATTCAGTAGTGAAAGTAGTCTTGGATTGGTCTTCCTCAACTATCTAGACTTGGTGGTATCTTGAGAACCTGTCCGTAAAAGATTATACTTCACAACCAACAACACCTTCTAGGATTTCCTCTATGAAGGGCATTGGGAAAGGATTTGTCACATAAGATGCATTTAAGACATGGTAATCGATACAAATATGAATACACCCATCCTTTTTGATGCTGATTACCATGGGATTGACCCATTCAGATTCAATAATGGGAGTGATTACTCTAGCATGGAGCATATTATTGATATCCTCTTTCACTTGCACCTGGAGGTTAGGGTTCATTCTGTATGGTCGTTTCTTCACGGGGCAAGCACCATCGATTAGCTTTATGTGTATCTTTCCTAAAGAAGGGTGGAATCCTTTCATTTTACTATGATTCCTTGGAAATACATTTTGATACTCTTTAAACAACTCAAAAATCATTGAAACTTCTGTGTCAGTTCAATAATTTCCAATTGTAACCATCTTTGGCTCTTGCTTCATGCCAATGTTACATTGAATAGTTTGAATGGGCCCGTGATAAGGGTTATTCATTGGAGAACTTGTGTCCTAAATAGTTTGTGAACCAGTACTTATAAGGACATATAGATGGTTAGTCAAGGGGTTGAGTGAAGTAGATCATTCACTTTCATCTACTTAGAACACAAGTTTTTACTTTCCCAAGTGGATCTTTTCATGATGTTCTTCACTAGGAACTGTTGATGGTGAAGGAACTGATTGGGTGGGAGGATCAGTGAGTAAGTGCAAGGGTTCTTTAGGTTCTTGATGAATATGCCACAGGTGGTCTTCGATGGGACTTGGGTGTCTAATGACTACTTCATACATAGCTTGAAGGGTGAGGCACAAGTTCATCCTTAGTGAAGAGTAAGATAGCACCGATGTCATGTTATCCTTTAGTAACTACTAAAACCTGATACCCATGTGCCTCTCTTCATGAATGTACCATGTTCATAGCCAAGTGCATAAAGTCCCATAGAATGAATGCACTTAGAGGTACTCTAGTAAGAATGTGATCTTAGTTTTCTATATTATCTCATAAGCCTCAATGTGAGGTTTGAGTGCTTGCATGCCACTATATTTAAGTGCTCCCCTGACCTTATTATCATAATGAAATCTGTGGTGCAGAGCAACTCACACTTGATCCTAGTAAAAAAGGTGCTCTTTATGAGTACACCACCATTTGGTGGTGATACCACCAAAAATATGATCTAATGACCTCATCAGATCATTCTCAGTATCATAGAATTTGTTGAGACATTGGACAAAATCACATACCTCCATTTGGCCTTGGAACTATGGGGCTTCTTCAAGTCTTTTCAAAAGTGGTCCCACTAGTGGTCCTCTCATTGCTAAACCCATGAGGTGCATAAACTTATGGCATTTAGGAAGCTAGCATGGGATGATTTCTCCTCTATTTATAGTGTTGCACAACCTTTTGATGAGATCATAGTCACCATGGGCCCAACAGTTGCAAGCATTGCTTATAGTATCCAAGATAGACTAGTTGTCTTTCCACCAGAGAATACCATCTGACATTATATCATGTTGTTCATCATTTTGATTAGTAACATTATATAAGTGGTTGATGTCTTCATCAACATTTATGGGATCAATATAGGGAGGTCCTTGTGCTTTGTTTAAAGATATTACTACATGCTGATCGGTATTCTTGAAACTAATTTATCGATTTTTAAAGCTCAAGTCTACATGGTTCTCATAGCACCAAGGCCTTCCCAATAGGGATAGATAGTCATCAACTTGTGCTAACTCCAAGACCTCAAAATTTGCTTTGAAGGGAACCCCAAGTATGTCAATGATGGCATTCTTCAGGACTCCAATAGGATGCACATGAGTCTTATTTGCCATAAACAAGACATGAGGAGAGGTGTGCAAGGTTGGACTAGACATTTTTTTCCAAGCATCTTTAGTGAAAACATTGACTTCCATGCTAATATCTACTAGAATATCTCAGATTACCCATCTATTGATAGTAGCATTAACCAATATCTTTCTATCGTTTGGGGGAGTAGAGGAACTAGAAGTTTCATAATGTTGAGCATGATTTAAATAGTGATCTTCACTTTATTGACTGAGGTGAAGGTGGAATTTGTTTGGTAAATAGGACTAACTTTTAAGCCAAACATTCAATTGGGGAATAATGTCCTCATCCAACATACGTTTTCACAGTTCCTAAAAATTGTCTCACACCACTGGTTGAAGTTTGGTTTCCCTTTGCACTATGACATGATATGTCACATCCTTGTCCTTGAGGTATTGAATCTCACCTTGGGGCTCTCGTACAAATGCCATTATATCCTAAAGGACATCTTTTTGCTATTGAGCATTAGGGTACTTCCTAGCTCATGGTTCTTCTTGATGTACCTTCTCGATCGAGTTGGCTGTGGATTGAGTCTATCCCCCACTACGAGTGGTGATATTTACTTGTTGCACTATTAGGATGGTTGGTCATGCACACCATTATGGTTTGTATATTTGAATCATGTTGACACCTTTTTAATTATGTTCCTTAGTGATGGTTGTATATAGATCAAGACACTTTTCCAGTAGATGGTCCTTTTTATAAGATGTGCACATTGGGTATTCTAGGAAATCCTATTGATAATGGTCTGGTGACCCATATTTGTAATAAGTTCTCAATAGAAATCAACCACCACCATCCTCATCCTCTCCCTTGTCCATGGTAGCCACCATTATCTTGGGTATTAGTGATTGAGGTTTGACACATGTTGCATGCTCAAGTTTCATAGATATCACTAATCAATCAATAGTCATTAGTGTCATGGGTATAGGCATCACAAATTTTAGAATACTCAAGCACCTTAGTATTCATAAGCCATTGCAAAAGAGGACAAGAATGAACATCATGTTCTTCATGGTAGATTTCACATGTTTGTTTTAGTACCATGTAGATGTTCTTGTGCAGGCAGTTGTTCCTTGTATGCCCTTTAGTTTCACAGTCAGTACACCAAACACCATTATGTGTCTTATGTGCATTGTTTGCCATCAAATTTTCAAGCTGTGTTGCCATGGATGCTATTTATGCCTTCATAAAGGGACTAATCTGATATCTATGCTTTCAATTGCTTTAGCACGGAGGGCAACTTCAAGAGCTTTGTGTGCACTGGTGAAGGTTCTTTGCAAGAGAGTTTGATGAAAAGGTAACAATAATCCTCCCATAAACCATTGTGCATGCTAAGTAGGGTTTATTTCAAATGATAATTTACAAATCAAGCTTTTGAATCATGCATCATACTCACATACGCTCTTTTTAGGTCCTTGATTTATGTCCTTCAATGTCACTATACTTTGTTACTCAAACTCAGGAATATCAAATTCATGTAAGAAGGTTACTTTGAGCTGGTCATAGTCAACCACTATTTGTTGAGGTCAAAATTTCATTACCATTTATGTACACACTCTAGAAGTGTGGTTGCAAACTATGTATCCTTTCATTTAGAAGATGTGATGTTGCATACTCTCCAAATCAATTCATACTTGTGGACATGCTTAGCTGCATTATATACCCCTCAGTATTCAGGTAAATGTAATGTCATGTCATAATAGATTGTATTTAGTTGTTAAGTGAGTGGTTACTGAGAAGATGTAGCTCTATTTCCATGAGGGGGTCTACTTCCACCTATGCCTCCCTCTAATCCTCCCCTAGCACCTCCAATAGCAGTGCCCATAGAGACAAGCATGGTAGAGGTTTGGTTTCCCATGTTTGGGCATGTAATCTGGATTTGAGGGCCAGATCCACTAGGCATCCCAAGCTATGCCATAGAATCCCCTTGAAGAGGGAAAAATAATGTAGATTTTGAATGATCACCTAATGGCCTAGTTTCAGTCTCTCATACCTATCTAGTTTTTAACTCTATATTATCTGTATCCTAATTTTGTATATGTATTTTGTCTAACTCAAAGGAATGAGAATGCACTATGATGGGGGAGCCTGGTTGATTTATACTTGGTTCCTCAATTCTTGAAGTCCAGCTTGGTTCTCCTTCATAGGATATAAGTGGCAAAGAATGTGGCTCGAAAGTGATGGGTCCCTTGTGTGTATCCACCTTCCTATGGCTATTCACAACACTCCTTGAGGTTTCTTGATCTCTCCCAATGCTTCTAACTCCCATGATTCTCTATCGAGCTTCATCATACTTTGATTTTCATAATGCTCACTGGCTTGCTACCATGTTGAACCCACAATCTTCAATCAACCCCTAGTCTCCCCTTCTAAACATACAGCTCATGCACAAGAGATTTTATCCCTCCATGGGTAGAGTCTCTAATCCCAAGTCAACAATTAGCTTCTCAATTTTGAAGGCAAATAATGAGATATAACATCCCCTAAGCTCTCGTAAAAATTGGAATTTCACTTCCTCAGGACATGAATAGGTGGTCACAACATACTTCAAAATGTAGTTTATTCCAAACACCTCTCCACCAAAAGTTAACTGCTCACATCCAAAGAACTCCAAGTCATGTTAAAATCTTCAGCCGTTCAAGTGTCCAAGGCTACCTTGATCCAAGATTTCAGGATCATCCTTGAGCATATGCTAATATCTAAGCATTCAAGAGAACTGGGACATTAGAAAAGAAAGTTTCATATAGAGAATTGTAAAGATTATACTCTACCCACTATTGTGCAGAGATTTTTGGTTCAAGATATAGAACCACAAAATTATCTTCAACACTAGTAACCCATTCTTCAATATTCTCTAATGTAATGTGCTCAAACATTTTCCCATGATTGTGCTCTAATTACTTCAGGTCTTGGCAACAAAACTAAAATGTTGGGTTCTTTTAGTTAGTTCCACTTCATCGTTGAAGCTTCCCCTCAACAAACTATCATGTTGGCCCTATCACATGAGAGGTAAGTCTCGTGTGCTCACCCGAAGCGCATAATAAAAGTCCAATTCTAGAATCCTTTGTAACACAATGTTGTATGTTTGTTCATCTTTTGTAACATAGTTCTTAAAAGGTTATTCAATACCATAAATATACTACTATTATCCTTATTGTCCTAGATTTAAATACCACTATAACTAGGATCACCATTACTATTCAATAATAGTGATAAAAGAAAAAGATACCCATCACTTGAAATAAACATCCATCATCCAACACTTAGAATATTTCATCACTCATAACACAACATAGTAGACACATATTTCTCATTAATTGCTTACTCAATTACAAGATAAACATGTTATATCTATTCTCCAAAGGACCATCATGTAAAAGATTACAACAAGGGTTTTTATACTTGTTTTGCCCTATTGTCATAATTCTAACTATCATGAATAGATGGCACATGAACTCCCAACAAATTGAGATTCATGGCTCTTATAATTAGTTATTCTTGTAGACTCAGGTCTTTTTGCCCTAGATCCTCATTCTATGCCATATCCTAACGGTCAAGTGTTCTGTTCCTCATAGGTTGGTACAAAACCTCTGATCAATGGGGTCAAAGTGTCCCATTTGAATTGTTCTTATAACTACTCTCACATCCGTCATGCTCCAATTCCCATGTTCTCCCCTAGTCTTTTGATTTTATTTTGAGTCCTATGTTCTTAGGTCCCTCATGACACATTTTATTTTGATTGGGTCCTCTCGCACTGGGTCTCCTGCACCATTGTCCTTCTACACCCATCAAGTTCTATGCCACAACACTTTTTTACCTATCAGCTATGCACCGTGGTCCTCCTATGCCATGGTCCTTATGTGTTGTGCCAGACTTGTAATAAAATGGACAATGATCCTTTTGTATGAACACCAAAATGGAACAATACTTGATCAAAATTTAGGGGTCAACAATGATAGTCCCTAAGAGTGTTTTGAAATCTAAAATTGATTTGGATTTTACAATATTAGGCACACATTACATAGCATATGCACCTTAAATATGTCTCATATTGAAATTGTGTATAAAAATGGTACTGATCAGAAATTGGGTTTTGAAAAAGGTTTCAAGTTAGAGTTTTAGTGGTGGTACATTATAGAGCTCATTGAGATCTTTCTGGCACTTTTCATGGTTCACAAAATAGAGTCTGGATGCTCAAGATATGGTCATTTGAAGATTGATCGAAAAATGTCCTTTATGACATGTGGCATGTGATTCGAGGACATTTCGACATTTGGAAATATCAGAGGTCAACACGTGGCACTGTTGAAATGCCATGTAGGCCAATAGCCATTTGACACATTGCAAAAAAAATTAGGTGCAAAAAAATTTGGTTAGGTGTTATTTATCACATGTTATTTGAAATTTTCAAGCATGCCACGCCACCTTGCCATGTCTATCATGCCACCCAAGGAAATAGTCAAACTTGGTGCCCAAGAAGGAGTCAAGGCACCTAGAAAGGAGACCCTGAGCATGCCCAAAAAGGAGGGAAGTTTTCAAATGCATGTTTAAGCACGCCCTATAAGGAAGGGATACGTTTTGAACCCTTGACCTCCCGTGTAAAAAGGAAAGGCCTTGACCACTTCAGCCACGGGTTTTGAAGTGCTATAAAAGGCACTAATTTCTACTTGAATAGAAGAAGTTCGAGACTGTGTTTTTTATTTTAAGAGGCCGAGACTTTGTAAAAGCTTTGGGAAAGCTTATGTAATAGATTTTTATCCATTTTTCGGCCATAATACTCAGTCTTAATACTCTTTTTATCCAATTTTCATATTTAAAGAGTATTTTTAATCCCATAGAGGAGATTTTTAGGACTTTTGAAGCAACTTTGTAGGTGTGAAGACTCATGGAATTTGAAGGTGGAGGGCTTGATTATCAGTCATGGTGAAGGTGAATTTTTGCATTGAGATATCAACTTGCAGGAAAGTTGTTTATTCTTTCTAGGTGTTTGAAGTGCCCTTAATGGAAATGGTCTACTCCTTTGGAGAACCTAGAGATGTAGGCATCAATTGTTGAGCCGAACTCCATTATCACGTTTCGTGTTTTTGGTAATTGTCATTTTTGTGCATGATTTTGATTCAGTTTGCTGATTTGATTTTAATTAGTAAATGAACTCATGCAAGTAATTCAAATTTTGACAATTATAACACAACGTTATTAAAAAAAATTGGTTCAATAACCGAGAATGTTTTATACCAAAATATTTTCCAAGTTCTTTTGAGTTTTTTGAGAATTTTTTAAGTTTTGAGTATTCGTATTTAAAACTTCACTTTGAGTTGATTCAGTGTAGTTTACAGATCAGGTACCAATGTGAATAATTCTACCACAACTATGAATCTGAATTATATAGTTATGTGCTTTAGCTAATTCAAAATCTCTGTAAGTGTGAATAAAATGCTTCCAAAGAATGCCCCCATTATATATGGAGAAATCTAAAAACTAAAATAAGTGCCAATGTGGAGGACGTGTTTCGAAAACATGCCCCCACTATTATCTAGAGACGTTGAATACTGAAAAAGTGTGGAGAACATGCTTCCAAAGCATACCCCCACCAAATCTAGGCGTGCCAAATACCGAATGAGTGTGGAAAATATGATTCTAAATCATGTTCCCATTGAATTTGAAAACTATGCCAATTGTGGAGAACATGACTCTATAACATGCCCCCACTAATCCCCCACCTTTGAGGTGAGGGAAGAATAGAAATCGATAGTTACCTCACTTCAAAATGATAAGACAACTGAATAATATGTGAAGGGAACCATGTAGCATATATAAGAACATGTATAGGTAAATGTAACATTGAAGTGCATAGAATAATGTGATCATCTGAAGGCCTATAATACATGATAAAGATCATGGAAACGTTTAGATAGTAACATTGCAAGATCAAAAATCAAATCAAGCACATAAATAAGTGCACTCAAAAACAAGTCAACATACAATGGTCCTAAGAGACCTCAAATAAGGGGCATGTTCAAATGCTACACAATCAAAGGGACATGACTTAGTCAAATGTACAAAAAAGTAAGGATGACATATTCAAATGTCAAAGAAAGCACACATAGGAATAGGGGCCACAAACAAAGGAGCATATTCAAATGCTCAAATAGGTAAGGCGATATCAAGGCAAGACACTCAAGGATGTGAATAAATGAAAGCATAAGTAACCAACATAAACATATCATAGTAGCCCATAGATCAAATGTGTTAGCAAAAATGTTAAGTGTATAACATATCAAGTACCCTATGAAAGATATAATCATGGATAAAGGCATGTGTAAGTATATATGAGCTCAAACATGACAATGAAATGTGATAATCAAACCATATAACCTATGTATATCAAGATCAAAGAAGCGGATGCCCCCAATGTACACATGACATGAATAGAGGTAAGGCCCAATATCCAAAATAGGAATAGATCATGTATTTTTGTATGCCTGTATCACTATCAAATAGAAGCATGACACGTGTGTATGTAGAAGTAATTGATATGCCATCCATCAACATGGACTAACACAATGATGCTGAGGAGCCAATAAAATATGTAGGTGCAAGAAATGTTTTTGGATTTTTGAATTTTTTTTTGGTATTTTTGGAATATTTGAAAAGTCCTCATGTAATATATTTAAGTGCACAATGTTGATTAGAAATTTTAAATTTTTTTCTTCAATTGTAACAAGGTGGTATGCACCTTTTCCTATTTTTTCTATAATTGTGAATGGTCCCAACTAATTTGATTCGAATTTTCATTTCTTATCTTTTTCTACATTAGTATTTTTTTGATTTTATTTTAGTACTAGGTTACCCACATCAAAATCATGTGGTCAAACCTTTTTTTATATGTTTGTTTTACATGGCCCTAATATACATGTAAGTGTTTAACAACCTGTGTGTATTTGGCACTCAACCACTCTAATTGATGTAATCTCTTTTCACGGTATTCATTATCTTTGACAATGTCTTTCAGACAAACAAATAAAGATGGTATCTCAAATTAGTCAGTAAAACAACCTCTATACCATAGACCAAAGAGTAAGGTGTAACCTGAGTTGGTGTGAGGACACTAGTTTAGTATGCACATAAAGCATATACCATCTACTAGTGTCATTCAGTGTTGTATCATTCAACTATTTAGCCAAGTATTTTGACAATTATCTTGTTAGTTGCCTCTACCTAGCCATCACCTTGTGGGTAATAATGTGTAGAAAATGTATGCTCAATCTTGTATTTATTGCAAAAACATTTCACCATCTTATTTTTAAATGATGATCCATTATCAAAAATAATAGTTAAAGTATGCCAAAATGAGAAATAATATTGGTCATCAGAAACCTACATATGTCATTCCCTGTGGTAAACTCAAGTGGAATTATTTTCACCCATTTTAAAAAATATTATGTAACTGTGATGATGAATTTGTGTCCACCAGTGGATATTGGATTTATATTTCCAGTTAAGTCAAAAATCCATAAGGAAAAGGCCATGATGAAATAATTGGCTATAATTCATGTGACTGTGCATGATTCAAATTGTTATATTTTTGGCATTATAAGCATTATTTTGCATGTTATATACATTATTGTTCCATGGTAGGCCAATAATAGCATTGGCATAATAGTTTTTGAGATGTGGCATGTCTATTGAAATGCCCACCATAATCATTATCATGCATTTCCAAGAGTGCAGTGTGGGCCTCATCTTTATTCAAGCATTGAAGTAACTATCCATCAAAACTTCATTTGAATAAATCATTTCCAATAATAACATAACAAAGTGCTTCAAATTGTAAATTTTGTTTATCATTTTGTAAAAAATGGTTTGATATATAGGCTCGATAGAGAAAATAGATAAAATTAAAAATATCACTATACCATTCTATGTTTATGTTACTACGAGTAATAATAAGAATGACCAAGGTATTCATTTTATTAGAAGAAATGGAAGGATCTCATAACTATCATATGGTAAAGTCTATATGATCATCATTAATATCAAAAACCATCGAAGATGTTGCATTGCCATGACATCTGCGTGATGATTATCTTTGCATGGAATACTATCAATAGAAAATTTATCAAATGTTTATGTGAGTTTATCTACCATTTCTTTATATGGCCAAAGATGCTCTTCTTTAGTTTGGTAATGATTGGTAACTTGATTAACAACCAATTGGGAACCACCAAAAATTTGGATGTCTCTTATAAGAAGCTTGTGTGATATGAATAATCTAATGATCAATGCCACATTTTTAGTTATATTTTTAGTGCAAGAAAAGGCTAATATGTAAGAGAAATGCATCTATTCACCCTTAGGAGTACAAAATATAATACCAGCACCCACCCCTATTCTAAATTTTGATCCATTTAATAACATTATCCATGGATTAAAAGATATATTATATGCCTCGAACTCAGTACAAAAAGATGTAGAGAGTAGAAAAGAATCTGGTAAGGGAACTGCAATGAATTGGTTGGTTATAACTTGACCTTTTATTAACTTTTGGGATAAGAATTTGAGATCAAACTTTGTAAGATACATCACCCATTTTGTGATGTGGCCAATTGGGTGTATTTTATTCATAATGAACCTTAATGGATCTTATTTAATTATAATATGAACCTCATTATTGATAAAAATGTCGTAGCTTTTGAGTAGCAAAAACTAAGGCTAAATGTAGTTTTTCCATTGTTGTATATTTGCATTCATAATTAACTAGTTGACGACTAATATAATAGATTACACACTCTTTGTGATTATCATCAAATTGTGATAAGATGGCCCCAAGGGCCTCATGGGTGGCTGATATGTAAAGAAGTAGTGGTTTATCTAAAATGTGAGGCATAAATATTGGTGGGTTTGATAAATATGCTTTGATTTTATCAAAACTTTATTGACACATCAACCCATATGAATTTTGTGTCATTTTTAAAAAAATGCATGAAAGGAATTATTTTATCAACCAATTGAGAAATTAACTGCCGAATAGCTTGAATTCAACCCTACAAACATCACAATTATTTTAGATTGGTGGGCGGTGGAATTTATACAATGGATTTTACCTTTTTTTGGATCAACCTCAATGCCTTACTGAGAATAATGTATCTTAAGAGATTTCTCAAAGATAACCTGAAGACACATTTTTTTGTATTTAAGTGAACATTGAACTTTTGCAAGTGCTCAAATATTTTTCACAAATTAGTAGGCATGGTTCTAGTGATGTTTGGTATTCACGAGTAAATCATCAACATAATACTCAAAAGTTTTATGTATAAAACCATGAAAAATATGAGTCATGTCCCTTTGATATGTGGCTCTTAGATTTTTTAATCCAAAAGGCATGACTGTATAACAAAATATAACCCAAAGAGTGGTAAATATGGTCTTTTCTTAATTTGTGGGGTTAATTTTAATTTGGTTATATCCTAGGAATCCATCTATAAACAAAAATGTCTCATACCTAACTATAAAATCTATAATCATGTCAATAGTAGGTAATAAAAAATCATCTTTAGGACAAGCCTTATTTAAATCATGGTAATTAGTGCAACAATGAATGTCACCTTTGGGTTTTGTAACAGGGACAATATTCGACACCTAGTCAGAATGTGCAATGGCTCTTATAAAGTTAACGTCTAATAGGTTTAAATTTTCATCATTTACCAATAATGCCACTTTAGGATGCATTTTTAGAATATTTTGTTATATCAGTTTTGCATATGGGTACAATAATATGTTGTACATTATGATTGATGGATCAATCCAAAACATATCCTAATAATCCCATGCAAGGAGTTTGGTAAAATCATAAAGGACCTAATGATAGGTTTTTCCTTCATCATCATGCATCATTGTAGCAAGTAAAACTGGTCGAGGGTCCTTATCCATTCCAAAGATATATTTGATTGTTTCTTCATTTAATAAAGTAGATATCTATGTGATAAATGGTGTGGTAAGAATAGTGTTTGATGCATCATGTCGGACATTGGTATCATTGCTCTCACCAAAGTAAGCATGAGTGAGGTGGCATGAGAAAACCTATTCTTATGATAGAAGGAATGGAGATCCTCATATGCCCCTAAGTACTCTAGTACTAATTCATCATTTGAGAACTCAGCTAATGTCAAAATTTTAGGGGAAGCTCCCTTATTGATTACATAAAGGTTGACCACTTGGAGCTCAGTTAAAGAGGTATTCATACATTCTATTTTGTCTTTTCTAAAACAAGTTGTACTATGAGAGATATACTTGTGTCTTGTATATTTTTTAAAAAAACCCAAACCCTATTAGTTTGTATTATTTTTAGGAGAAATGGGTTAAGCTATGCCTTGCTCATTTTTACCCAACCCTTGTCCCTTGTTCTCATATTTGATCAAATATCAAGAACCAAAATCAGGATTATAGGATCATTGTGTAGGATTATTGGTTTGTTAGACCATTTCATAATGTTTGAAGGGATTATAACCCATTGGACATGTTTAAATGAAACCTTGATGAGTAATTTTTAAGCATGCGTGTAATGTATAGGGAACTACATATATCTCATGTATCTAAGGTCATCCTAAGAGAATGTTATAGTTTAAATAATTTGACATAACTTGGCATAAAGTAAGTAATGTATGAGGTCCCATGGTAAATTTAATGTTATTTATCCCAAAACCTATCATGAAATATTATCAAATCCCTTGGTACTCATATTAGATGGTTCCAAATCCAAAGGTCAAATGCCAACTAAGGAGAGAAAATATATGTTATAAATGTTGAGCCCTAAACCATTTCCCATAAGAACTCATTTTATCAATTTATTTCAAACAAACACCTAGATTTAGAGTGGCAAGGAACTATTTATAAGATATTGAGGCAATAAATCCTCCTTTTCAAAGGATATATAATGCCTATTCTACTTGTAATTTAAAATAGAGGCCACATATGATGGTTTGACATTTTAAGGGAGTATGGTCATATGAAATGCATCCAAAAGGACATCCTTGTAATGGGATGAATGGCATGGTAAATCCAAAAGTGAATTTTTAATAGTAATATCATTAGAATTAGTGGTAATATGACACAAGGAGGATGATTGTTTCATGTACTCCCTTTAACATTTTGTAGTAACAGGTAAAAGCTCATTGTAAACATTAAAACAAGGAGTATGTAGGAATGCAGGTTTGGAACCCCTTATTGATTAGACTAATTTGATTAGGCATCAAATATAACAAGCAACAACCACTATAAGGTATTGAAACATGAAATAATTAATATAGATATCCATAGCTAACATGATTACAAGAAGAAGATATAATTCTTTGCAAATTTGAACACTTTATATTTAAGACTAATTGAAACACATAACATGTTTTAGAAAAAGAAACATAAAACCCTAAATTAATTAGGGGTTTAAGCTCATAGGTCAGGTTAATGAAATGTTTAACCCTAAAAATATAGATTGAGGTTATAAGGTTAAAGGGGATAGAGATAGCCCGAGGCTAAAGGATTATAAATTGTCTCTATAATAGGCCAATTAGATACTAAAATTAGATATAACATATGTTAAATTCACTAAATTGAGATAAGATAAAAATAATAAGTACAACTATGCTAGATATGGAAATGACAAAGAAGTAATATACTTAGTTGGTTTTGATACTGATATATTTTTGTATCTAGAATAGGTAGGAAGTAGACTAGAAGAGGCTTTTGGAACAGTCACCAAATTATGGATTGAGTACCTCTGGAGCCATGGACACTAGCATCAACCTTGGATAGCTGTATTGATGCTACTATCTGAACCTGCTGAAGGTGTCTTCTATACAATACTTACTAGAAAAGGATGTGACCACTTGGATGCTTTAGGGTTTATCTTCACCTTCAATCTAGTGTATTCAGATTTGGGTCATGGATTGTCATTTCTCATGAAATTGTAAAACCCTAGTTATTCATCTTCATAGTGACCTTAGGGAAAATGGGTTAGTGTGCACACAGTGTTGAGCTGACCCCAAAAACCCCTCTATTAATGATAATTACCTATATACCCACTAATCTGAAGAATGCCTTGGATTGATGTAGTTCTCCCCTATATGTTGGCTTGTGTGTGAATCATGTAATACAAGGAAATTAAGTACAATAGTGATCTATCTTGTAACCACACAAATTAGGTTCTTAGACTACTCATTCAGTACTTCAGAACTATGTATGTATTGTCCTCATGATTGATATGAAAATAGGAGGAAATAGGGAAGCTTTGCTTTATAACGTGCTTGATTGAATGCTTTGATAAGTTTCCTTAGGTCTTTCTAGGTGCATGTTAGGTGAGACATGAATGAGGGTTGATCTTATATTTTTATCAATCCCTTTGGAGAAATAACTCACATTAGATCACTTAGGTTGACCATTAGGATAAATTTTATTTGAAAATTAGATAACTTTAGATCATTGGACACTTATGTCAGAGCAAGACACCTACATTGATGCATGTGCTTATTTGGAATGCTAGTGTCTAGGGAATAAGAAAGTAGGTATAGGCACATAATGTGTAGCACATAAATTGTAGGGGCATACGATAAGCATGTTTTAAGCATTTTGGGAATGATATAAGGTCTGGGTCATCAACATAATGTTGGTCAGACTAAGAGAAAGGATAAGGGGCATAAGATAGAGTAGATGCAAGATTTTTGAAAGCAAGAAATGTCAATAACTGAGATGAACAACCAATGTCTGAGTTTGCCAAGTGTATAAGACTGAGGTGTTATATAATCTATAAATATCATCTACACTAAACATACATAACTAAAACACAAAGATAAATTTATTTAATATGGATAAATACATAAAAAAGTCTAATTATCATAAATATAAGCTAAAGAAATGCAATAAAATTAACAAATAGGCTAATAAATGCATGCACCTAACTATTCTAAAATTATGAGACTGTACTCTGACTGTGTTGATTTTTTTGACATGTTTATGAATTTATAGACCTAAAATATTATTTGAGATGTGCCTGTAGCTATATGTGCATGTCTTGTACATGCCCAACCGCAACAAGCACAATGCATCAATCTTATCCTTGTGGCATCATGCCTATCTTTGTGTAGTCAATCCTGTCTATGTAGGATTTCAAAGTCTAGGATTTTTGGCGGATGTGTCTTGCATCTTCTTGATTATGATTGTACCTCCACTTTATAGATGTGTAGGGAATAAAAAACTGTATGACTAAATATTCACTTTGGCCTAGCTTTCACACTCTAAAACAAAACTATAATAATGGAGTCAGGAAACTATCAAATAAGTGTTAAAAAATATGTATCATGCATGCTCAAAATTAGACATCCATATAGTTTTATGGTGCATGGAAATAATATATCAAATAAGGGTTTCAAACTCCTCTTTCTTATAAGTGATCAATGCAACTACTTTGAATTACCTCATATTACACAAGGGATTGTGTAGATAAACCAATATGGATAAGTGTTGCAAATGAGTAGGATTATGAAGCACAAATTGAATGGAGAATCTTAGATTTAGGCTTGAACCTTGGTGTAATGATTACTCTCTCTATTTATTATCAGACTTATTCTAGATTCCTCCTCTCTCTAATGGCTTGGTAAGACCTTATACTTATATGATGATCTAAGATGACTTGTGTGTGCTAGCTGACTTTTTAAAATACAAATAGGAAGGGTCAAGATGCAAATTAAGGTCTAATGGGTATAAGGAACCAAAAATATAAAATGGACAATCCCTTAGGGCTACACATTTATCTAGGATGGGATCACACAACTATAAGTTTTTTAAGGATTCAAATGGGGCTTAGTTCTCGATGCATGGTTGTATAACATGTGATAAATAGTTAAAATATACTAATGGATACCTTCTGGATAAGTATTGAGGTGATTTGGGCTCATTGGAAAAAATATGGACTTATGTGGGGTTGGGACATCTTAGAGATGGGTTAAAATATACAAGTTTTCTAAATCAGTCAAATTCAGCATATGACATAAAAATAAGGGTTTTGTGCCAAATTTAGGTGCCTACATAATTCCCCCACTTTGATGCGGGTATGTGAATGAAATTTGTGTCTCAAAATATACATTAAATAATTTGAAACATGCACATTTACTTACCTAGGGAAGAATGAAGGGCTTAACCTTACTTGTACTAAGTTTCTATCTACATTTGATTAGTTGATTTACCTAAACAAATTGTCAATTACTACAAATTATTGAATTACTCATAATATTCATGTGATTATTTGAAATTTTTGAAATAATAAATTAACTTTTGAAATTGAAATTGAAAGTAAGTGTTAGGATCTAACTCGAGCCCTAATACCACTTGTTGGTATCTAGTGTTTCCTCCTCTAATACCACCTGTTAGGAACTTAGATGCAATTGATTACTTTTTATATAAGCAACTAAACACGGAATTGAAACCAGAAGTAATAAATAACTAAAACTTAGAAACAATAGATAATAGGAGATACGAGAAACAATACAATCTGTATTAAACTCTTCCAGAAGCAAATACAATGAAGAAATCTCTCTCTCTTCCTCACACCTCATAGATGTCCAGTAATTCTCCCTCAAGAGTTCTCTCTCTCACACAATCAATTACAACCACCCTTTCCCACAGACCTTCTTGATCTTACACCTTGCAGATCCACTTGATCTTGTACACCTTACAGATCTAATTGGTCTTGCTTACAACTTGGCACACTTGCAGATCTCCTTGATCTTGCTACCCCACAAATCAACTAATCTTGCTCTTCTGCACCCCTGAGGAGCTAACCTTGCTCTCTCTCTATGAGGAGCTAACCTTGCTCTCTTTAGCACCTTAGTGGATCTTCTAGATCTTACACTCTGTAGATCTTCCTGATCTTACACACTATTACAATGCTGCCCCATGGGTCTCTTAAATAGATCGCAAAGCAAAGAATAATTAGATTTCCCAATTACAATAATTAGAAAAACAAACCCAAGAATAATTTTAGTCTTTACATGCAAACTTCCACACTAATAGTTTAGCAAACTGTTCATCTAAAAATAGTAATTTTGGAAACGTCCAGAAGTCGGTGTCGATCTATAGATGACTGATGCCGGCTGACTCCTCCGTCGATGCCAGTCTACTCTATCGATGTCGGTCTCCTTCGGCCTAAATATGACTAATGTCAGTTATTGTGTAACTGATGCCAGTTGCTATGTATGTCCAACAACCTCTGCATGAGCTCATCAATGAAGATTTTAGCTCCACAACTCAAAAATCTCCCACTTGGAGATAAATAGTTGCACTTGTACCTATACAGCAACATCCTCAAGTTCAATCTTGAAGACCAACAAAAGATTGAATGAAGATTCAAGTTCTCTTTTGTTACTAGTTTTGTTAACATATCTGCAGGGTTCTTATCTGTATGGATCTTTTCTAGCTTCAACTGTCCATCCTCCAATACTTGTCTAATGAAGTGGTACCTAATCTGTATATGTTTGGTTATTGAATGAAAGGCTAAATTCTTTGCCAAATGAATTACACTTTGACTATCACTGTATGATCTGCAACTCTCTAGATCCTTTCTCAACTCTTCCATGAACTGAGTCATCCATATCATTTCCTTGCTAGCCTCTATGACTGCAATGTATTTTGCCTCTGTAGTAGACAGGGCAACAACCTTCTGCAACTTTGAAATCTAGCTAACTGTCATTCCCCCAATAGTGAACACATATCCTATGGTGATTTTCCTGCCATCCAAGTCACCTACCATATCTAAATCTACATACCCATGTAGAGAAGTGTTTGACCCTCCATAGCATAAATGCCTACTACTGGTCCCTCTCAAATATTTGAGAATCTACTGAACTGCTTTCCAGTGCTCCTTCCCTGGATTGGCCATAAACTTGCTGACAACTTCCATTGCTTGGGCAATATCAGGTCTAGTACATACATGTACTCAACCTCATCATGTGATTTAGGACACTGTTCTTTGCATAACTTGAACTATCCAGCCATAGGTGTGCTTACCAATTTTGCATCCTACAAATTGAACCTCTCCACTACCTTATTCACATCAGCTTGCTCAAGACCATACAACCTGGCCTTATGTCTCACTTGTCCATTCTCTCCTTTCTTTAACCTATAAATCCATTCAATTTTCAGTGCTTTCTTTTTGGCTGGCAACTCTACCAAATCCCATGTTTGGTTCTCTTCTAAGGAATCAATTTCCTCATTCATGCCATGCTTCCATTGTTTCCTGGATTCTACCTGCATTACCTCTTCAAAACTTTCTGGTTTTCCACCATCAGTGAGCAACAAGTAGTATAAAGAAGGGGAATAATGAATTTGAGGTTTACTTACCTTTTTGGACCTCCTCATGAGCATTTGAGACTCATTGATAGCTTGTTGTCTTCCCAAATTTCATTCTAACAGTGACTGATCCCAGTCATCTCTCAATTTGCACTCGATCGATGTCAGTTCCACGTGACCGACCTAACCAACGTCAGTCTCTGTGTTTTCCTATGAGTGATGATTTTTACCCGTGAGCTCATTTTGGAACATAACCTCTTCCAAATTGCCCTGCTCAAAATTATTCAGCCTCTTAAGCTGATCTCTGTCCATCACCTTCTCATTAAAAACTACAGCTTTTTAGTTCTTAAATGTGTCAAAAACATCAAATTTCCTCTTTCTAAAATAAACCCATTCCTTTCTTGTAACATCATCAATGAAAAAAACATAACACTGTGATCCTCCAATAGAAGCTCCCTAAGCTGGTCCCCACACGTCTGCGTGAACAAGCTCCAACATGTGCTTCTTCTTTATTGACCCAGTTGTGAGAAACCTCACTTTCTTCTATTTCCCAAGAATACCATGCTCACAAAAATCTAGATCCATGCTTTTCAAATCTGAAAGCTTACCTTTTGACTTAAGAACTTCCATTCCCTTCTCACTCATGTGACCGAGCCTCTAGTGCCACAACTTAGCATCTACATCTGAAGTAGATAAAATAGAAGGTGAATAATCAGTAATACAAGTAGATAGATAAAGTGTACCTACTCTCTTACCCCTAGCATATACAAGTGCACCCTTACAAACTTTTCAAGATTTAGCTGTGAGAGTTACTGTGCAACCCTCATCACCCAACTTTCCTACAGAAATCAAATTTCACTTCAGAACAGGGACATGCATGACATCTTTCAACACCCATGTGTTGCTGTTCTGTAATTTCAGCTGCACTTTTCCTTTGCCAACAATTTTACAAGGCTCACCATCCCCTAAATAAATTTTTTCAAAGTCTCCATGGACATAATCATGAAAAAATTCTCTATTTGGGGTTGCATGGAAAGAGGCACCCGAATCTAAAACCCAAGATTCTACCTTTTTATCCAAAGAAAGTGTAAGAGCATCCTGTGCAACAATACCTGCAACTTTTGCCTCTATATTAACTTCATGTTAATCTTCTTCGCTATCCTTCAACTAGTAATCTTTCTTTGCATGCCCTTTCTTTCCACAATTGCAGTAGGTTATTCCTCCATTTTTGGATTTAGATCTACTTCCTATCTTTGACCTTGATTTCTCTTGCTCGATCTTCTCTCTTTGATTTCCCTTGCTTTCAACAGTTAAAGCATTTTTTGATGTTTTCCCTGTGCTTTTCTTGCAAATTTCTTCATTCAAGATTACACTAACAACATCATCAACTTTCAAGATATTTGAAGCAGACGCAGTATTACTAACTACCATTACCAAACTATCCCAACTTTCAGGTAAAGAGCATAAGATTAAGAGAGCCTTAATTGTTAGGTTGTGGAGCTAAAAGCTTCACTGATGCAGACATTGGAGGAGGGTGCTGAGTGTCACAGTCACCGGCGTCGGTCAGGACAACCGACATCGGTCAGGTGGAGACAGGAAGCTATCGACGATGGTCAGGGATCGACTGACGTTAATCACCCCTAGGTAGATAGAGATTGACGTCGATCGCCTGTGCGGTTCCAAAACTGCCAGTTTATGGACAATTAGTTAATGAACTGATTGTTTGCATGTCAAAGGCCAATTTTAGACTTGAAGCTATGGATCTAATTATTGTAATTAGATGTCTAATTATTGTTTGCATGAGATCTATATAATAGACTCATGGGCTGTATTGTAATTTGTGGTAGAGAGTAAGAGAGAAAATATTAGCTCCTTCTGTGTGTGAAGAGAGCATGGTGTGTTCCTCCTAGTGCCACAGTGCCAAGTGTGGGTACTAGTTTGGAGAATTAGAGGGGTTCTTCATGTATGTAAGATCTTGGTCAGGAGGTGTGCAAGGCCACATTTGGAGATCTACATGCTAAGTAAGATCATTGATTTGTAGGTGTATGTGTGTGCAGGATCCAGGTTTGCAAGTGTGCAGAACCAGATTGATTTGCAGGTGTGCAAGATCAGTGAGGACATCAACACAACAGGTAGTAAGATCAGGAGAGATCTACTTGGAGTACAGTGTGTACTCGATTATTGAGCAAAGAGGAAGGCAAGATAGATCCTTCCATAAGTAAGATCATTTGAGTTGTAGGTTATTGCAAGTTCAGGAGAGATCTACTTGGAGTACATTGAGTACTTGGAGTGCATGGAGCACTTGTGTACTAGCAGTAGTGGATACTAACTGGTTGGAGGTGAACACCAATTTTGTGTTTGAGTTGTGTGTTGGGACCATAAGAGAGAGAGCTTTGAGGAAAAAATTACTGTACACTTGAGGTGTGGGAAGCCTCTGAGAAGTGTGAAGAAGAAGTGGCATCTTCTTTATTGTATTTTTTTTGGATGAGTATTAATACATTTGGGTATTGTCTCTCATATTCTGTGTTATTTCTGATTTCTAGTTGCTTGTTACTTCTAGTTAATTCTGCATATTCAGTTGCTTGTATTTGGTAATCAATTGTGCTTCCGTATTTCCCAACAAGTGGTATCAGAGCATGTTTATTGTTCTAGATTCTTGACAAGTGGTATCAGAGCCAAGTTGCGGGGAGAAAGTTTGTGTTTGATTACAGGTCACTTTTAGGGGTTTTTGATTGAGTGGGAGTATAGCAATGGCAAAAGAAAGTACACTAAGAATGGAGGAATTCAAAGACACGAATGATCAATTACAGTGTTATGAAAAGAAAGAGCAGGTAAAGAAAGATTATTGGTTGGTAGCAGATCAGCATGAAGGAACTGAAGAAGTAGATGTTGCAGGTGTTATTGCACAAGATGCTCTGGGATGTTTCTTGGATAAAGTAGAATCTTGGTTTATAGATTCTATTGCCTCTTTCCATGCAACCCCAAGTAGAGGGGTTGGTGAGCCTTGTCACATGGTTGGCAAAGGGGAGGTGATGCTGAAATTGTAGGCAGCCAACACATGGGTGTTGAAGAAGGTCATGCAGGTCCCAGTCTTGAAGATACGACTAATTTTTTCAAAAAAGTTGGGTGATGAGAGATGCACAGTAACTCTCACAGTGAATTCTTGGAATGTTACCAAAGATGCACTTGAATTAGCATGTAGTAAGAAAGCAGATACTCTTTATCTACTTGCTTGTATTACTTATTCTTCTTCTATTGTGAAGATGTGGCTTTGTAGGCTTGGTCACATGAGCAAGAAAGAGATGCATGTTCTTAAGCGAAAGACAAATGTGTTTGAAAAACTTAAGAACTAGAAAGCCTTAGTGTTTATGGAGGAGATGGTGGATAGAGATCAGTGGAGAAGGCTGAGTAACTCTAAGCAGAGTAGTTTGGATAGGGGTTTGATTCAAAGAAAGCTCACGGGTAAAAAGTCATCACTCACAGGTAAACACAGGTATCGACATCAGTCAGGAGGAACTGGTGTTAAACAAATAGGTGCTGATGTCAGTCATGTGCAGACCAGAGGAGTCGGTGGTGTCAGGCAAGTGGAGATCGATGTCGGCAGGATAACCGGCGTCGGCGACCTGGACAGTCGCATGGAACTGACGTTAGTCAGATGCAGACTATGTGGTGACTGAGGTCGGTCATTAAGATAGATTTTGGGCAGATAGCAAGCTGTCAAGGAGTCTCAAATGCCCATATGGAGGATTGAAAGTGGTAAGCCTCAAATTCGTTGTTGTTCCTCTTTTTTATACTCGTTGCTCACTGAAGAGCAGGAAGGATCTAGGAAACAGTGGGAGCATGGCATGGATTAGGATGTAGAACCAAATAGAAGATTTGGTAGGGTTGCCAACTGGTATGAAAGTACTAAAAGATGAATGGATACCTTAGTTAAAGAATAGAGAGAATGGACACATGAGACGGAAGGCCAGGTCATATGGTTTTGAGGAAGCTACAAGATAGTGGTACAGGGTTTGATAGGTGGATGACAAAGCATGGCTTTAGTCAGTGTCAGTTTAACCATTGTGTTTGTCTTACTAGGTGGATTATGGTCACGACATTATCTTGTTACTGTATGTGGATGGTATGCTAGCTATCAGGTTCATACATACAGGGTTTTGCTGAGCTAAGGGTAATGTTAGTTCAGTGGCATGTCATGAGAAATTTGGAGCAACAAAATTCTTTGGCATGAGTGTGTTCTAGAGACATGGAAGATCACAAGTTGATTTTGTCTCCAGTGGGAGCTGATGTGAATCAGGTGTTGGCAAGGTTCAATATGCAGGATACAGAACTGGAGCACACCAAGGGCTGGACAGTTCAGTGTCCGAAATCACATGAGGTCTGGTATAGACCTGAGTTTGCCCAAGCAGTGGGTGCTGTCAGAAAGTTTGTAGTCAATCCAGAAAGGAAGCACTGGAGGGCAGTTTAGTGGATTCTTAGGTATCTGAGAGGGACCAGCAGTAGGGATTCATGCTATATAGGGTCAAGTACTTCAGATGTGGCAGGTTACTTGGATGACAGGTGGTTCACCATAGGTTTTATGGTGGTTGGTCTTCAAGGTTGAGCTTGAAGAGGGATACAAGCCAAAAAATAGATTAGATAGTGTACAGGTACAGGTATAGTGCAACTATTTATCTCTAAGTTGGAGATTGTTAGGTTGTGGATCTAAAAGCTTCACTGATGCAGACATTGGAGGAGGGTGCTAAGTGTCACAATCACCGGTGTCGGTCAGGCCAATCGACATCGGTTAGGTGGAGACAGGAAGTTGCCGATGACGATCAGGGATCGGTCGACGTCAATCACCCCCAGGCAGACAAAGACCGATGTCGGTCACCTATGCGATTCCAGAATTGCCAGTTCATGTATAGTTAGTTAACGAACCAGTTATTTGCATGTCAAAGGCCAATTTTAGACTTGAAGCTGTAGATCTAATTATTGTAATTAGATTTCTAATTATTGTTTGCATGAGATCTATATAATAGACTCATGGGCTGTATTGTAATTTGTGCTAGAGAGTAAGAAAGCAAATATTAGCTCCTTCTGTGTGTGAAGAGATCATGGTGTGTTCCTCCTAGTGCCACAGTGCCAAGTGTGGGTACTGGTTTGGAGAATCAGAGGGGTTCTTCATGTATGTAGGATCTTGATTAGCAAGTGTGCAAGGCCACATTTGGAGATCTACATGGTAAGTAAGATCATTGATCTGCAAGTGTATGTGTGTGCAGGATCCAAGTTTGCAGGTGTGCAGAACTAGATTGATTTGCAAGTGTACAAGATCAAGAAGGATAGCAACACAACAGGTAGCAAAATCAAGAGAGATATACTTGGAGTACGGTGTGTACTCGGTTATTGAGCAAAGAAGAAGGCAAGGTAGACCCTTCCATAAGTAAGATCATTTGAGTTGCAAGTTGTTGCAAGTTTAGGGGAGATCTACTTGGAGTACGTTGAGTACTTGGAGTGCATGGAGCACTTGTGGAGTGCATGAAGCACTTATGTACTGGCAGTAGTGGACACTGACTGGTTGGAGGTGAACACCAACTCTGTGTTTGATTTGTGTGTTGGGACCGTAAGAGAGAGAGAGCTTTGAGGAAAGAAGTACTGTACACTTGAGGTGTGGGAAGCCTCTGAGAGGTGTGAAGAAGAAGTGGCATCTTATTTATTGTATTCTTTTCTGGATGAGTATTAATACAATTGGGTATTGTCTCTCATATTCTGTGTTGTTTCTGATTTCTAGTTGCTTGTTACTTCTGGTTAATTCCACATATTCTGTTGCTTGTATTTTGTAATCAATTGTGCTTCTGTATTTCCCAACAAGTGGTATCAGAGCATGTTTGTTGTTCTAGATTGTTGACATTAATTTTATCATAAAAAACTATTTTGACTAAATTTAATTGATTTACTAATCCATGGAAATCACTAAGATGACTATATACCGATCCACCTTCCTGCATTTGCAAATTAAATAATTGCTTCATAAGAAATACCTTATTCAAAGCTGAGGGTTTTTCATATAAATTTGCCAAAGTATCCATTAACTCTACCATTGTCTTTGCCTGTGATAAGTTGTAAATCACAGATGATGCCAGGCTCAACCTTATAGATCCCAGAGCCTTTCTATCAAGAACATTTCATTCTTTATCTTGTATATCTGTGGGCTTACTTGAAACCCCACCCAACGGTAAGTAATGATCTTTCTGATATAGATAATCCTCTATCTGCATCCTCCATAATTGATAATTCTTGCCATTGAATTTCTCTATTCTTAGTTTACTTTCTTCTACCATTACTTTACTCCCACTCAAACATAAACCCCTGTGAGTGAACCTGTAATCAATAAACACTAACCCGCTCGAAGGCCTGGCTCTGATACCACCTGTTAGGATCTAACTCGAGCCCTAATACCACTTGTTGGTATCTAGTGTTTCCTACTCTAATACCACCTGTTAGGAACTTAGATGCAATTGATTACTTTTTATATAAGCAACTGAACATGGAATTGAAACCAGAAGTAATAAGTAACTAGAACTCAGAAACAATAGATAATAGAAGATATGAGAAACAATACAATCTGTATTAAACTCTTCCAGAAAGAAATACAATGAAGAAATCTCTCTCTCTTCCTCACGCCTCGTAGATGTCCAGTAATTCTCCCTCAAGAGTTCTCTCTCTCACACAATCAATTACAACCACCCCTTCCCGCAGACCTTCTTGATCTTGCACCTAGTAGATCCACTTGATCTTGCACACCTTGTAGATCTAATTGGTCTTGCTTACAACTTGGTACACTTGAAGATCTCCTTGATCTTGCTACCTCGCAGATCAGTTGATCTTACTCTTCTGCACCCTTGAGGAGCTAACCTTGCTCTCTCTCTATGAGGAGCTAATCTTGCTCTCTTTAGCACCCTGGTGGATCTTCCAGATCTTGCACTCTGCAGATCTCCCTGATCTTACACACTATTAAAATGCTGCCCCATGGGTCTTTTAAATAGATCCCAAAGCAAACAATAATTAGATTTCCTAATTACAATAATTAGAAAAATAAACCCAAGACTAATTTTAGTCTTTACATGTAAACTGCCACACTAACAGTTTAGCAAACCATTCGTCTAAAAATAGTAATTCTAGAAACGTCCAAAAATAGATGTCGATCTACAGATGACCGATGCCGGCTGACTCCTCCACCGATGCTAGTCTACTCTACCGATGTCGGTCTCCTTCGGCCTGAATATGACTGATGTCGGTTATTGTGTAACTGATGCCGGTTGCTGTGTATGCCCAGCAACCTCCACATGAGCTCATCAGTGCAGATTTTAGCTCCACAACTCAATAGTAAGCATTTGAAATAATACCCATGTTTGGTATTATCCCCAAATTCCATGATAATTGCTCCATCACTAGAATTTCAATGGGTTTTAAAGACATAACCCAACATTGTCTCATGGGAGTCACCAGTACCCAACACACACATCCTAGACTTTTGAAAAATGTTGGAAATGTAGCATATGATTACGAAGGAGATTGTTAGCTTTCTCTTTTTAGTGGAATTATAAAACTAAAATATTAAACAACTCAATGAAAATAATAACTAATTGCCTAAGTACTTGGGTGAGTAATAATGTAACTAAGAACAAATACAATTAGAAGATGAATAAAATAATTACCGTTACCTTCCTTGTCAAATTATGCTTATTTATTGGCATGTAAGTGTGTTCATGCTCAAATTTTGTGTTCAATGGAGTCCTTTTTCAATGCATTTACCTCACAGACAACACCTCTCCTTGTCCACTTGTGGCTTGGGTTGGCTTGGCATGTGATAGAAAAATGAAGCTTTCTATATTCAATTTAACATTATAACTTCGCATAAAAAAACTTGTTAAACAATGGCCTCGACACTTGTATTTATAGGTTCTCCAACTAACCCTAACTCAAGTATAGTTAGGTTATATTTAACATGTTTAGGTTAGGGAGGGGAGAAGCAATTAATATTTGGGATAGAAATTCCATTTATTAAACATGGCTCTCCATTTTTGAATTTAAGGCTTTTATGAATATATTTCCAATTTATTGATCTTAAGGATGATGACATCATCATGACCTCATTTTTATTGCAATTTCCTTTAAAAAAATAGATATTCACTAATTGCATATAGAATTTTCACTTAAGTAGTTAATTAGATTTTCTTAATTAATTATGATTAGGGTTTTTGCATTTTATAAATTGGTTAAGTTCTCCACTTAATGGGTAAAGAGGCCAATTTGTCAATTTACTACGTTGTAATTTGAATGGAGATGAATCCATGGGAGGTTATCATTGTGTACATGATAATACCCCAAATAAGGATGCATTAACATTATTTTGGGCACTAATGTCTGATGAGCGGATGAACTTGGGACATCTAGTGACTTTTATTGTCCCCAAAAATAGACTTCTCATTTTTGGGACAACATGTGAACTATTTTAGTTCAATAGACCAAAATAATCTCTTCCCTTCTCAAAATTTGTTCTGAGCTTTCAAATTCCTCATTTTTCAAGATTTTTTAGCAAAGGGACTAGCAGGTTCAATAGGTTCAAAGGCTTCTGTAGACGAGTTCAATCAAAAGAACAAGTTTCCAACACTTGGTCCTTTTCAGGGTTGGTTCAATGATTTGGTTCAATAAAAAATGTCCATCGGCAAGCTTCTAAGCAAGGATTGAACCATTGAACCATTAAACCTTGAACCATTTTGGTTCAATGGGTTCAATGGGTTCAAAGGTTCAATGTCATCAATAAGAGTTAAGCGCCTTGTCAAGGTTCAAAGTTCAACCATTTCAAGGTTCCATAACTGCGAACACTTAACGAAAAATAAAGGCTTGAACCATTGAACCGTTGAAATTTGAACCATTTTGGTTCAATGGTTCAACGGGTTTAACGACTAATTGGTTCAATTCACTTGGTTCAAAAGATCAAAAAGACTTGGCCAAATAATGAAGAATGAACTGATTGAACCATTGAACTGTTGAACCAAAGTTGGTTCAATCGGTAGGTTCAAGGGGCTGCCCCAAAGCCAAAGGAACAAATGTCCTTGTGGAGGGAAAAGAACTAGAGGCAAGTGCCCTTGTGGAGGGTAGGCAACATTGGTTCGAGGGTCAAAGAAAAGACAAAAAAGATAGAATTCCTTCAGATTTTTTCAAAGGCCGATAGGGAATATTTCCTTCAAAATTTTTGTCTGAAGAAAATTATTAAGTGAAAGAGCCGTTAGAATTCTTTCAAAATTATTTTCTACAGGAAAATGACTAAGGCAAAGCGCGAAGGAATTCCTTCAGACTTTTGTCTAAAGGAAATATGCCTAAAAGGAAAAAGCTCGAGAGCAGAGCACAACAAGTGGCATCGTCCATGTGAATCTGAATGAGTCCTGAATGTTTTTATATTGTTTCTAAGATAGAGCAAAAGTCGCCATGCGTCATTATCTACATGACTCTCAAAGGTTTCTAAAGCCTCTATAAGTTAAGCAGATAATGCCACATGTCACTTGCTAAGATCAACAGAAAGCGGCCAAAGCTTGAGCGTGGGCTCAAATGCATTCGAAGGACAAAATGCCAAAGGGAAGAACTGCTGATGGAAGAGCGTAAAGAGCTAGCAAAGTCGAGGATATATCCTTGAGAGCTCAAATGCTAGGAAAAGACAAAACTAGAAAGGGAAAATATAGATCAAGGGCTCAAATCATAGCAGAAAGAGGGAAAGGCCAAAATGTGTTCAAGTGAGTTATTTCCAGTAGGTGAAATAGTGGATCAGGTAGACTTCTGAGCACACCAAATCAAGGATGCAGCCTATTTTTCTTTTATGAAGTAATGGCAAATTGGACAGCTATGCAGACATCAGGAAAAGGACCAGACAATCCATACTAAGGAAGAGACATATTAGAGGAATGGACACGCCATAGTTATGGCAATGCATTATTCCCAGTATGGTCCCTCCAGATAGAATTGAAGGTGCATTGAAGGCATTCAATACAACATAGGCTTTTTCATGAAAACAAGTGCCCAAGTCTTTCTTGGAGCGCTATATATTGTAATCTCTCATTTGATATGAGGGAGATCTTTTTGATCACAGAAGCAAAACTCTGCCCAAATTGAAAGGCAAATACTGAGTCTTTCAACTCAAATTGTTGTTCATATTATTTAACTGAATGAGAAAGAAAGTTGTTTGTAGACTTTGTGCTATCATATCTTGTATCATTTTAGGAGATTTTTCTTATGTTTGTCTTTTGAATGTGTTCTTGTTTATTTACTCTAACAAGCAGAATTAGTGGAAGTGATAAGGAAGATGTCTTGAAGTCAGTTACTTTCAGACTTTGTGTTATTATAGTTGTCTTCAGTGTGTATTTATTTTTTATTTCTATGTTGAGGATTTTGGGATGACTTTTTGCCCCCATTATCCTTTGTGTTTCACTCTTTGGGCAGTTGAGGTGGAGACTTTGCGTTCCATTTCATCCTGCTGGTTCTTATCTTTTGTTACCAGTTCTTTGTCACTACCTGAAAGAAATCTTGTTGTTTCCTATAAGAACACTTTTGAAAGAAGAGAAGTGCCTTTAGTGTTTTCACCAAGATTTTCTTCTTTGTTTTTGAACATCATCTCTGAAAGAAGAGAGATGGATGGTGTATCCTACCCCTGAGTGTTATTTTTTGCATATTTATAGTTTATATAGCTCCTACATATTTATAGGGAACCTCCCCTTGATGAGAGGAGAGATTTGTCCACCTCTAATGTAGTAAACCTACACACTGGGCCGACCAATATCCTTTGTTATGGATGATAAGACTTATTTTGCTCAATTAGATAGCTGAATGACAAAATATTCACCCAATAGTATTTTTGGCAACTCTGCTGGGGATGAACGTGCAGTCTGAAGCCTTAAGTTTTATATTGAAGCAATCCTTAGCCTATCCATTACAAAATCTGGTGACTCCATTCCGTGTCTTACCCATTATCATTATAGCCTTACCATCTTCCTCCATCTCCATTATATAATCTGGTCTACAAACCAAATCTGCTAAGGAATAATAGTAGTTTGAAGCCTCAAGCTTCAAGCTAAAGCAGGACCAGTTCTTTCTCATTTTTATCCTACAATTTGGTAGTTCCACGCTATACAAGAAGCCAAAAATCTCAAGGTGTTGTTGACCCTATTTTTGAATTGGTGTAGCAGAGCAATTTTGATTTGTTTCCTCCACAACCTCACCTTCAATGAATTAGGAGTCTTCCTCCTACCAGGTCACCAATACAAGGCAGAGCTTCTTTTTTTGCTATTAGCAGAGCTTTGCCTATCCATACTCCACCTAGATTTGTGATCCCACTTCTACATAATCAAATCATGGCTCAAGGCCCCTGGGGTAACTCTTTTGGTCCACTAAATTTGACCCCACCTCTACATGAGCTTCCATGCAGCTCAAGAAAGAACTTCCCCAAATTCTTTGGGGATGGGAGAGTTCACCCTGATGAACACATTGTAGCCTTCAACATAGCCTGTGGTGTGATAGGGGTGGAATTTGAAGACATGGTAGTTAGGCTTTTCATAGAGACACTACAAGGCACTATTGCAGACTGGTTCTACCATCTACAAGCTCAGTCAGTGACTGATTGAGACACTCTAAAAGACAAATTTGAAGACAGGTTCAAACTTGTAGAAGATGCGCATGCCTTACTGACTCAACTCACACAGATAAAGAAGGAGCCCCATGAACCTATGAGGGACTTCATTGCTAGGTTTGACAAGCTGAGGCATAGGATTCCCATGATCGCCTAGTTGACACCTCAGAATCTCAAGTGTTTCTTCATCAACTCACAATTGCCTAAAGTGAGTTTCTTGTTGAGACAGGCTAGACACATAGACCTTGCTACTGCTCAGGACTTGGCTACTAAGGTAGAAGATGACCTTATCTAGGTTGGAAAGATAAGGAGAGACCTAAACAGAGGTAAACCCTCTTCATCTTCTGAATACTCACCTACAGCCACCACTGACCTAATGGTGCAAAAGCTAGCAAATGAATTGCTAGCCTTAAAAAGACAAATAGCCCAAGTCATGTTTGCTCCTCCTAATTAGGATATGCGAAGGAGGACATTTTAGAATTAGGCATTCCAAGGCAATGCTGCTAAGAATCAAGGGCAGCCAAACTGTCTTCCTCCCCATAGAGGAACCTTACCCTTGAAGCACCTCTAACTAACTCAGCAGTTGGATATCTGAAAACTAAGCATGATTTCTCTTTCCAACTTGATTTTGATCAAAAAATGATGTTAATCTCTTCATGAAGGGTCAAGAAGAGTCAGCTAACGACTCCTACATTGGTTTCCTGAATCTAGGATGAACCCAGAAGTAAAGGTGAAGTAGTCAAGGGATCATATGTAGTATTCACCCAGTCCAAGAACTAGTCATCCCAGCAAGCTGATAAAGAAAAGATAGAGGAGTGACCTTAACTAGTAATTTCAATTGCTAAACATGGGTCCACTTTGCCTTTCCAGCCAAAGAACCCAGTGATTGCTAAGAAGGTAAGTACATCAAACATCCCTACACATTCTACTCTATATTCACAAATCAATCCTCCCCCCTAAAAACCAAAAGGATTAGCTTCCATCCTCTCTTTATAGTCCATTTCAGTCATTTGACATAATTGACCATGTTAAGAAAACCAAAATTCAAATGACTAAATTTGAATTCCTACAAGATAACGAGTAGTTGGACAGGTTGGTGGAGTGTGTGAAGAATACAACCATCCCTACAGGACAAGAGATTAGAAAAGTGACTCATGATCCCCCAAAGAACATGCCCATCCCAAACAATCTTGTCATTACTCCCCCTACTATCCCTGGGAAAGTAGATCCTTTTTATGTTTCCCTGTTGATAAATGGTCACAATCTAAACAACTGCATCATTGATTCTAGTGCTTTAGATGATGTCATGCTTGCCAAAGTGGCAAAATCTCTTAGTCTCACACTGACCAAAACATTTGGCAGATGCTTCTCCATGGAGAACAAGCAAGTGCCACTACTGGGACAGATCAAGGATGCCCAATTTGTGTTTGCAACATTCCCAAAAAAGAGAATCAAGATGACAGTCCTGGTGGTCGACGTCCCAACCTCATATGGTATTTTGTTGGGATGAAATTTCTGCAAGGATGTGGGTGGCGAGTTGAGCATGGACCTATCTTAGGCAAGGATCCCTATCAAAAGTGTTATGAAGAGGCTACCCCCTAAAAAGGAAGCAAAATATGTTGTCACTCAGACATCAGCACTCGAAGCTCAGATTCTATTTGAGTCTTCAGGCAGGGGTAATTACTTCTTGACCATAGAGGGTGTTCATGTTTCTACAGATGAAAATCCTATAGGTGGCAATTTGAAAATCTATTCAAATAAGACATCAGAAGAATTGGTATGGTGCAATATAAATGAAAAAGGTTCTTCCATCTCTAATAAAGAGAAATCTGATAGAAGATCAATTTTTGATGATGTTTAGATCTGAGAATTTGATAGCAACAATTCCTCTATTGGTGCTAGAGCTAAGATGTTATTGATATCTCCTCAAGGAGATATTCTTCCTCCTTCACACAAGTTGTAGTTTAACGACACCAACAACACTGCCGAGTATGAATCTCTATTACTCAGATTGAACGCTGTCTCATGATGAAGATGTCAAACCCCTTCATGCCAAAGGAGATGCTAAACCGATGGTTTGTTAGGGCTTTGAGGGGGAAAATCAAAACATGTGCTAGACTAAACCAATAGAATAATGAGTTATGGTAGTGGACCATACTGTTGTGCTCCAAAGTCAGCAAAAGGAACTCTCTGCTAATAGAACAAAGATTTATAGTTTTCAGATTGAAGACCACGCCTTGCCATGGGGCAAGAAGAGAGAACCAAAAGGAGTGCACAGAAAGTGTGATTCCTGGTGGAGAGTTCCATTTGCTCATCACCGATTCTAGGAAGAAAATGGCTTCTTGCTAGTTTATCAAGAAGGAACACCATTTTCACTATCTCACAGTGCATGGCATCTGAAGTGCTTCAATTCTTGAAGCATTAGATAAGATCATCTGTACATATGTATATTTGTATAGTCTTTAGTTCTGTTTTGTGCTTTTCATTTCATTTTTGGTGCCTTTATTTTTGGGTAGCATGACTCCATAGCCCAATGGCATACTTCAAGGTACTGGAGATTCTGGTTTCTACTCCCCTCAGCTATGTTCCAAGTTTTCATCTGAAGGAAATTCCCCAATTGGAGCCAGCTATTGTCCCCAAAAATAGACTTCTCATTTTTGGGACAACATGTGAACTATTTTGGTTCAACAAACCAAAATAATCTCTTCCCTTCTCAAAATTTGTTCTAAGCTTTCAAATTCCTCATTTTTCAAGCTTTTTCATTAAAAGAACTAGCAAGTTCAACAGGTTTAAAGGCTTTTGCAGGTGAGTTCAATCAAAAGAACAAGTTTCTAACACTTGGTCCTTTTCAGGATTGGTTCAATGACTTGGTTCAATAAAAAATGTCTATCGGCAAGCATCTAAGCAAGGATTGAACCATTGAACCATTAAACTGTTGAACCTTGAACCATTTTGGTTTAACGAGTTTAATGGGTTCAAAGGTTCAATGTCATCAGTAAGAGTTAAGCACTTTGTCAAGGTTCAAAGTTCAACCATTTCAAGGTTCCATGACTACAAAAACTTAACGAAAAATAAAGGCTTGAACCATTGAACCGTTAAACCTTAAACCATTTTGGTTCAACGGTTCAATAGGTTCAAAGACCAATTAGTTCAATGCACTTGGTTCAAAATATCAAAAAGACTTGGCCAAATAATGAAGAATGAACTAGTTGAACCATTGAACTATTGAACCAAAGTTGGTTCAATCGACAGGTTCAAGGGGCTGCCCCAAAGCCAAAGGAACAAATGCCCTTGTGGAGGGCAGTGAACTAGAGGCAAGTGCCCTTGCAAAGGGTAGGCAACATTAGTTTGAGGGTTAAAGAGAAGACATAAAAGATAGAATTCCTTCAGATTTGTTTAAAGGCCGACAGGGAACATTTCCTTCATACTTTTTATCCGAAGGAAATTATTAAGTGAAAGCGCTGTTAGAATTATTTCAGAAGTATTTTCTACGGGAAAATGACTAAGGCAAAGCTCGAAGGAATTCCTTCAAACTTTTGTTTGAAGAAAATATGACAAAGGAAAAATCCTGAGAGCAAAGCGTGACAAGTGGCATTGTCTGTGTGAATCCGAATGAGTCCCAAATGTTTCTATATTATTTCTAAGACAAAGTAGAAGCCACCATGCATCATTATCCATAGGACTCGCAAAGGTTTCTAAAGTCTCTATAAGTTAAGCAGAACATGCCACATGTCACTTGCTGAGATCAGTGGAAAGTGGCCAAAGCTTGAGCGTGGGCTCGAATGCATTCAAAGCCCAAAATGCCAAAGGGAAGAATTGCTGATGGAAGAGTGTAAAGAGCCAACAAAGCTGAGGATATATCCCTGAGAGCTCAAATGCCAGGAAAAGACAAAACCATAAAGGGAAAAGATAGACCGAGGGCTCAAATCATAGTAGAAAGAGGGAAAGGCCAAAATGTCTTCAAGGGAGTTATTTCTAGTAGGTGAAACAGTAGATCAGGTAGACTTCTGAGCACACCAAATCAAGGATGCAACCTATTTTTCTTCCATGAAGTAATGACAAATTGGATAGCTGCATAGACATCATGAAAAGGACCAGACAATTCATACTAAGGAAGAGACATATTAGAGGAATGGACATGCCATAGTTATGGCAATGCACTGTTCCCAACATGGTCCTTCTAGATAGAACTGAAGGCACATTGAAGGCATTCAATACAGCATGGGCTTTTTCATGAAAACAAGTGCCCAAGTCTTTCTTAGAGTGCTATATATTGTAATCTCTCATTTGATACGAGGGAGATCTTTTTGATCACAGAAGCAAAACTCTGCCCAAATTGAAAGGTGAATACTGAGACTTTGAGCTCAAATTGTTGTTCATATTATTTTATCTGAATGAGAAAGCAAGTTGTTTGTAGACTTTGTGTTGTCATGTCTTGTATCATTTTAGGAGATTGTTCTTATGTCTGTCTTCTGGATGTGTTCTTGTTTATTTAATTTAACAAGTAGAATTAGTGGAAGTGATAAAGAAGATGTCTTGAAGTCAGTTACTTTCAGACTTTGTGCTGTTATAGTTGTCTTTAGTTTGTGTTTATTTTTTGTTTCTGTGTTGAGGATTCTGGAATGACTTTGTGCCCCCATTATCCTTTGTGTTTCACTCTTTGGGCAATTGAGGTGGAGACTTTGTGTTCCATTTCATCCTGCTGGTTCTTATCCTTTGTTACCAGTTCTTTGTCACTACTTGAAAGAACTCTTGCTGTTTCCTGTAAGAACACTTCTGAAAGAAGAGAAGTGCCTTCAGTGTTTTCACTAGGATTTTCTCCTATGTTTGTGAACATCATCTCTGAAAGAAGAGAGATGGATGGTGTATCTTACCCCTGAGTGTTATTTTTTGCATATTTATAGTTTATATAGCTCTTACATATTTATAGGGAACCTTCCCTTGATGAGAGGAGAGATTTGTCCACCTCTGATGTAGTAAACCCACACACTGGGCCAACCAATCTCCTTTGCTGTGGATGATAAGACCTATTTTGATCAATTAGACAACTGACTGAGAAAATATTCACCCAACAAATTCTAGGCTTAATTTGCGTTATTTGGTAGAAACTAGTCTGAAGTCTAGTTGTGGCCAAAATGGGGTGTTTATAGGAAACACAACCAAGATACGTTTCAAGGAGTCACTATCACCCCATCCACTTATTGATTAAGGAAGTAGATAATTAGATCATCTTCAATCATAACAAACACATCTTGAATTTGAAAATGTCTTTATAAATGCACCTTTTTTAGTGAGGGATGAAGACATATTGTTGCAATCACTCATCTCAAAAGAGCACATTAAAAACACCATATCTAAGGAAAAATAATTTAGTCATCATGTGTTATCATTTGAAACACATGTAATTTAAAAATTGACCTCATATGTTAGTATAGAATGTAACTTATTTTTCTACACATATGGACACCTTGAATTTTAAATTCTATGTTTTGTGTTTTGAATTTTGATTTTTTTTCTTCATATTGTTAAATTAGCACCCATTCATGCTATTATGGATCATGAAAAAGTTTAATTTTCCAATGGAAGCAATTAGTACACCCATACAATAAACATAGCCTATAGGTGGGCCCATATAAAATAATGAGAACACATTCAAGTAATATGCCCCCATATATACATAGTAATCACCATGGAAACTTAGGTACTAAAAAAATACCACACAATGTTAGTGAACACACCCAAGTTAGTGACTCGACTCAAAACATGACTCACAAAACAAGATGACAAGAGGATCCTCCAAGCACAAGTAAACACAAGAAAGAAAACACATGCACATGTAAACAAGCATTCACGCATAAATAATCAATGTAATAATGTAACAATATTAATGTAAACTATCCATGTGATAAGAGATGTATAAGATACCATCATAAAATGTAGTAACTAATGTAACTATCTCAATATGGTAACGTACAAGCAAGGATATATATAACTATGCAAGAATCCTCTGAATGGCCATGTTCCCAAGGAAGGATACATTGTTTATGATGTTTTCCCATCAGGTACACCACATGAAATTATGTAACATGTGAACTTGCATAACACTCATTCCAAAAAATTATTGTGAGAAACCTATGCATAAACCATGGATAAATAAAACATCTATAATAGATAAATATGTATATGTATAAAGTATTTTTTTTCAATTTTTTTAAATTTTCCAATCTTTTTTGAATTTTTTAAAAATTTCCACCCCTTGAAGGGAAATATATATGAGTCATATAGTCGTTAAGCATTATAAGCATAATGTGATAAAGTGCATAAATATTATACTAAATATGTTTTTTATGCAACACTGTAAGCTAATTACATATTATAGGTCCCAAAGTGTATTGTAAAATTACGATATTATGATGTATGATAAAACTGACAACATGCCAAGGCCAAATATAATGTGAACCACTAGTTAAGGATATTGATGTATTTGGGGAAGACCTCTCGCCTCCACATTATGTAAAAATGCTTTAAAAGGTCATATAAAATAATGATAGCCATCCTATGCCAATCTTATTGTGAAAATTGTCGAGTCTAAATCCAAGAATATGTAGTGTCAATTATCTATATATAAAACATGCATGGGTACAATGCCCCTCATAAATAAATGTGTCATGCACCCTTAAAATGGAATATGTAGTCGAGTGAATAAATGTATTGGTAATTAAACAAAGCCAAGATGTATTAAGGAATGTGAGTAATATGGCTTGTTAAAGTGATGCATGAATAATTAGTACAATGCATAAGATGAAATTAATAATGTCATGTCCCCATGGGAAAATTATGCTAAAGTCCAACTTAAAGACAAACTCATAATATGTCAATGAGAAACACATGAGGGAATAATGCTCCCATATAGGCAAAAATTTGTATTGATAGGTCAATAAAAATTATTCTTGGGTACAATGTCTCCATAGGTAAAAGGGATACATTTGTGTCTTGAAACCATGCTTTTTATTTTTTAGTTGTATATTTAGAAGAAACTATAAGCTATAAAAAAGAATCACAAAGCTGCAAATACACAACAAAGAGCAAAGCTCGCAAGCCAAAATAATGAGACGAGGAAAATTCTAAGAATTTATAGGCTTCCCTCAAAATTTAATGCATGTTATGATTAAATATATTGATAATTATGTTTTCATCATTGAGAATCCTAATGTAAGTGTTGAGAATGGGATCAAAAATCAAGTGGTCAAGGCTAATGAAACATAACAAGCAACATGAAATAAGTGGCTTAGAAGATTTTTAAAGCAAATGCAAGGTAAAATCCATGGGAAATCTATAAAATATAAGAATGCAATCAAGCTAAAAAAAAGGCTTAAATCAAAGTCATATATGGTGATGTATAAAATGTATTCCTCCAATGTGATGATGTTCTAGAAATAACATGAACATATCCATGCACACATGTAAGATACGTACACCTTGTGCAAGTGAGTAAGAAACATATTATATATATAAAGGTAACTCTATATAGCTTAATGTGATTTCTTAACATATTAATGAATGTCTTTTGTCCTTAGAGACCTTTAGATAGTATTGATAAGCATATTTAGCCAAATTATTTTGGCCCCTACCTAAATCAAGGTATATTATTTAAAAATCAAGTGTGAAAATATAGATGTGCAAAATCTATAATTTATTACAAAATATGTATGGCATGCATCATATGACCAGGATAAAGTCAAAGTTTTTTCTTTTTCATTTTTTCATTTTTTTATGAATGCTTTTGTATTTTTACAAATTTGAAAAAGGAAACACTAAGAAGAAGGCACTTATAATGCACAACAAATAGAATAATAAAATCCAAGTAAAAAATTGTGATACTGTAAATATGAGTAGGAAAGTACACAAATGGTATCATGTGTAAAAGTTTCATAGCACGCTGTCAAGGAGTCTCAAACGCCCATGGGGAGGACTAAAAGTGTAAGTAAGCCTCAAATTCGTTGTTCTTCTTCTTTATACTAGTTGCTGACTGTAGAGTAGGAAGGATCTAGGAAACAGTGGGAACATGGCATGAACAGGTTGCATAATCAAATGGGAGATTTGGTAGGGTTGCTAGCTGGTATAAAAAGCACTGAGATGAATGGATACCTTAGTTAAAGAATAGAGAGAATGGATACGTGAGATAGAAGGCCAGGTCATATGGTCTTGAGGAAGCTACAAGACAGTGGTACAGGTTTTGACAGGAGGATGACAAAGTAGGGCTTTAGTCAATGTCATTGTAACCATTGTGTTTGTCTTACCAGGTGGATGATGGTCATGGAATTATCCTATTACTGTATGTGGATGGTTTGCTAGCAGGTTTGTACATATAGGGTTTTGCTGAGCTAAGGGTAAGATTAGTTTAGTGGTTTGCCATGAAGGGTTTAGAGCAGCTAAATTCTTTGGCATGAGAGACATGGAAGATCATAGGTTGATTTTGTCTCTAGTGAGAGCTGATGTGAATCAGGTGTTAGTGAGGTTCAGGATGCAGAATCAGAGCACACCAAAGGCTGGACAGTTCAGTGTCTGAAATCACATGAGGTCTGGTATAGACCTGAGTTTGCCCAAGCAGTGGGTGCTGTTAGAAAGTTTGGAACCAATCCAGGAAAGAAGCACTGGAGGGAAGTTTAGTGGATTCTTAGGTATCTAAGAGGGACTAGCAGTAGGTCGACATGCTATGCAGGGTTAAGTTCTTTTCTACATGGGTTTGTAGATGCAGATGCGGTAGGTTACTTGGATGGCAGGAGGTGCACCACAGGATGTGTGTTGGTTGGTCTTCAAAATTGATCTTGAAGAGGGATACAAGCCAAGAAATAGATTAGATGAGGTACAGGTATAGGTATAGGCAGCTATTTATCTCCAAGTGGGAGATTGTTAGGTTGTGGAGCTAAAAACTTCACTGTTGCAAACATGGAGGAGGTTGTTGAGAGGTTGCTAAGTTGCAGGGCAATCGACGTCAGTCTGATCAACCGACGTCAGTCATATACAGTGGGAAAGGCAACTGACATCGGTCAGGTATTGGCCGACGGTGGTCATTTCCAACCTGACAGGGACCGACATCGGTCACCTATGCGGTTCTAGAACTGTCAGTTGCACAAATAATTTGTTAACAAATTGAGTGTTTGCATGTTAAGAGCTAATTTTAGACTTGAAGCTATAGATCTAATTATTGTAATTGGATGTCTAATTATTGTTTGCATGAGATCTATATAAGAGACTCATAGGCTATATTGTAAAAGTGTGCTAGAGAGTAAGAGAGCAAATACTAGCTCTTTCTGTGTGTGAAGAGAGCATGGTGTGTTCCTCCTAGTGCCACAGTGCCAAGTGTGGGTACTGGTTTGGAGAATCAGAAGGGTTCTTCATGTATGTATGATCTTGGTCAGCAGGTGTGCATGGCTACATTTGGAGATCTACATGGGTAAGTAAGATCATTGATTTGTAGGTGTATGTGTGTGCATGATCTAGGTTTACAGGCGTGCAGAACCAGATTGATTTGTAGGTGTGCCAGATCAGGGAGGACAGCAACACAATAGGGAGCAGGATCAGGTGGGATCTACTTGGAGTACGGTGTGTACTCGGTCTAGAGAAAAAGAGGAAGGCAAGGTAGTTCTTTCCATAAGTAATATCATTTGGGTTGTAGGTTGTTGCAGTTCAGGGGAGATCTACTTGGAGTGCGTGGAGCACTGGTGTACTGGCAGTAGTGAATACTGACTGGTTGGAGGTGAACACCAACTCTGTGTTTGAGTTGTGTGTTGGGACCATAAGAGAGAGAGAGAGAGCTTTAAGGAAAGAAGTACTGTACACTTGAGGTGTGGGAAGCCTCTGAGAGGTGTGGAGAAGAAGTGGCATCTTCTTTATTGTATTCTTTTCTAGATGAGTATTAATACAAGTTGTGTATTGTCTCTCATATTCTGTGTTGTTTCTGGTTTCTAGTTACTTGTTACTTCTGGTTAATTCCGCATCTTAAGTTGCTTGTATATGGTAATCAATGGTGCTTCCACGGGTTCCTAACACACCATATATTAAATAATAAGGGGTTGCTCCTGTAGCCATGTGAACACTAGTGTGGTAAGCTCATAAGGCATATACAATCATGTTGTGTCAATCTCCACTATGTTTAACAACTATATTTTTTAAGATGTTAACAATTGTTTTATTTGTGGCCTTAACCCAGTCATTTCCCTATGGATAAACAATGTGGAAAACATATGTCTAATCTTGTATTTAGTGTAAAACTTCTTGACAGTCTTAGTTTTGAAATAGGATATGTTATTAGTTATAATCGTAGATGGAACACCAAGTCTAGATATGATACGTGTCATTAGGAATCTGCATGTCTTAACTTGTATTGGTTTCTAAAGGAATCTCCTCCACCCATTTATTAACATACTCTATTTCTTTAATGATGAAGTTGTGTCCCTCGAATGATGTAAGATTTAACTTTTTGACAAAGTCAAAGCCCCAAAGCAAAAATGGCCACTACGATATAATATGTTGTAATTCTTAAAATAGTGTGTCTATTAGATTACTATGTCATTTGAATTGTTCGTAAACTTTTGCATGTTGTTGATAGTTTTGTTCCATGGAAGGCTAGTAGTACCCCATCCTTAACAATTTTAAGGGCAATGTTATTTCAATTAATTCCATCAAAGTTCCCTTTTATGTACTTCTTGTAAAGTAATTTTAGCTTTGCTAAATTTAAGGTGCTTAATAAATTTTCCTTCAAAGGATATATTAAAAACTACATCTCTGATAGTAACATATCATGTAACATTTCTCTATAGCTTTCACTTTTATTTAGTTATGAAATTTTGAGGCACTGTTTCATCCACTGGGTACTTATAACTATTTACATTCCAATTTAGAGTTATCATTTCACTGTCTATAGTAAAAACTTATTGTCCATCTAGTGCAAGTAGTGAGATAGTGATTGTTGTAGTCATTAGATAGTAGATCTTGATTATCAGTTATGTTGATTGGTATAATTTTGCAACACTATCCATAGGGTCCACATGTTGGTTATTATTTCTTAAGATATTATTGATTTTATAGTCTTCAAAGTATGTTATAGGGCTATGAACCAAATCTTGATAGGGTTGTAATTTGTATTCTTTAGTTTGATAGAAAACTAAAACTTAGTTGATAACTAATTAGGAATCACCATAAACCTTAATGTATTTTGTGTAAAGAGTGCACCATGTAATCCTAAAATTAAAGTTTTGTATTCTGCAACATTGTTAGTGCATTAAAAACTCAAAAAATATGCTAATTGTAGAGACTACCCCTGGGATTAATTGTGATAATACCAACCCTATCTCTTGACACAATTTTGACCATCAAAATATAGTGCCCATGGTTTTTATCCCATAATTATACATACAAAATTCATTTTGAAAAGTATCACTCATTGGAGTATAATCAAATAAAGATGTGGTAGCTAATTAATCTACTATAACTTGTCTCTTTATTTATTTTTTAAGTATAGTAGATATTAAAATATGGTAATAAACACTTGAAAATGTCAATTTTGACCTATTTTGACCATACATGACTTGGGTGCACATATATGCCTCTTATTCATGATTCTCTCATTCTCTCACATCCACATGCTTTCCAAGAGTTTGAACCTCCTGTGTCATTGTCAATCACCTACAAGAACCTATTAATATATGCCAAACTAGCTAAATATCTTACTTAGACATCTCTACATAATTAGATATACATTCATGTATCCTAAACACTAATGTTAGGCTCAAATAGTTCCATCAATGACATTACCTTGAGGGTGATGTTATCATCCCTCACCTAACAATGACTATTTTTCAAAATCAAATCACTCCTATGGGTTGGTCCATTTTACTAATGTGTCAATGGCACGAGAAATTACCCAAGTGGACTAATATAAATACAAATCAAATCCACACTCAATACTCACTTGTTACTTATCTATTAAGCATGTGTACACTACTGCACATTGAGTAAAACTACCATATTCTTCCTAATTAGAAAATCAGTCACTAGGAGTAGTCATCATCCAAGTATAAAACACACCAAACCAAGGAAAGAGTGAATATTGTCAAGTGTCAAAAACCAAATTCTAGGTGCATTCATATAACAAAGGATCAAATTCAAACATTCACACTAAGAGGAAAAACTATATGTGGCTTGACTTCCTTTTTTAGAGTATTTGATACTTAGGTATCAATCAATCATCAATGGGGGTGATTATGGTTATCTCAACCCATTACACTTCACAAATTTTTTATAGGTTTCATCCCTTCAAAAGTGGACATAAGGTTTTAAGGAGAAGGAGATTGATTTTTGGAGTTATACATACGATCAGGGATTATGATTGCACACATATATGTGTTACAAGTAGAATCAAATGACTATAAGTCATAGAGATCAAAAATAACCTAGGACAATATCATTAGCTACAATTAGTAATGTCGATGAATTTGCCCAAAACCTGATGTTAGTGATCCTACACATATAAATATCTAGTTCTAGATTTGAGTGATTTTTAGGCATGTTTCTAGTCCCTCTCCACTATGAAAAGTCAGTCATAATTAGTTAGTGAGTCAAAAAAGCTAAGTATTTTGATCTCTTTAATACTTTCTATATTTAGTACATGCCACGTATCAAATCCATTTCAATATTTTACATTTGGATTCATGCTTAATTATCATATTTTATGATCTAAATAACATTCATGTTTCTATCTTAATTAGGGTTATGAAATCATTTTTGATAGTGATGGTAACAACAAGAATTTTTGAAATAAGGAGTGGGCAGGAAGCTATAGGCCAAGAAGAAGGAGGTAGAGATGATGAGGAGGATGAAGACTAGGGATGAAGGAGACTAGACTATGGATGGCAAAGATGAGATGGGAGAAGTGTATACAAAGAAAAATGTGAAGGTCTCACCCTTTGGTTGGTAGATCTCCTTCACTCATGACTCATGGAGAGGATTGAGAGGCTCAAACGATTGCTGGGCAAGGTTGGCAGTTGCACTACCATGGACATGCAATTATCAACCATGGACTATGGAGTTTTTGAGGATAGTAAGGACTTGCCCTTCCACTTAGATTTGGGATTTATCCAATGGTGGGGCATGGGTAATAATACCCACAATTGGATTATGATTGGTGCCTTAGGTGGGTAGGGGAAAAAATAATGTATGGGATGTTGTTGGCCTTCCCCTACTATCTTTGCCTTTCACAACATGACCACCCTTCTATAAATATTCTATGGGGTGGAGGATGATAGATCTAACCCTTTGTAATCTTATCGAGATAGGTTGGGTATTAGAGAAAACCACCTCCTTGGTACTCTAAATTGTATGGATATTAGAGGAGTCCTTGCCATAGTTCCTTTTATTTACTTATTTAATGGAGAAATCCATATATTTCACATATGCACGATAAGCACAGGGTCTAATTTTGAGGTGCTTTTTAAGGGAAGGTGGTTTTTGGGCCCAGGAAGGATCTACTTTGTTTAAGTCACTCTTTGTTGTATCAAAGTGGATGATATAAGAGTCCACTCTTGCCTACTACAAGTTTCAAGATTCCTTGTCTCCCTCTCAAAATTCAATAGAATTAGATCTAACATGGATAGGGCCTCTTTGGTGGTTCTTCTATTTAGACAGGCTTGCACTCTCAAAGTACTCAGGGAATGTGGAGGATGCACAAAAACTATGTTGAAGATCTTATCTATGAAGGTCCATACTCAGTTTAAGGTGTTTTCATTTGGGGTAGATAGAGGAATCCCAACCAAATCTTGTTTATTAGAGTGGATAATAGAGGAATCCACTTTGTGGATCTTAGTGAGATGAAAAGCATGCTTTTTATAACTTAGTTGTGTAGAGGCAGTGTAGAATACCTAGGTGGCAGAATACCTCCTTCTCTGGATGAACTTCTATTATACAGTATCCTCAGGGAAGACATGACGAAGGGGGCCAGCTCTTCAAGATTCACTATTTTGTAACATCTTTGTGTGTTGTAGGTTACAAGACCCTTCAAAATCCCTTGTTATGGTGATGAGAACCTTAAAACCCTCTTAATTAACATAGTTATGGGAGCTTCTAAACCCTTTGGTTGTTTCTTATTGTGCTTCATTAGGTTATGATATCCTTAAAACCCTCATGTTTCACCAAGGTGGTGGGAACCTTTATTCCACTTGCTATGTTTGTTAAAGGTTGGGGGAGCCTCCAAACCCTTTTTGTTGTTCTTGGTTGTTAGAGGGATCCTTATAACCCTCTTTGTTGTGCTAGGTTTTTTTTTGGTTGTGGGTCCATTGTGTAAAACCCTCACTTGTCTGGTTCATAACTCTGGTTTCAAAAGTGTTTACCTCATCAAATAAAAAATAATTAAGGTAAAAAATATTAGTTAACTCAAATATTTCTTGATCATTTCCAAACCTTAGGTCTTCCTTAGGGTTTCATCTTTTTATATGATTTTCTAATTTTGGCCTTGGAGTTTCAGACCTGTTTTCTGTTTTTCCCTAATTTTACAAATTACACATGGATATAATGGATGAACATAACATAATTTATTGACTCAAGCCATGATTGTAATTATTTAGACCAACTACATAATTAAATGGTTCAAATATTTAGAGATTATTAAGGTTGAAGTTAATAATAAATAATAAATAATCTCAAGTCTTCCTCAACTCATATTATTGCAACATCCAATCTAAATTGATTCTAGTTATCAATAGATGATAAAAGATATGCATCACACATTTTATTCCTTATCTCCCTATACATCATAGTGGCACTAATTATCATCCCCACCCCATTATTCACCCATGGATTATATTAGATTTTGTAGTCCCTATTGTCACCACTCAGATAGGTAGGATGCCTGACCATGATTGGAAAAAATGGAGGTTGTCATCATGATCCTCCTTAACTCCCTCCACCTCCCATGAAACAATCCAATCAACCCAAAGGATATGAAATAATTTATCAACTAAAGAACACCCATTCTAAGATCTCTATTCTCAAGTTACTAAAGAGATCACTGATTTACAAGGATACATTATATGGAGCATTACATGAGACAACTCTCCCTAGTGACACATAACCAACCTCCTTTGATTCCATCATGGATACATTTAAGGACATTTAAAAAGTCATCACTTTTGACAAAAAAACTTACCCACACAACAAAACTAATAAAGCAAAATTTGTCATTATTTATTCAATTTCAAGTGTAAAGAAAAGTAATTATACACATGTTGGTAGATAATGGTTCTAGATTTAATATATACATTACAAACTTCTTACAAAAATTAGGTATCCATATGTATAAAATCCACAAATTACACCAAAACATAAAATGATTTAAGAACACTCTACACCAAGTACTTGGGACCATATAATTAGATATACAATTAGGCCCAAAAATGGTACCTACTATATTTTGGGTTATGCTGAATCATCTACATTACAATTTATTCTTGGGGAGACCTTAACTATATACCATGGAGGTAATACCATTTACATTATATGTGTATCAAATTTATGTATGAAGGCTATTCATACACATTACCCATATGTGATGATATTTTTAGATATTTTAAGATGACACAATTAATTTAATGAGAATCAGTCACAATCAGAGTTGAAAGATCATTTTATCATTCCCCCATCACAACCCAATCCATTAAATCAAATGTATACATATGAAGTGGGAGAATCAAGTAAGGTTAATGACACAAATAATTATGACACATAAAACATAAATATAACACAAACCATAAGATAATATAGAGTAAAGAGAAACCATTCTCGATCTCCCTTTGGTGTGAAATTATAAAAATGAGATGGCATGGTTATATATTATTACAACATTGATGATAATGATACCAATATAGTAGAATAAAGAAATGATAATTTACATAAGTTAAACCTCAATTCTTTAGATAAATCCTATCTTATACTTTGTTCACATATGTTAGAGTTGGAAAATATCAATATGATTCATATACAACAAAAATGGATAACTCAAAAATTCCTACTCAAGCATAATTTTTTGAGGGCAATAAGAGGACAATAATGTCAAATCATTAGAACATCCAAATTATAAATAATAGTTGCAATACATTATCAAATCACAATTATCATATGGTAAAGGCAACACTAAAGCAAGCCCTCATAAAGTCAAGCATGATTGTGGCATAAGGACAATTGTATATTTCCCACTATCACAAAGATTGCAAGAAAAATTTAGTGAATAACATAGAGTTGTAAGTTACCAAATTATTTAACCCTAAATTAAGATGGGTCAATATAGTATATGGTTAAGAATATAAAAATGAATAAGCACAAGGGTGATAGACAAATCTATAACAGGCCAATTAATTTGCAAACTCAGATAAATAATATTCTAAATTTAAATACATATATATGCTAAAAATAAAAAGTACAACTATTGATTAATATTGCAATAATTTTAAACAAGGGTACTTAGTTTATTATGTGCATACAGATCTGATATGGAATAGGCTAGAAGTATACTAGATCTAAATTTTAGATGAATCATCGGATTTTGGAAATTTGCATTTTATAGCCTCAGATGTTTGCATCGAATCTAGACAGTTGTGTCGATGTTGGTGTCTGAGTTGGACACATGTGTCTAATCTAGAATATAAACTAGATAAGAGTGTGACCACCTAGAAATTTTTGGGTTTTATGTTACCTTTAATTTGGTGTGTTTATATCTCACACATAGTTTATTGCTCTTTGTCAAATGATCAAAACCCTAGATTCTTCACCCTTAGAGTGACTATGAGAAAAATGGGTTAGTGGGCACATAGTGTCAAGTTTCCCCAAGGACCCCTATGTTAAAGTGTACTACCTACATAACCAATATTTTGAAGAGGGCCTCAAACTTATGTAGTTCTCTTATTCATGCTAGCTTGTGTACATAAGGATATGATGTATGATAAGCAAGTACATAGAGTGACCTAGCTTGTAACTTGCAAAATATAGCTCATGAAATGCTCCTTGAATACATCAAACCAATAGATGAGTTGTCTCTATGAATAATATTGAAATAGGAAAGAATAGGGAAGTTTTGCCTACTTTAATGCTTAATTGAATACCTTTGGTAGGTTACCTTGTGAGTTGCTAGGTCTATGTTAGGCGAGGAATGAATGAGGGTTGATCTTGTATATATTCCAACCTATTTTGAAAATATCTATCATTAAATCACTTAGACTGACATTTAGGATACATTTCATTTTCAAATTTGATGACTATAGGGTATTGGACACTTAGTTTGGCACAAGACACTAGCGTCAACATAGGCATTTGGTTGGAACACAAATGTCTAGGAAGCTAAAAAATAGGTATAGGTCCAAAACTTGCAGAGGGTGATAATAAGTAGGTTTATAACATTTTGAGTAGTACAAAGGCTTGGTCATCATAATAACATATGATTGGACTAAGAGATAAGAAACATGTATGAGATACACTAGATGTGAACCTTTTGGCAATAGGAAGGTCTTAGTATTGAAGGGTACAACCATGTGAAGTACTTGGCAAGCATACAAGACTGAGGTGCTATGTAATTCAATAATGAAATTACTAGTTTATTGTGAACTCAAATTTAACATAGAAAGGAGGTTAGTCTTGTGTTAGTCTCATAAAATAAATGAAATGAACACACTAAAATTTTAACACCTCTGGCCTAGACACTAGGGAGAGCTTAGGTAAGAAAACTAAATAAAAACACAATAAAAACATAAAATAAACAACTGTTTTACCTCCCTTGGAGCTCCAAATGACTCATTGAATGGTTTTCTCAGCTTGTGCATCAAGAAGTCTTTAATAATAGAGGTTGCTTGGCTCCTTATCTCTTTGGCACCTTGGCTTATGATTGCTTGGCTTAATATTTGAGCATGATAACACTACTTGCAAGGCATTTGGGCATTATAACACTACATCAAAGAGTTTGTTAAAGATATTTGTGCATAACTTTGCATAAAAATAGCTTATAATTCAATAAGCAAGGCCTTGTATTTATAGCCTTAAGAATTAACTCTTATTCAATGTGAGTTAAGGTTGAGTTTAAGCTTAGAATGGGTTCAAATTAAACCTAGGTGAGTTAGAAATAACTCCAGTTAAGTTAATAGCTATCAAGTAATTATGATTTGTAATTATTATGCATAACTATGAAATTAGATATTTTAATATATTTTCAAAGAGCTTGACAACTCATAAAGGCAAAGATGAAAGGCTAGGATATTTTAAATTTTTGAATTTCTTTTTTTAGATATTTATTAATTATAAATGGATAATTCAACTAGGCATTTAATATTGTTTAACTTGTTAATTGATTTTGATTATCATTTTAGCTTTTTATAGATTTTGATTAAGTGTGCAAGTGCCCCACTTAATAGGTCCATAGGCTAAATTGACAATTGTGATGCCACAAGGTGATTAGGGATGAATATGTGAGAGGTTATTGCTGAAAATGATAGAATACCCCAATTAGGGATGTATCAACATGATTATTATATTTGATGAATGATGCACAAACAAATTTGAGATGTCTAGTGATTCTTAAGCTTAATTTTTAATGGTTGGTAGGAATCAGTCAGAAGTCTATTAAAAAACTAGTTATGGCTAGTTTTAGGTGTCTACAATTTACCCCTATTTGTGAAGGCTTTGCAAGCTATAGGCACAATAATGTCTTCTCAAATAATGAATAGCTCTTGTATGCCTATGACTTCAACAAGAATGGATGAGATATGAATGCCCCCTCAAGGGAACAATTGACAAAGATGGGTGGCAATCGGTCTCTCAAAAGAAGGAAATAATGGGACAAAAAGGTAAAGTGGGGTGGAAAAGATTGATTTGTCCATAGGTAGTTATAATTAGTGGCATGGTGAGCTACCCTGGGTGGGCAAATAAAAAGGATGATTTACCCATAAGATATTATAATCATCGGCATAGGTGGGATGAAAAAAGATAATGATTTATCCAAAGGTAGTTATAATCATTGAAAAAAGGATAAGGGTAATAAGAAAGTGATTTTACCAAAGGTGGTTATAATCATTAAAAGGGAAAACAATGATTTGACTATAGGTGATTATAATCATTGGTAGGATAAAAACATGTCTAGGTTGGGAAAATAGAGATAGTAGTTTTGCCCAAAGGTAGTTATAAGCATTATCATAATCAAAATGTGCCCTAGTTGGGTAGAAGAATGATAAGGATTTGCCCATAGATGGTTATAATCCATAACATCCAAAAAGATTGAAACACAATGATTTTCCCAAAGGTGATTATAATCATTGGCTCTGTGGGTGGGATGATACATAATGATTTGTCCAAAGGAAGTTAGAATCATTGACATCGTAATGGGATGAGACACAATTATTTGCCTAGAGGCAGTTATAATCATTGATAAAATGATAGAAAATTGGAATAGGGGGATTATGTATTGAATCTGTACTCATAGAGGAAGAGTAACCCAGTACAGAGGAGAAAGATGAATTTGGGCTACCTACTAGTATGGCTATGTACATTATAACTAGCAAGGATGAAAATTATATCATGATTGAATTACTATGTATGTGGAAAAGAATTAGATTAGATCAGGAAGTGTTCAAGTGCCAAGAAGTATGACAACCACATTGCTTGTAAGATTTCCCAAGTTGATGTTTGTTGTAGCATATGATAGTAGGAATCATGGTATAAAACACCTTGACAAGTTAGCTAAAATATGCATGAGGACTGACACATGATCCAATACATAATAAAAATAATACACCAATGATAAAAACCATGATTATAATGTTGATGTATGAATATAGATGGACTTAAGTATAATGTGCAAGGAATCACCCAATGAACTCAAACATGCTAAGTTAAGGCACAATAAGAAAACAAACAAATAAGCACACAAACAAATAAATATAAAGACAAAACATGAAGAAACAAAAATACACAAATCAAAATAAAACAACGAGAACAAAAGTAAACACACATCAGTTATAAATCATAATGTTAGTGCAAGTAGAGAACAAACAAGATGACAAACATTGCCCGTAGGTTATAAGAGACAATTTGATAACAAACAAACATAATGGGGGGAATAGAAGAAAAGGAAGGGGGTGGCTGTGTTGACTCCAAATGCACTAAGCAAGTGGACACTACTTACATGTTCCATGTATGAAAGGTCTAACATAAACTTCAGGCCAAATGTAGTTTTCCTAGGATATGGAATAGAAGAAAATGATGATCAAGAAAACATGATGGTGTTGTATAGGAATAGGGGAATGATCTCATAAAACAATGAGAACATGGGACATTAGGCCAATGACGATGGAGAAACTAAATGACAAGTGGTTTTTTGTGAAATATCTAGGAATCCCAAAATCCTTAAGGCAAAGAAGTGGTTGATGTGGTAATTTTTAGGATTTTTTAGATCTTTTAAAATGTTTTTGGAATTTTATAGGTATCTCAACTCGATAGAGAATGATGAGATATAAAATGGTCCAATGTGAAAAATGATGAGAGCATGAAAATTAAAATTTCTCATAAAATGACAAGAGCATAGCTTACGTTGCTTGCAAAATGGAAAGAGTATTCAAACTTATAATTGCTCACAAAATTATAAGAGAGTGGAAAAATTTGATTGAAAAATGGCAAGAGCATGGTAAAGGGTGACTAAGCTAACCTCGATGTGAATCAAGTGCTACCTATATAGTCCCAGGATGGGAGCTTAAGTCATTGTAGTTATACTTTATAGTGGAGGAATTCAACTAGGTAGCAACAAGTTCTCAATAAAAATAGGTAAAGAAGGCAAATAACACATTACGACATAAGAATGACAAGGTGGCATTTCAAGGCATGATAAAAGGTGATGGTCCTAATTTTCCCATAGGCAGTTATAATTAGGAAATAATGACATAGGTGAATGAGACTAATTTATGCATAGTTGTTTATAATTAGTAGCATGATAGTGGGACTCTAATTTTCCCAAAGGCAGTTATAATCAGAAGCATGCAAAATGAAACAAAGCAAGAAATGAAGGATGCAACTACCAAACCACTATCATATTTGTCCAAATATGGCCCCTATCAAGAATATTAAATCAATTGTTGAAACTTAATTTGAATCATCTCTCTGTTAGTGCTGAAAAACCAATGTAAATGAACCAAGGTCAAAGGAGTTGGTTAGGGAGGGTAAAAATAACTTGGTCGATAGAAAAGGTATGGTAGAATGGTATATGGTATAGTACAAAGAAGAATGTCGATATTATGATAAAATATAAATAGACCTCATAGAAAATGTGTCAAGTCTCTCAAACAAAGTAACACTTGAGGTGTATAATGTTCATCAGCTCATCAAGTTCATCCCCATTCGATGTAGTGAGCCTGTACACTCCAGAGCCATAATTTGCAACAATGATGTAAGGACCAATCTAGTTGGGTTTGAACTTGCCCTTGTGCTTCTTTTTGGTCATGGTATTTTGTTGGTTTTATTTGAGAACAAGATCACCAAGTTCAAGATCTCTGTGTTTAACTCACTGATTATAGTGGCCACAGAGTTAGTTATAGTATGCTTGAAGGTTGTTGATAATAGCCATGCATTTCTCATCAAGTAACTCTAGTTATTACAGATGAACTACTTGATAATCTTCATCATCTAAGATATTCTTCAGTGATATACATAAAGAAGGTAAATCGACTTCAATGAGAAGAATGGTCTCAATGCCATAAACTAGGGAATATGGAATGGCTCTTATTGGGGTATGATAATTACTATAATATGTCTAGAGGGCATAGAAGATTTGGAGGTTCTAATCATAACCAACATCATTAAAAATATTTTTAAGGATGTTGATAATGGATTTGTTGGATGCTCCTACTTGGCTGTTACCTTGTGGGTAATATGTAGTTGAAAAATGTTGAGTAATGTTGTACTCGACACAAAGTGATTTGACATCTTTGTTTTTAAATGACCCTAATTAGATATAATGTCAGATGGGATACCATAATGACATATGAGATGGTTGAAGATGAATGTGGAGATTTGTTTTCTAGTCACGTAAGTGAGGGGTATAGATTTCACCCACTTAGTGAAATATTTGGTAGTGGTGAGGATGTGTTTATGGATGTCAGATGAAGATAGATCAATCTTCCCAATGAGATTGAGGCCCCATGTGGCAAATGGCCATGGTGTAAGCATTGATTTGACTATTTTGGCTATGACATCAATCAGATTAGAATGTCATTGACATTTATCATATCTTTTAACATGCATAGTTGTATATGCATCTACAATTGGCCAATAATACCTAGTAGATAGGAGATTTTTGACTAGGATAACCCCACTTATATGGCATCCACATACTCCTCCATGAACTTCTCATAATTTTAATGTTGACTTCTCTGAATTCAAATAATGAAGTAAAGTTCCATCAGAGCTATGATAGTAAAGGATTGGTTCAAGTAAGGTATATCATGTAGCTTGGTGGGTAAAGGCATTTATTTGTTTGCATGATAGGTTAGGTGGCATAATATGGTTATGAAGGTAGGTGACAAGGTTTGAATACCATATAGCTCTGGGACCAATAATATCATAGATCATTACGACGGTTGAAGGTTCATGAGATGGCACCAAAAGATTTTTAATGAAGAATTGTTATTCTTTTGCCTTGTCTAGATGATGGATCAAAGAGCCAATGGTGGCCATGGCATCCGCTATCCTATTACTAGCCATTGGTATGTGTTCAAACTGTACATTGGTAATCTAATGTTTGAGAGTGTTAATCATGGCCTTGTATGGCACCATCTTGTCATCTTTGGTCTAAAAGTGATTTGTAACCTAATAAATGATTAATTAAGAATCACCATAAATCTTTAGATGCTGAATATTCTATTGTACTACTTGTCAAAGTCTTCCAATGAGTACTACATATTCAACCATGTTGTTAGTACAAGGAAGATGATACATAATAATTTAGGGATGAGATCCCCCTATGGTGTAATAAATAATAGGCCTACCCCCAATTTGTGTGTTGTGAATGATCCATCAAAACATAGCTTCCAATGCTGCTCCTCAAAAGGTGTGTCAATGGTGGTTATAATAGACTCGTCTAGCAATTGAAAAGTTAGAAATTCTATATCTATAAGGGGAGCTTCAACAAGTTGATTTGCAAGTACTTATCTCATTGATATCCTTCTAATTGACAAATTATATCTTAAACTTGCTCAAAATCATGATCTATTTAGCCATAAGGCCTTATAAAGCTTTTTTAGATAGTAGATACTTGAGTGGATCTACTTTGGAAATAATCACAGTCTTGTTGTTTAACATGTAATGTCACAACTTCTAGGCTGCAAAGACCCTAACAAAACAAGCTCTTTCAATAGGCCTATAGTTGTGCTCATATGCAACCAGTGTATAACTTAAATAGTACATGACATCTTATTTTCCATTATCATTATGCTAAGCTAGAAGTGCCCCTAGGGCTTTCTTGGTTACAAATAGGTATAATAGGAATGGATTTCCTAGCATAGGTGGCAACAAAATAAGTAGATTGGCAAGATATAATTTGAGGTGTTAGAAGGCTTTCTGACATTCATTATCCTAATGAAATGTGACACCCTTCTTCAATAAGTGTGTAAATAGATGGAATTTGTCAGCCAATTGAGAAATGAAGTGTCTAATAGATTGTATCTTTCCCTACAAACTATGAAGTTACTTCAGATTAGAAGGCAGAGGCATTTTTGTAATGGCTTGTACTTTAGTATGATCAACTTCAATGCCTCAATAAGACATAATGAAGCCTAAAAATTTGCTTGAAGTAACTCCAAAAACACACTTCTTAGGATTGAGTTGGACTTTGTATTCATGGAACCTCTTAAATATTTTTCGTAATGCTACTAGATGATTGGCCCTGGTCTTTAGTTTTCTCAATATGTCATCGATATTGTCTTCAACAATGTCATGCATCATATCTTAAAATATGATAGTCATGGCTCTTTGGTATCTGGCCCTAACATTATTGAGTCCAAATGGCATAACCTTATAGAAAAATGTTCCCCATGAAGTGGTGAATGCTCTTTTGTGTTGGTTTTTTGGCACAATCTGGATCTGTTTGTATCCTAAAAATCCATCCATCAGTGAAAGCATTTCATACCCCATTGTGGAGTCGACTTTCATGTCAATGTTTGGCAAAAGAAAGTCATCCTTTAGTCATGCCTTCTTTATATCTCTAAAATTAGTATATATTCTGATTCCTTCTAACTTCTTGCTAACTGGCACAACATTTGAGATCCACTTTGAATAGTTAATTGATTGAATACATCTCACTTCTAAAATATTTTCTAGCTCTTTCTTTACCAACATAACAATGTGAGGATACATTTTGTATAATTTTCATTTCACATGATTGGCATCAGGATGTACAACAAGGTGGTGTAAAACCAAGGTAGGGTCCAAACCTTGCATGTATGAATAGTCCCAAGCAAATATGTCAACAAGCTCCCTCAAAAGGGCTGTAAAGATTTCACATTCCTCCTTAGTAAGGGACGTGCCTAATTTGATCCATTTTAGGTCGTTGGGAATCTTGATGTTGAATTCTGTAGTATCTTCAACAAGGAGAATCAAACTACCTTTGAGAATGATTGATAATGATTTGAATTACCCTAAAATGGTAAGGTCCTCTATTTAGAATGGCTCATCAAGTTCTACTCAACAAGACGAGTTAGAATTTCCCATTGGTAGGGATGGCCATGTTACAAACACAGTTGGAAAATCTTGGATGATTTTATCAAAGACATTTTGTTTTTTAGAATTGAACTCAAACCGATAGACAAGTTCATCTTTGGTGGTTTCCTAAGCTATGTTTGAAGAAGGTTGAACACACCCATCTAATGACGCTTGAAATAGGTTTTCATCAAAAGACTGGCCTTACTCTTTACTTTTACCCTGGTCCAAAAGTGCCTCAAAGAAGTTTTCACTTTGGGACCTCAATGTTTTATTTAATTATTTGTGGCTAAGGGTGTTCACCTATTATTTAAAATAGGCTGTAAGATCCATTTTGATGGAGAACCCTTATTTGTGGTCTCCCAATGAAACATTACCTCTTAGGCCTAGAAAATCATGAAAAGTCTCATCATTTTCAAACTCATCTACAAACACCATGGACTCTTGTTGGTCTTAGGCTATAATTTGAGGGTGATAAAGAATAAGTGGATTGTGTTGGTTAATTAAGGTAAAAGTACAAATGACATGGGTGTTAAATATATTGGTATTGGCCAGGTCTTCATAAAGACTATGATCAGACTCTACTTCACTTTTGGCATTGTCCTCACTAATTGTTAGCATTGGAACATGAATAAGATACATGGGGTCACCTCTAGGTAGTTTAAATCTGAGACCATAAATTCCTTTATATTGAGTTATAGAGATTAGCTCAAGATTTCATTGCTAATTTGGCTTGAGGCCTTTTCTTTCATAGTATTAATTATCTAAGTTCTTGTTTGAAATGGGGAATTTGGAATTTTTATAGCAAGCAACCAATTTGTCATTATATAACCATGATTTATCATTTACAAGTGGGTCCTATTCTTGGCCAGTGTTTGATGTGAAAATGATAGGTGATCGACTATGTAGCTTACCCTTTCATTTTCATTGTCATTCCATACAAAGTAGCTTAACTTTAGGTCTTCTAAAGGACTTGGGGTTCTGTAGAATCTTGGAAATGTGGAATGTATCATGGGTCAAGTACTCTCTTGGGCCATTGGCTAAGATGGTAAAATGATTAGATAATTTAGGAGGTGACATATGAGAGAATGAATCAAGGCTATTTGGGTCTATATAATTGGCCTCTAGAAAATTAACAAGTATTTATTTCCCATTATCCTTCTTGGGAATTGAATCTAAGCTAAAATGGTAGTTATAGATTTCATAATCGGCCTTCAAATGTTTGTAATCTTCATAAGGCTATAGATATCCATTGATAATGACCTCCATGCATGAATGGGAGAACTTGAGACACTGGTGTAATGTTGATAGGATTTCATGAATTTTATGTATCCAAGGTCTTCCCAAAAGTAAATTGTAAGATAGGTTCTAGGTCTAACATATGGTGTGGTATATCATGGGTCAAGGGCCCAACGATAACTAACAAGCTGATAGTGCCTTGTGATTCATGCTCTTCATTTTCATAGTCCTTGATAGTGATCATTTCTAGTTGGAGATCAATTATTATGTATCTGAGATGTTTGATGAGCTTTAGAGACACAATATTCAGACTTGATCCATTATTTATGAGGACATGCTTCACTTTGTGTCATGCAATGATAACTTCAATGTATAATGGATTATTATGGAGAGGGCCAAAGGATGACATATCACTTTGGTCAAATGTTAACTATTATCTTAGGGCTAGATGTCTAACCAAAGCTTGAAATTTGTCTAGGCTTATGTCATTTGGAACTTTGGATTGGCCTAGGAACTTCATTAAGATGTTCTTATAGATGGGAGATGTTTACAATAAATCCAAAATGGAGATTTGTGTGGGCATCTTCTAAAGTTGTTCCATAATGTCAAACGTCTTCTCCTTTATAATAGTATTTGGCTTGTTCTTAGCTAGAATGGTGGGCTGGATGGGTTCAATAATAGGTGGTTGTGGGTTGAGAATGGTAATTTTTGATTGTCAAGTTGTAATTACATAATCAAGATTAGATATAAGGCCATTGTTTCTAAAAAAGATGGCAGTGAGGGGCAAGATAGGATAAGTCTTGATTGTTGATGTACTTATATGTGGTCACAAGGCAAGGATGAGTTATCAATATAAGGTCTAAAAGTAGTAATCATTGCTTGCTGGTACACCTATATGTAGTCTTAGCTCAAGGAAGGATCACTAACATAGATTGGTTGATTGTAATTGTTTAGCAATGGTCCTGTTTGGTTAGCACTTGGTCTTAGATTAATGGAGATGGTGGAAATGTGACCTCTCATAAGATGACCTACAACTTTGTTTTAGTCATGTGCAACTGCGTGGTAAGTCTATTAGATATTGACATTATTCTATCCTTGGTTCCATCCATTCAATTGACATTATTATTATTGCTATAATTATTGTTGTCTCAAATGTTGATATTGTTGTTGTTGTTGTCTCAGCTATTGATATTATTGCTATTGTTGTTCTAGCCTTTGTTGTTACTACTGTTGGTTGGTATTATTATATTGTGGAAAAGGGTTTTGATAAATACCCGAGCTTTGATTGGATGTAGAAGCTCTATTATCCAATGTAATCTCTCTATTTTCCAACATATTTTCAATGAGGTGTTTGAATTTTACACAACATCTTAGATTAAGTCCATAAACATAATGGTATTCACAAAAATCATTTTCTCGTTAATAGTCTAGATAAGGAATTCCCTTAGGATAGTGTTTTGGTATATGCCAACTAATTAGATTAATTGTGGCTAGATTATAAAACATGAATTTAATAGGCTCTCCAAGGTCACTGAAGACTCAATGAGTAGGCACATTTCTCCTTATAGGAGGGGTTTTCAAAGGCAATAGTGGCTTTATTTATTGAGATGGTCTGAGTTGTTGCAAAGGCTGTGCTTAGTGAATAGGTTATTGGTGAGGAGTAGTTTGCATTTGTGGTGTTGATTAAGCAAATGATGTTTGCATCATTTTGACATGATGTGACTCAATTAATCCATTGCCAAAAACTCTCTTGTTATAATTAAATTTCTTAGACTTTTATAATTACTAGCTTGGGTTGGTACCGATGCTTGCACTTAGACTTAGTTTTGGTTCTTATTTTGGTCATTTCCTTAGTTTTGGGTTTGATTTTGATTCAATGAGGTAAGCTTGATAATCCCTTTTTAAATAAGGGCCTTTCCAATTAGTAAAACTTTGTCGATGATATCCTTAAAAGTGTGTGCACACTATAGCTCTTGATGATAGGATATCTTGTTGTGCAAATTTTTGGTAAACACAGTGGTCAATTGTTTGTCTAGTAAACTGTGAGTGAAATGACTATCAAGTGCTCTCCATCACTATAGATAGCTTGTGAAACTTTCATCATCCTTATTTTTAACTTGAGTCAAATCTAATAATGAAATCTCATGTTCAATATTGTAGGAGAAATGTTGCACAAGTTTGTCTAAAAGGTCATCAAAATCAGATGCTGAGTTCTTTAGCAATTTTAGAAACCATTCTAAAGCCTATCTTATTAGACTCTAGGAAAACAACAGTATGAGGTATATGTCACTATAAGCCACTATATGGAAAGCAATAAATAATTTATTTAATTAGGCCTTACGGTCTCCTTTACCCTTGTATGTGTCAAACTTCAGTGGTTCATACCCTAGAGGAAATGGTATTTATAGATACTCCATGTTGAATGGGTAGGAACACACATCATCCAAATTAAACTTCTTGGTATTTTTCTTAGCTTGGATGGTGATAATAACATCCTTCATTTATTTTAGTTATTCTACCAAAAAACTAATGGAACATTGGCTTTAGAGGCTAGGATGTCAAAGGCAAATTACCTTGATCAGGGTACAATAGAGGCATGGTTTATTATGAAATGTTGATTTAGTTAGGGAATTGATCAAGAATATGTATATACATATTAGGATGCGATTATTGGAATCAAATCCTTTAGAATGTGGTATTCTCAGTTTGGATTCAATATATAGGCTTGGTTTTAGAGGAATTATGGTTGGGATGGAAGGATATGGCTTTGAGTGAAGTACTATGCTTGCTAAGGTTGAATAAGGACTTGTTGTTGACTAGTCAAACCTAGATGGATAAGGAGAACTTGTTATGAAACAAAGTCTTATCATTGGATTTATGGCACATTTAGAACCAAAGGCAATTATTTCCTAATTGGAACTTACTAGATAGTAGTACCTCTTTATTATGCAGAAACTTGTTGTGAAGGAGATACGTGTAGTGTTTTTGACATTTATTGTTGACCAAGAGACATATTTTGTTTATTAGACAACATTTTTGATGGTAACAACATGTTGGTCTATGATTGAAGAGGTATACTTATCACTACCTGGTGAGGTGGAACATTCATTGCCCCTTATTCAGGTGGCAAGGTATTTTGTCTCTGCTACATTGGTATACTAGATTGTGCCTATTATTGTAGAATGTTAGTCATCAAATTTTGTGGTGGAGTAACATTCATCATTTTTATTGATGCAAGGCATTGGTTTGTGTTTAACAACTTAATCCTTGTGGTTATATGTTTAATGAACCAACTGGTTGAGGATTAGAGGTAGCTTATTATAGTTGGGAGTTAGAAGTTCTTGCCCCCTACTATTGTGAACCATTCATGGTGTTTACTAAAGGCACTTATTGTGGACTAGTTGTTTGTGTAGTTAAAGCAGTTTGGTCTAGATTGGATGACACTTACATGTTATCCCCTATGTTTGGCACATTTATATACATAGAAGCAATAAACACTTCTTCAGTAGCTGGGGTATTGAACATGTCACCAACTAAAGTGATTTGCATGAATGGGTCTATACCTAAAATATATTGGCCTATAAATTTTATTAATACTCCTATTGAAGGAGATAAATCAATGAGAGGAGTGTTTGACATGGCCATGTTATTATTGTTACACATTAAATTCAAACAAGTTTGATATGTTGTATGCATCTATATAAAATGGTCCTCCATGAGGCCTTTTCCTATGACAATAATATTAGGGTTTTGATATGACATCTATATGAGTGCTTGAGGATTGATAGAAGAGGCCTATTCGATTGTTTTGTTGTAAGGCATAGTTGAAGGCACTCTAACTAGACTAGGCAAATTTTTGTGGGAGAAGTCTGTTGAAAACTTGGCTCCTACCTATGTAGCTCTAATTAAAAATTTGTCTTTATTTTTAAGCAAGTGACGATAAAAAAATAATAGGGGTAATATGTTAATGGCATCATAACATAGTACGGTTATTGTTGAACTTTCTCTACAATCAATGGTATGCAAGCTAGATACTACACTATTTGTTCTTAGTCCTACTCTAGGTATGGAGGTGTGTTAACTAGATAGTGGGATAGAGGATCTTGACTTTGTTCCCCAAATTGAGTAGTGTAAGGTAGATAAGGATTCATCTCACAAGCTACATCATCACCATAAGGGTCTTGAACAAAGTCATTTTATGTGACCACATTATCATATCCTAGATTGTACATGGCTTCGCTATGAGTATAGTGAGACATATTCAAATCAATGATGAATGTTTCATGAAAAAGGCCTAGATTTCTATAAACTCTTAAAAATAATGTCCAAAGGACAAATGGTTCAAACTTGGTCTAACTTGGTCTAAAATGTGGAGCTGTATCTCCAAAAAGGTCTATGTTAAGACATGGTTTAAAATAATCTAACGTCATATGTCTTACACAAAAGGTCAAGTGGATGAATAAAAACCAAAATACTAAACTCTAGGTACAAAGTGTTTTAAACAAGTCTAATATAAAGAAAACAAAATTTGTTAGGTATTTCAGAAAAGGCACAAAAGTTAGGCCCAAAACAAGCATGTGCTAGGTTTTTTGGAAAAGGCACAGAAGCTAGACATTAAATAAAACAATGTAAGAGATTTAATCTAACAAATTTGAAACACTTTGGCATAAAATAGGCATTCAAATTTAAAATGAATTTGGTCATTTGGTATAATACATGAAACTATAGGCATATGGAAGATAGACTACTTCCCTAAATCCAGGCACAAAAATAGTTCTCCAATTGAATAATAAATTAGGTTAATTACACAACCCAAAATATAAATATCGATGTGTAAGCCAAAATTACACAAGGCATAGGAATAAATCAATGTATGTTTGGATTTTAACTTGTCAAGACAAATTTTGAACTCAACTTAAAAAACTACGCTTCTTTAAACAAATGATAAGATAGACAAAGATGAATGACTTAACAACACTAGGTATGAATCCAAAAGGAACATGCAGTTTGGTTTCAATTTAGGATTTGGACACAATGGTAACAAGTCTTTAAAATAATTTAAGTAGCATAACGATGCTATCATGCTCTAAAGTAATGACTAATGATTTATTTCAAGACTCTAAGGCATAAAAACTCAAAATGAATTAGGAAGCGTAATGACACCCTTTTCAATCATATGATAAACACACACAAAGATTGATAAAAAGGCTAAGGGACATGTACGATTTAAAATATGTGATGTAATGCCTCCTTAAACAAAGGAGTGATGTATAAACAAAACTTGTTTTTGATGTGGTAAAATAGACAAAAATTGATAGTTTGATTCAAAACCATGCAATAAAGGATAAAACAACATAAACACTTAAAGTGTAACATCTTAAATCCTAAAATTGACAAGGTTGCATAATACTATCAAATTTTGTCAATATACACACTCTTGAGAGGATTTTTAGTTGTTAATCTAAAAAGTAAAAATTCATGAAAAGTAGGGTTTTTAGGCCCCATATTCTCTCAATAGTTTTTATTTTGACATAGAACCTTGGGCTACTCTCCCTGCATCAACAATATGTCCATGATAAGTGGGGTTATTCTAAACTATCATTTTTTGCTTATTTCTAGATGGTCCCAAGTATGGTAAACACTAGAGATGTAATCACATCATTTGGATCTACATAAAATATCTTGTTGTGTAAAGGTCTTGTCCTTTTCATAACCACTACATGAATTTCTTGATCAGTGTAGTGCAATGTCCAAATTGCCCCTATGTTTTGAGACTGAGTACCACTAACAGATCTTATTTTAATTTCTCAAAACAAGCATCCTAACAAGTCACCATTAATTTATATATACTACCATGGAATGGGGTTGAAATAATGCCTAGAGATGAATTCCTAGGTCAATGCTTTCATAGAGAATCCATGAGGAGGCAATGAACTCCTGCTCACAAGCCAAAATACATGAAAATAAATACAAGTGAAAATACTTTATGATCATTTTGGGGTCACCTAAATCATATGGATTTGGGGAGGGCCTTTGAGAATTTATTTTAATGTTTTTGGACTAAAGAGACAAAGGTAGATAATAAGCACTTTTTATCACTCAAGTTACCTAAAGTGGATGGGGGGAGAGCATACATGCATCACTCATTTTTCTAAAACAAACAACTTTCAACAAACAAGAATAAAACAAACAACTCTTAAAAGTATGTAATTAAATGTGAAAGTTCATTTTATTTCACTAAAATGAAGTATGTTGTGAAATTTTGGCCCCTTCACATTTGTTGTTGAAAACTTTGAAAAAGCAAAAATGACTTAAGCAAAATAATGTTTTAAAACACCAATTTAAAACATAAAATTTGCAAGTTAGATTATTTTAGATGTTTCCTTTTGGCCTTTGGGTTTGACAAACATGTTAGGGGGTCTTTATGCTTAGAAGCACATCATGAGTGGATAAATGCCTTGTGAAATATTTCTCATGGGTTTTGGGTTTTTTTACATAGAGTGCAAAACCACAAAACACAGAGCAATATCACAACTCTCTCTACAAAATCATGACTGTCAGCACAATACCACAACTTGCATGAAAATAGAACACATAAAGCAATATCACTACTCTAATGGAAAAATAGATGAAATAAAGGCAATATCATTACTATGAGAGTCATGATATTACAAATTTACACCAAATGGTTAGCTTAACCACTAGCAGTTTAAACACAGTACTATGAAACTTTAGGCAAAACTGTAGAACTTATTGTGATATCATGACTTTCAAAGTCAAGATATTGTAATATCGTTGATTACCCTACAAGTATAAAATAGTTATCATAAATCTTGATAGTTAGGTACAAAATCATGACTGTGTGAGTGGTGATATTGTGATAATATCATGATTCTAGAGAGCAAAACCATGATTGCACAAAGCAACTTCACAACTTCCAGGAAAACATCCCTTATCCTTCAATTTTCACCTATTTTGATCATAAAGCTTAAAATTTTACATAAAAATCATTAGGAGAGTGATCTTAAAGTATTTGGGAGAAACTTCATGGGGTGAGGGTCCCACTGGGTGTGCCAACATGTGAACAAGGATTTAACATAGAGGGGGGGGTTAGTTTTGTGTTAGTCTTATAAAACAAATGAAATAAACACATTAAAATCCTAACACCTCTAGCCTAGACACTAGGGAAAGCTTAGGAAAAAAAACTAAATGAAAGCACAACAAAAACATAAAAGAAACAACTCTTTTACCTTCCTTGGAGCTCCATATGGCTTGTTTAATGGCTTGCTCAAGTTATGCATCAAGAAGTCTTTGACAATGGAGGTTGCTTGGCTCCTTATCTCCTTGGGACCTTAGCTGCTGATTGCTTGGATTAAGATTTGAGCATGGTAACACTAATTGCAAGGAATTTGGGAATTATAACACTACATCAAAGAGTTTTTTGAAGATCTTTGTGCATAATAACTTTACTCCAAAATATATTATAATTCAATAGGCAAGGCCTTGTATTTATAGCCTTAGGAATTAACTCTCACTCAAGGTGAGTTAAGGTTGAGTTTAGGATTGGAATGGGTTCAAACTAAACCTAAGTGAGTTAAAACTAACTCCAGTTGAGTTAATAGTTGTCAAGTAATTATTATTTACAATTACTAGGCATGGCTCTTAAATTAGATATTTTAGGATATTTTCAAAGAGCTTAACAACTCATAAAGGTAATGATGAAAGCCTAGGATATTTTAAATTTCTTGTTTTTAGATATTCATTAATTGTAAATAAATAATTCAACTAGGGATTTAATCTTTTTTAACTTGTTAATTGATTTTGATTAGAATTTTATCTCTTTTAAGATTTTGATTAAATGTGCAAGTGCCCCACTTAATAGGTCTATAGGCCAAATTGATAGTTGTGATGTTACAAGGTGATTATGGATGAATCTGTGAGAGGTAATTATTGTATATGATAAAATACCCCAATTAGGGATGTTTCAACATGATTCTAAGATTTGATGAATGATACACAAGCAAATTTTGGACATTTAAGGATTTCTAGGCTTAATTTGCAATGGTTGGTAGGAATCTATTTAAAGTTTGGTTGAAAGCTAGTTGTGACTAGTTTTAGGTGTCTAAAATTTAAAGGAAAATAAAAGCATACCTGGGTGTATATAATACACATAATATTTGTGTGAGTCTAGCTTTGTGCTTTTTTAGTGACTACCCTATAACTAAGAACATGTTACAATATATAATCAATGCATATAATTTGAAATTCAAAGAATTTGAATGCTTAAAGGTAAAGAGAGAAATGTTAGGATTACAACTGTGTATTGATGCAACCATCTTGCCTTTTGGAAATTTTTGAAGAGGTGATTTATTGTGAAGATTTGGAGCTAAGATTAGGACAAATGTAAAATTTGTAAGTGTAAATATATAAATATTGGAAGAAAACTTGCCCCCAACCTTGGAGAAAAGGCTAGCTTACACCTGAAAGTTGATAGTAGTTCAACCGTGTAACCCAATCATACTTATAACCTGGTGAGTGTGAGTGATCAAAGTCAACACACACTGTAAATATAATGAGGGTGGATGATTTGATCATTCTATCTTTTCAACTTGGTAAGATTGAGTGATGTAATCACCTCAACCTTTCCAAAAGTGAACCAATTACTGTAGTAGATTGGCTTAATAACATACCATAAAAGTCCATCCTGGTGTATGCTAAAGTCCATAAAAGTATTTGAAATTTGAAAATTGATTTGATTTTATAATTTTAGGTGCTATTTTGAATGGCATATGCATCTCATATATGTCTCAAGCTGAAACCTGGGTATAATAATGGTACTAATGTATAGAATGTTTCCACAAATGTGTATCTGAATCATATAACTATGTAATTTAGAAATTTTTAAAATTGTTTAAGTATTGAATACATGTTATCATGACATGCACCCACTAAAATATAAATTGATAACTAGGTTAAGTGTGGAGAACATGTTCTATAACATGCCCCCACTATAATCTAAAAATATTAAGTACTAAATAAGTGTGTAGGTCATGCCTTTTTAGCATGCCTCTAGTGAAAATTGAAACTATGAAGGTGTGAAATTCATGCCTCTATGACATGCCCCCACTCATATGCATCCTAACTTTTGAGGTGAGGGAAAGTATAAACTAGTAGTTATCTCACCTGAGAAGGATAAGATAATTGTATAATTTATGTAAAGATCATGTAGGATACAAGAGTAGTATGTCTAGGTAAATATAACAACGAGGTACATAGTATGTTATCACATAAAATCTTAAGATACATGATGTGAATCATGTCAACATATATATAGTAATAGTATAACCTCAAAAAACAATCAAGCATACACACAAGAGCACTCAAAAGTAAATCAAAAGACAATAGTCTAAGGAGACCTCAAACAAAGGGCATGTGCAAATGCCACACAATCAAAGGGACGTGACTTAGTCAAATATGCACAAGATAATCATGACATATTCAAATGTAAAACAATTAGTAATGACATATTCTCTAAGAAAAATATCAATATATTTCATTAATCTTACAAAAAACCAATACATGGACGTAATTTATAAGCCTAGATATGCTCATAATAGTCATATAAAATAGGATGAGTAAATATTCTAATAACAATCTATAATCTCTTATTTTATTCAAATACTTAACTTAGTCAAATAACTAACCTATATTATATGTAGTTTGTTTTATAGGATAACAAACCACATTTACAAACATAGTGAATTGATTTATTCTAATATTCTCCCCCTTAATATTAATATTTTGCTCTTATAATAGATCTAACCAAAATATTAATATATTTTATTAAGCTTCACTCAAAAACAAATACATGGACATATTTTTATAAGCCTGATTATGCTCATAATAGTCCTATAAAATAGGACAAGTAAATATTCTAATGAGAACCATAATCTACTAATTTATTCAAAAAGCCTAACTTAGTCTAACAACTAACCTATATTCTACGTGGTTTCTTTTATAGGATAAAAAACCACATTTACAAACATAGGTGAATTCATTTATTCCAACATATTCAAATGTCAGAATAAGTAAATAGAAGCATGGGGGCCACAATCAATGGAACATATTAAAATGCTCAAACAAGCAATACAATGCAAGATAAGACACTTAAGAAAGTGCATATATGGAAATCATGGAGCATGAGTAACTAAAATAAACATGTCATACTACTTCTTGGATATATGTGCTAGTAAAATTTTTTAAGTACATAACATGTCAAGTACATTTCAAAAGATACAAGCATGGATAAAGGTATGGGTAAGTATATAAGCTCAAACATGATAATGGAAAATGATCATAAAATGATATAACTTGGGTGTACCATGATCAAATAAATGGATGCCTCCAATTTTTAAATGATATGAGTAGAAGGAAGGCCCAACATCTGAAATTGCATAGATCATGTGCTTGGGTATGTCTGTATCTCACTCAAAATATGCATAAAACATATGTATAAATAAAAATAGATTATATGTTATCTATCAACATGGAACTAACAACATAGATGATAAGGAGCTGATAAGTTATGTAAATGCTAAACATTTTTGGATTTTTTTAATTTTTTTGGAATTTTTGGAATATTGGAAAAGAAAAGAATATCCTATGATCTCATCCAAAGGATGCTCATAGGGATCTCCCCATTATGAATGTGGTGCAATAAATTGGTGGTACTACCAAAGATCATGAATAGGTGTAATATTTAGCACTATAGGATTTGTAATGCTTTGAATATGTATAATAGGACTCTATATTCATGAAAAGACAATATAAGGAGTAGGGGTTCATGGAACCCATCATTGAGTGCTCTGTGGTTTCTTTGAAGTAACAATAATAGGAACATGTTTAGGTGCTATGGATATATGAATATGGTGTGTAGTAGATAAAGATTATGTGGAATTCACTATAGATCTCAAGTATTAATTACTTAGGAAATGGGATTGCATGTTTCTTACCCTTTTGTAGAGGATTTACCTCAATGGGTTTGATAATTAATTACCTTGGTACAAACTTATTTTTTCAAGTGGATGTTCATATGTAATTCTATAAACTATAATTACCGTATTGGCATAAATGTATTTAACATGCCCATACAATGGATAAGGTACTACATGTAGAGTATGCATATAAGGTTGTCCTAATAACATATAAAAATTACCTATGTAAGGGATAATAGAAAAGGTATTGACCATATGTGCTAGGCTAATCTATAAAGGTAAGTCAATCTCATCGAGAACCTGTTGTGAGGTCCCATCAAATGGTCTAATTGATTTATTCAAAGGATATAAATCATCAGTTATATAACCCAAGTGCATAAGTAATGTCATGGTGAAAATGTTCTCGCTAGTACCATTATCAATCATAACATTATGTATATGTTGGTGGTCAAGGTATGAGTGAATGAATACTGAATGAAGATCTGATCCATCATTCACAATCTCATCATCATCAAAATTAATAGAATGCCTTTGAATCATGGGAGGTGTATGTCATGTATAAGTACCAATAACCCTATCTAATGGGTGTTTGAAATGTGATGGAGGATGACGTGCATTATATGCCATTTGTAATTCTAGTTCCTTCTTAAAATGGTCTTATAAAGGGTTGTTAAATATTTTCCAATTATGGTGATCATTTGGTTGTGAGCCTAATTCCTTTGGAGGATCATCAAATATAATAGTTTGGTATTCAATAAGGTCTTGAATCTTATGCTTCAAGGTAAAACATTAGTTCATAGAATGCCTTGGGCCTTGGTGATATTCATGCATCATATCCTTTGGGTAGTGTCAACACATATCAACCCCTATAGGATGAGGGAAAGATATGAGGTGACACTCTATAATTTTTATAAGTAACAAAGTTGGAGACTCAAGTAAGCATGTAAATTATCTCCTTGGTAAATTGTATAAGACAAGCTGATTGGGTTATTTTGACACTGCATTAACCATGGTAGTTGTTTCCTTCTTAGGTAATGTGGGTTTTACCTTATAACTTGGTTTGATAATAAACTTGGTATTTGATGTAATTGATGTGTTTGCTACATACTTAAGTTTGTTCAATGTGATAAGATTCATTTCATGATCATGAATAATATGGCATAAGTCATTAAAATATTTGAACATTTTGAAAATAATGGAATCACGTAATGGGGTAATCAAACTTTGCTTGAAGATGTCTCAAAGCTCTTTATCTCCCATTGGATTGGTCATGTTAGCCAACATTGTCTTATACCTTAATACATATTCATTTATAGGTCCATTGGTTCCTTGTTTGATTTTTGTAATTTGGGCATAGGAAACCTTTTTAAAAATATTGATAAAGAAGTGTGACAAAAACTGATCTACAATAGGTTTGAATACATTTAATAATTATATTGGTAAATCATAGAATTGTTTTCATACATAGTACTTGAGGCTCCTTGAAAATAGTTTAGTCAAAACTTTATCATTAGAGGCATAATAAAGGAATGTCACATAGAAATATCAAAGATGTTGTTCAAGATCACCCTTTCCATCATAAAATGTGAATTTAGGTGCATTTAGATATATAGATTAACATTTAAGCTAAAATTTTGCAGTTGTGATCACTCTTTTACAAACTTAGCTCTAGACCTATCTTAGGGTCCCTTTTGATCACTTTTGACCACCTTGTACACTCTTCTAGGATAATAAATGATTCCTAAATGTACTCACTCCTATTCTTATCAACCTTACATATTTTTTAGGCCCTACCAAACACTTAACATGATGAAATAACCCATTGGATAAGAGCACCCTAGGGGACTATAATGCATTGCCCTAGTGTGCTTTCTCCCTCTCCTATCTTCCTACTAAATAATGTGTAATTTATAAATTTAAAATCTATAGGAAGGTTATCTTACGTTCTTAATGAGCCCCATTTCAATGAATTTCAAAGATATGACTATATAAACACTTTTCAAACCATTTGGCACATAAGAGGCTTCTACATTCAAAAACACCAAAACCATAATTGCACATTGAGAGCAAAGTACCTATTTCTCCCTATTCTGATCGTATATAACCCTATTTTCCCAAAGGTCAAATTTGAATACATTTTACAGGTCACAAGTCATAATTAAGGCACTTAATCACACCATTATTTCATTAACATCTAACATATTGCACTAGTTATTCACACACTACTATATCATGGGAGAACTACATGAAGTTTGATCACTCTTCAAAGTATTGGTATGTAGGCAACATTCAACACATGAGGTGTTGAGGTCTCACCCAACTTCAACCAATGACCCCTTTTACCCCCATTGATTTGCATTGGTCTTCACACATCAAGGATCTACGGTTTTGAAAGAAGATTAGTCATATAGTGGTCTCTACAAGTGATTGTAAGCTCTTGTACTATACACATGTTCTATAGATGAAGACATTGAGAACCCAAAAACCTTAATTTCATAACTATAGATGGATAGGAATGTTGCTTAGTGGACAAGAGTACCACCCCTCTAGTGTCTTGAAAATGGTGCTATTATCCATGCCCAAATGTAGTTCATGATTCTTGATTCCAGTCACCAAGCCACTCTACACAACAAGTTTCAAACTCTGATTCCTCCTACAGATACAATTTTTAGCTAAGTCTTTGTTTTCTCATTAAACTTTGTTATTTTTAGTAAGTTTCCAAAATATAATAGTTTCAAATTAGTGTTTACTATTATTGTTATATTATTAACCTAATTTTTCACAATAGTTTTGTCACTTAGGTTTTTTACAAAAATCATATATTAAATAAAACATATTAGTGAATCTGATTTTTATAAAATATTGAAAATCCTAGATTAAAATTAGGGTTTCCTTCCATTTTCATTTATATATTAAGGTTTTATATCTCTATTTGCCTTATTTTTATACTTCTTCATTATAATCATGACTGGACTTATCTATTAGTTCCTACTGCAATGTTTCTTGGTGTTATTTACATGTTCTTTCCTAGAGTTTGTAAAATATTGTGCATGTATGTAAGCCCATTGATGTATCATGATAAGGCACAATTACAACAGCTATTGGTCCACCTCTTATTAGTGCACTATTCTTCAAATATTATTATTGTATTGATTAATTTTAATTACCATCAGTTACTACTAGACGTCAGGTAACTCAGATGGTTCCTTTTGTTCATCACACTAAGACCCTCTAACTATATTCACTCATATCCCATGCCTACTATTTTCCATAGGCTTATAATAGATCCTACTTTCTAATCTGTTGTTACTAGATGAGGTTGGGTATCCCCTCAACCAAGATAAGAGGAATGCATTCATATAATTCTACCTCATACCCAACCTAATCCAATGGGACCAAAAGATCAAACTAGAACATACAATATTATTGATCAACTAAGTAACACACCAACTAACTTTTCAATGTTAGAGTTTCTTTAAAAGGTTACTGTTTTTATAGGTATTCTTTACCAAGCATTAAATCAAACATCAATGCCTCATGACATAAATTATTATTATTTCACATATGTTGTGAATACTTTTAAGAACATTGAGGATGTTATCTCTTTTGATAATGATGATTTACTGTCATAGTCAACCATTGATCAAAATTTACCATTATTCATACAAGCTCAAATCAACAATACAATAATCAAAAGAATTCTAATTGACAATGGTTCAGCGCTTAATATTTTCAACCTCACATTTATATAAAAAATGGGCATAAATATGGTAGCCATTCAAAATATGTACACAAATATCAAAAGATTTGATGATGTGTCACACCAAGTTTTGGGTTTTATCACTTTGGATATTATAGTGGGATCAAAAACTCTATCTACACAATTTTAGGCAATGCCTAATCATTTAGATTACAATTTTCTATTAGGTAGATAATGGATACATTCCATGGAGGTGACACCTTCCACTTTGCACCAATGTGCAAGTTTTTCCATGATGGATATTTATACATATGTCTAATCAATAATCAGCCCTTTAGATATTGTAAGGTTATAAAACATACTTCTCATAGTTCATCACCATTAGGGGCACCCCAACCTACTACAGTGCAACCACTACATATTATTCCCATAAAATAGATGCATACATATGAGGTTGGTGAGTTTAATATAAATACTCCTCAATCACCATCCATAGATACCTATGCACCATAGATGTCACCACCCAAGATGGATAATGTGGAACATAGGAAATAATTACCTTGAAAAAATCATATGACCCCAAAGATTTTTACATCAAGGATGTTGATAGTGATTTTGAGGCTACTTTAGAGGGAGACACATACACAACTCCAATGAAAATTGATGATTATTTATGTGGTTTGAATTTTACACCGATGGGCCTAGGGGAATATTGATATTATTCTAGATCCATCACACTAGTATAGACAAATACATATAAGGTACTCATTACTAACATAGATAATGGAAAGAACATTTGTTATCGGTTAGATACCATCCCACAGAGAGTTTTACCACCATTATCAAATTAAGTAATCATATCACTTTAATAGATATTAAACTTGTTATTAGAATACAGAAAAATAATACACAAGATATACCACATGTGATGTTACAAATACTACTTGATAGGGGATTGATATCCTTGCCAAACATATGCCATGAATCTATTAGCTTCTCATAGAACTAGGATGACAAGCCCTTTTGTAATTTTCACAAAATCATATGACAGCTATAGATACATTCTCAACATTACAATAGAAACTTAGGAAGTATAAGGCTAATGGCACTTTACAGATCATACTACCTCCACCTAAGCTAACCAAGGCCCCATAATAGATTTAGGCACACAAAAACTGTAAACATTCCAAGAATAATGCTTTAACTAGTTAGGTTTTCATTAAGAATCAATATCGATAACATATAGCCATTGATGAGGACTCAAATCCAAACACATGTACACTTGCATTTTTATAGCATATCAACCATATTACAATCCCAATTTTATGTGATCCCAAGGTGGTGAATACCATGCTATTCATCACAAACATAGAAACTCAAATAGATGCTACATTTAGTACTACATGGTTACAATAAATGGATGCTACCATGAATAGAACACAAAGATGTATCACATTCATATTTGAGGGGAACATAATATGTATTCTCCACAATGGTTTTGATGATAATCACATATTATATAATGATATGCCACAATTTAATTTGATATATCCCAAAATGGCACATGAGGCCTCTTACGTAATCAAGCAACATGTTATTCAGATGCACAAGATTCAAAGTAACACTAAGGATAAAGATATATTCATAGAGAATGAGTGGTATGATGACCGCAATGATGATGATTTGTTTGAGTTTGGCCATATCTAGTACCTAACACTTGATTATCTACCACCAGACCTACCTTTTGATTATCCACATCCCTTAGATGTTTTATTTGGTTGCTAGATTATCATATCATATTTACATTCATATATATACAAAAAATACAAAAACAATAAAATATTTAGTACAATACTAAAACCATGACTTGTGTATGCTTATATGTATTTTGTCATATATCAGTTCAATTATGCAAAATATTATATAAGTTTTTAATCTAGTTTTATATCATACATGTTTCACCAGGGTACATGAGTGATTGCAAATTACATAACATATTAGTCCCAAACTCAATTTCAACCACTTTCACTATTACACACTAATAAATTATATTTATATAGAAGCATTGTGGAGGAGAAGATCACACAACTCTAGTGTCCCTCATACTATTGTTGTCCTAGTGAGCTCAGACTATCACCACTTTGTTATAGACTACACACATGCTTTTTACAACATGTACATTCATCAATTAGCTCATTGGGGAATGGTACACACATGTTTTATCCTTTTTTACCCACAACATCTTATTCACAACTCAGATATTTACATAAAATTACATCTTTTGACATTACTCACTCACTAACATTATGATATACTACTATTTATCTTAGTTATTGAATATACTCAGGTTACAACTTAACTTTTGTTTATTAAGTTACATATTCATGTATGATCTATACATTGATTTTCCTAGCTTTGTTTATTATGTGCATTCTTCATTCATTTTGAAGATATTTGAATATGTCATTGCCAGGTGACTCTAAGACTTTATATCTCTAATTGTATGTGTGTGAGGACATTTGAACATGTCTTTGTGTGTGTCTTCTATTTTTATGTGGACATTTATACATGTCCTTTTATGTGTCTCTAAGTCTCATTTATTTACTTTTATGCATGTGAGGGCCTTTAAACATGTCTTTATATTCGAGTGAGTGACATTTGAACATGTCCCTTGTATTGGCCACTTGGCCTTCTATTGTGTGTTTTGTGTGTTATGTGTGTACTCTTTGATTGGAATCATGACTAGGACATCTTGATTACTTCTTTGCTCAGATTTTTGATGCCATGATGAACATCATAAAATGACCCAACCCTTCTAATGCCATGATGGATATCATGTATCTTTCCCAAAGTAGTTCTATTCAGTGTTATATATTTAGTTGATCACTTATTTATGACATGTGTGTTTTATTATTACATATATCTAGACACACTTGCTATGAATTCTTATTTCCACATGCATCTTATATTCTTACTATGCATAACTTACATATATAATGATGCCATGCTTTTGTATTTTGTCAAATATTACTCAAATTTCCATTTTTACATCATAATAATCTACTGCATAACATTTTATTTTGAGTTAAGTTATTCTGTATGCTCAAAAACTCATCTCAAAAGAGAGGGAATTCATAGAGGTTTGTCTTAGATACTAGACTTCCCAGATCAGTACACAAATAATATTTAACAAATATCACACAGTTGATATAGTCTCAGACTCATAAAATACATAAAAAGTCACTTTAGACAAGAGCACCAAATTGGATAGGAGAGCACTACTATAGTGTCCTTCCCATCACTATTGTCCAAATGCCTAAGAAAAGACATTTATAGAATTTATTAGAACCTCAATTTACTTAGAACATTACTCAATAGTTTCATAATCTCAGTTTCTAGAATTACTTAAAATTACATAGTAGTATTTCAAATTTTATTAGTTTGGGGGTAATCATGTGCAACATCTTGTTTCGGTATCGTACATAAGTTTTTCCTCAAAATCATTATTTTTTTACTCAGTCTTAGAATCTATATGAACCAAATATTAGCTGGGGGCATGTGCATCACACATTCCTTCCTCATTACTCAGTTGTACACCATTATTGTAGATGGAATGACAATTCATGCCATTCTCCACACTATATATGCTTGAACTAGATTATATTCCATATTTTCTCTAGTTTTATGCTAGTTTTTCACTAAAATTGAACCTTATTCCATTTATAATGGCTGGTTCATTGTTTACACCAATTTTTGCACCATAAATATCTATTGGGATTCATACATAGATACCAAATTACTTCACTACTTTGGGTAGGTAATGATAAATTCAAATACACCTTGAGTTATTAAACACACCCACTTATTAATGAGGATTGGGGCATGCACAGTCTAATCTAAGCTATTCAATGTTAATGACTCTAAAAGTATACAACCTGCCATAACCACCCATTTTTACACCAAGGAAAATATAATGGTTCACGTACCCAATCAAGAATATTCATTCATTGTCACTATCTAGTTCATTGTCTTTTGATATTTATCTTAATTAAAGACTGATATTACATATGTTTCATTTCAAGTTTATTCATGGAGCACAATTTAACATTATGGTCTACATCTAGGACTTCTTTCCATAGGTAAGTTTAGGTACACAGTCTTTTTCCTTTTTCTCTAGTAATTTCAATTTTATTGCATTACTAGAATAAAAGAGGGTCAAATCTAGACATGTATATTAACATTTAATCTAAAATAGTGCATTTGTGACCACACTTTTACACACTTAGCTCTAGACCTATCTTAGGGTCCTTTTTGATCACTTTCGACCACTTTGCACACTCTTCTAAGTTGATAGATGATCCATAAATGTACTCACCCCTATTCTTATCAAACTTAGACATATTTTAGGCCTTGCCTAACACTCAACATGATGAAATAACCCATTGGACAAGAGTGCCCTAGGGGATTATAGTGCATTTCTCTAGTATCCTTTCCCCCTCTCCCATCTTCCCACTAAATAATAAATAATTTACAAATTCAAAAGCTATAAGAAGGTCACCCTATGTCCCTAATGTTCCCCATTTGAATTAAATTCATAGATATGACTTTATAAACACTTATCAAACCATTTGGTAAATGAGAGGCTTTTACATTAAAAATCACCATAATCATAATTACACATTGAGGTCAAATTACCTATTTCTACTAATTATGATTGTATATAACCCTAGTAGCCCAGAGCTCAAGTTTGAATATATTTTATAGGCCATAAGTCATGGTTAAGGGACTTATTCACATTAGTATTACACCAACATCTAGCATATTTCACAAGTTATTCACATGCCACCATATCATGGGAGAACTACATGAAGTTTGATCCCTCTTCAAAGTATTGGTATGTAGGTAAAAATCAATACATGGGCTATTGATGTCTCACCCAAATTAAACTATTGACCCCCTTTTCCCATTGAGTTATATAGGTTTTCACATTCAAGAAGCCAAGTATTTGAAGGAAATTCAATCATAAAATGGTCTCCACAAGTGATCATAAGCTCTCACACTAGATACATGCTCTAGACCCAACTCTTGATTCCTAATTCTAATCACTAGGCCATTCTGCACATTAAGTTTTAGACTCTAATTCTTCCCATAAATACCATTTTTATCCAACTCTTTATTTTCTCATTATACTTTGCTATTTTTAGTAAGTTTCTAGAATATAGTAGTTCCAAATCATTGACTGCTATTATTGTTATATTATTCTCTTGATTTTGCATAATAATGTTGCCACTTAGGGTTTTTACATAAATCTCAATTTGATAAATCAATTCAATAAAACTTGTTAGAAAGGGGTACAAAGATATCTCAAGTGCAAGAGGGTTATGTAACACCTCTCATGAATCAATAACATAAGGTGATTTCTTAGAATTTTATTCAATATTTATAACCTTAGTTTTTGAAAGTTTTATCGTTTTGATAAGAAATTTCACCTCTTGTTCTTTAAGGTTTGAAGTTTGAGAAGTTATGAAATGAGGTGTACCCATAGTTTGAGTAGAAATAGTCATTGAAATTGATAATTGGGTTGAAGTATTAATGTTTTGCATGTAAGATGTAGTAATAGTAAGATTTATTTTTGGGAACAATTTTGTAAACACATATCTCATGCCCCCACTAGAAGTATGAAGTGGTGATGAGCCCAAGGGGAGGGTTATTGGTATAGAATTAGTTGAAGTACCTCTTAATTATTCACCATCACTAGGTGAAGAAGCCTTAGCCTTATCATGCTTACTGATTTCATCTCCTGTAACATATAAAAATCCATCTATTAGACTTTATTATTATTAATATGAGTAACTAATGCATCTTTTTCTTACATTTGAAAATTCATTTTTAGATTAACATTTTACATTACTTATAAATGAAAAATTTATAATTTGCAACAAATTACAACAATTAGACAAACAAAAAACCTTGGGCCTAATTAGGGTTTGTATACAAAGACAAAGAGGTTGGGTTCACCAAATGTTTAATCCTAAATTGAGATGAGTCAATATAGTATAGGGTTAATAGTATAGAAATGAATAAGCACAAGGGTGATAAATAGATCTATGGTAGACCAATTAATTTTTAAACTCAAATAAACAATATTTTGAATTTAAATGCTAAGATGCTAAAAATAGATGATACAACTATTGATTGAAATTGAAATGAATTTGAATCAAGGGTACTTAGATGGTTTATTATGTGCATGTAGATGTGATATGTAACCCATTAGAAGTAGATTGTATTTGGATTTTGGACCAATCCTTAGATTCTGTAAATTTGCATTATGTGGCTTCAAATGCTTACATCAAATCTAGATAGTTACATTAATGCTAGTGTCTAAGTTGGATATAGGCATACATTACATAATATTGACTACATATGAGTGTGGCCACTTGTAAATTTTAGGGTTTTCTATCACCATTAATCTTGTGTGGTCAGATCTCATACACAAGCCACCATTCTTTATGAAATGATCAAAACACTAGCTTCCTCACCCTTGGAGTGGTTGTGGGAAAATGGGTCAGTGAGAATATAGTTTTGATTTTCCCTAAGGACCTATTGATGAGGATTTTAATCACACCAAAATAATTATGAGGTAAACTCTAACATTTTAGGATCAATGAATCAAAATTCACTTGAAGGCATGAGTTGTGGGGTATTCAATTTTATAAACAACCACTTGGTGGAATAACAACAAATCATATTTTATTTACCACAAGTGTGAATGGATGAATGGAACTAAAAGAAATAAGAAATCTACTTGAAATGTCTAGATGATCACTACTTTAGAGAGGGTAAGACTAAAAGAAACCATGAAAGAAGGGAAATGTAGGGCATAAAAGAAAGATCTATTCCAAGAATGAAGAAAAATCCCAAGTTGGTTTCATGAAAGAGACAAGTGCCAAATCTAATGCCTAATGCTAGTTGTTGTAGCATAAAAAATAGGTAGTCACAATAAGGAGTCTAAGGATAAAGGATATAGTAAACTTGGAGTTATTGGCTAAATGTTGCTACCACCAAAATTATAATTGCACCTCCATAAGTGCGAGATTATAACCAATAAAATAGAGAGCATCTAGATCCATTATTACAAAATATTAAAAAGCTATATCAAAGACACTTGTACACCATTCATGAATTAATTAGTAGACACATTTACATTAATCATAGATGCATATTAATATAAATTAGGTTATTCTCATTCCCAATTGACAAGAACTAATAAATAAGACAATAAATAATTCAAAATTGATGTTTCACATAAAATTACTGAATACATCAACAACATTGAAAATTTTAATGCTTAAACATAGAATTGAATAAGAAAAAACATACAAAGACCAACTTACAGACCATTCCATAAGTTTCCTTTGTTGTATTGAATGCTGAATTCTCCTCCTCTTATAATTGAAACTCACGTGTTTATATAATCTTAGGGAAGGGGTTGCCTCATCCTCCAAGTTGATTTCATATTTTAAATCTTGTTACAATTCTATTAGAATATGAGTCTAAATTTTAATTCAAGTTGTAAGCTCTGAGATTGATTTTAGACCATGGTTATAATTTTGTTGACTCCTCACTCTAGTTTCTACAAGTTAAAGGCTAAAACCATAATATGTTAGTGGTTATAAGATCAAGTAGTTCTATTCTAGTAATACAATGTAAGTTATATTCTATTGATAGTCTTAATCTATACAATGTAACCATTTTAAAGATCTTGGATATAAATATAAATTTAAATTACCCAATTGATTTTGCCACAACTTATTTATTCAACACTCAAATTACCTAACTGGCTTTGTCCTTGGCTTTATCTTCCATTATTACCAAATTGCATTTTTAACACCATTGCTATTTCCATTAATTTTCTATGTTTCCCTTATTTATTTTAATTTTATTATGTATTTTGATGTGGCCACAACTTTAAAATTTAGATCCATCAAAATTTACATTTAAAATACATAAGATCATGATACTTGGTAGTCTCCTAAGCCTTCACTTTAAAACCTTAATTGCTATTGACCCATCGCAAGCTGTTGATCAGGATAATCCAATGGTTGATAGGCTTAGGGCTCATTGCACATATTTTTGTACTCTTTCAAGTATTAATTCCTAGGATGGTGCCATGTGGCCCCATCATGGAGCCTTAGGGTATTATGCACCCATGATATTAACTTTGGGCTCCAAGGTTTTGAGGTTTTGACTAACTACCATGTGGGTGGTCGATGGGCCCTCAGGACCTCAAAAGACTATCCCACTACTTGGATATAGTTTATACCTTTGATTTATCAATATTAGGACACATGAATGGTTGATAGAGTCTCAGAGACTTAGGGAACTTTAACTATTATTGGACCCCAAATTTTGGCCAAGTCATTTTTGGAATAATCGACATGGAGAGGCATGGTGTAGAAGACCATGACACGAGAGTCTATGGCATGGGAGGACCAAGTCAGAATGAATGTGCATAATAAATGAAGAAATTGACAATAAAAGACTCAAAAATAAGCAAAAGACTTAGGGAGTGCATGACAAGTGGGAGACATTTAGGGAGTGATTCATAAGGATGGAAGAGAATAAGTCAAACATGAATCTAGCACTGGTCCAAAAAAGGATAGGCACTTGACGATGAGGATCCAACACCAAAGAGAGAATATAGGGGCACATAGGCTTAGGTCTTTAGGAAATCAATGTAATTGGCCACCATGACTCAAGTGTGTTGATGATCATTGGTGAGTCACTATTAGTGTAATTATGATTGTAACTACTTGGTTGGGGAAAACCAAGTATAAATACCCATGGATAGAACTTTGTAAGGTTGTTGTTGTTGTTTATGTGATTGAGGATTTTATTGTAGATATTTTTATTATTATAATTAGTTGGATAGTATTGACAAAGTTATGAGTGAGTTGCATTAAACATTATAACTATCTAATCTTTAAATCACTTATCAATATGATGAATGAAACTTGTGTTACTTTAATATTGTTATTCTGATGACTATGGAGATAATGTTATTAGTTATCTTGTATATTTTTATTTAGCTAACCAAGTTTAGGATCATAGTGACCATTTATGCTTTCTTTTTATTTTTGATCATTGATTAATGTGTATGTGTTTGAGTGCCCCTATTTATTACTATACCTTTGCATGAAAAAATAATGGCAACTAGTCCCTCGTTGCATACTTTAGGTGAGTGCGTGAGAACTCATTCATGTGTGAAATGCTAGTGTGCCAACATATTAGGTTTTTAGTCACTTCAGTGTGCACCTACATAAAGTTATGCTTAAGTAAAGAAAATAACCCCAACATTTTGGTTTCATTATTAAGAACCCAGTAATGCCTGCCTGCATAATGGTGGAATATCCCTGAATGATTATCCCTTGATAATATTGAGTGATGGATTATTAACATTGAGGATAATTTTGTAGTACTATTTCTCTAACTTTGAATTTTTACACACATGTGGGTTAAACAAAACCTATAAAACTCATTATATGAGACATTCTTTGTAGAAGTACTTGTTCATATTCATGCTTAGATTATGGTTTATGGTCAAGATTAGTTGAGAAACCATAGATGAAAGATAACTTAGACAATAGAACATCAATTGGCTCTAACACAGTTGGGAGTGCCTTGGACATGTGCTTTTGATTTTTGGCAGCATGGAGTTTTAGATATTTATATTTTAAAATATGTAATTTTGACCTATTATTTTTTAGAGGAAGCTCAGTTCCACTTTTTACAAGAACCGTGTGGTATATATATCAGACACTTTTCACTAGAGGTGAAGAAGCTCTTTGTAAATTCCAGACTTGAGACTTTTTCCATGGAAGGCTAAATTCTTTCTTACATAAGTAGTGAAATTGGTGGGGGAATGTACTGGCACTTATAAAGTAGAATTGTTGGTTTAGTATGGTATCCAATCACCATGAATTATGGAAGTACAAATATGATGAATCTCAGTGAAGGATTATGAGTGGAAGTGATCTAACAAGGGGACGTGAGGAATTAGGAAGTGCTATAAGGGTCCATAGGGAAGCAAAAGAGTATAAGGAAGACTCCCTAATCATAAGACTGTACCTGATGCTACCTCAAGTATATGAAGGAGAATTAATACAAGAAGTGGTGACTAAAAAACTTGAGTTAAACAAGCCCATTTCCACACCCACAACATGATCTCATGATTTTGAGTTAGATGATATATTTGTACACAACTAGGATACAAACATTATAGAGTCAAAAACTAAACCTATGAGAGAGACATTTGTAGAATAAGTTTTAGATAGTACTTTATTGTCTGTTTATTTTCCTTGATGTAATAATTATATGGCCTAACTTGGAATGCCTAGTAGACTAAACGTAATTAGTGGGAAAAGTATCATCTTAACTGTAGTTACTCAACCTTCTTCAACACCCAATGTCTTAGGTGCTTTTGTTATTGTGAGAGGCACGGGAGGTGAAATCGATGGTGGTTCAGCTAAAATACTTAGAGGAGGAATAAGAGGTAGTGGTGGACCTCCCCCAAAGGTATAGGAGGGACCAAAAGTGCTTCTTAGTAGCCAGCATTGAAATCACCTTAGTTGCCTATTGTATACTATGAGATGACACTCCACTTGCCATAGTATTGAGGTGTGGAGAATGTCATGGAGCATGTTAAAAAGTGTGAAATTATCCATAGATTGTGAATTTTTTTAGAATCATGATTACTAAGATATGGGGGTGAATCAGTGTACAAACTTTTATCTTACTTTCATACATCATTCATTAACCATTTAAACTAACATAGAGATAAAGCAATACATAATTAACAATGCAAACAAGTATGAAGTAGAAACATAACACATGAACATATGATATATGTGGGAAACCCTCATGGGGGATAAATAACACTAAAACACCACTTGGAATATTATCCTATAAGTAATAGATCAACATTTAGTGAGGCACCAACCCCATAAGGAGTACTAACCCCTCACTAGTCAAACACCAACTCAACTAGTACTTTAACAAGTCACAACTTGCAAGGAGGCTCCAACCTCCTACGTGACTTGGAACTAAACAAGAAAATTTTAAGGACACTTATGCAAGATCCAACCTACAAGGCATCTCCCACTCCCTCTTGACTAAACACCAACCCAACAAAGATAAACTTGATCACCTCAAGACACCTTATTTCTCAATGAATAGATGGTGACCTCTTATTCAACTCTCTATCTAATATCTCCACTATCCTAAATTAGGAAAACATATCTAATGTCACTTTTATGGTCTCTCAATCAACACAACTCAATCAATTTTTCTCAACCTTCTATCTCTCTCAAATAACCTTCTAGGCTCACTCGCTCAATATGCCTCTTGCTAGGCTCATTAGGTCAACTGAATTTATCATCTACTTGAAAAAATTTTTATGGTTGTTCATGAATAATCCTATAATTTTATTATATGGTATGCATGACCTAATTATTCCCCTCAAATATATATTTTATTCGTTTATTCTCTCATACCTTCACACTAGCTCAAATAGGCCTATTATGCCTTATATTTATACTAATCACTTGCTCTTACCCATCTTAGTTGGAAAATAACCTAAAAATACTTGTATCAACCTTATAATAGGTCAGTAAATATGTTCAAAAAGTGAAACACTTACTATATAGGTCAACCAAATTCATTTATACCTTAATCTCTTTTTAGGCCTACCTAGAGACTTAATGCATTAGGTCTTCACAACCACACGTTACCACTCTGATCCCTTGGAAAATTTTGAGTCTTAAAAAAATTATTAAACAATTAAATAAACCTATAATTGACTCTTTATAACATCCATTTAGTTCCATACCACATGTTAGTTCAATTCACCACTTGAACCATGTCATTAGTCCTACTTGCCATTAGGTCCATATACACAAAAAAAGTTTGCCTTGAATATTTCAAGAATATAAAAAAATATCCCACAAAACCATATAATAAAATAATATTAATATAAAATTAATTACCTACTGGTAATAACCAAGTTCATTGGACATTACCAAACAATGCATAAGACCTCAAACAAACAACTTTCATATGCTCACTCAGAACTGTCTGACTGCTTCAAAACCTAGTCAAGAATATTTGATTACCAACATATGCATATGAAATTTAAAATAGTAAAAATTCATGAATTATATCCTATATAATTTATATAAAATCATAATATTCTTGGTATTCTTCTAAATTGGTCAAGACGACATAAGAACATCAAACTCACTACCCCATAGAAAACTGCCCATAACTTCAAAAACATAGTCATGAAGAATGTCATATTTAACACTTGTAAGGGAAATTTCATGAATTATAATTAAAAATAATAGTAAATATGTGACCTATATATCATTATTAAATAGATATATCATTGGTTTTGGTTTTAACCATTGGTCTTATAGACCAATTTCTTGAACATCTTTCTCACAGTCCTTACACAACTAGATAAGCCACTTTGGCTTTCATATCTCAACTCTTTAAAGAGACTCTAAATATTAAATAAATAATGGATAGGTATTTTATGTCCTAAAAAACAAAAAAACATTCATTAAATGAATCATCTAAGTACATATATCCTCCAACCCATCATTCTCACTTACGTACTCATAATCTGTCATACTGCCTTGTGAACCAGTCATGATGATCTTGCATTATAACACATATGTAGGCACTTTTAGGAAGTAATAATGCATGTGGATTATTTTTATACATATTAATAAAAATTAAAAACATAAATATATATATTTAAAGTGGAAAATATAGACCAATCTCTGAAACATACACCTTCATTATCTCATTTCACTAGACAGGGCATCTTGTAAACACCATTTACAAATTTTTAATGACCTTAAAATCATATAAAAAATATTAATGGGAGGCATGGGTATTGGAAAAAACCCTAAATAAATTGGATCCATTGCTAATAGACTGAAACCCATCCCTAATGCATTCTCACTTTGACTGGTTTTTCTCACTGTCTTCACTATTAGCCCAGTTTAGTGATAGGTCAACATGAATGAACAAAATAGTTGACACAGAGGATATAAATTGATAAAATAACACCATATTAAAAAAAAAAGTATTAAGCTTAAAAATTCATTGATTTTCATTCTTTGACCTAGTCAACCCTTCCTTCTATACTAAATTTCTAAGAAATAAGTGATTTGTTGTAGCTTCCACTCACTCTCTTAAACACTCAATACCACATATAGGTAAATATAAGAGTCCTATACATGATAAAATAATAAAAATAGCTTTTAAAATCCATTTTCGTCCATTTACAATAAGATCTTCATCATCAGGTCACTATGAGGGTTTTATGAGGGTTCTTGATTGGTTTCCATTCTTAACATTTGTTCATAAAGCACTATCCCTAAAACCCCCTCCTAATGCTTGAAAAATAATTTTAAGACCATTTTACATCTATAATCAAGATATCATATTCCCATGCAATAGTCACATGTGTCAACAAGCATCACAAGTTCCTTTTTAGGTCTATAATTCTTCCTTTTACATATATAAGGGACCTTTAAATGCATTTTATTGCTTTATACTTCAAATCAAGACCTAAAAATTCATGATCACTCTTAAAAAAACCTATTTCACCTCTTTTTAAACTCAAATTAGTTATAAAACCTTGGAAATTGACTTTAACCCCTCATTACGCCATACTAGGTCTCTTTGCACACTAGGCTGAGAACTACCAGTCATGCTTGGACTTTGAATACACATTGAAATCCTCTTGTATTTCTCTGAGTAACTCATAAAAATGTCATAAATACTTTTACCATTCACACATATAAAATTTTACACCTTAAATATCATACACACTCATGTCATCATCACCATGTCTCTACAAGCCATTTCAATGCTTATGAATTAGGCCATCAAACATACCTACTAGGTACCATACCACTTTAAGACCTTCTTACCACTATAGGTGAAATTTTAAACTCACTCTCAAGGCAAAAAACCTCAGTCCATGCTTAGATATTACCAAAAATATTCTCATAAGCCTCAACTCCCTTACTCCACCAGGGTTTATTATTCATGCCTTTACCAAGATAAGACTAGGTTTCACAAAACACCATATATTTTCACAAGATCACTTCTGGGCCATTAAAGACACTCAATTTAACTTTTAAATCAATGAAAAAATTAATTCCATAAATACACTAATAGGAACATACCTCAACATGTCATAAGGTTCTTTTGTTATTACAAGAGGCATGGGAGGTGGAACCAGTAGTCGTTTGGCTAGAAGACTTAGGAGGCACAGGAGGTAGTGGTGGACCTCCCCCCAAGGTATAGTAGGACCAAAAGTGATTATCAATAGACACCATTAAAATCACCTTAGATTCCTACTATATACTATGAGATAACACTCCACTTGCCATAGCATTAAGGTGTGGAGAATGTCATGGAACATGTTCACAAGTGTGAACTTATTTGTCAAGCATGAGACATCACCTCTTCTAAAAAAAAATTAACTTATTTTGTAACCAACCTAATAGACCATGTACATAAGTGATACTAGAATTATGATCCTCAGTAAGCTATGGTGGATTATGATCAACTCGAGGCAACATTCCTCCAGGAGTTTGATATCTTAGAGTTTAAATAATAGAGTATAGCTTCCCTAAAAGATATTAAGTATGAACTCACTGAGAGTATGCATGAGTGTGATGCACATTTAAAGATTCTTCTCTCTAAAAAATATTTTGATATTAACACTTCTCAACACACACAATGGTTCATGGGAGGTTTATTGCTCCCTTTCAGATGTACCTTGTCGTAGAAAATTTTCACCAACCCACACGAGGCCTTAGATGTTTCCATTCATGCTGATTCTATTGGTAGTATTAACACATGGATTATCCTCTTTATGGAGGCTTAGATCATTGCACTATCATATCAACTATAAAATCTCACTACACACAATGCCCATGACACTTGTAGTGGCTTATGGTGTGTAGACCATGAGTCTAAAGGCCACAACCAAAATAATTATCTTCATGAGAACATTTGAGCCATGTTGAAGTAATATTTTAAGATATTCAAGGAAGAGAATGACATCTAGGATTTCTATTTGATACAATGTGCTACTTAGTCAAAGGTATCAACCTATTGTAAGATATGCAATGTATACACTTATGATACCAATGATTATCATCTCATTAGTGAAATTCATAAGGAGCATGTGCATGATACATGTCAAACATATGTTGATAATAACCAAGATAATGGAGGTGGTTATCATGGTTAAGGTCAATGCCATGGATGTGGAAGTAGATGCTTTCCACCACAAACTTGTTACAATTGTGGTTCCCCTGAGCACTACCAATGTGATTGCTTGATATATCCTACATGTGCCTTTTGTAAAAATGAACACCATCTAGAAGAGTGCCCTAAATTTTACACTATTATTATAAAGGAAATAAATGATAAGGATGCCAACATGATACATAATGAAAAGCCTTAATGGAGACTACTCCTTATCACTTTGACATATCCTAAAGTTAATATTACAACACATAATAGTGGATAGTCCCAATCTATGTCTAATCCACCTATTGAGAAAGTCCAACATGAGGAGCCTCATGATAGCCATTATATTGATACTCATAAACAAAATGAGGTGCTTTATAACACCATGCATATGGTAATAGAATTGTAGGAAGAGATCCAATTCCTCAAGGATGATGATGCTGATACATGTGCTGGTATGCAAAAATCTACCAACCTTCATGATATGGTGCAAGATGAATTTATAGAGCTATGAAAATGACTATTGGATGAGGAAATTATACCCTTATTATACAACTGGCTAAGGTATCATACACCTAGCCTACTGAAGATCACCAGTTAAATCATGAACGATGGTAGGAAACTCTTATCCAACCTAGTTTGGAAGGGGATAAGTAGATATTAGTTAACAACACCATATATGAATGGGTTATCCATGATATCTTAATTTATACTGACACTAAAGTAAATTTTCTCACAAAGGATGCTTGGTAGAATATGGCCAACCTAGATTTTTAACCTTCATCCCATGTGTTATTTATGGCTACCAAGATTCATGCTTTACCCATTGGTGTACTTAAAGATGCCACTATGGATATCCTTGGTGTCACTTTAAAATTTGATTTTAAAGTCATAGAATTGGCTAAGGCTGATGACTTCCTAGCCGTGTTGGGTCATCCCTGGTGTTACACCAATAATATTGATTTAAACTTTATGAAGTGGTACATCATCTTTGAGAATGATGAAAAACGTATTGTAATTCTATTGGACCATGCTCATGGGCATCCCTATGTTGCAATGATCAATGCAAATGAGGACATAAAACACATTTATAATGTCACAACTTGAGGTATAAATGCTATGACCCCACTTTAGATGGCATCTTATGTTCTAAGGGTACATAATATCTTTTTAACACCACTAGTAATACCTATGAATACTGGGCTCAAGGTGACTATGATCTTATGAGGTAGATATGTGGCACTATAGATAGTCACAATGACACTCGATGAAATATCATAAATGTCATAAATTTATTCATCTCATTTATAGAAAAATCATGGCTACACCACTAACAATACTAGATGAAGATATGAGGTTCCATGGTTAAATGGAAGTACCAAAGTTTATACATTAGTTGGAAGCCTTCTATAATTCTAAGGTTGATCAGGTATGATCCATCATTCATGTTTTTGATGGCATAGCTACTCGGTGGTGGTGAAATCATTAGGAGTATTTGGTTACTTGGGATTAATTAATTTTGCTTTACACCATCACTTTCACCATGATAACTATATATGTGACACCATCAATTATAGTGGCATTTGAGCTTTTAAACCTAACCTTGAAGCTTGTGAGACTATGTGGATGACAGATGCAACCTTCTTGCCTGAGTACCTTTGGGTTCAAACATTTTATGGCACTTTACACACTTGGGCTAGAGTGTGGTATGTCCATAAAGAGTGCCATATAGACATGAGTTCTTGGCATATTTTTATGATTAACATGATTATAATGCTATCATATTTGTCTCCATAGATGGATTTATGCCTTATATTACAATCTATGTGTCAGGATATTGTAGGTGACCTAGCCCCAATTGAAGATTAGATCAGGTGGGTACATGGCATGCGAGAGGAAGTTTGAATATTTTTCATGAACTTGATGAGTAGGCATACTCTCCACCAACTGAACCTATCCTAGACCATGAATTAAGATAAAAAATCTGTAAGGGTAAGTAGAAAGTCATATACCAATTTGATGAAGGTGCTGGATTTGATCCACCTGACCTGTTAATTGATCATTTAGATGTGCACATGGAATATGGCACTAGCTATGTTTGTGAAACCATTTAATATGAACAACACCCATACTTAGAGCCACTCCAGACTATTCAATGAAATATTGGCATGGAGGAAGCACCTAAGATGGCTATAATGGGGGATTACTAGTCTAATATCAAGAACACTAAGGTATTTGAGCTATTGAAAGAGTATCAAGATATTTTCACATGAAACTATATTAAAATTAAGGGTGTGTATTATTATTTGGATAATATTCACATAAATTTGGTAGAAGGTGCTTGATTTTTTAGGAAGAGGCCTTATCGGATGAATCCCAATTTGCATGCTCGAGTCAAGGAAGAGATTGATAGCATGTTGCATACAAGAGTCATTACTCCTATCGATGAGTTTGAGTGGGTGAGTCCTATGGTTATAAGTATAAATAAGAATAAACACATACATATTTATGTGGATTATAGGGTCTTTAATGCTACTTACATTACCGATCCATTCCTAACACCTTTTACTGAAGAGATACTCAAAGGAGTTATTGGGTGTGAAATCTATACATTTACAGATGGCTTCTTTGGGCACCATCAAGTTTAGATCACAAAAGAGGATAAACCCAAGATGATATTTATAATTGAATGGGGATCATTTGCATATAATTTAATGCCATTTGGGTTGAAGAATGCTCTTGTTGTGTTTTCTTAGTTCATAGTTAAAACTTTGAAGGACTTTATTCATAAGATACTCCAAGTCTACCTTGATGACTAGACTATTTATAACTTAGTGTAGGACTATTGTTCCAATCTATGACTAATGTTCAAGCATTGTTTAAACCTTTAGAGCTATTTAAATCTAAATAAATGTCTATTTACTACTCCATTTAACATTCTCTTTGGTCATGTCATTTATTGTGATGGACTTTTAGTGGACCTAGCTAAGATTGTTATTATACTTCAACTTCTAGCACTGACCACCCAAGGAGAGGTCCATACCTTCCTAGGGTATATTAGATATTATAGATAGTTTATTCATGGATATGCTAGGATTATTGTGCCTATGGAAGAATTACTAAAATAAAATGGTTAGTTTGTCTAGACTAGTGCTCACCAACAAGCCTTTATTATACTAAAAAGATGCTTATCACTGCACCTATTCTCCAGTTTCTAGATTGGACAAAGCCTTTTCACATTCATGTCGATGCTTTTGGAATGGTAATTAGTCCTTGCTCAGCCTAATGAGGGAAACTTGGACCACTCTATTTATTTTACAAGTCTAAAGCTTATTCCAACTGAATGGAACTACATGACTATTGAGTGCAAAACATTGTCTATGGTTTACGCCCTCCAAAAGTTTTGTCAGTACTTAATGGTAACTCCATTTATCTTATTTATGGATCATGAGACACTAAAATACTTAGTAAATAAATTGGTATTACTTGGGTGCGTTTATCAATGGATTTTTCTATTTCAAGAGTTCCATTTTTGTGTAATGGTCAAGCTAGGTAAGGCCAATTATGGTCTACATCATCTTTCACACATTAAATCTAGTGAATTGATGCATGATATAAAAGATGACTTACCTGACATGTAGTTATTTCACATCTTATACATGCCTAAGGAGTTGGAAGATATCACCACATTTTTAAATATAGTCTCAGCACTAGCTCACCTCATCACTCCAAAACATAAGCAACTAGCTGTTCGAGCTACTCTATTCTAGATTATAGGGGGAGACCTTTATAAGCTTAGCCAAGATGAAGTGCTCTAATGATGAATTATGTAACATGAGTGTGATTAGTTACTTAAAAAAATTCATGAAGGTGTCATTGGAGGTCACTATGTTGATGAATCTACAATGAGAAAGGTTTTATTAGTTGGCTTATGATGACCTACCTTATTTAAGGATACTAAGACTCATGCATGCTAGTGTGACATTTGACAGTGTGTGGGAAAGATAAATAGGTTTTATGTGATGCCCCTTCATCCTATATTATCTCAAGAACCTCTTTAAAAATGGGACATTGACTTTATTGGCCCCATCAACTCAACATGGAGGCATACCAGTATATGCTATATTATCACTGATACTATCTTATGTGTTGGGCTAAAATTGTGCTAACAAGGGATTGTACCTCTAAAATTATTGTAATATTCATTTGGGAAAATATCATTTCATGGTTTGGATGTTCATTGAGTTTGACTAGTGACCAAGGCACTCATTTCCTTAATGAGACTATCTTTATGCTCTTGATGGAGTTCATGATCATGTACCATAAGACAACATGATATCATTCCTAGGCCAATGGTATAACTAAGGCATTAAATAAGATCTTAGGTTCTACATTGACCAAGATATGTAATATTGGATGCACTAATTGGGATGATCATGTGTCTATGGTATTATAGGCCTATCAGACCACTTACAAGCACTTAAATAAGAACACACCATTCAATCTTGTGTTCAGTACCAAAATAATTCTTTTAGTAGAATTACTTATTCCTTATCTTTATATTGCACATGTTGGTTGACTAGATGATGAAGCATGTTTTAAAGTGCACATCAATGTTTTATTGAAGTTGTATCAGACTTGATTTTTCACACACTAGAGTCATGGAGTGGAGAAATACAAACAAAAAAATGACATAATCACCATCTAAAGAATAAGACTTTTGCTCTTAGCATGAAAGTCTTAGTATATGAATCCAAGTTCATGCACCACTCTAGACAGCTTCATATACACTATGATGGCACCTTCATTATTCATTATATCCATCCCACTAGTGCATAAAAGTCAAAATGACTCGATGGTTAATTCTTTCTTGGTCATTTCAATGGTAGTTGATTATGATCATACTTTTCTAAATAATATTTCCTTTTTGTAACAATAAGGCATATGCCATTAGATTAGTCTAATATTTCGTTTATTTCAAAAAAAAAAAACATTGCACTAGTTGTGTGCCTTTGTGTAGTTTAGGGTTAACACTTTGGTTTTATGATTCTTTATATTATCATGGAGGACCATGAACAAATTTTAGTGTGGGGTAAGGGTAGAACATATATGGAACATTAGAATATGGTCAATGGGAATGCACACAAGAGTAAAGGTGAGTAAGTAGAAGTGCATAAGGACAAAATGGTACATAGGATGTGGCATGTAACCATAATCTAACTGAGGTAAAGAATGATTCCTGCATTTGGAATGGACAATATTCAAATTATTTACAATTGTCATGCACTTCAAGAAAAGCATGAGAAGGGACATGTAATTAATACAAGATGATTTATAATAATGGAAAGTGTGTCAAAAATGCATTGTGGTAATATAATTATTCACATTTATTACATGAGGTGATGGTAGAGGAAGGGGGTAGTAAATACAAGTTACCCACTTAAGCCTATAGAAGGTTAAACATGTGTCATTTCCATTTTTACTATTGTTATGATTGCAAACTCATAGAGCCAAAGAAATGCATTTGAACTATTGTAGAATGATTTTGTAGATGAGTGCAAAGCAACTGATTTAGACTATTTTCAAGTCTTACAGATTTTATTAGTTGAGAGGAATAGATAGAGTGTTTAAAAAATTGTAAGGACATGTGGATTTTTAGAGTTATAAGTTATAGAGGTCAACATTTGCCATTATAGGGTGTTGAAGTAGGAGATCCAAACTAACATAAAAAAGTAACCATGTATTTATTTGGGAAGATTAGATGGTGTGCCACAATCTTTAGGATCCACAAAGGGTGATGCAGCCATAGAAAAATGCCTAATGAAGTGAACCATTGCCTATGATTCTAGAGGAAGAAGAGTTAAGTGTGGGTGGAGAGACTATACTAATCAGAGAAGAGGCACCTAAATAAATTGGAGTGTGTGTAAGAGACATAGACATGGAGATGGAACATTAGGCAAAGAATAATGCTATTGTGCCCCCTCCACCCCTATTTATTATTGGAGAGATGTAATACTCATAGGTGGTACTACATGTGAAACACTGGGTGTCTAATGTACCCATTTACAATGTCTTTGATTGCATCTACTGCCAGCATAGAAATGAAGTAGAGCTACAGTGTGACTACTAGGTAGAGTGCCATAACACTAAGAGTGAGTTAGTACATAACTTAAATATTTTCAATACTTTTAATGATGCTAGCCTTTTTCAACTATTTAATCTTCCTTACTTTGGAAAACTAGTTGAATTAGTGAAGTTTTTGATCTCATGGGTGTATAAGATTATATTTATTTTGGTAGGCACCAGATGAAAATTATAACATAATGAATCAACAAAGTCATATGGTTGTAGTGCTCGGGCATGAACCTTATCTGTGACTTGGAGGACCAAGATGAGATAGAAAAAATTGCCATGGCACTTGAATACTGGAAATAAAGCCATGCCATACACATCACAAGTCTCTAAGATCCCACCCTCAGAGTGGTAGTGCATATTATAATGACCAAGGTTAGTGGCAAATATAGGTGGAAAGAGGTGGATATGGCCCACCTATATGTTTCTAAATATGTCATTGAGGGACTCAAGTATGTTTGGGTGTAATACTTCACTACCAAAATTATAGAAGATATACGAAAAATCCCATTGGTTACCCAACCAAAGGCTTACATGAGATGCATTCTTATTGTTGATGGTGTTCAATGAGATTAGTGTACTCAACTACACCCTTAGAGAGCTAAAATGACATACCCACATGAGAATAAGTCCCCCATAGAGTGATATAAGGCATTCACCTACCCTTGACTAATCACCCCATCCCACAAAGTTAAAATGAAGGGATGGTATGATGGGATGATGATAGTCTTTTAGAATGAGTGGCATATTCCAAAGGACTTACCTACATAGGTTGGAGACTAGACCAAGTTTACTATTAAGTAACATTTTCCCCTTATGCACATCTATATGTATCCCTTTGGAGAGTTGTCTACATGGCTCAAGCTATTATATGCTTTCATGGTGCGATACTTCATGAACATTATCAATAGATATACGATGCACAATTGGTGAACATTAATACAAAAAAATTGATGTGAAGACTCACACCCTCCACCAAATATATGTATATCCCATGAAGAAATCATATAGGGAAAATACAGAGTTATAAAAAACTGACATAAAAGTTCAATAAACTTTGGTGGGTAATTCAATTCATTCTTTATTTTACATGTTGAAATCCAAGAGGAAATATTTAGGGAGTAAAAATCATAAAAGAGAAAGACTCCCTCTAAAACCAACATGAGAAAAGAAGTAGAAGCACCCAAGGCATGATACTAGCACAAGCACTTAGCTATAACCTTCAAAAAGGCAAAGGACTACCTAGGCACCACCAAAAAATAACCCACCAGTTAATTAACTTGAAGGCCTAGATCTATCAACATAGACTGTTCCCTTGGAATAGGAAATGGTGGTACATAAGGATGGTGACATGGAAGAACAAATAGAGATTTATTAAGGGACACTAGAAAGAGTTGTTATATAAGAATAACAAGTCACTCTCATCTCTGAGAAGACACTTTCACTAAAGTAGCATGAAGAGACCACCCTCAAGGAGGCACAAATGAAAGTTGAAGATATACTTGGTGCAAAGAGGGATGGTTCTAAAATGGTTTTGGGAATGAGTGGGCTTGACATCAAGGCTACTCACCAAGGTGAAAACATGGATGTTGAGATAATTGAGTGAGACCCATTGAAGGGGAAGGAGCCAGTTGATAATATGAGATAGTAAGGAAATGATTCATAGGGATAAAAGGGACTAAGTCAATCATAAATATAGCATCAAACCATGGGAAGATAGGCACTTGGTGATAAGGATCTAACATTGAAGAGAGAATATAGAGGCACATAGACCTAGGTCCTTAGGAAATCAATGTAATTGGCTACCATGACTCAAGTGTATTGATTATCATTGATGAGTCACTATTAGTGTAATTATGATTGTTATTACTTGGTCGAGGAAAACCAAGTATAAATACCCATGGATAAAACTTTGTAAGGTTATTGCTATTGTTGATGTGGTTGAGGATTTTGTTGTTGATATTATTATTATACTCAGTTGGATACTATTGATAGATTTATATGAGTGAGTTGGATTATACATTAGAACTATGTAATATTTAAATCACTTATTAATATGATGAATGAAACTTGTGTTACTATAATATTGTTATTTTGATGACTACAAGATAATGTTGTTAGTTGTCTTATATGTTATTGTTTAGTTAATTGAGTTTAGGATCATAGTGACCATTTTTGCTTTCTTTTTATTTTTAATCATTGAGTAATGTGTATATGTTTGAGTGCCCCTATCTGTTAGTACACCATCACATGATAAAACCAAAGGGAACTAGTCCCTCACTACATGTTTTAGGTGAGCATGTGAGAAATCATTCTTACATGAAATGCTAACACACCAACACATTAGGTTTTTAGTCACTTCCGTACATGCCTAAGGAAAGTTATGCTTAAGTAAAGAAACTAACCCCAACAACTGTTGTCATTATCATGATGCTTTGGGTCATTGAGATTAGGACACATGGATGATCGATGAGACTCAAAGACTCTTTTAGACTTAGAAAATTTTATGAACACCAATCTACTAAGGATAATGTGATTGAACTACAAGGATGATCAATGGTTGATCTAGTGGTTTATAAGACTGTAGACTCTATAATAAAATTAACATCTAAGAAGTTATCTTTAGTTACTAAACAAAGCACAACTCAAAATGGGATTATTACATTAGTATTACAATTGATATATAAAGCATTTGAAGTATGAATCTAGATCATAAATCCCAATAAATATGCATAATATTTAATCTATTATTAAAAAATTATGGTATTCATGGATTCAAATAAAGCATAATGGATGTTAAAAAATAGAATTGTAGTCTTAGGCATTCGAAGAATATGTTGAGCAAACATATCTAGATATATCAATTTAATCTTCTAATCTAACATAGGGAAAATGTCATTACACATGTGAACATGTCAATAGACATATTAATGTCAAATATAATATTCCATGAAACTGAAACATGACCAAACCTTAGTATACAATGCAAACACACATTATCAAGGTCTTTTAAGGTTTATAAGATTGGTAAAAAATACTACAAAATAATCATGGGTCCATATTTGTAAATCTAAAAATGAGGGTGTTGAGCAATAACAAATGGTGACTCATGGGGATATACTCCTGAGCATTTGAGAACTATTTTTTTAGTAATGTACTTCATTAAAATTATAGACCTTACATGAAAAGAATGAATAAATCATATAAATGAAAGAGACTCTATATTTTCCATGTAACATACTAGCCCTTATCATTCCACAAGATCTCTGTGTGAATATGTGAAATTCATTTACCTTTTTTCATGATAATTTTATTAGATTAATGAACAAAAATTATAGGTTTCATTTTGACACTTTTTAAATCAATAGCAATCAGAAAGCTTGGGAATTGCTATGTTGCCAGCTAGGCATCTATAACCCTGACAAAGATACCTATGATCCCACTCAAAGCCTTGCTCTACTAATAGTTAGGCATCCATAGCCCTGATATATGTTGTTTGAATCAACTTTACCCATGGGTTTATATGATTTTGACCCATTGATCTTTATTTGCACTTTCTTTTCTCTAATTTTATGTATATTTATACTCATTGATTCTTGCCATCATAGAACACCAATGGGATTCATGTTAGGAACCACTAATGGATGGTTATTAGGACATCAAAAAGAGTTATTATGTGTCAACATGTACCTATTAGAATGTATTTATCTCATTGTTTATTATTTGTTATTCCAATTATCAACATGTATTAGTGCAACTAATCTTGAAAATGACAAGTCTTTCTAAATTCACATGAAAACCTTAGAGTAAATTTTATAAACCTATTGAGTTCATTCAATTTAGATAAAACCTTATCTAAATTATAGCACATACCTAAATTCAAGATTTTTGGTATAACATAATCATTCCTTATGAATATCTTGCACTGAAGCTCTTCCTTATAAGCATGGAAAAGGACTTTAAATGATTCCAACATATGAAACTTACCAGGGTATTTTGAAACAAACACCACTAACCTAGAAAATATTAAAACCAACTAACTAAGTAGGGATGATGAAAGCAACAAAATACTCTAAAAAATCAACAAAATAAAACATAGAAAATAGAAAAAATACTATAAGAAAATTAAAAAACCCTAATCTAAGCCTAAATCTACTCAAAAATTTCAATCATTCAGAAGCACTTATAAATGGAGTAACCATGAAATAGTGCTTCAAGAATTGACCATTGATTGGAAGATGAGATCATTAACTTGGATGTATTTTAGCCAAAAATAATTGTTACCTAGAATGTTATAAATATGATATGGTTCAATCCACAAAGGTGTGAACTTATCATGTTGTCCCTCCCTTTCATGTGTTTTATCACACAAGAGGACAAGGTCTAAAATTGTATAGAATTTATTCTTAGATCTCTTATCAAACCATCTCTTCATGATATTTTGATGTTTTCTAAAATTATGTAATGCCTTAGTGCATGCATCTTCTATCTTAAATTTATTTAGTAATGTAGAGAAAATCTTCTCATTTTCTCCATATATTCTTGAATGAATTGATATGTTGCTAATTTAAGAGTGATAGGAAACAATGGTTTTTTTCCATATACTACCAATAAGGGTGAATCCTTGAGAGCTTACTTATGTCTAGTTTGGTCTACCCATAATGCATACTTCAACTATAGATGCCATTCTCTAGGTTTATCTTGACCTGACTTCTTAATAACATCTATCAAATTCTTATTAGTGGATTCATCCACTCCATTTACCTATGGGTAATACTTAGATGAAAACTTGATGATGATATGATTATCATGGGCCCATTCTATAAATTCAATAGATTGAAATGTCGGTCCATTATCACATACTATAGAAATTAGAGTCCCAAATCTAGTCAATACATTCTATTTTGGAAATTTGATAACATCCTAAGTTTTAGAATTATTGGTAGCCATGACTTATGTTTACCTAGTGTAATAATCAGTTGCTATTAGGATAAATTTGTGTCTAGCTAAGGAATTAGGTTTTATTACAACCTCAAAGTTTAGTTCCTATTGTGTAAAAGGCTTCTCCTCAATGATTAAATATAAAGGCATAGTAGTGTGGACTTATCTTTTACTAAAGACTTGGCATTCTTGACATTTTATTACATGGCTGTGAGCATATTTAAAAACTATAGGCTAATAGTATCCCATCCTTAAAATTTTGTGGGTTGTAGCATCTCCTACAAGACGTCCACTACCTATTTTTTAATATAAATTATAAATAATTTCAAGAATTTCTTCCTTAGAAACACACCTTAAGTAAATACTTTCATAATTTATTATATTAAGGACTCCTTTCTTGATCATATAATGTGCAAATTTGAGTCTAAGATCTCACTTTTGTTGTTTATTTAATTCTGGAGAACATGTAAGGAGATAATGTGTTATTTGGTCATACCATTCACCTTTTGATACCTTTATTTCATAGATTTTTTCTACTAATAAGCATGGATCTAGCTCAGTCATGAGATTTATTTCTCCCTAACTTTTGAGTATTTTAGCTAGTTTAATTCCTAAATCAAATTCTTGTAATTTATACATCCACGTACTCTTCTTTTCACCAACTTCAGTTTGTCCAAGAGTGAACTTAATAGCTAGATCTGGGATAATAACATTAATTTTATTCTACAAAATATAATGTCTAAACTTCTTCACAACTTTAATCAATGTGCAAATCTACTTTTCTATCATGGAAAATTTTAATTCTACATCTTTCAAATTAATGCTAATGAAATCAATTGGGTTTTAACTATCTTCTCTATTTTGTGTAAGGACTATAGGTAAGGTGTGATCTAAAGTGAAAGAATACAAAAATAAATCCTTACTAAAATTTGGACTGAATGGATCCTACATAATAGCATTTTTGATATCTTGAAATGCCTTTTTAGATTCAATAGTCCATTCAATTTTGGCATTTTACTTGAGTATAGCTTTCAAAGGCTTGAATATTTCTACAAAACTAGAGATAAAATTTATTATTCTATTAATCTTTCCAAATAATGATTTCAACTCTTTCTTACTATTTGGAGGAATTATCTTTGATATGGCTTGAATTCATTCTAGTTCAATGTAAATTCCATATTTTGTGATCATATGTCCAAGTAGTTTTCCTTTTGTCGCTCTAAATATGATTTTGTTTGGGTTCAAAGACACTCCATACTTTTTACAATGTGAAATATCTTCTCTATATGATCTACATGATCAACTATGTTCTTGGAAAATACTGTGAGGTCATCCATATAAATAATGATACATTTACCAATAAGTCCTTGAAAAGCATAGCCCATGGCACATTGAAATGTAACTCCTACATTTATTAATCTGAAGGGCATTATTTTGAATGAAAATGTTCCCCACTTAGTGGTGAAATATATCTTCTTATGTCCTCATATTTGACCAACACTTGGTTATAACTTGAATATCTATCTAAAAAAGATATCATTTCTAAAACCACTTGCAATCTCAAGTACTTCATTTAGGGAAGAGAAATGATAATTGTCCTTTTATGAGTATTTATTCAAATTTATGAAATCAACAAATAACCTATGTTTATGTCGGTTTTATGCACACTTTAGAAACCTTTACGAGGTAGCCTCTAACATTTCATGATATATGAATGAAATTCACTTTAAGGTATGAGTTGTGGGGTATTCAATTTTATAAACAACCTATTGCTGGAATAATGACGAATGAAGTAATTTATTTATGATGGATGGGTTAGCTATAGATGAATCTAAATGTAAATGAGATGGGTCGATTGATGATGGATCTAACCTAAGGTGGGTAGGACCCAAAAAATCTTAAAAAGAGGGAAAGGTAGGGTAGAAAAGGAGGCTTGTAAACCACACCAGATGACACTTTTTAATGCCAACACTTAAACTAGAGGTTTTACAAGGAATCAAGGACTGATATTTATTGTAGGCTAATGTAACAAAATAATAATCAAACATAGTTAGGATTCAAAGGGAACCAAAATATAACATACTTAAACACATAAAATCAAAGCTTACCACATTTGTTAGACTGTAATAACACTTTTATAAGGGGGAATTATGATAAATATGTAAAAGACATTTATATCAGTAATAGATCAATATGAAATACTATATATTAAAGAGATAACTCATGGAAAAATAAAAGATATAGAAACTAAAATGATATAAATTCCTACACAATCCACAAGTTTAGAGAAGAGTCAAGATTTACACACTGAGATCAATTGTAAAACTATCTTTAGAAATTCTATTAATTTCAATAGCCAAAATTCTTCTTCATTTGGAATAGGAGGATACAAGTATAAATAGATTGGATGGGAAAGGCAGTGTCTCTCAAGTGAAGTCTAAAAATACATTTACAAAAATAGGACTTGTGTCTAAATCTCATGTAAAGGATGCATGCACAATAGTCAGCCTAGAATAAAATTTTACAACCAAAATATAATATATACATGCAACATAAATTTGGAATCAAATTTTTGACTTAACAAAACATAAAAGTACATATTTATATTTATCAAAGTGCTGATGTGGCACTGCTACTGAAGAAGATGTTAAAATGATAGCTAGAGGAACTGAAGTTGCCACTATTGTTCCTTATGGGATCAAGATGAGCCCAGTTGAATTATGCATAAATGCATATCCAATAAATTAAGAGGTATGTGTTGAAGTCAAAACACTTACAACTATTTGAGTGTTAGGGACTGATCCTAAAGCTCCATCCTTAGCCTTAAGTTCTTTAAATAATGCACGGGTAGCTTCACACTCTATGTTAACAATATCAAAATTGAGCAAAGAGGGATTGAGAATTTTGTTGGTTTTAGTCATCAACCATGCATATTTCACTTATGAGGTCTTAAATGTAGCTCCCAAGGTTTATACTTTCATTACTCTATCCTTCACAAAATTTATCAGTTGTAAAATTTTATCATTGAATTTATATAATGTGCCTTCAACTTTTTCCTTAAATCTATTTGCTATTGCTTTAATAAGGGTCTAAAAAATTGGCCTATTTTGACCATTCACATGTAGAGGTCATCACTTTAGTAACCCTCATGTCCTTCAAAATTTCTAAGTCCTACTTCTCATTATCCACAAGATATACCAACAGAGCATTTATCTGATTATGCCATGTAAGAGCATCATCTCTTTTAGTAATCACATAGTTTAATGCCCATGTTGTATCTTGACTAGATATTAAATTCAATTGACTAAAATCACTAATATAGTAACACTGAATAAAAAAGGTAAGTCTCTTTTCATAATCATTTAACTAGTGCCATAACTTAATTACCTTTGCCTTCTTTAACTGGTTGTCTTCTCTATAAACCCAAATATTACTCAAAATCTTATACATCTGAGTGGCTAATTTTTTTACATTGTCTACAATCTCATGAAAGGCATGTATGATTTGATTTTGAAGTACCCTATTTTGTGCCTCTTACTTAATTTTTTACATTTCTTTCATTTCTTCCCCAATATAATCCAATTTTTTTTTATAAATCTTTAGTATATTCATTTGGATCATTAGGATTCTTTTTATCTTTCTTGGCTAAGGGAAATAGATTTTCTCTAAAATCAAATTCCATTTCCTCTCTTGTATCCACATTTTCATCCTTCCTCTTCCTCACACTTTTTATAGTACCAATTTGCCTATCAAATTTGGTAGAGATTGTGAATAATTTCGTAACAACTAAATTCTACCTCTCATCTTGCTTTCCTTGCATCTCTCTAACCCATTTAGAAATAATAAATTCCCCTTATTTTCCTAAGGGACTTGGATATTTTGAGGTAGATGGTAGAGGCATCGTAGGAGGAGTTATAGCTAGAGGATTCAATGTAGAATGTGCTAATGATTTACTTATTTGAATAGTGAATCACAATGGGGGGTATATAATCATTTCCCATGATGAGGGTTCCCTCTATGGATTAACCTTAGTTATGAATTTGGTCAAGCCCAGAGTATTTTTAATTGAAAATATATCTGACTATATAGGGGATGTTTTTGGAATAGGTAGTTCTAATTGAGCCAAAGGTTTCATTGGGAATCATGGAATTTTAGGATTAAGAATAGAAATAGTTACCAAGGTTTTAAAATAAACTGCCTTCTTAGGAGTCCTTATTTATGTAGATGCTGAAAGAATAGATGAATAAAAAAACCTAGACACTATCAAAGTATATATAATTAAAATAAATAAATTAAATAATAAAACACCTCACTTATATTTTAGTTTTTCTCTACTATGAGGACTTTCTAGTCTAGGGTACCAACTCATGTCTCTTTTTCCTACAAACTTAACAAGCTCAGAGTTTTGGCCTTTTCCAACTCAACCTCTTCATCATCTTCACCTAGATATTCCCCCTCACTCACATTCTACTTTACTTCCATCATAATTTATAAATTCTCTTCCTTATCCATAACATAATATACCAAGGATATCACCTATTTTTCTTCCTTTGCTTCTTCCTCAATAGGGGATTCTTTTATAGTAGCTAGAGAGAAATATGGTATTTCCTCTAATTGCTAAGTTGTGGAGGGGGTTAGAAGGACTTTATATCTCTGTCAATATGTGGCTATGGGAAGAATAAAAAGTGAGTGGGATGATGAAATAATTTAGGGAACTATAGTAGTAGGAAATCATACTATATGAGGAGGTGATGGAATGGAAAGTGTAACAAAAATAGTGGAAGGGGAAGTGGATGGAGATGAAACTAGTTGAGGAGATGGATTGAGATGGAAGAGATGAGAAAGAAAACTACATAAATTATAGAAGACTTACCTATGTAATAATTGTGATAGGTGTATGGAATCAGAAATACATCATGTCTATAAATCAATTCTAATTCAGAGAAGATAGATCATACTTACACTTCTGATTGGGGATATATTAGATAATCAAGAATATGACCAATATATGGATCGATAAACCTAACTAGAGGATATATTATCACAAAAAAAATACTAAGGAGGGCTCCAAAGTCTCTAGTCAAGCACAATCATATAATAACCCTAACTAAGCCCTATGTTTTCATATTCACTATACTAATAACAAGTAAAGCAAATAAATCTAATTTAGTGCTCACCAAAGCTTGTGGCACAAAGTGGGGGTAGCAAACAAAAAAATAGAACATGCATAGAAGACATATACTCACATCAATGTATAAAAAATCCTAACACATGGAAGAGAAGTACAAATACATATCTATATACTCTTACAAAGGAGGAACAAAGTTAGGAATACTTACCTTTGAAGATGAACTTGCCTAGCCTCAATCTCTACCTTGGCCAAGGTAAGTATGACAAGGATAAATCAGCTCTAGGCTACACAACCTATCTATGCATCTAAAAGACTTCTTCATAAGACAAGATCTATATCTCTAAAGAAAGTATGAAACCCTAAGCTTGCTCTTCAAGTAGAATGGTGGATAAGTAGATGCACAGTAGCTCTTATTTCTTCTTCTCTTCTCTAAATAATAATGAAATATTCTTTTATATATAGGTGGACTTATCCCTAAGCCTTTTCAAAAGTTTTGGCTGATAGGGTCGACCCAGTTAACCTAGTATTTTTATGGACCAAAAATCACTAGGTCATGGTCTAGGTCAGCCAAGAGCTGACTTAGACTTTAAATGAATTTCACCCATAAGAGTATAGGGTCAACCCAGTCAACCTAGTACTATAAATTGTCAAAAGGGGTATTAGGTTAGGAAAAGGGGATGAAAGGTGGGAAATGATTGGAGAAATATACAATAAATAAGAACAAACTTATGGATATGGTTTTGAGGAGAAAGGTATGTAGATAACAAGTGGAAAAAAGGACAACAATCATGTGAAGCATCAATGGTCTACCCACCCCTTTCTCAGTGCACCCCTTAAAGCATGCACTCAAAGAGATTGAGACTTGATGGGTTCCTACAAGATAAAGATCATTAGTAATTTTTAAAAAAATTGAAAATATTATATGTATACATATGCCCCACTCAAATCTCATCACATGTCACATAAGTGTAACACAGGATGGTGCTTCAGGAATAAAACATGATGACACATAACACTAATGCTAAGTAAAGTGAAATAAGAAGAAAATAAGATAAATAAAAGGATAGAATTGAAAAACATATACCTTTAATTACCTTAGTGCTATAGATAAACAAGGAGACTATGAGATATGTGAAGGCATCCAATGTGAAGAACATTAGGTGAACCTATAGAGTTTAATGCAAAAAAGAGCAAAAAATTGATTTTTTTGGAAGATGGCATATAATACTAGAAAATATTTTTATGATTTCATGATTCAAATTTTTTTTATGGTTTGAAAAAAGAGTGAGTAAAAATGAAGATATGGTCAAAACAAGGAATCTAATGGTAAATATTTGAAAGGTAAAGAATTGTGAATAGTAAGTTTAAATAGGGTGAAAAGAAAATCATTTTCTATTATTTGATTTATTTAGAGAGAAAAATAGATCTCTAAGAGACCAAACAAAATACAAAAGAGCTAAGATAGTGAGGAGATGATAATTAAGATGGGGAGGATGCCTAATGACCATGATAGGTGAAGTACAAGTAGGCAACTAAGAATTTCAAACTTGTTTTGAGTATTTTATTGAAAATTAAGTGTTTTATTGAAATTTGTAATTTAGAGCATTTATAGAAATTAGAATGAACCCCCCAGTAAGTTGATAAGGGTATTAGAGGCCAAAAGGAAAATTAGTTGAAAGGAATCAAAGTAATAAATGCTAAAGGCATTAATTATAAGGGAAATAATTAACAATCTGAACCAACTAGGTCGCCTAGGTCGACCTAGTAGGTTGAAAATCCTAATTTTATACTACCAACTTAGTAGGTGCGTGTCAACATAGTTGATTTAGGTAAAATGATGACTTATTACCCCTATGTTGACTTAGTTAGTTAATCAACTCTACCAACTTAGTACTAAGGGGGAAATGAAAGGGTCAACTTAGTTTGTTAAGTCCACAAGGTCAAATCAGTACTATTTAGTCAACTTAGTATGTGAATAAGTGGTCTATATAGTACTAAACTATGGGAAATTGTTTGAAATAATATGTTTAAGGCCCAATTTGATTAAGTATTGAAGTGGCCAAGTAGGCTAAAAATAGGTAAAATTGGTCAAGAATGAATAGATTAAGGCAATTTAAGGTTTGTGCTTGTTAAAATTTAAAAAGAATGTATTTGATTATATGTGACATGGAGGTCTAATACATATTTTATTGTTTGATGGTTGTAAGGGCATCACATATTTTGGTGATTAGTGCATGCTAAATGGCTACCAAACCTATTGGAGTAGTTGATAGTGGAGGATCGAGCTAGGTTAGTCATACTAGACTTACGAGGCATCATGGAGATGTGTTGAGTATCATTGAGTGCAGATCTAGTAGTCATGTTCGTAGGAGCCTATGAATGCTTGACTAATACCTTTAGGTTGGTGGTGGATGGGGATACCATCGAGGTGGGTTTCATGTTAAAGGATGTCCATGTTATACTTAGACTATTGATAAGAGGGACATCGATGATCATAGGGATATCATATGGGCATAAGGAGAGATGAACATTAGCCTAATGGGTGATGTGCTTGAATAAGATAAATTTAAGGCTAAGGGTGAGCTTATTTGACATGTATATATCTTATATTATGGAAATATGAAAGGTAGTAATATGACTTATGATAACATGGGTACTGTGTCACAATTTATATGGTAAGGTATCTCTATATGTGATAGCCTTATACCAATCCATTTTGGAGTAGGGGTAGTTTATGATCTAGGTTTTAATTTCTAGGTTTAGCTCATGAATGATATGTATGGGATACTATCTAGAGGGAAAAATACCATGGGACTAGTGATATTACTAAGTGCTTGGATATATGAGAGGTTTATAATGTACTGACTGGTTGGGTTACCCCATGTGGTTGATGATCAATTGCCTCAAGTGCTGAGGTAGAGGTAGGATCAAGTGGTGTAGGCTATGCACCACATGATAGAGCTATAAATAATCATGTGAGTAGATATCATATGGTATCCATATGGGAACATTATGATAGTATGGCCAATTTGGAGGATGGTGGCACTAGATTTAGCATGAGTGTGGATTATAGGCCACTACATCTAGTAGGTAGAGTGGCATCTAGTGGCACATGTACTAGGATAGTTCAAACTCCCTCACCTAGTGGCTCCTATAATGGTGCCCATATTTTGGGATAGATATATGAGAGAGTTAAGGGGAAGAGGAGGAGAGGGACCACCAATAATGAGACTAGAGATTAGACTGTGGTATGAGAAATCATGCATGGGTTGAGCATGATGGCCAATAGATAGAAAGGATATGAATGTGGATGCAAGAGTGATAGAGGTACCATAGCTGTCACCATAGTAGGAGGAGTAGTGACCACCTTAGTCATACCATCGCTAGAGACATCAATGATAAGAGTGAGCATAGAGGGTGATCATCTAGGATGACCCATCAATCAGCCCAAGGTAGAACTAGTCTATAGAGGCACCACTGAGGTGAGGCTTGAGATAGGCATGGGTGGTGACTCTAAGGTTTTTATTAATTGGGAGGCATCCCATGGATGAGGTACTTGAGGGATGATATGATGGAGAGACTATGCTTGGTGGTCATGTAGATGAGGAGATCGTGATAGGTGACATTCAAAAAAGGAATAAAATGGTTGAAATTTTGCTTAATATTTTGAAAATATAATACTAGTTGTATACGAGTTGTTCGATAGATTATATATAGATATTTTTTGAGATATATATGTGATCTAATATATAATAAGTTTGAATTTTTTAGATCCTATAGAGGAGGAGGAAGCTAGATGGGGATCTCTGGTGAGGGGACCACTTCATGAGATCTTAGATGGGGCACTGACACCATACAACCCTACCACATTAGATGATCAGTAGGAGAGGCTGCAAGATAATTAAAAATATATGAAGATGAGTGATAGCCACCAAAAGGGGTGGGAGTGGGAGAAGCACAAGCATGACAAGCCTTGGCTTAGGATAGATTTACTCATATGGTTACCATGAGTTAGCTAACATAGGTACAAGTGCATGTGTTCAACCTAAACGAATAGGTGATAGGCTTGAGATCTTCCATAACCTCTTCACAATGTACTATTTAGAGGGGACTATCTAAGACATCTATGGGCAACATGGCTAGGCAATGAAATATATAGGATAAAGCCCAACCTTAGAGTTGGACCGATGTATTTTTGTACTTTGTATAAAAAACACATGATATATATAGATACCTTATTTTGATAGTGAGATGTTGATCTTATGTTTTTGTATTATGGTTGTGGTTGTGGATGCTTGGATATATTTCTTTCTAGCACATGTATTTTTCTTTTGTTATATATGCTATAGAAAATATGTGTTGTGGTTTCTTTTCTGGCATTATTTAGGACACATGAATGGTTAAAAAAAAACAGGTGAAAAGACTTGGTAAAATATAATAAATCAAAAAAAAATGTACTACACACTATTTTATGTTGGGAAATGTGTAATAACAAAAGATTACTAAGTATAAAAAACCAAATAAATGATAAACAAGAGGGGAAAAAGTTTTATTTTTAAAGCATAAGAAAGATTTGGCACCAAATTAAAAAAAGTATAATCACACTAAATCATGTTGGGAAGTATGAAAATAATATAATAAAGTGGAAAACACAAAAAAGAACAATGGTTTAAAATCAAATCAATTAAGTCAATAAATCATACTAAATCATGTGGGGAAGTATAAAAGAGAAACAAAATTGGAAAAATGATCTTAAATTAATCACTCTAATTCAAGTTGGGAAGTATGAAAAACTTAAGAAATGGTTGAATTATTACATGTAATCAGAAAATAAGAAGATAAAAATGAAAGAGTAACAAAGTAGCATAAAACATACTAAATCAAGATGGGAAGCATGTCAATGACATGTAACTTAGTAATCAATCATATCTTAATTTGACACATGTAATTTTGCTGGTGACTTAGATATTGTAAAAATTTGTGAGGAAGACCAGGTCCTATCCATGGTCTTACATTGAGACTCACAATGGGAACACCAATGAGGTGTAATTAATGTGTAAATATGTTAAAAGGGGATGTTTATAATGGGAATGTGAAAATGTGGTAATTTATGAGAAAAGCTAGGTCCTATCCATGGTCTTGCAATGTAACTCACAAATGGAATCCCTAGGGGAGTGATTAGTGAACAAAACAATATTTCTCAAGGGGAAATATTAGGATTTTAGGGAATGAAAAAGGGAATGTAAAAATCATAACGTAGGCATATAATGAGAAGACCGTAGGAGACATGAGGCATACCAAGGACATGAGAAGATACTAAGTGACTAGTAACCATTAATATATAGAGAACACCTATTTGCTATAGATACAAAGCTATGTAGGTAGATAATTGTGCTACTAAGATCAACTTATGAAGGTATTTTTTAAAATAAGAATTAAAATGGACATACCTTCCCATAATGTGTTCCCCATTCCTCAAGACCCCTTAAAGAGCCATCGGTCTACTTTGAAGATTAGGCACTTGCATGAGAAAGAAGGTAGCACTAAAAGATTTTTTTATCCTCATTTTCTAATATAATAGCCTACCATACCCCAATGGATCTTAAATCTATCATGAGGCCAACTATGGAGTTTAAGATTTGATTAAAATAAGGATATGTGTTTGGAATCATATATTTTAGTGTGATTTAACTTTTGAGAGTTTGGGATGTTGCCTTTTAGATCATTGCCTTTTGTTGAATGATTTAGCTTTTGAATATTTTTATGGATTTTAAAATTCCTCCTCCATATGAACTTAGAATGACCAATCATGAAAGATAGAGTGATACACCAAATGAGATTTAGGCTTTGGCTAAAGGAAGCTAAGTATCCAAAGACAAGATTGAATAGAACACTTAGGCTTAATAATGAACCAACGTGTTATCTCAAGTCTCAACCATGTGTATGCTTAGTTTGTGAAAGAGAATAAAGGGGAATAAAAGATATCCAAAGTGGACTGGTAAAAGGAGATTATAATGAGATGAATAATTTTTTGACTGATCACTTGGTAAAGAAGGAATGATTAAAGGGAGCAAGGTTTGTATAACCAAGTCATAATAACAATTATCCATGCTTATAGAGATAATATAGAAAAAAATCATGAAAAATAACAAAGGAGTCATAAGAAAATGAACTCATGAAGAAAAATAAGGCAATGATAAAGAATAAAACCATAAGCAAACATAAAGACATCATGGGCAATATAAAGTGCAAAATAAAAGTCACAATGTAAGATAGATAGGAATTTGACATAATGTCAAATGATATAACAAATAAATAAAGATAAATTTGGATCACACATCCAATCCAAAATGAAAATTTAAGAACACCATGCATGTGCTCATAGGTACTGATAGATTTACCCACACAAATTATCCATAACATCTGATAAGTCTCTATGAAATTGAATGTGAACTTCCACTAATGTCTCATTGATCTTTAGCAAAAGATATGAAAATAATTCACATCAAATTTACATAACATAAAAGGTAGGAACTCTTGAAGGATCATGTTGATGAGGGATATCAGGAAAGGGATGATCAAGAGAATGCATGGGAATGGGTCTTCGATGGGGAAGGAAACATGGGTGAGGGACTCACAGGTGGAGAATGATCCATGGGTGAGGGAAGGTCCATGGGTGGAATAATTGAAGGTAAAGAGGGTAACACAAGAGGAGATATAACCATAGAAGGTGGAATGATTGGGAATAAGGGGGATCCTTTTTATGATAATGACCTATGGGAGGAATGGTAGAAGGTGTAAGAATGGTTAAAAGGTGATTTTTAAGGTGATATTAAAGGATGCAACAATGATTTGTGTGATGTGTACCACATTAGTGCAAAAGATAATATACCTCTCCATACTTATGAATATACTTAGGTAGTATCTTTAGAGGAGGGATGGTATTATCTGAGGACTTAGGAGTAGGACACAATTTGTCAATATATTGTCATAGCTTATGACAATGCATGGATGAATGGTTATCGATGCCATAAAAGCAACAAATACACCTATGATTAGTCTTAGTATGTGTACTCATAAGAGGAGGTGTAATATAAGTTGTGAGAGCTTAGTATAGGGATTAATATCTAGTTTAATGATTAAAAACTTTATGAATGTCATAATAAGGTTGATCGACCAATTTGGTGGGTGAAAGAACTAGCTACGGTAAAGGGAGCAAAACATCACCAAAAGAAGGTGAGGTTGGTGTAGAGATTAGACAAAAATTGATAAAAGAAATGATAGGATCAGAAGTAGGAATAGACTCAACTAGAGTGGGAGCCAAAATAGTATCCAACTAGTCTTTATTGTGAGAGGGGTAGGGTCCACAAAAGGCTAAAGGAGAGTCACATGTATCTTAAGGATAAATAGGCTATAAGGGTCATGGTACCTAGAAAAGCTATAGGGGAAAATCATATCATGATCCATAAGCATACTCCTATGAGGTTCTTTAAAAATTGGAGGTGTCTACACCATCTCTATCTTACGATAAAGAGGAAAAATACTAAAATTAGAAAAGATATACGATAGAAAATGGGAAGATATATTAAAATACTAAAGAAAATAGGAATGATAATGGATAATCTCAACATCATAGGCATAAATAAAGACCTCCTAAGAATGGATCATCTAAGGAATGACCATCATCATAATCAAACATATAAAGAGTAATGACACAGGTAGGGATGACATTGTCATCTAATATGGCATGATGAATGGAATGCCAAGTCTTAGTTAAGACTATGAGTATGTCATCACAAGGTAGTTTGTAAAAAAATGTTTGTAAATAAGCAAGAAGCTAAGAGATGAGATGAGGTGAGAGATCAAAATTTTTAATCTTGAGATTGATCTTATTAGCATCATCATCATCAGAATCTAAAAGGTTAGGGGGAATGTTCCCAATGAGTTCAGGATGACCGTTATAAGCTCAAGTGGAATTGATGATAAAGTTGAAGTGTTGAGATTCATAAAATGAAACACTTGGCAAAGATTCAAGGGTAGGAATATTGAATACACCTCAGTCTTATAATTATTCAAAATTATAAGGCTTGGTGTCACCCTGAATCCTATAAATGGCTCCATTATGAGGAAATTTGATGCATTGGCAAGTGGAAGAAGCAACTGCTCTCATACAATAAGTCCATGGCCTACCAATAATAATTTTGTAAGATAGAAGAAAGTTAAATATCATCACCTTCACAAAAATGATGATAGGTGGGATGGTAATGGGGAGCCACACATAACTTAGAGGAGGCATTTGTCTTCAATAATAACCTTGACATGTGCTACATTGGACATGATATTGAATTCATAATATCCAAGGGTTTTGATATAATCAAGAGAGGCAAAACAAGTGTCAAAACCCTCATCAATCAAGGCATGTTTAGCTTAGATATCACTAATTTGAACACTAATGAAAAGAGGAGGATCATTTGTACAAAGCAAAACCTCATTGGGGATCATGGAAGTAATGAGAAATTTGAGGGAAAGAGAAGTGTTCATTATTTCATTAATGTGGATGGACATCTCTTTGTATTGTTACAATATTTTATCTTCTAATTTAGATAAGGTTGCTTCGTGTCTTGCTAAGAGAGGATGAGGGATGGTCACTTCAAACAAAAGTTGCATAAAATAGTTACGATGACATGGAGAGGTCCACATTAGTTCAAGAAATAGGATTTAGGATGGGAGATTAGTGAGTTATGTGATAGGATCCCATTCATAATAACCCATAAGATGATTGTTGGAAAGAGGTGCATAGTGTTGAAGGAGGTCCTTGGAAGGAGCCAAAGTACATGTGAATTTATGTAGATAAGAGGTAGAAGGTTTAGTTGAAGGATAAGGTTGTCAATTATGTTGAGAAGATGAAACGGTTGATGTAGGTGTGGGTTGAGGTATATTATAAGTGTTGATAGATGCTTGAGTATCATTGGTGTTAGGTAAAGAAGATGAAGGAATGGTAGAAATATTATGGGAAGTGTTGTCCAAGGGAGGAATTTAAATTGGTTAATAAAAATATATAAGGTCATCTTAACCCAAATCATTTGAGTGAATTAGAGAAGAATCTTGGATAACATGAAATGTGCAGGACAATAGAGGGGTGTAAATGGGTTGAGGATCAATGAAAGAAACCACCCTTTGCATTTTAGTCATGTTAGCCATGTTATATTTAGGAGGGGTTAATAAAACTATCCATATTATTAGTAGAAGGGGTAGGTTTGTTTCGATTATCTTGGTGATTTGGAAGAGGGTCTTTATAGATGGTCAAATGAGCATTAGCTTGATTCAAAGCTTGATATTTAGTCTATGTTTCATGGGATTTGAAATTAATGTCATAGGCTTGTTGGCATTTATGAATGATATAATCATGGTCAAAATTGGGACCAAGAAGAAAATCCATAGCCAACCTATAGGTCTCATGAGAATGACCCCAATTAGTGTGAAACCAATAAAATTTATTAGGATCTTACCAATATTTCATAGGATGAGTGGGATCAAGTTATCATGGGAGAAACCTGGGTAAACATTTTAGTAATTTTGTTGAGGATAAAGGTTTAAGATCATTGATGTTATTTTTTGAAGATAAATGAGGATTGGTAAATTGGTTGGAAGGGGAAGCTGGTTCTAAAGAGCAGTTAGGAATTATAACTTAAATAGTGTGAATGGTATCATAAGAGTCCATGACACCATCATTAGTATCATGATAATTATTATTTTTTATTAACATATGAGTACCCATAGAAGGTTTATATGGATCAAATTGGTGCATAATAAAATATTGATATTACAACTTGGGAAAAAGAGCATTGCTAAAGAGATGGAAAAGGTTATCATCGACCATATTATATTCACATTTGTTAGACAAAGTCTTCCATTTTTTAACGTAATATTGGGTAGTTTCAGTTTCAATTTGCTTATAATTTATAAAATGGGCTAGGTTATTCTCAAGAATATCATTAGTTTGGAAATCTTAGACTATAACATTAACTAAATCTTCCAAACTAGTAATAGAATGAGTTTTAAGCTGGTTTTACCAATCTAAAGCATCACCTATGAGAGTTTTTGCTAAGAGCTTGGTAGAGGCAAAGGTATTTAATTTGACCCAGTCTTTATATAGATTTTTAAATGATTTTAAATGAAGGGTAGGATCATTTAACCCATTGTAAGAAATGGTAGGGGTGATACCTCCTATATCGATATTAGCAATTTGAGATACAAGAGGCTCATTTTGAAGATTCTTGACAAGAGGAGGTTGAGGGATAATATTACCATGGGAATATCAAAGAGGATGGGGGGAAACATTTTGATTATGCATACCCCATGGCATCTGTTGAGGGTGGGTTTTAATATGGATAAGGTGATTTTGCATTTAAATCATTTGATTGGCATTGTTAGCTTGAAAATCATTCATTTGATTAAGAGTTTGTAATAAGCATTAATGTGTTTGAGTTGCATTATTGGCATTGTTTGAAGCATTAGAATTGGAAGTAGTGGCTTGGGTACCACTATGGGTGTTAGTAAGAGCTTGAGAAGAGTTGTTAGTATGTGAGGCACTAGTGGCATAATTTTATTGTGTGGAAAAAGATAGAGTAGTAAAGAGATGAGAAGAGGAAGCACTAGGGGCATGATAACCATGGGTAGAAAATGATGTACTAGTGGAAGAATTGATAAGAGTGGGTCTTGGAAGAGGCCTACTAGATGTAGAACCCACCATACTAGTAGAGGTACTAGGAATAGAGGTAGAGGAAATCAAATAAGAAGAAGTCATGGTATGAGAAAGGATAAAAATAGAGGGAAGAGGCTAAAAATAAAATAAGCTAGTCCCCAAATTTGTACGAGAACATGGGAGAAGGTGAATGAGGCTCTTCAATTTGACCACTTATCATGAGTTGGTAAATGGTAGAAATATCCTTTCCTTGATGTTGAGGAGATTAGAGATGAAAAAGATCATTTAAGGTGTATCCTCTAATTTGGGTTGATCTTCAAGTGAGAAGAGAGGATTACGAAGTGAAGAGGAATGAGGAGGGGTCCCATAATTTATTGTATGAGTGGCTATATGAAACTTGCTTTAATCCAAGAGAGGAGCCACAATATGCTTATGGGAGAACCTATTAGGATTGGTAAGACTCATCATATCCATTGAATTCAACTTAGTGTCATCTTCAAATAGGAAGTTCATGATGAAGGAGAGTGATTAGAAAATATAAAGGTGATGTAAAACCAAGGAAATAAAAAGAGGTAGATACGAGTATAAAGTCAATTAGGTCAACCTAATACTAGAGATAGGGATTGAAAATTAAGAAAATAAGGATATAGAGTCAACAAGTTTGACCTAGTACTATAAACTAGAATAGAGAATAGTTTGATAAGGATAAAAAGTTGATAGGGGAAACTTAGTATAATATCCTGAGAGATAGAAAAGAATACTGGGTTGACTAGGTCAACATAGTACTATAGGTAGGGAAAACATACAATTTGTAAGAGACTATGTTGAATAGAATGCCAATGTATTGAAATAAGATAATTTTTGCAAGTACTTTGAAAGTAATAAATTAAAGGAAACACACAATCAACTAAGTCAATGATAATGATCTGATTGATTCACATAGCACAAAACCTTACACCAACATTGGCCAATACAAGTTTTTGCAATATAATATAAAATGAGTAAAGAGAAAGTAGTCAATTGAAAAGCAAATTCTAACTAAGTGGTTATCCTTAATGTTGTTAGATTATTAGAGTGTTATTTTAAGTGTGATAAAGAAGTTGATTGTAAGTAAGGAACTAGAAAACAATCTATGGATGGTTTCAAGACATTTAGAATGAAAAGGATATGTGTTGGCAATGGTACTGGCTTGATATTGGGGCCTACTACCTCACTTCACAATATTACAGAGATAGGGGTGTTAGGTTATTTACCAATATATACCATTAACCACATGTTCACACTTGTTAGAAAACCAAGTTAGCTTCCCCTTGATGATGAAATCCAAGTAGGTAGGCCTTGGGTAGACAATTGTTTAAATGCATTTTGAAATTATGTGATTTTTTAGTGTGTTCAAGAATGATATATTGAAAAACCACCTAATTAGATTATGTGATGTAATCTAATCATGCAAGTAACTAAAAGTGGAAGTGTGAAGTAATTACTAAAATATAAGTGTTAATTCCAACTTTGAAACATAGTACAATGTTAGTTCAGATGATAGTCTATGCAAACATTACAAAATAGAGTCAATAGTGTCATTATTATACTATTGAAGCAAGGGTCTTTAAAAACTATGTTGGCAGTGTCAACCTAGTCTTGTAGATAGAAGACAAAATATAGAACTAGGTCAACCAGGTCGACCCAGTTTATTGTATAAGGGAAGTTTTAAAGACTAAAATATAAGAACATAGAAATATCAAGAATAACTAAAATAATAGAGAAAGTGAGAAAGGAACCTTGGTGGGATGGAAGATGTAGAGGAATGTGAGATTGCTATTGAAGTGCCTTAAATGTTACTTGAAAATTTTACCAGTCAATTAGGTTGACCTAGTTCTATTGTTCCCTATTTTCTAAAGCCTATGACGATGACTATACTAAATTAGTCAACTGTTGATGCTTAAAATTGTGCTATTTCCAACACTAACATGGGAAGTTTCAAGAATGTGGGACTTGCGACCTGAAACGACCTCTAGATTTTAAAAAAGCTGGCTCTTCTTTATCTCAAATGTATTGTGGGAAAAAGGGATAAAAATTAAACATAATCACCAATGCAATGAAAGAAAATTTAACTATGGAGATGCACCTAAGTATGATTCATTCCCTGATACTAAGCATAGTGAAGCTATCTTTAGGATTCAATTACATTAAAGAGCAAACAATGCATGATCAATGTAAAAGATGAAAACAAATAGAATCAAAGGCTCACAACTTAGAAAATTTTGCAATAACACAAAAAATATTAGTAGATGCACAGAACTCAGTCTTATTATTAATTTTCTAGTCACATAAAAGGCACTGATACATGCATAGTTATACAAACTTGCTGAATTAAGAAAATAGAACAAAGGCAAATGATATTATTGGTCACAACAAGAAAGTCTCAAAAACTTCTTGTAAATCTCTGATAATAATCTATCTACAAAAAATTCTTTCCCCTTCCTTTTTCTCTTTCCTATTCCTATGATTTGAACCCATATTTATAGCATAGGACTGGCTTAAGATTGCCTGCATGATCAAATCCCAACGGTCTAACCGAACTAGAAGTTAACTAAAAGTGTCTGACAGAAGATATCTTTTAGATCTGAAACAATTAGCCTCTCTACAAGTTCATTGGCTGAAATAGATACACGTGAAATTTCCCACTGTAAAATAGGTGAGGACACTTGGCAGCATCTACTAGTCTTAATAGGTGACACGTGGTGGCTTCTGCTTATCTATAGAAGCTTTAGATACCTTTTGAGAATCCCACGAAAGATGACATGTGGCAGTCTCCATTGAGATTTAGCTACACTATAGAAAAATTTGGGACTCATTTTAGATTCACATGGATGATGACACTTGGCACACTCGGCTTACTTTAACAACTCACTTAGGGCCCACCATAGTCCTTACTCACTAACGAAATAAAAGGAAGAAACTACGGATGTTGACACTTGGCAGTCTCCATCGAGCTTTAACAAGGGACACATGGCACTTTCCATTGCATTTAGAGAAACATATTAAAACCTTCTATAGTTGCCACTTGGCACCCTCTATGCACAGTGTGAGAATCTTATTGAAAGAAGCTTTTGAAACTTAAAAAAAAATTGAAACGTGGATGCTGACACTTGTCGAGCTTTGCGGGTATATAATAGGACACGTAGCATATTCCACACAATTTATAGAAATTATAATGTGTCCTAATTGATGACACTTGGCATGTTCCACGTGACTTTGAGACTTAGACAAAACTTAGGCAAAATGAAAACCCGTGCCCACGTTCTATGTCAAAACCCTCACTTCCTCAAAACTAAAATGCATAGAGTCAAAAATTAGAGTGCACAACTGAAAATTAAAACAAAATGTAGAGTATTTTACTCTACAGTTCTTGGTGACCCTGAGGAATTTTGAGCTTGCTCAAAAAGAATCCAAAGAATATATAAAAAATGTGGCAAAAATCACAAATTCTATAAGGCTGTCTGATAAATAGACCATTCAACATCAGATAGTCCCTATTTATTTTGCAAATCTTGGAAGGCTAAATCAAGGTTGATGATGTCCTTATGCAAAAAACTCTACAAATAATGAAATGTAGCCTTTAATTGGAAATCAAGTTGGGCCATGGGGATCAAGGCATCTTCCACTTCTGGCACTGATGAAGCATATGTCAAACCCTAGAAAACTGACTGATCATTTTGTTTGGCTAATAATAAAGGCTTGATCTCATCAACCATTAACACAGTGTTGCTATCAGGAAAAGGGGAGGGAAGACCCAATTGCACCAGATCTTTAATATGCTTTGTCATGTCTTTTACTCCATCTTTTACCTCATCTAAGAGCTCTTTGTAATTAATTCCTGTAGAGTTGCAATTGAGAACTTCATTCACCCATTTTATAGCAATCATTATATCACTAATCCCTACTGTTGATAATGTTTCATCAGTTGTGTCATATAGCTTTTTTAGTAGCATTTGAGAATCATACACTCTCAAAGAGGTAGTGGACAGATTGGCTTGGACTGAAGTCTCCACCTTTTCACACAATTTTTGTGCATTTAGTAAGAAAGTTAGAGAGGGTCTGAGTTGAGTAATTTCCTCAGAGATTCTTTTCCATACTAATACATATAACTCCTTGACTAGTTTCAAAACTCCTACATTTTTTGGCCTATTAGCCAACTCAAGTATCAATTGCTTTGTTATTTTTTGCTCTACTTGAAGTTGGGCCTGTATGGCAGTGGTATTGTTTTTCTCATTCAATAGCTTCTGCTAGAATTGAGTGACCTATTGCAAGTTTTCTTGACATTTTTTCTATAGTGTTGCCTTTTCTTGCCTTAGGGCTGTCACTGCAGCTTTCTCTTATGTTAGCTCTTCTTTCAAAGAAGTATTTAGGGCTTGAATAGCCTAGTGAATTTGACAAGAAATAGTATCTTGCAACTATTTGTTGAGACTCTCTATTTCATCATTCTTTATTTTGATTTCTGTAGCGAGATTTCTACCATTTGCTTTCTCTTGACCCAGATCAGTCTCCATCTTCTATAGCTTCTTTGATACTTTCAAATAATCAGTAGCTACAATAAAAGTGGTTTCATTTAGTAGCTCAACCCTATCCTATGGTCTGAAAAGTGACATATCCATAGCCACTACACATTGTATAATCTTGAGGCTGCATCTACTCATTTGGCCTGACTACATTAGGTGACAAATGAGTCACAATTAGCTATTGCTAGATTAGGTCAAATAGTGACCTCATGTGTGGTGTAGCCAGAGCTTTATTATATTTCTTCCTCTTTTTATCCATCTGGGCTTCCCTAGCCTTTTTAGCAGTGTTTGCTTGAGCTTGGAAGGTAGAGGGAGAGGCAATATACCAACCCATAAAAGGATAACCCTGTGGCAATCCATAGGGAATAGCCAAATGTTGGCTAGGTGGAATTTGGGGAGGTATTTTCTTTAGGACAGAGGGGGAAAAAGGGACAAAATGATGTGGCCTGTGATGAAATGGCCTGAGTAGTAATAGGTGAGGCAAATTGGGAAATTGGCACAACAGAGGTGGCAGGGGATAATATTTGGCCAGTTGGGATTGCCACCCTTATAAAAGAAGAAAAAGACTAAGAAGAAGAAGGAGAAATAACATGTACCTGAGGAGCAATAGATGTAATCAATGGTTGATGCTATGAGGGCTCTACCTCCTTTAAATCAGGCTAAAGTTTTAGCTTCTTATGTTTCCTTGGCCTTTCTTCTTCTTGATGTGCTTCTTTCTTTTCAACATTTACCACTGCTGCTAGTGGTGATTGCACAAAATTAGGAACCCCAAAGGGTGACATTGATGGAGAAGTTTTGAGTGGTGAAGATACCACATTCTTTTTTTTTTCAATGGTACTGAGAGATTGGGGCCATACAACTACAATGACTATAGATGAGGTTTGTCCTAGGGCCTACACTGTATGAGTGAATTCTGCTTCCCCCTCTGACTCTCCACCTTATGTATACAATTTACTTGTATCAGGGCTAGAAATAGGAGATGGATTCCATTCATCCTAGATTTCCTCCCATTTCTCATCTAAGTTTACATTACCAAAAGAGTGAGTTGTCTCATAAATCTCCTACCTATACTTCCAATAGGCTTATATTTTCTCGAGTTTCCATTCTTTGTTCTTCAATGCCCTTTTTAAATCAGAAGTCATTCTAATTTTAGGGTCAAAAACCTTTTCCTTAAAACAAAAGGTCTCCCATGGCCTGGCCTCTTGAAAGGGAAAATCTATCAATTCTACATACAAATAAGGAATATCTTCCTTAGGGTTTCTTCTATCTTCCCAAAAGGGATGACCCTCATGCATAATTTTAGTATCGACCTTATTATTCTTGACCCATAAGGTTATGAAATTGCTTGGGTCATATCTCCATTATCTTCAATCAGAAAGAAACCCAAGATAGCTAGCTTCCTCAACAACAAGTGCTCAGCATCTCTGACCTCTAGGGCCATGTTTTTCTTTACCCATGGAATATCATACATTTTATTTTTCTTCTTCCCAGTGCCATAGTCATTATCAACAATAGACACTCACTGGGTGACCTCTAAGAATGCTATCCTAGGAGTCAAAATCTTGGGTAACAACACTGGTTCTCCATTAAAACCATGGACCCTAATGATGGTATGATGAGATCCAAAAAAGTAGTCACAAGGAATAGTGTAATTTGTCATGAGGCCTCTGACACTTAGAGTTAATCTATTTTCAACAGGCTCTGGGCTTAGGTGACAAAAGGCAGGGGCAACAAAAATTTCCCAAAATTCATATGGGTTAGACATTTTGGATAAGATATGTGTCCATGCAGACATAGGAATGGTCCTATTATGACTGAAACTTAGGTCATACATATTCAGATGCATATATTGTGAAAAGATGCCAGAGTTTTGATATAATATGAGGTGAAATAGATAAGAAGAATACTTGAAAACCCATTTAGACTTAAAGTGAGTGAGTTGGTTAACCATTGAATAGGCAATCTACTTTGAGAAGTCCAGCTGATACTCTTGAGACTTGTCTACAGTTTTTAATCTAAAGAGAATGGCCATTTACCAATCATAGATAGTTATGTGTTCATTCCAAAAATAAATGCCATCATGGACAGTGCCTATTGACTAGCCTATGAAAATTGTGCCCTTCCTATTGGTAGCACTGGCATAATGGTATCATTGTCCCTTGATTGCAATTTTGATATGAGAAACCTCAATTCATTATTAATGTTTGCCCACATTTTTGCATTTTGGCAATGGTAGGAAATGTGGCTGTTTTGTCATGATATAGGGCTAACATGTCCCTAATGGCCTTTGATGTAATTTGCACCATAAATAGACCTTGTTGTATGGTGTTTGAGGGCACATGAAACAATTCTATGCACATTTCAACTAAGTTGGGGCACAGATGTACACCTGGGACAATGAATTATGCCAATTGAGAAGTCCATATCCTCATCCCAAATGTTTTAGATTGTCTAGCCTTGACCTTCTGGATAAATCTTTGGTGTGCCCCTTCTCATAGAGCTTTGCTAGACTTTTGAAGGGTTGGGTCTACGATTCCATCTACAAAATCCTTCACCTTTGCTGGGTCAATCGCATAACCAGCTTCGGGACTCTAGTCCTTGGATAGGTCCTTAAGGGTTGAGCAGGGGCCGAAGCATATGATTTGCTAGTGAGAAGCTTATTAGTGGATTCATAAATCATAAACACCTATTGTGAAGAATATGCCTCCTCCATATCTATGTCTATACTGGGAATTAGTGAACTTATGTAACAAGTATGGAAACTTTGCAACAAAGAAGGCACTTTTACTAAGCAAGTTTTGCTATGAATTGAAAATACAAGTAACAGGGATTTTCTTAGCAGACATAGGAATGGATGAGACATTATTAAGCCTTAAATCTTGTTATTGGGGTATTTAATGACACATCAAGTCTCAAAAATGGCATTAAAACTGGATAACCATTAGTAAATCTTATTAAATCTACATGGGACAACGTGTCAGACACGTCATAAAAGTGGCTGTGTAAAGGTACCTTAGCAAATTTTGGGGATTTGAGAGAGATTTAGTGAATGTGAGAGTTTTCAAATTTTTTGAAAAGACTTTGAGCTATGGCCACGTGTTCATAGAACATTTATTAAAAGAAAGAGCGGGGAAAAAAATGGGAAAATAGAGCAACAAGGAAAGGGAAACTATCTAACTATAATACATAGGAGATACTACTTAAATGAAACATTTTAGGTAGATCCCATTCACATGAATCTCTTTGGGTTCACCCTCCATCATTTTGAGCTCAAATGAATTTTGATATTTACATGTATGAATCTTATAGGGGCTAGTCCACAATGCCTCAAATTTATTGTGTTGACTCGACTTGGCAGGTTTCGCATCCCATTTCAAAACAATTGAGCCTACTTCGAAATAAGGGTTTGAAGTCTTCTTATCAAAGAAATATTTTATTATTTTTTGATGTTTCATTAATGATACATGTGATATATCCATCTTTTCTTGAACTTCTAGGAGCTCAGTAAGTCTAACTTGCATAGGGCCATTCTCCTCAATTTCAATCTATTTTAATAACTGGAGAGCAGGAATCTCCAAGCTCAGGGGCATTACATTAGGCTTACCATAGACCAATTCATATGGGGACATATTTATCACTTGCTTAGGTGTAATTCTATCAGCCCATAATGCTATATCAAGCACTTTATGCCACTCTTTGCGATGATCAACCCCTATTCTCTTAATAAGTCTAATCAGGTTCTTGTTGGTTGATTTTGCCAAACCATTACCCTGAGGGTAATAATTTGAGGAAGTTTTTAGATAGATTCAATACTTTAGTGTAAAGTTAGATATTTTTTCCCTTAAAAATGCCTTAACATTATCTAAAATTATGGTACGAGGATGCCCAAAGTGAGTAGTAATATCCCCTAAAAAGTCTAGGATCATATTTTTTGTTGCTTCTTTGAGTGGCACTGCCTCACTCCATCTAGTAAAATTATTTGTGGCAGTTAGAATCCATTTGTGTCCCATAATCGACACTAAATTGATCATTCCAATGAAGTCAAAACCCCATTAAGCAAAGGGTTCATAAAAAATTATAGGATTAAGGGGCATTGCTGCATTCCTTCTCTTCCCCACATAATACTGACAAGATTGGCACTTGTTGACAAGTTGATAATAGTTTGTAAATAAAGTGGGCCAAAAATAACCTACCTGACTTATCTTTATAGCTGTGGTTCTTTCAGAAAAATGTCCACCTAAGACTCCATGGTGCATTTCATGTAGTATTTTTTGAGCCTCATTTTTCTCTATGCATCTTAAAAGTATGCCATTAGTATTTCTTCTAAAAAGAACTTGGTCAATTAAAATAAAATGGACCCGTTACTGCCTATAGTATCTCCTCTTGTCCTGAGAGAGCTCTTTTGGGAATATTTCATGTTTCATAAAATAGATTCTGTTTGTGACCTAAGAATTCTGATCAATTTCTTGTATCCTCAATAAAGTTTCCTTTTCTGTTTCTTTAGTTATCATCTTTTCCATATCTTGAGCCATGTATTGGCCTAACCCCCTACCTCTGACCAACTTAGTGGGTCTAACCTCTACATCATACTCAAGGATATTTGTTATCTAGTTTATTCTTTTTTCAGTAATTTCACCTTTCATAATGTATTCTCTAACACTAGGATGAGCCACAAGTATCAGAATCTTATTTCCTGATACCATATGCCTAAATTTTTTGAGGGATTTTACCATAGCATATGCCTATTTCTCCACAAAGTTATATCTAGATTCATACTCCCTAAGAGTCTTTGAGAAAAAGGCTATTGGGTGTTCTCCCTCTTGTTGATCATCTTTCTGTGTTAGGACAACAACAATACTGAACTCTCTTCCATAAACATACATTATAAAAGACTTAGAGAAGTCTGGGTTACTAAGTACTGGGGTTGTTGAAATTACTTTCTTGACCTCCTCAAAAGCTTGCCTTCCTTCTGTAGTCCACTTGAACACCAGGTCTTTCTTCAACAAGAGTGTCACTGGTCTCATTAGGCCTGCAAAGTCTAATATGAACTGACTGACAAAATTAATCTTTCCCAAAAAGGATTGAACTGCCTTCTTATTTACTAGTAGGGACAAGTTCATTATGGATGTGAGTCTAGATCTATAGAGACTCATTCTTTAGATACTATATGTCCCAGTAGTTTGCCTTGAGGTACTACAAAGATACACTTCTTGGGATTCAAGGATATTCCAAACTCTTGACACTTATTAAAAATAGATTCCAGATGATCAAAATGATCAATAACATTCTTAGAAAAAATAGTGAGATCATCAAGATAAATCAGAATGATTTTATTTATGAGTTCTCCAAATGCTACATCCATTGCTCTTTAAAAAGTGGCTCCAGCATTTGACAGGCCAAATGGCATCTTGGCATATGCAAATGTTCCTCATTTGGTAGTAAATACAGTCTTGTGTTGGTCTTCATCAACTAACTAAATTAGATTGTATCCAGAGAAACCATCTAGTAAGGAAAATCTCTCTGATCCAGTCACAGTCTGTAAAATTTGTTCCATAGAGGGTAGGGGATAGCGATTTTTCAGAGATGCTCTATTTAGTTCTCTGAAATCCACATAGAGCCTTATGTCACCATTCTTTTGTTTGACTGGTACTAGATTGGATACCCAAGTTGAGTGTTTGATTGGAAAAATTATTTTAGATTCTAAGAGTTTTTGTAACTCATCCACCATTAGAGGTTTAATCCTTGGATTCACTGGCCTCTGGTTTTGTCTGACTGGCTTAGATCCTTCAGTCAGTTTTATGGTATGCTGAATGATGTCTCTGTTATAGCCATGAAGGTCTTCATAGCTCTAGGCTATTACTCTGTCATATCTTTCACATAAGTCAATTAGTCTTTCCCTTTCCTCTTGGGTTTCAAAATTTTCAATCTGTAGTTTACTCCCTTCACTCACTTGTATCTCAGAATAATCTACTTTATTTGATTGAAACCTTTTCTTCTCTAGGCTTACATCTTTTGGATCAAATAGGTTTTCTAAAGTAATCAAGCCTTTGGGAAGATTATTGGTCTTTAATTGAATAATTTGGTCTCCATATGCTTCTTCAATTTTGGGTTACAATTGATTAGCAAATTCCCCTGACTGTTGCAAAAATGAGAGTACCTAAAAATAATTTTCAAAGACTTGCCAATTTTCATCATTGTCTGGGATAGTTAGCCTTACTATAACTTTGACTAACTCATTGTTGACTAATAGATCAGTTGCTGGGTCAAACCATGAGCCAATCTGTGCCATCTTATCTGCTTTAGAATTTTGGGTTCTAGGAACTACTTCAATATAGAAATCTTCAAAATCATCTATTAAGTCCCAAATTTTGTGTCTATAGGATCTCATCCTTACATTTTTGGCTATTGCCTTTTCTCTGATTTGTTTCACCACTAATTCTAAATCTCCTTTTACTATTAGATTCTTTACTCCCTTTTTCTTGGCTAATATGAGCCCATGTACTAAGGATTCATATTCAGCATCATTATTAGTACATGCAAATTGGAAACAGATAGCTCTTAAAAATTTCTCACCATTTGGAGCAACAAGACAAATTCTTGCTCCAACACCATTTTTAATTCTAGCCCCATCAAAATTTAAGGTCTAGATTTCTGAGTCCATTTCAGATTCTTGAGTCTTTAGCATTTCTTCCCTTAAAACATTTGGGATTTCATGGTCTTCATCAAATATGACATAAGTGTCCCAGCCAGTAGAGTCATAGTTTCCATATGGGTCACTTTGCATCTTAGTTAACAACTAGTTATTTTCCTTCTCTTGGTCATGTTCAGTCCAGTCACCTAACTCTTCAATAAAGACCCTTTCTTCTTTATTTAGCATAGCATGAGATGCCTCTAATTTTGGGGTTGTTTCATTGGTGATGTGATCCTTAGATAGTGACTCAGATAGTATTTTCATTTTTATACCATATTTGGTTCTTAAGATGAGGTGAGACCAATCAAGTGACATATAACATCCTATCTTGGCTGTGAAATCTCTGGATAAACATAGGCCAAATATAGGGGGTATATCTATGATTATCACCTCTTGATTGACAATTATATTAGGGCAAGTATACAATTGCAATGGGAGTTATTTAATTTTCCCTATTGTTTGCACCGATTTCCCATCCAACTACATAACTCCTCTAGTAAGTGGCTCATACTTTATTTTTAAAGCATCTACTATTTATTTAGGCATTACTATAGTATTGGCCCCTGAGTCTATCATTGCATTATGTAATAGTTTCTTTCCAACTATCAAAGTCAAATAGAAGGGCTCTGGTTTGGATTTTCTTACCTCTGGTGCATTGTTCAAAAGGGCTATTGTCTACAAAGAAACCATGTCTTTGAGCTTTTTCTTATCAACAGGTCCTCCTTTGGTACCAGTATGTTTAGGCACTGCTTGGCCCTATAGAGCTTCTTGCAATAGTGTCTTTTGCTCAAGAATAGCTAACATGTCCCATATTGACACATGTACTGGGGTCCTCTTCAGCTGATCCACCACATTCACCAGTCCTAGTGTTTAGGTTCTTAGATAATAAGGGTACCTTGATTTTTATTGAGCTTGTCTAGAAATTACTTGGTTCTACACTAGCTAAGGTATTTCTTGTCTAGCAGCTATGTTTTGATGACCTTGAAATGGAGGAATCCCCATAATTTCATTATTTGCAAATTCAGGCTGTTACATCATCCTTTTTTTGGCTTTGGTGTAGTAATCTGATTATACCAATGGCTTCTTGGAAGTAGAAGCTTCATTTAAGAATACTAACTCTTCAGCTTCAACCCATGAAAACAAAGCATGCTCAAGGGCTATTTCTTCTTGTTATTGTAAGGACATCCCTTGCATTTGAGCCACCAGGACTGAATTTTGTATATCAGGGGATTGGTAAGGTTGAGTGTCAGAAGTATTTGCAAATTGTCCATCCATTATTCTTTGCTCTGCTATCTTTTGATGTAGATTACCCCTGGGACAATCTCTAGGCATATGAGCACTATTATAAGGGAAACACTAGGCATTGGTGCCATCTGCATAATTATTCTACCCTAGAATAATCTCTTTGTCTAGATTAGGGGAAACAGTCTGTGAGGGTGTAGGGACTGTAACTAATTGGTTCAATGGTTGAGGGTTAGTTTGCCTTTGTGGACCCTGATACTGATTTGGCTATGGTGGAGGTCTATTTCCTTGGTAACCTTGATATTGGGGTTTAGGATAAGGATTTTGCTATCTTTTTAGGTTAATTATCTCATTAGAAAATGTCTTTAAGATGTTCTTGACATCATCCATCTCAGATGACTGGACAGGGACATCTACTTTAGTAGGTTGTTGAGGAAATGTATACATAGACATAGGTGGGGCTATGGGATTAGGGGCTTCTTGAGGCAATGGTAAGGTAATATTTAGAAACATGGGCATGGGAGGCCTTGGGGGCAACTTTCTAGCATCTATTAAGTTATTTTTAGCTCTGACTGCATTGTCATAGGCTTCTGGTAGAGTCTAACCTCCAAGTGATAGAATCATTACTGATATATCTAAATTTAAGGCTTTAAGATAAAATACTATAGCCATACCTGGTAATGGTCTTGCTATAGCAGGAATTCTTTCCCAAGTCTTTTGAAATCTTGAATTGAAATCAGTCATTGCTTCTTGTGGTGCCCTTTTGATAGTAATCAATTTTTGCAACAAATAAGTTTTATCACCCTTTTCTTCAAATCTTGCAAAGAAAGAATCTCCAAGCTAATCCCATGTAGATATTATATTTGGGGGCAAAGATCTATACTAGTCCAAAGCCTTCCCCTTAAAAAAAGTTGGCAATAATCTTATAGCCACATTCTGCTATGTGATCACATGTATTGTTTAGACATTAGACACATCCTGTAGATGTTCTTTAGGTGTTTTGAAATCTTCCCCACTGAATTTGGGCAAAGCTTTTAGGGCATTTACTAGAATAGGATCCCAAGTGGCTGGTGGTATTAGGAGAATCAGAGTACTACCAATGTTCCAATTTGCATAATTCCTTGGGGCTATAAGTTCTCCCATGTTTTTTCTTGGTGTTCTTGTAAACTAATTGACCCTTCTTCTTGAATTAGTTATCAATGGTAGTAAAAGAATACCTGGGTTCACAATAGATTGAGCTCTTGTTACTGGTCCACAACTCTGACTCCTTGTAGCTCTTTGGTTCATACAATCTTGAAAGAAACTTTAGAGATTATCCCATCGGGTGTGCCAAAACTATTGATGCTTAAAATTACACTATTTCCAACACCAACATGGGAAGTTTTAGGAATATGAGACTTGTGACTTGAAATGACCTCCAGATTTTAAAGAAGCTAGCTCTTCTTTATCTCAAATGTATTATGGGAAAAAGGGATAAAAATTAAACAAAATCACCAATGCAATGAAAGAAAATTTAACTATGGTGATGCACTTAAGTATGATTCATTGTTTAATACTAAGCACAATGAAGATATCTTTAAGATTCAATTACATTAAAGAGCAAACAATGCATGATTAATGTAAAAGATGAAAACAAATAGAATCAAAGGCTCACAACTTAGACAATTTTACAATAACACAAAAAATATCAGCAAAGGCACAAAACTCAATCTTCTTATTAATTTTCCAATCACATAAAAGGCACTGATACATGCATAGTTATACAAACTTTCTGAATTAAGAAAATAGAACAAAGGCAAATGATATTATTGGTCACAGCAAGAAAGTCTCAAAAACTTCTTGTAAATCTCTGATTACAATCTATCTACAAAAAATTCTCTCCCCTTCCTTTTTCTCTTTCCTATTCCTATGATTTAAACCCATATTTATAGCATAGGACCAGCTTAAGATTGCCCACATGATCAAATCCCAACGGTCTAACCGAATTAGAACTTAACTAAAAGTGTCTGACAGAAGATATCTTTCAGATCTGAAATGGTTAGCCTCTCTGCAAGTTCATTGGCTAAAATAGATACACATGGCCTTTCCCATTGTGAAATAGGTGAGGACACTTGGCAGCATCCACTAGTGTTAATAGGTGACACGTGGTGGCTTTTGCTTGTCTATAGAAGCTTTAGATACCTTTTGAGAATCTTGTGGAAGATGACACGTGGTGGTCTCCACTGAGCTTTAGCTATAATATCGAAACATTTGGGACTCATTTTAGATTCATACAGATGATGAAACTTGGCACACTCTACTTAATTTAGCAACTCACCTAGGGCCCACCACAATCCTTACTCAAAAATGAAATAAAAGGAAGAAACTATGGATGTTGACACTTGGCATCTCTATCGAGCTTTAATAAGGGACACGCGGTACTTTCTATTGCATTTAGAGAAACATAGTAAAACCTTTCATAGTTTCCACTTGGTGCCCTTCACGTGCATTGAGAGAAGCTTATTGAAAGAAGCTTTTAAAACTTATAAGAAATTGAAACGTGGATGCTGACACTTGTCGAGCTCTCTGGGTATATAACAGGATATGTGGCATGTTCTGTGCAACTTATAGAAATTATAATGTGTCCCAGTTGATGACACTTGGCATGTTCCACATGACTTTGAGACTTAGACAAAACTTGGGTAAAATGAAAACCCATGCCTACATTTTGTGTCAAAACCCTCACTGCCTCGAAACTGAAATGCATAGGGTTAAAACTTGGAGCGCACAACTAAAACTTAAAATAAAATGTAGAGTATTTTAATCTATAGTTCTTGGTGACCCCAAGGACTTTTGAGCTTGCTAAAAAAGAATCTAAAGAATATATAAAAAATGTGGCAAAAATGACAAATTTTGTAAGGTCGTCTGATAAATAGACCATTCAACATTATTTTACTACTGAAGTAAGGGTCTTTAAAAACTACTCTGGTAGTGTCAACCTAGTCTTGTAGATTAAAGACAAAATATAGAACTAGGTCAACCAGGTCGACCTAGTTTGTTGTATAAGGGAAGTTTTAAAGACTATGAAATATAAGAAAATAGAACTATCAATAATAACTAAAATAATATATAAAGTGAGAAAGGAACCTTGGTGGGTTGGAAGATGTAGAGGAATGTGAGATTGCTATTGAAGTGCCTTAAATGTTACTTGAAAATTTTGCCAGTCGATTGGGTTGACCTAGTTCTATTGTTCCCTATTTTCTAAAGCCTATGATGATGACTATACTAACTTAGTCAACCTAGTATGTTTTCTAGAAGTTATTTGGAATACTATATTGACCTAGTCGACCTAGTATATTTTTTAGAAACCTGTAAGAGTACTTTGTTGACCTATTTAACCTGATAGTATGTCTGGAAGTGGAAACCTATATTATGTTGACTTGATTGATCCATTAACCTATATTTGATGAAGACCTACATAAATAGAATAGAGTCATTTTGATGTGATTGTGTGTTAAACCTGTGCATAGAAGTTAGAAACTATAACACCCCTATTGACCTAGTATCACAAATATATAAAAATAATAAATAAAATGATAGAAAATAAAACATGTGAAAGAAAACCTACAAGGGTTAGATTCACATTTAGTTCACCAAAATATATGTAATTAGAAATGCGTCATGTCTATAAAACAATCCTAATTAAGATAAGATAGATCATACTTACACTTTTGATTGGGGATACATCAGATAATCAAGAACATGACCAATATGTGGATCTACTAGACCCAATTAGGGGATATCTTATCATAATAATAATACTAGGGAGGGTTTCAAAGCCTCTAGTCTAGAATAATCATGAAATAACCCTAACTAAGCCCTAAGTTTTCATATTCACTATACTAATAATAAGTAAAGCAAATAAATATAATCTAGTGCTCACCAAAGCTTATGGTACAAAGTGGGGGTAATAAACAACAAAATTAAACATGCATAGAAGACATATACTCACATCAATGTATATAGAATCCTAATGCATGGAAGAGAAGGAAAAATGCATATTTATCTACTCTTACAAAGGAGGAACAAAGTTAGGAATAATTACCTTTGAAGATGAACCCATTGAGCCTCAATCTCTCTGTGGGCCAAGGTGCTTCACAAGATGTTGTTATGGTATGTAAGGATGATAAGGATAAATCATCTCTAGGCTACACAACCTATCTATGCATCTAAAAGACTTCCCCATAAGACATGATCCGTATCTTCAAAGAAAGTATGAAACCCTAAGCTTACTCCTCAAGTAGAATAGTGGATAAACAGATGCATAATATATCTTACTTATTCTTATCTTCTCTAAATAATGGAAAAATGATCTTGTATTTATAGGTGGGTTTAACCCTAAGCCCTTCCAAAATTTTTATTTGACAGGGTCAACCTAGTTGACCTAGTATTATTATGGATAAAAATTCACTTGGTCATAAGCTAGGTTAGCCAAGCGCTGACCTAAACCCTTAATGAATTTCACCCATAAGATTATAGGTCAACCTAGTCAATCTAGTATTGTAAACTTTTGAAAGGGGTATTAGGTTAAGAAAAGGGGGATACAAGGTGGTAAATGACTCGATGAGTATACAAGAGAGAAGAACAAACTTAGGGATATGGTTTTGAGGAGATAAGTGTCTAGATAACAAGTGGAAAAAGGGACAAAAATCTTAAAAATTACTAATGGTCTTCCGACCCCTTTCTCGGTGCACCCCTTAAGGATGAACTTAGAGAGATTGAGACTCGATGGGTTCCTAAAAGATAAAGAGCATCAGTAATTGATAAAATTTTGAAAATATTATGTGTATACAAGAGGTGGTAAAAGTGTCATAACAAATGTGCTCTTTTGCTTTTCCTATGAAAATTGAGTTCTTTACACTATAGTGGTTATTCCCAAAGGTGTTGTAGTGAAGATTGAATGAGTAGGAGCTAGCTTGGGACTAGGGAGATTCTTGAGAATTTCTTTCCTTCTCTAGAGGTTTCCTTCCCTTTGACTACTTTACATTTCCTCTTATGGATCTACCTCTTCTATTGTAGGAGAGGGGGGTTGGCTTAGGCCTACTGAATCATGTGATTGAGCTCAAGACCACTAATGGATCCATGTCTTTTGGGCGTATTCCACTATTTCATTGGCTTGCTCTTTTGTAATATCTAAATTTTATTGGATGGCCTAGGTGACCATAATGGACATTTGTTCATTCTTCATGCATGTCCATACCTCTAAATCATCATTTTTGTTTAGTAAAATTGCATCATGTTCATACCCCTAGTGACTTTATGTAAGGTTCACCTTATTCTTCTCCATCAAGGCATGGAGGTAATTCATGATTTTACTTTTGGGTTCCCATTCTCTAAACTAGGCTGCATCAAAATTATATTGAGTTCTCACCTTCGCTACTTGATTTAAGTGAGCTTGTACCACATATTGGAGTTGGAAAATACTCAGAAGAGTTTTAAAGTAATAAGGAAAATGATTTTGGCCTAGCTTCTCATCTATGCTATTATATTTTTGGTACATTATTTCTTTTTCTACAATTTTGTCAGGGACATGGAAAGGAAAAAATAAAGGAGGTGTCCTTGTCCCTTAAATCCTGATAATTATCACATCAGGGTAATACCATTAATCCCCCCATTTCTCAATGTTTCTCATTAAGTTATTAGATAGCTAGGGAATCTAAGCACTATGAATTTATTGGTCACTTGAGGATATACTTATGTGCAAATCCTTTTGATTTCACCTTTGAATTTATGGATGAACATAAAGAAATAATCCACATAGATTTAATTATTAACAATTTGGTCGATGGTTACCATAAACTCCATTTACCCTATGGACTATGCCCATGACTACATCTAATAATTAATACATCATATAATTTTTTTCTACTAACCTTTATTTAACTTGATACATCTAAGATTTTGACGTAACACAAATAATGCCTCCTAGGGAAATAATCTTGTCGGAGGTCAACATGATGTCCAACAATGGGACCCATTCTACTTACACATAAGTGATACTAGGGAAGCCATATAGTATATTTAGGAGAGCCATGGCTATCCTAATTCTTGGTTTAAATTTGATAATCCCATTAGATGAGAGTGATCCCTTGGGATTTAATCTTTGGCCTTTTTGAAACCATTGTTTGAGTTTTCCTTCCACTGTGTTGTGCTCAAGCCATGTATTGGTTGAGACTTGGTTATAAGAAATCTCAAGAAATGGTAGCCTGATATACCTTTCAAATTCACTTCCAAAGATGTAATCAATTACACTTTTGCCTTTCCTAATGTGTAGGAAATATCTAATTCAAGTTCCATTAAAAAAAAATCTTGAAGTATATCGATATAGGGAATTACCTCAAGTTTTGCTACTACTTGATGAAACCCTATAATTTTGATAGGTAAAAAGTCATTAATGTATTTATTTTTATCCTCATATAATTATCTTTGTGAAAAATAAGGAACCACCAAGTCTAATACATTCTAGAGTGCCAAATAATGTAGGAATTTTAACTCAAGAGTGTTTTAAACAAACACCGGATTCATGTATTTAGTAACTCTCACACAAGAGTAGGTAGAAGGAACCTGAATGCATGCTTACTTTGAAGAGGAAGCCATTTCAGTAATCTCTAGCTATTTAATTTATATGTTGATTGTATGAAAATTCTTTTCAAGTTTGTTGGAAATCTAGGGCTTGTAGTTGTAAGAGAGATCAAAATCTCAATGTTTACTAGAAGATTAATGGCGAAGTGATTTGCATTTTACTTAGATTTTTCATATATCATCTAAAGTTTGTATCATTAATGCCCAATTAGTGAAAATTTAATGTGATAAATGTCCTTTAGTTTTGACTCATTTCAATTTGAACTTGCTAAAAAAGCTTTGATAGGTTCACTTACTTTCTAAATGGTAGTTACTTGTTAACTTTATGTATCCAGTCATCTTGTTATAGACAACTATTAAATTCTCACTTACCCACTTCTTTGTCCTTTTTGTCAAACTCATTTATGTATAATTTGATCCTACATTTCCCAAATTGTGACACTTATCCAATTCTCACTCACTTGATCCTTTATATTTACATCTTCATTTTATATGTTCTAGAGCTGTGAGTCGATGTAATTATGCCACATGGAGCAACCTTAGGCTTGTAGGAACCTAGAGGCTCAAGCATTTGAGAATTTTGAACTATGTATGTCTATGTAAATATTTTTTATAACTAGATGTTGACATGTGGCATGATCTTGAGGCCTCAGAGGCACAAATACTTAAACCATAGGACTGTTAAGCCTTCTAATGAATACTTGTTCCTTAAGGCTCTAAGAAAATAGAATTGTGCCACTTGTCATCTTTCCAAATCTTAGAATGTATGGGGTATTAGAACATGAGGCCTAAAGACCATTAAAATTATGTATCCTTCTATTGTCCTAGATTAACAAAAAATTTCCACCTATCACGCCTTTGGGATTTCTAGAACTCAGAACCATTTGATGATTAACTTTGATTTCAAGGCTTTTGGGGTTCTGTGTAATGAAAAATCACTACATGGCATGCTATTGGGGTTCATAGACTTTGATCACATAGAGTTTTATTTAAAGCATGAAAGGCTTCATGTAACATAGTATGACACATATCTAGCTCTTACAGCTCAGGATCTTTGAAGACTTAAAAACATTTTGTAGAGGGCTATAGGTTCTGGATAATGTAAAGATGTCACCTATCACTATCTTTGATGAATAAAGAAAAATCCCTAATATAAATAAATTTGATATGTTTTTACCACTAATCCTATGAGTAGACAAATGTAGGAAACTACAATGAAGGACATTACTTGTCGCTAGTCCAAATAAACCATGAAAAATATGAAAACTCAAAGTTTTAGATAAATTAAAATCATTGTTCAAGCTTTAAATTTCATAATATAAACTTTATGTAAATGTAGACTTCAAGGACAACCTTAGAATTTTAAGAATTAAAACCATAATCATGAATGTATATGAATTAAAGGACCCTAAATATAAATTATTCAAGTCATAGTGTGTCCCCATTGAATTTTAAAAAATAGGGTGTGTGTGTTAGGGCCCTATCACAATAAATGGTGACTCAATGGGGAAAATACTCTTGAGTATTTGAGAACCTATAATCTTAATAATGTATCATAATAAAAATTCAACCCTACCAAGAATAGAATAAACATACTAGACCTTGAAAAAGACTCCTAATTCCTCATGCAACATACTAACTCTTTCCATTCCTTGGATTTGAGTGTGTGATTTTGTGAAATTAATTTTCCTTTATTATTAGAGTTTTAACAAGGTTCTGGATAGACATTGTAGGTTTTTTTTTGGTCACAATTTTTTTAACCAATTGACAAGAAAAGCTTGGGTATTGCTCTATTTGTAGCGAAGCATAGTTAACCTTAATAGAGATACCTCTGATTCCACTCAAATCCTTGCTCTAGTACCAACTAGACATCCATAGCCCTAATAAAGATTAATTGAATCACCCATATTTTATAATCTTGTATGATGATTTGATTTTTTTAATATAACATAGTTAGGAAAAAGGTTGGGAATAACCATTAGCTAGGTGTATGTATAAGAATATTTATTTCAGTCAATACATCCTTGTCAGCATGTATCCAATTATATGTTTATTATCTCCCATCTGTGTTTTATCATGTTACAGTAAAATTAATATTTTTAAATGTAAAGTATTTCTAAAATTTGCATGATTATATTAGTATGAATCTTGGAGGTATAGTAAACTCTTTCAGTCAAAATAGAACCAAATTTAGTCATAACATATACCTCAATCCCATAAGCTTTAGTACTATCATAATAAATCCTTATGAGGATAAATGGTGCACCCTTTTAAATCATCCCCTTGTTTTTGGTAGTAATTTTATAATCTTAATGTATAAAATTAGTTGGTATGTTTTGTATTTTTATAAAACTAACCTAGATAACATAACACCTAGTCTACAAAAAGCAAATGTAGAAAACATGAAAGACTAATCCTAGAAAGCATAAAAACTATTATAGAAAGTAATAAATATAACCTAGAAATTAATAAATCTACTCTAATCCTACATCCACATCTAAGGCATCTCCTATTAGATTAACCATGAAATAATGCTTCAAAAACTATCGATTTACTAGAAAGGTGAGGTCATTACCTTGAAGGTCTTTCAACCGAAAGGCATTCTTACCTAGGATCTTTGATATTTGATATGGTCCAATCAATAAAAGAGTGAACTTATCATGCTATCATTCATTCTCATGTGTTTTATTTGATAGAAGCAACATGTCTAAAATACTAAAGGCTTTGATCTCAGAACTTTTGTCAAACCATCTTTTGACAATATTGTAATGTTTACTAAAGTTGTGTAGTGCTTGAATTCTTACATTCTCCATATGGACTATGTCTAACAGTCTAGATTATATTATTTCATCCCCCATGTACTCTTGTATGAAATGGTATGTTGATATTTTAAGAGTAATAGGGAAGACTGGTTGTTGTCCATACACCAACATAAAAGGTGAAGCCTTGAGGGATTGCTTATGCCTAGTTCTATCTACCCATAGTTTATACTTCAATAAGAGATGCCATTCTCTTGGTTCATCTTGTACTAATTTTTTAATAACATCCATCAAGTTCTTATTGGTAAACTCAACTATTCCATTCCCTTATGGATAGTAGCTCAAAGAGAACTTGATGGTAATTTGGTTTTTGTAGGCCCATTCTATAAATTTAGAATATTGAAAAGATGGACCATTGTCACAAACTAAGGAAATGGGAGTTCCAAACCCGATCAATAAATTTCCTTGTAGAAACTTGATGACATCAATTAATCTAAAATTATTTGTTACTACAGATTCTATCACCATGTGTAGTAATTAGTAGTTGTGAGGACAAACTTGTGTCCTACTGAAGAGTTTGGATTTATCACCCAAATAAAATCAAGACCTTATTAGGCAAAGGAGCATACTTTGATGACTAGCTATAATAACATAGCTACATTCACCTCCATTTTTCTAAACACTTGACACTAGGGGTAGGTATTGATGTGGTTATGAACATCCTTGAAGATGATGGGTTAGTAGTATCTCATCCTCAAAATATTATGAGATGTGTTTCCTAAGGGATGCCCACTACCAATATTCTGATGTGTATTATATAGGATATCAACCACTTCTTCCCTTGAAACACATCTCAGATAGATGCATTCATAATTCTTTATGATTCCCTAACTTCTTACTATTTTAGTTGGTCTGATCTCAACATCAAACTCCTAAAGTTTGGCCATCCATTTCCCTCTTCTGTCACCCAGCTCCTTTTGTCCAAGCATGTTCTTGACAACTAGGTCTAGAATAATGGCATATGTTTTGTTTCATAAAATATAGTGCATGAAATTTTTCACCAATTTAATCAAGGCATAAATTTGCTTGTCTATGATGGAGTATTTCAACTATGCATCCTTTAGATTGGTGTTCATGAAGGCAATGGGATGTTCATTTTTGTCCACATTTTGAATTATGACAATATCTATAATATGTTCTAAATCAAAGAAATACAGATATAAATATTTATTGAAGTCTAAGCTGATAAAAATTGGAGCTTGATCAATGGTTGTTTTGATGTCTTGAAAAGATATCTTAGCCTTTATTATGCACTCTATCACAAAATTTTGTTTTAGCATGACATTCAATATTTTGACAATCTCTACAAATCTAAAAATGAATTTTCACACAAAGTTTATCTTACCAAAGAAGGACTTCTGTTCGTTCTTGCTGCTAGGAGGTGTCAACTTGGAAATGGCCTAAATTCTATTTGAATCAATAGATATCCCATATTTAGTGATGCCATGACCTAGTAACTTCCCTTTAATAAATCCAAAGATATTATTCTTTATATTAAGTGACATCCCATAACTTCTGCATCTGTTGAACACTTTCTATAGATGATCTGCATGATCAACTCTACCTTTTGAATATATTATTAGGTCATCCATGTATATGATGACCTATTTACTAATTTTTCCCTAAAAATCAAAGTCCATACCTCTCTATAAGGTATCTTCTACATTAATTAGGCTAAATGGTATCCTTTTATATGCATAAGTTCCCCACTTGGTGGTAAAGGCAGTCTTCATCCCATTTTTTGCTTTCATTAGCACTTGATTATAGTCTAAAAATCCATCCAAGAAAGACATCATATTAGACCCACTCACCATATGAATAACCTCATATAATGAAGGTAGGGTGTAATTATATTTTTCTAATGCTTTGTTCAAGTCCCTAAAGTCCACGCAGATTCTAATTTTTCCACTCTTTTTCTTGACTAGTACTAAATTGGCTTCCAAGTTGAATGTCTAATTAGAAAGACAATCCTAGTATCTAAAAGTTTTTATACATCTATCTAAATGAGATTTTTTAGAATTGGATTAACTAACATTTGTCTCTACTTGAAAGGCTTGTGTTTTGGCATTAATAGAATGGTATGCGTAATGAGTTTGGGGTGAAAGATCTTCAGGTCCTCATACATTCAAGAAATCACATCCTTGTACTCTATCAGTAGATCCTTCAATTTTTATTTCTCACTTTCAGTGTAACTCAGTCTAATATTCACATATTGAGGTTGTTGGTCAGTTCTCAAATTCTCTTTGGTGAAATCAGACTCAGTTGTTTTAGACTACTGCTTTTGAGCTTGTGGATCTATGTCAAAAGATCACTCTAAGGAAATCATTCCCAGTGGGATGTGATTTTATTTTAGCTATAGGACACCATCCTCACCTAGGTATTTAATGTGCATGGTCTCCACATATTTATCATCTATTAGATAAAATTTGAAGATACTACAACTACTCATGAATTAGAAAATCTACTAATTATCCTTAAATACCTGGAAGTTGTCCACATTGTCTAGAATAAAGGGATAAGGAACCAAATCTAAAGAGGATATCTATATATTGGATTCCTAGAGTGGTGCTAGATTGGTAGCTAAAGTTACCATTGAATCTATTATCTGATTTTGTTCTCTTGGGATGGATCTAATGTTAAATCTTTCAAAGGACTCAATCAGGTCCCATTCTTGATGTTTATACTTATTTAAGTAGTTGAGATTACATTGATATTTATTTTTGATCTAGTTAACAACTAGTTCAAAATCACCAAAGACCTAAAACTAATTAACATTATAATTTAATGTAAATTACAAATCAAGTATTAGAGATTTATACTCAGCTTTATTATTAGTGAAAGGAAATTAAAACCTATAGGTATCCATGTATTTCTTACCATCTAGGTTTGTTAGGGATATGCTAACACTAAAACCTTATTTTGATCTATTTTCATCAAAATGAAGGGTCCATGACTGAGAAGGACCTTCAAATTCTTGTTCATAAAGCTTTTGCTTGGTAGTGAATGTGTATACTCCCACATGTGGAGATGTAAATTTGAATTTCTCATTCTTTGTGTTGTACTCAATAATCAAGTACTTCATCTTTGGTTCTCTATCCACTTGAATCTAATTATCCAAGAAAAATACATGTGTGAAAAATTGGTGGCATTGTATTTGTTTAATGTCTTGGACCAATCCTAGCTCAACATCAAGCCATAAGCTTCTAAAATATCAGTGACCATTAGACACACACACACACACACACACACACACACACACACACACACACACACACACAGTGATGTCCCTTACTTAGGGGCTCTCTTATCTGCACAAAAAACTCTGATACCAAAGACCAAAGCTCTGATACCACTGTAATATCCCCTTCTAAACAGGAAATATAGCAACACAAAAAATCTGAACCAAGATATAATAGCTGTTGAATAAATTCAGAAAGATCACAATAATATAGTCTCTTAATAACAAATACAGATTGTATCACTTGTCCTTCTAAATTATTACAATTGTAGTCCTCTAATATGCATATAAAATATGAAATACAGTCTTGAAAACCCTGGCTTTGCAAATCTGGTAGTGCAAATTGAGTTCTGGAAAGTCTCGGCCCTTCTGTGTCGACACACAGTCGCCGTCGTCGGTCGATATCTCACCGACGTCGGTCTCTGCCGGTCGGATTTCTGCCGACGTTGGTCTTCAGTCGACCGATGTCGGTCACTGAAACCCTCTGTCTGCCGAGGTTGGTTCCTGCACTGGTCTGTACGAACCCGTACAGATTCTGTACGGCCGCAAATTAAGCACAACTTCCCTGTTTTCAACCCCTGATCTGAAGATATCTGTCTCTAGCACAGTAGATCTCTAGCTGTATAATTTATTGAATCAAAACATAAAGCAATAAATACCTGGAATATCTGTGATAACTTCTGTGTGAAGTTATCTCTCAAACCTGAAATTCTGTGATAACTTCTGGATGAAGCTATCTCTCACTTTGGCAATAGATCAGCTAATATTTCACAGCCTCTTAATTGCACACACTGAAGAGGGAACGTTCTCCAATGCAAATGGAATCCTTGAACCCTAGGCTCAGTCTTCACAGAAGAAATTCTTCAATTTTCAATAATCAATAATCAATAGCATAATGAACAATGGCCTCCATGAGAAACCCTTATACCCTCAAAGATATGCTTGCCCTAATTAGGGTTTCTTAAATTAGAATTAGGGTTTCTAATTAAAATAGGCTAAATAATTAATATTTGATTAAATCAATCAAATATTAATATCTCCCTCAATACATGTCGGATCCACGAACTGATCGAAGCTAGTGAATCAGGGAGTGATTCCGCACATAACCATACCATAATAAAGGCGCTCCACTGCATATCAAATATCCCTAAAAAGTAGGAGCTCAGGCCAATTGTGTCTGAAATACCCTGAATGAAAATCAAATGAAGAAATCATGTGAATCAAAGTCAAGCCAAGCTCCATTATGACCCTCTATCCATCTTATTAGCCTACGAAGGTCGCATAATAGGCTAACCATGAATTCAGAACATGTCAATTGAAAAGGGGACATGACAATCCGCCCCTCCTGAAATTGCTTGCCCTCAAGCAATCACTGAATGACAAATCAATCAATCCACCTGGATCCCAAATGTAGTTAGGATCTCCACCACTATCAATTAACACGAACCCCATGCCATGTCCATCCCAACTCTCATGTAATGGCATCACATCATCTCTTGTACTAAGATGAGCACTCCAACATCCAATCCATAAATGACAATCAGCAAGCAAACTCCGTACCTGAATAATATCTAAAACTGGATTGTGAAGGCTAGACATAGTCATATCATCATCAACCTGTGACCCGACTGTAACAGAAAGTTGAGTCCTCACCACATGTGACAACTCCTGAACTGAACTCACCTCGAGACCAAGCTCATCCTCATACCTCTCCTGTACTGGTGCCAATGTGCTCTTGTCATCACCCTCTATCATGTTATGTGGTATAGGTACCTCCATCCGATGAAAAAACATATATCTGAAGCTGCTGCCCCGTATTGCCTTAAGAATATGTGTCGTCCCATCAACATTAAAGAGAACCTCCATGTCCTTGAGATGAAGAGTAACTTCCTCAAATGAATGAAGCCACTTCATACCCAAGACTAAGTCTATATCCCCCATATTTACCACATAATAATCAGCCTTGAACTCATAGTTGTTCAAGCGCAATGGGAGGTCTCTAATCATACGTTCACACTTAAGAGTGTGACCATCGGCTACCTTAACTCTGATGCCCTCAAAACCTTCTGTAGTGAGTCCACGCTTCTCCACAAATCTAGCATCTATGAAATTGTGAGTGGCTCCTGTATCAAGAAGGGTGATAACCTTCTGCCCTGCCAAAACTCCACGGAGTCTGAATGACTCATCCGACTGTATGCTGGATATGCGGGCCTCCTGTAGGTGAAGCTCTAACTCTGCCTCTGCATTAGGCCCTGAAGCCTTTGCCTCTGCCCCCTCAGCACTGTTATGCTGTTCGGAATCCTCAGGATCTGAATCCTCATAATATATCCACATCATACGATTCACCTTGCCCTTAGGCCTCAAAGGACAATCGTGATGGATATCATATGGTCCTTTGCAGTAGAAGCAAAGCTTCTTCCTGCGTAGATCATTAAGCGCCTCATGATCCAAAGGTGGTGCTGCTGGATTAGCCTTTGAATCATTTTTAACTCCGGATTTATCTATGTTAAAATCCGGTCTCTCCGTATCCCCGTGGGAGTGCTTATGGTCTCTAGAAGAAGTACCTTTGGTGTTAAATTTATTGGATGGGGCTGCCATCTCCATATCTCGTGCCTTCCTCATAGCTACCTATAATGAAGGAGGATCAAAGGCTTTGATCCAACCCCTCAATGGCTCTGTCAATCCCTCTATGAAGAGAACTACCAATCTACGCTCTGAAATATTGGGTACCATGACTGCTAATCTCTGAAACTCACCAATGAAGGACTCCAAGCTACCTGTTTGTCTCAACTGTGCCAGATCTCGAAATTAAACCTCGGGATCTCTCCTGTCAAACCGCTCAACCAATCTATCCACAAAGTCCTGGTACTCTGTCACTTGATTATGCTGAAGTGTTACCATACCATGGTACCACCAATCATGTGCTACTCCATCTAAGTGCAAAGTGGCGTATTTGATGGCATCTATCTCTGACATTGGTCTCAACGCCAAAAAGGTGTCAAGCTTATGAACCCAAGCTTGCGCTGTCATCTTACCGCTGCCGTCAAAAGTAGTCAAAGAAAGCTTACCAGTAGCCTTCTGTAGCTCACTGAATTGGACTCTAGGTCTCCTGTCCTGTCTAGCCAATCTATAGTGCTCTCTCCTCAATTTGAAAAAATGATCAAAGGTTGTTCTCTCTTGGATATGAGGAGGTAATAAGTCCCACTCATCATTTACAGCCATGTAAACATCTGCAAATGGAGAATTCCCTGCCTCCTCATCTGCTGGTACCTCTGGTTCTTCTTGAATAAATGAAGGGCGTGTAGGTCTATCAGCTGTCCTGGAGTGAGTCTATTGTGGTCTCTGATTAACCGTAGCACTCCTATCATCTCTTTGGTCCCTGTTCTGTCCATCAGGTGCATTCATTCTCTCTAACATGGTCATAAGTCCCTGTAGTGTCTGAGCCATCTGCTGTTGGCTTGTCATCATAACACGCTGAAACTCTCTGGTGGTCTGATCAGTATCATACCTGTGGCCCCTGGGTGGGCTGCCCTCACGTCTGTCACTCATGATGCTCAGTCTCTGATCTAACAACTGGATACCTTCAAGCAAGGCTCGACTGCGTGTGTTATACCTGTGTGGTCCCAACTCTTGTGGCTGCATAAGATCTATAGACCCTCAGGCTGGCAGGATTTAGCTCTGATACCACTGTGATGTCCCTTACTTAGGGGCTCTCTTATCTGCACAAAAAACTCTGATACCAAAGACCAAAGCTCTGATACCACTGTAATATCCCCTTCTAAACAGGAAATATAGCAACACAAAAAATCTGAACCAAGATATAATAGCTGTTGAATAAATTCAGAAAGATCACAATAATATAGTCTCTTAATAACAAATACAGATTGTATCACTTGTCCTTCTAAATTATTACAATTGTAGTCCTCTAATATGCATATAAAATATGAAATACAGTCTTGAAAACCCTGGCTTTGCAAATCTGGTAGTGCAAATTGAGTTCTGGAAAGTCTCGGCCCTTCTGTGTCGACACACAGTCGCCATCGTCGGTTGATATCTCACCGACGTCGGTCTCTGCCGGTCGGATTTCTGCCGACGTTGGTCTTCAGTCGACCGATGTCGGTCACTGAAACCCTCTGTCTGCCGAGGTTGGTTCCTGCACTGGTCTGTACGAACCCGTACAGATTCTGTACGGCCGCAAATTAAGCACAACTTCCCTGTTTTCAACCCCTGATCTGAAGATATCTGTCTCTAGCACAGTAGATCTCTAGCTGTATAATTTATTGAATCAAAACATAAAGCAATAAATACCTGGAATATCTGTGATAACTTCTGTGTGAAGTTATCTCTCAAACCTGAAATTCTGTGATAACTTCTGGATGAAGCTATCTCTCACTTTGGCAATAGATCAGCTAATATTTCACAGCCTCTTAATTGCACACACTGAAGAGGGAACGTTCTCCAATGCAAATGGAATCCTTGAACCCTAGGCTCAGTCTTCACAGAAGAAATTCTTCAATTTTCAATAATCAATAATCAATAGCATAATGAACAATGGCCTCCATGAGAAACCCTTATACCCTCAAAGATATGCTTGCCCTAATTAGGGTTTCTTAAATTAGAATTAGGGTTTCTAATTAAAATAGGCTAAATAATTAATATTTGATTAAATCAATCAAATATTAATATCTCCCTCAATACATGTCGGATCCACGAACCGATCGAAGCTAGTGAATCAGGGAGTGATTCCGCACATAACCATACCATAATAAAGGCGCTCCACTGCATATCAAATATCCCTAAAAAGTAGGAGCTCAGGCCAATTGTGTCTGAAATACCCTGAATGAAAATCAAATGAAGAAATCATGTGAATCAAAGTCGAGCCAAGCTCCATTATGACCCTCTATCCATCTTATTAGCCTACGAAGGTCGCATAATAGGCTAACCATGAATTCAGAACATGTCAATTGAAAAGGGGACATGACACACACACACGTCTCTAATGCCAGATGGATGTGCACATTTGTTAATTATCCATTGCATGGGATATAAGACTTGTCCAAGTGTAGGATGACCCTCTTTGACTTATCTAGAGTCAAAACCAACTTATTGCACTAGTTATCGGTATCACATTAGCTGAGGCACATGAATCAACCAAATAGCTATGCACATTCTTTCTAAATATTCAAACAATTAGTATAAATGGTGGTACTTTAGGTTTATCTTTAAATACCATCAATTTGCATACACATATTTATATTTATCTAATGTAGAGGATATATTGGTTAGGGCTTTGAGAAACAACTCCCTTTATTTAGTGATTTGAGCTAGTTCATGTAGGGTGATATTGGCCTTAATCTTCTTCATCTCCTCAACAATGTTGTATTTGGATATGATTTATAGTTATTCACTTTACAACATATCATCTGACTTGGGGGGAGGTGGATTATTACTAGCCTGAGAATCTGGAGGAGTAGTATCATTATTATTTAGAGGTGTTGAAGTAGTAATAGGTTCTTTACTCCTTATATTATAATTATTCCTTTGGAACTACTAGAATACATGAATCTTATATGTATTATCATCTAGCTCATTCTCATCCTCTAATGGAAAAAGGATATCATAGGTCTCAAAGACCATGGTTGTATTGGAATTTCCTAGATTAGAAGAGGAAGACTATTTTATTTGATGTGAAAAACCTTCCTACATGTCCATCTCCTTCTGAAAGATATTAAAGGCTATGTATAGCACAATGCAACCTAGCTCACCATGTTGTGCAATGTTATGAACTCAAAACTAATTTGGAAGGGATACTTCCATGATGTTGATTTATAACATCCTATTAGGTGTCTATTGTTATGTATTATTCCCAAACTTGTTGAAAGGTCTAATGTACCTATGGAATCTGAAGATCTGATTGGTATTCTATCCTTTAATGTTAACCATGCATTTTTGTTGGAAATATTATCATTGATGTCAAAGGTCTAGCATTGGTGATAAAGGCCCCATAGTATTTATTATCTAAAGGTGTTTTTAATGTTCATATTTTGGCTAAAATGTGTTGATATTTATTTAATATTTTTGGTTGCATAAAAGTCAAAAGAGGGCCCATGGAGAAGTCAAAGAGTCATGAGGTAAAGACAAAAGAGGAATGGGGTATATTTTCCCATGAAGAGTCATCTTGAGGAATTCCAAGAGTCACCAAGGGAAGACAAAAGAGGGTATGGTGCATTTTTCCATGAAGAGTCACCTTAAGGAATTTGAAAGGCCACCAAGATAAAGACAAAAGAAGAAAGGATGAATTTGATTATGAAGGATCACCATATGAATTTTCAAATACAAAGATTCAAAATTTCATGCAAGTTTTGTGCCATTTTCCATGAGGAGTGAATTCACAAAGGGTGAATGCCAAAGGTCATTTGGAAAGGTATAAATAAAGGCTTGGGAAGCCATTTGAAATATGAAAGAGAGTGCATGGTTTGTAATTATTTTATATAATAAAAGAAGAGAGAATAGAAAGAGATATTGCAAAATTCTATCGTTTGTTGAGAAAGCGAAATTTAGAGATAATTATGTTTTATACATAAGAGGGGTTGGTGCTCTTGTGGGTTGGTGTACACAAATAGTTACTATGTTGGTGCTCGATAAAGGGGTTGGTGCTCCTGTAGGTTGGTGCTTGTGAAATTTATAATTTGAGTTGGTGATCATTATTATACTTGAGATTTTCCTCTGTGGTTTTTCTCACATTGGTTTTCCATGTAAAAATTTAGTCTCTCTCTCTCTCTCTCTTGTGTGTGGTGCATGTTATTATTTCAAATTTATTGCATATCTTGAATGTATAGTTAAGTAGAGTTTGATTAAGTAAAATATTTATAAGATATATAATATAATAATTCACTCCCCTCTTAGTATATTTCATGTTTAAAAATTGGTATCAGATCAGGTTCTTTTGGAAAGAGTTTTACAGCTTGAAGGTAAATTAGTGAAAGCACAATGGCTGGATCACATAAAGGTTTTTATATAAATAAGGCACCTTTATTTGATGAGAAATATTATGATGTTTAGAGCATAAGGATGATGAATTATTTGATGTCTCTTGGATTCAACATTTAGCAAGCAGTTTTGGAGGAATATGAAGAGCCACAGACACTTGTGATTACTCTGGCAGAAAAGAAGGCAAGTGAAAATAATGTTAGAGCTTTAAATACTATTTTATGTGGTTTATGTGAATCAAAATTGTTAAATTTATGTAATTAAAATCTACTCATGAGACTTGGGTAAATCTTGAAAATATTTACAAAGGTGATGGAAATGTTCAACAAGCTAAGCTCCATACTTTCAAAAGATAGTTTGAGAGTTTGCAAATGGAAGAGGAAGAAAATATATTGAGTTATCTTTTGTAGGTTAATCAAATAATTAATAATTTTCAAGGCCTTGGATAAAATTAAGAAGAATAAACATTGGTGAAAAATGTTTTGAGATCTCTACCAATGAGATATGATGCAAAGGTTTTAACAATCAAGGAGATGAAGGATCTAACCAATCTAAATATGGATGAACTACATGGTATTATTACAGGCAGAGAAAATAAGAGAAACCCTAAAAAAGGGAAGCTAATTTCAAGACATCAAAGAAAAACAAGGCTAAGATTCAAGAATCAAGTGACAACTCTAGTGATGATGAAGATGAAAATGGAGTTCTATTCATCTACAGGTCAAAAAAGGACATAGGTAGATATCAAGGAAAATTACCTTTTAAATGTTTTAATTATGGAAAGATTGGACATTTTATAGCTAAGTGCCCAGATAAGAGTAATGGTGACAATGAATAAGGAAGGTATATATACAAGAATAATTTCAAAGGCAAATTCAATAAGGGATTCGAGAAAAAGAGTTTATACTCTAAAGATCCTAGCTCAGTTGAAGATAGTGGAGTCAGTGATTCAGATGAAGAAGAGATTCTATTCATGACCATACATGAAGATGCCTCTATAAGTAAAAGTACATATGATCAAGAAGAAGAATAAGATGAAGTTGAGGTGAATCTATAAGGAGAACTCATTTATACCTTAGAAGACTTAAAAGCTCTTGAGAAGAAGAATCAAAGATTGAAGTGCCAAATTGAGAAAAATGAAAAAGAGTCAAAAGAAATAATTAAAAATCTACAAGCACACATTGAAGAAGCCAAAAATATTGAAGAAGATATAATAGATCAGTTACAAAAAGTAAGTGAAGAATGTGAAAGCTATGTTATTGAAATTACCTCTTTAAAAGTTGATATTGAGAAAACAAATAAAGCAGTCAATGATAGAGTAAACAATGATTCAAAATTTGAGAATAACACTACTATGTTGAATAAGATATTAGAAAGTCAAAGATCAATGTCAGATAAGATAGGTATGAAATTTGAAAAAGAAAAAGGGGAGGCCACTACTTTCATAGATAAAGTAAACATAGAAAAAGGAAAGAGCTATGCTGAAGCTCTTACAAAAGAGGAAATGAAAAAGGAAGAAGTTAAGACTACAGAGGACATCTCAAATGAAGAAGGATGGATGGAGAAGACCTAAAAAAGGAAATCAGGTTAGAGATACACAAACAAATTCTATTTTTATGGTTACTATTTTTATTGTAATGGATATGGTCATAATAAAATAGAATGTCAGAAAAGGGCTAACAATTTCAAAAACAAGGAGAAGGAAACTCATGTAGAGTCAAGTAGAAGACATAACTCTTTTGATCCTCTATCAGATTTTAATGAAGAGGCCATAATATGTTACAAGTGAAATAACTTTAGAGACATAGCCCAGTACTATAAAAGCATGTTCGAGTCAGTTAAAAAGGACCAAAGCTTCAAAGCTCCATTCATCAAGAAGAAAGTTTAGATAGGTTCATGGTAGAAGAAATAACCTAAAAAGTCTACGTTATTCTAGATAGATTTGCATGCAAGAAATGAAGAATATACATGGTTCATTGACAATATATGTTCGAAGCACATGATAAGAGACAAGAGCAAGTTTATAACCTTAAAGAAGATCAATGGTGGCATAGTGAAATTTAGAGACAATACTACTGCCAGAATTGCCATAAAAGGTACACTAAGTTTTGATAATGGTAGAACTAAGATTAAAAATATTCTATATGTAGAAGGTCTTAAGCATAATATTTTTAGTGTATATCAAATGTGTGATCAAAAATACACACTAAAGTTTTATGCAAAAGGTTGTGAAATTAGGATAAAAGATTCAGATGTGCTAATTGCAAATGCTCAGAGAACAAGAAATAATTTATATATGTTATCAGATATCAAAAGTCAAAAATGTTGTTTGAGTCAAGTTGAGGAAATTGGCTATGGCATAGGAGAATGGAACACATAAAATTTGACAATCCTATCAACATTAACAAAAAGCAACCAGTTAGAGATCTTCTAAAGATTACAAAGCCCTTCAACATGCTTTATGAACCATGTCAACATTGGAAGTAGGTTAGAAGATGGTTCAAAAAAAAAGAATATTAAACCACTCACATGTTAGAGCTTCTTCACACTAATTTATGTGGACCTATGAGAACTCAAAGTACTAAAGGTGAGAAATATTTCATGCTGCATATTGATGATTTTACATGTATGACTTGGGTGATGTTTTTAAAGAAAAAATCATAAGTTTTCAGCCACTTCAAAGCATTCAAGTATTTTTTTGAGAATGAAACTAATTTAAGATAAAGTGCCTAAGATTAGATTGAGGAGGATAATTCATTTCAGATGATTTTATTGAGTATTGTGAAGACCATGGGATAAAGAGACATTATTCAACAGCCAGAACTCCACATCAAAATGGAGTAGTTGAGTGAAAAAATAGAACAATTCAAGTGATGGCAAGGATAATGCTAAATGAGTCCAAGATACCAGATAAATATTGGAGAGAGGTAGTCATTATGATAGTGCATATTCATAATAGAACATTGTTGAGAGTCAATAGTGAAAATATTCCCTATGAGCTATGGAAAGATAAACCAACTACAATTGATTATTTTAGATTTTTTGATAGCAGATACTTTATAAAGAGAATGGATTAAAATTTGGGTAAGTTTGAATCTAGAATAGATGAAGGTGTATTTCTTGGATATTCTAGAAAAAGTAAAGCTTATAAATGTTATAACAAAAGAACCAAGAAGATTGTTGAAAGTGCAAGTATCAGGATAGATGAAGATGTTGCACAAAGGGCTAGTGATCCACTAGACACTAATAAAATCATTGAAGAAGAAAATTTTGAAGAATCAGATGAGGATGAGAAGAAGGAGAAAAAGAACACCAAGACCCCATCCAAATATTTTCATAGAAATCATAACAAGAGTGACATCATTAGGAACATAAATGAAGGAGTTTGCACAAGAAAGATGATGGTAAGTGAATATGAGTAAGTAAATTTTTCTTTGTTATCCAAAATTCAACCTATTTTTTTTTTAAAAGCTAGACATGATGAGCATTGGGTTAAGACAATAGATAAAGAATTATTTCAGATAGAAAATAATGATACTTTAGAATTAGTGCCTAGACCAAAAGATTAAAATGTGATAGGAACAAAATGGGTTTATAGAAATAAGTTGAATGAAGATGGTGAAGTTACCAAAAAAAAAGTAAAGTTAGTATGTAAAGGATATGCTCAGATTGAGGGTATAAATTTTGAAGAAACTTTTGCACCAGTGGCAAGGCTAGAGGCTATTAGAATGTTTCTTGCATATGTAGTGTTTAAAAATTTCAAAGTGTTTTAGATGGATGTCAAATATACATTATTAAATTTGAATCTAAAAGAGGAGGTCTACATTAAGTAGCCTGAGGGATTTATTCTCTCAAATGATAGTAGCCATGTATGTAGTTTGAAGATAACATTATATGGATTGAAACAAGCTCCCAGAGCTTGGTATGCAAGACTTGATAAGTACCTAAAACATCAAGGATTTAAAAGAGGTTTTGTTGATAGTAATCTCTACATCAAAATATAAGGTGAACATAATTGATTATTATGGTATATGTTGATAACATAATTTTTTGAGGAAACATTGAAAAGATGACAAAAGAATTTTCTGATACTATGCAAAAATAATTTGAGATGTCTATGCTTGGAGAATTATCATTTTTATTAGGGTTGCAAATAATTCAATCAGATAAAGGAATTTTCATATCTCAAAGTAAATATGCCAAGGAAATGTTGAATTTTTTTGATTTTGACGATTGTGCACTAGTTGGCACACCAATGGGTATAGGGAAAAATATGAGTAAGGATGAAGATTCACCTATTGCATATCAATCTTTGTATATATCTATGATTGATAGTCTTTTATATTTAACAACATCGAGGCCAAACATCATGCATGTAGTAGGCATGGTTTTGAGATATCAAGAAACCTCAAAGGAGAGTCATGTTTAGTTGGTGAAGAGAATATTTAGATATGTCAAGGGGACATTAGATTATGGATTGTGGTATCCCACAGGTAGAGATTTCACTTTGGTTGATTATACAGATTCAGATTAGGTAGGTTGCTTGGATGATAGAAAGAGTATAAGTAGATGCGATTTCTTCCTCGATGATAGCTAGTATCATGGCTAAGTAAAAAGTAGAATTTAATATCACTTTCTATAGCTGAAGTAGAATATATTGCATTGGTATTGTGTTGTACTTAAGTGCTTTGGATGTAGCAAACTTTGGAAGGTATCAAGGTAAAATATGATGAACCTATTTCTATTTTTTGTGACAACACAAGTGCTATTAATATTTTTAAGAATCCAGTGATGCATTCAAGAACAAAATATATTCCTATCAGATATCACTTTTTGAGAGAGTATGTTGTAGATCAACAGGTTAAAATGGAATATATCAATACTATAAAACAAATTATAGATATTTGCACAAAGTCACTACCAAAAGACACATTCAAGTATCTATGAGAGAAGTTAGAAGTAATTTATTTTACTTCCTACCATTGAAGATCAGTTGAGAGGGAGCTAAGTGTTAGCTCCAAGATAGGTCCTTTTCCATTGATGTCAAAGGGGGAGAAGAAAAAAAATAGGTACATGAAATAGGTATAGGGAATAGGTGTAGAAATAGGTATAGGGAATAGGTACAAGATGTTATAGTAAGGGGGAGTTACTTTATGTTTTTAAGATAGTAGTATGTGCAAGTTAGCATGTACAATATAGGTTTTAGGATGTGGTAGTTTTAGTTTGAGGTTGCCATCAATGACAAAGTAGGAGATTGTTGGAAATATTGTCATTGATGTCAAAGGTCTAGCATTGGTGATAAAGGCCCCATAGAATTTATTATCTAAAGGTGTTTTTAATGTTCATATTTTGGCTAAAATGTGTTGATATTTATTTAATATTAATGAATATATTTTTGGTTGCATAAAAGTCAAAAGAGGGCCCATGGAGAAGTCAAAGAGTCACGAGGTAAGGATAAAAGAGGAATGGGATGCATTTTACCATGAAGAGTAATCTTGAGGAATTCCAAGAGTCACCAAGTGAAGAAAAAAGAGGGTATGACACTTTTTTCCATGAAGAGTCACCTTAAAGAATTAGAAAGGTCACCAAGATAAAGACAAAAGAGGAAAGGATGCATTTGCTTATGAAGGGTCACCATATGACTTTTCAAATACAAGGATTCAAAGGGTCATGCAAGTTTGGTGCCATTTTCCATGAGGAGTGAAGAGTCATAAAGGGTGAATGCCAAAGGTCATTTGGAAAGCTATAAATAAAGGCTTGGGAAGCCATTTGGAATATGAAAGAGAGTGCATGGTTTGTAATTATTTTATATAATAAAAGAAGAGAGAATAGAAAGAGATATTGTAGAGTTCTATCATTTGTTGAGAAAGCAAAATTTAGAGATAGTTATGTTTTATACATAAGAGGGGTTGGTGCTCCTATGGGTTGGTGCTTTAAAACTTTATAATTTGAGTTGGTGCTCATTCTTATACTTGATATTGTTCTTTGTGGTTTTTCCTACATTGGGTTTCCATGTAAAACTCTGGTCTCTCTCTCTCTCTCTCTCTCTCTTGTGTGTGGTGCATGTTATTATTTCATATTTATTACATATCTTGAATGTATGGTTAATTAGAGTTTGATTAAGTAAATTATTTATAAGATATATAATATATTGATTAACTCTCCCCCTCTCAGTATATTTCATGCTTAATAATTTTTGCATGTTTAAAAACTCATTACTTAATTTATGCACCATCCTAGGGATTGATTCCAATTCTATTTCTATGGAATTGGAATTAGTACTCTATGTAGTATTAGTATTGACCCATATCAGGGGCTAGTTCTAGTTTTGCTGATTAGGCACATAATTTTTTAAGAATTTGAGATGCTAATTGGGTAGAACATGGGTTTAAAGCAACTGATTATACACCTAGTTCTGGTTTTGGGCCATAATATTTTGATTTACATTTGGAATTGGATTAAAAAATATAAAAATAGGAACAAGACCAAGTGGGGTTGATGATTATAGTTGAGGGTTTAATTTTTTATTAGCATTGATGTTTTCAACATAAGCTAAAGGTAGTGAATCAACACCAATAACTCTATGTAGAAAGACATTGGTCATAGGGTCTAGGGCATTCTTGTACATCTCAAGGGCCAATGCCGCATTAGTCTAGTAGGAAGTCTCAAGTATGCTACACATCTTTTAGAATGTAGCATTAAAGGTTTGAATTGGCTCTCTTATCATGCTTGCAAAATTGTTGATAAACAACACTTGTATTGGTGACCTGGCCAAACTATGCCAAAAAAGTGTCTTGAAATTATTCCCAAGAGGTGACTGAACCTTTTAGGATATTAAGAAACCAATCATAGGATGCATTTTAAAATATTAAAGGAAATAATTTGCAAGTCGTGTATTCAAGGGTTATATTCAATATTCTTAAAGAAGTTTTAAAGGCCTTGAATGTTCTTCAGTAGTCCTTTCTTTTGATGAAGAAAATGAAGGAATATATTTCTTAGTGTTTTTAGGTAGATCATGGACATCCCTAGTGATGTTGATGGCAGATCTAATTAGATAGGTTAGAGTTAGATCTTGGGGTAGGGCCATTAGGAGTAATGTAAGATGGGGTTGTTTGTATGGAGATAATGATTGAGCCCAGGGTTCTCTCATTGCTCCTTTGTTAGACTTAACCTTTTTATGGATTTACAAAGGTGGGAATATAAAGTTAGTGTTTGAAGTTTACTTTGTTAATATTTTATGTGCTTTTGACGTAACTCAAGTGATTATTTTCAAAGAAAATATAGGTTGAAGTGTAAGTCCTTCTAGTGCTAGATTAAGTTATTATATATATGGGTTTTATGCACACCCTAAAAAAATTTATGAGTTATCCTCTAATATTTCAAGATCTATGAATGAAATTCACTCCAAGGCATGAGTTATGGGGTATTTGGTTTTGTAAATACCCTATTGATGGAGTAATGATGAGTGAAGTAGTTTGTTTACCATGGATTTATCGACTATGGATGAATATAAATCTACTTGAGATGGGTAGATTGATGATGGATCTAATATAAAGTGGGTAACACCAAAATAAACTCAAAAATAGAGAAAGGTATGGTATACAAAGAGGCTTATGGACCATACAAGATGAAAATTTTCTAGGCCAACACTTGAACTAGAGGAAGGACCAATATTTGCTATAGGCTACTATAGTACACCAATAATCAAACATACTTGTAGACAATATAAAATTGAACACAATAGTTCTAGATGTCAAAATTCCTTAAGATACCTTAGGGACCACCTAAACTTTTTTAACCCACTGACCAACCCATCAGACCTTGAGTCTAGTTAGCTACTTAGTTGAATAAATTCACTAACTTAATAACTAACCTTAGCCCAAACCCTTTTAACTCACCTTGACCAATTTTCCTCTTAACCCTAAATTGTCGATGGTCAACTTGACCACCGATGGTTATGTTGATCATCGACGGTTATATCTTCCTCATTCTTACATAAATACCAGATATGTGTAAGCTATCATGACATAATTAAATATGTCCACCTTTCCCATTGCTAACAAACTCCCAAGCATCAAAATCAACAAGCCAATCTCCTAGAGAACCTTCTATCCTCTATCTCTCTTTGCCTATAAAAATAGGGGAATAGGAGGTGAGATCTATCATCACTAGCATTCTTGCACACACGTATTCAAGCTTATTGATTTAATAGTTTTGTGATTATTGGTGTATTTTTTCTTATTTAGTTAAAGGTATAGAATAGGAAATCAGTAAATAAATATGAAATAATTAACCTACTAATTTGTATAATTTGAGTATAATTTAAATCTTTCTAAAAATAGAAATAAGGGAGAGAAAATAAGACTTAGTTAGAAATTGACGAAGATGGTTGTTACAAGATTTAAAATTCATTGTGTAGGATAAAGACACTATCATAAATCATGATCTAGCCTTCATTTTATGATTGGATAAGAGCACTAAAATATAACGCCCTAGGGTCTGGTGCTAAAGTCCTCTTCTACCACTATTGTCTAGGAGACCTAAACTTTTTGGGTTTTGTTTACTGTATATATGTGAGCCTGCTTATAAAATTTTGACTATTGGATGTCTGTAGAACTCATTGTAGAGTTAATTTAGTCTTTAAACCCTAGACTCCATTGTGCTTTGAAAAACTTTGGGAAAGAGGGGGAGGGTTAGTGTGTGTAAGATGCACTGAATGTGTATCCACATAACTTGTGTGGGCACGTTGCATACATACCAATACTTTGAATAGGGATAAAGACATATGTAGTTCTCCCACTTGATATGCTTTTTGAAATAGTGTGTATGAAAATGCTTAACTGGATGTACTTGAGGTGGCTAGGGACTAGTGTAAGGATTTGAATAAGCTTGTAGTAATATTGGATAGCTTTATGCAAAAAATAGGGAAGATTGCTTAGTATTCTTGCTTGTACTCTTGTTTACTTTGTGATATTTTCCAACCCCATTCTAAATGAACTTTGAATGGGATTTTATAGGGATCTATTGGTCATGGATTAGATGTATTCATGTTAGGATAACAAGAAGGGGGATAAGAACTAGAAGAAATGATCATTAGAGGTAAAACTTCACTTGGATATGAGTGCCAAAAATGGACACTAGAGGGTTTGGTGCTATAGTCCAAGTTGGGCACTATTGTCCTAATGGTACGAAACCTAGGGGGATGGATTTATCATGGGAAAAGTAATCTAACTGAGCTAGAATCAAGTCTTAAAGGCTATGGATGATTGGGAATCAGTGAAAAGATGTCTATGAGGGTCATGAGATCAAACATGATGGACCTATGGGTTGGGTGTCACAAGCCATACTCAAACTACCAATTTTCACATTTTATATGACTACATTTGGCCCCCTTTATTCTAGTGATGTAGGAAAACAAAATAATAGGAAAACAAAAAAATAGAAAGTGTACCTAAACTTACCTTTAAGGGTGAAGCTCATGAAGCTGTGTGATGCTAGGTATGCATAGAGAGGGCATGCTATGAAGTGTCAATCTATAAGAGAAAACAAAGAGCAGATCAGTTCTTACTAGATAAGTTATATCTAAAATAAGAACATACAAAGCTAGGTAAGAGAGAGAGAGAGAGAGGAAAAGAAAGGAACTAATATACCTCACTTGGTATGTGAACCAATAAAAAACCTATTTTGATGTTGAGTAATATTGGATGGTGCTGAGTAATGCTGGGTATGTGTTGTACCAAGAGTAATATCATGAATGAAGTTGAGTGCTCAATTCCCCAAAAGTGGCTTAAAAATGTAAAGGATAGCCCTTTGGCTCCATCATCACCCACTAAGTGAAGCTATGTCATCATACATGTGTTGATCAATATTTAGACTATGTGTCTAATCCCTCTGAGTAGGTGGATCAAGAATATAAAGGCTAGCTAGTCCTTTGGCTCCATCATTACCCCATGAAGTGAAGCTATAAACTGATATTGATATGAATTGTGTATCATATGAGATGGATCTTGAAGCCCATGAATGATTTGTAATATGACAATATGGCATGGATAACTAAATATATGTTGGAAAATAGGCTACTCTTGGCCACTCCAAAAGGTGGAGATTAGGCTTGTATGAAAGCCACTCCAAAATTGGGTACTAGTCTTGCATGAAAGCCACTTTGAAAAGTGGAGGCTAGGCTTGTATGAAAGCCACTCCAAAATCATGCCAACCACCTATAGATAGAATAAGGCATGGAATTTATAAGAATGCCTAGGTAATTTACTAAACTTAGAAAGAAAAAATTTAAATGTGCTACGCACATAGCTCCCAATCACTGGTGTCTGAAACATGGGTTCTAATCTGGAAGTTATACCAACTACCCTATCTAACACTAAAAGTGAGATCCATCATGCCGTGTATTATTCCCCCTATATCTAGATTATTTAATAAAAACTATACTAAAACTATCATATCTAAATTGGTCTAAATGTGTAAAACTATAGCTGAACCTATTTTTTTACCTATTTTTAAAAAACCTAATTTTTTGTTGTTTTGACAAGAACACCAAAAATAGACACCTTGATGTCTAGTACTGTAGTCTAATCTTGGTGATATTGTCCTAAGCTAATTCTGATGACTATTTTGTAATTCTCACTATCTATCTGGTTTGTTCTACCTGGTTGTTATTCTAGGTATTTTGAATGCTAATTTTTTGATCAGTAGGAGCTCTAATCTCTGTGACAAAACCCTTGTTTGTTTCCCTCTCTTTTGTGGGTAGGAATGAAGACCCTATAATGACTTCCATAAAAATAAAGAGCCTTAAAAGTGTGTTATGCTATAAAGATACATGATATATCAATGATAATTGACAAAATATCTCAAGATATAACATGGTTTGTAATGAGAGATTGTTATATCAATAACGGTATGCCTAGATAGATATAACAATGTAATAACATGTTCAATATACTAAATTAAGACTAGAAGTCTAGTTAGTTTTTAGTTAGAAAGGGAGGATGGAGTATGATGTCTATGATGGCATCCAAGAAAGCAAAAAACATGCATGATGTGGATCATGGTATTGCAAACAATGAGAAGCAAACAAGTAAATAAGCACACAAGGAAAGTGTTGAGTTGTGGAGCTAAAAGCTTCACTGATGAGCTAGATTGAGGTTGTTGAGTTTACATAGTAACCGACATCAGTTACATAGTCAACTAACATCGGCAATATCACCGACATCGGTCAGGCATAGACACAAAAATGACTGATATTGGTCAGGGGTCGGCCGACATCGGTCATCTATAGACTGACACCGACAACTGTGCATTTGCATGCATTTCCAGAATTAGATTTGTTCTAATTTTAGGAGAATGGTTGGTTTGTATGTAAAAACTAATTTTAGTCTTGAGTCTATTTTTCTAATTATTATTTTCCTTGGATCCTATTTAAGAGACCCATGGGGTAGTATTGTAATTAAGAGAAAGAGAGAAGAGGGAATACCAACTCAGTTATTGAGTTGATTGTAATTGTGAGAGAGAGAGAAATCTTGAGGGAGAATTAATGTACATCTGAGAGGTGTGATGAAGAAAAGAGATTTCTTCATTTTATTTTCTTCTGGAAGAGTATAATATAAGATTGTATTGTTTCTCCTGTTCTTTGCTATTTCTGGTTTCTAGTTACTTATTACTTCTGGTTTAATTCCATGTTTAGTTGCTTATACAAAAGTAATCAATTGTACTGTGAGGTCCTAACAAGTGGTATCAGAGAAAGGTTAGTGTTTGTTGATTACAGGTTCACTCTCAGGGGTTTTTGATTGAGTGGGAGTAAAGCAATGACAGAAGAAAGTAAACTAAGAATGGAGAAATTCAATGGCAAGAATTATCAATTATGGAGGATGCAGATAGAAGATTATATGTATCAGAAAGATCTATAATTACCATTTGGTGGGGTTTCAAGCAAGCCCATAGATATGAAAAAAGAAGAATGTAATGTTCTTGATAGAAAGGCTCTTAGAGCTATAAGGTTGAGCCTGACAGCTTCTGTGTTTTAAAACTTATCACAAGCAAAGACAATGGTAGAGCTAATGAATACTTTGGAAAATTTATATGAAAAACCCTAAGCTTTAAATAAGGTATATCTTATGAAGCAATTATTTAATTTACAAATGCAGGAAGGTGGATCTGTATCTAGTCATCTTAATGATTTCCATGGAATTGTAAATCAGTTAAATTCAATCAAAATAGTTTTTGATGATGAAATTAAGGCTCTCTTATTCTTATGCTCTTTACCTAAAAGTTGGGATAGCTTGGTAATGATAGTTAGTAATACTGCATCTGCTTCAAATATCTTGAAAGTTGATGATGTTATTAGTGTAATCTTGAATGAATAAATTCGTAGGAAAAGCACAGGGAAAACATCAAGTAATGCTTTAAGTATTGAAAGCAGGGGAAGGCAAAGAGAGAAGGGCAGGGGAAATCAAGGTTAAAGATGGGAAGAAGATCCAAATCTAGAAATGGAAGAATAACCTACTGGAATTGTGGAAAGAAAGGGCATGCAAAGAAAGATTGTTGGTTGAAGGATAACAAAGAAAATCAGCATGAAGGTGATAAAGTAGCAAAATTTGCAAGTATTGTTGCACAAGATGCTCTTATATTTTCTTTGGATAATAAAATAGAATCTTGGGTTTTAGATTTTGGTGCCTCTTTCCATGCAATCCAAAATAGAGAAATTTTCAATGATTATGTCCATGGAGACTTTGGAAAAGTTTATTTAGGGGATGATGAGCCTTGTCAAATTATTGGCAAAGAAAAAGTGCAGCTAAAATTGTAGAATGGCAACACATGGTGCTGAAGGATGTCATGCATGTACCCATCCTGAAGAGGAATCTGATTTCTGTAGGAAAGTTGGGTGATGAGGGTTGCACAATAACTCTCACAACTGAATCTTGGAAATTTTCTAAAGGTGCACTTGTATTAGCTAGACGTAAGAGAGTAGGTACACTTTATCTATCTACTTGTGTTACTGATTATTCTCCTTTTATTTTATCTACTTCAGATGTAGATGCAAAGTTGTGGTATTGCAGGCTTGGTCACATGAGTGAGAAGGGAATGGATGTTCTTAAGTCAAAAGGTAAGCTTTCAGATTTGAAAAGCATAGATCTAGATTTCTGTGAGCATTATATTTTTGGGAAATAGAAGAAAGTGAGGTTTCTCAAAACTGGGTCAACAAAGAAGAAGCACAAGTTGGAGCTTGTTCACACAGACATGTGGGGACCAACTCAGGTAACTTCTATTGGAGGATCATAGTATTATGTTTCTTTCATTGATGATGCTACAAGAAAGGTATGTGTTTATTGCATAAAGAGAAAATTTGATGTTTTTGACACATTTAAGAAATGGAAAGCTTTGGTTGAGAATGAAACAGGTTTGAGATTGAAGTGCCTTAGATCTGACAATGGAGGTGAGTACTACAATAATAAGTTCAATAGTTAATGTTTTATGAGTGGAATACGTAGGGAAAAGATGGTTCCAAGGACACCTCAGTAAAATGGAGTTGTTGAAAGGATGAATAGAATAATAATGGAGCATGCACGGAGTATGAGGTTACTGCTGGTTTGCCCTTACAGTTTTGGGTAGACGCTGTAGATACTGCAGTTTACTTGATTAACAGAGGACCTTCTACTACACTAGATGGTGGAATTCCAAAAGAGGCATGGATAGGTAAAAAGGCAGATCTTTCATTTCTCAGAGTTTTTGGTTATGAAGCTTTTGTGCACATTGATAAAGAAAATAGAAAGAAGCTGGATGCTAAATCTATGCAGTGCTCTTTCATTTTTTATGGCTTTGGAGATTTCAAATTCTGATTGTAGAATTTAGAAACTAACAAAATTATTAGAAGCCATGATGTAGTTTTCAATGAGAAGGTGATGTACAATGATCAACTCAAGAGGATGAATAATTTTGAGCAGGGCAATCTTGATTTGGACAAGGTTATGATCCAAAATGAGCTCGCAAGTAAAAATCATCACTCATAGGAAAACACAAAAATTGACGTCAGTCAGGTAGGAACCAACGTTAGTTAGGTAGAGACCAGCATTGGTCAGGAAATTGATGTCGGTGATTAGGAGGAACTGACGTTGGTTAGGTACAGACCGGCATTAGCCAGAGATGACCAGGATCGATCACTATCAAAAAGAAACTTGGGTGAACAACAAGCTGTCAATGAGTCTCAAATGCCCATAAGGAGGTCTGAAAGGGTAAGTAAACCTCCAATTCATTATTCCCCTTCTTTATACTACATGTTGCTCACTGATGGTGGAGAATCAGAAAGTTTTGATGAGGCAATGCAGGTAGAATCTAAGAAACAGTGGGAGCATGGCATGAATGAGGAAATTGATTCCTTGGAAAAGAACCATATGTGGGATTTGGTTGAGTTGCCAGCCAGAAAGAAAACACTAAAAAATAGATGGGTTTACAGGTTAAAGGAAGGAGAGAATGGACAAATGAGACATAAGGCTAGGTTGGTAGTAAAGGGATTTGCACAGAAACCAGGTATTGATTTTGGTGAATTTTTTTCTCTTGTAGTAAAGATGACTTCTATTCAGAATGTATTGTCTTTAGTTGCTATTGAGGATTTTCACCTTGAGCAACTTGATGTTAAGACAACATTTCTTCATGGAGATTTGGATGAAGAGATATATATGGATCAGCTGGAAGGTTTTGAGGTCAAAGGTAAGGAGAAAATTGTGTGCAGGTTGAAGAAAAGCTTATATGGTCTTAAGCAAGCTCCAAGACAATGGTATTTGAGGTTTGATAGGTTTATGACAGAGCATTGCTTTAGTAAATGTCAATCTGACCATTGTGTTTATTTTAACAGATTGGATAATGGTAATTATATTATCTTGTTACTATATGTAGATGATATGCTTGTTGCAGATTCACACATGCAAGAAATTACTGAGCTTAAGGTAAAATTAGCTCACACATTTGCCATGAAGGATTTAGGAGCAGCAAATAAAATCCTTGGCATGAGTATTAAGAGAGACAGGGAAAATCACAGTTTGTTTTTGTCTCAAGAGGATTATGTGAATAAGGTGTTGGAGAGGTTCAATATGCAGGATGCAAAATTGATAAGCACACCTATGGCTGGATAGTTCAAGTTGAGCAAAGAACAGTGTCCTAAATCACATGATGAGGTTGAGTACATGAGCAGAGTTCCATATGCTTCAATAGTTGGGAGCTTGATGTATGTAATGGTATGTACTAGGGGTATGTAGATTTGGACATGGCAGGTGACTTGGATGGTAGGAGAAGCACCAAAGGATATGTGTTCACTATTGGTGGAATGATAGTTAGCTAGATTTCATAGTTGTAGAAGGTTGTTACCTTGTCTACTACAGAGGCAGAATACATTGCAGTCACAGAGGCTAGCAAGGAAATGATATGGATGACTCGGTTCATGGAAGAGTTGGGAAAGGAGTAAGAGAGTTATAGATTATACAGTGATAGTCAAAGTGCAATTCATTTGGTAAAGAATTCAAACTTTCATTCAAGAACCAAACATATACAACTTAGGTACCACTTCATTAGATAGGTATTGGAGGATGGTCAGTTGAAGCTGGAAAAGATCCATACAGACAAGAACCATACAGATATGTTAACAAAGTTGGTAACAAAGGAGAAGTTGAATCTTCATTTAACTTTTTTTGGTCTTTAAGATTGAACTTGAAGATGGAGAAATAAGATAGAGGATGTTGCTGTATAGGTTCAGGTGCAATTTTTTATCTCCAAGTGAGAGATTGTTGAGTTGTGGAGCTAAAAGCTTCACTGATGAGCTAGATTGAGGTTGCTGAGTTTACACAGTAACCAACATCGGTTACACAGTCGACCAGCATCAGTAGTATCACTGACATTGGTCAGGCATAGACACAAAAATGACCAACATCGGTCAGGGGTCAGTCGACATCAGTCATCTGTAGACCGACACCAACAACTGTGCATTTGCATGCGTTTCCAGAATTAGATTTGTTCTAATTTTAGGAGAACGGTTGGTTTGATTGTAAAGACTAATTTTAGTCTTGAGTCTATTTTTCTAATTATTGTTTGCCTTGAATCCTATTTAAGAGACCCATGGGGTAGTATTGTAATTAAGAGAAAGAGAGAAGAGGGAATAACGACTCGGTTATTGAGTTGATTGTAATTGTGTGAGAGAGAGAGAACTCTTGATGGAGAATTACTGTACATCTAAGAAGTGTGAGGAAGAAAAGATATTTATTCATTGTATTTCCTTCTGGAAGAGTATAATACAAGATTGTATTATTTCTCCTATTCTTTGCTGTTTCTAGTTTTTAGTTACTTACTACTTTTGGTTTAATTCCGTGTTTAGTTGCTTATACAAAAGTAATCAATTATACTGTGAGGTCTTAACAGAAAGAAGCAAGAAGCATACAAGAGTGGCCAAGGGTCCAAGAAAACAATGAACATGGGCACATGCCACTCAAACTAGAAGGTAAGCATATAAGGCATGTTTAAATGCCACATACACATATACATATAATTGAATCAAGCAAGGTTAGTGTGAAAGCTAGAATCACATAGAAGAGTACAAGCAAAGGATATTGGCAAATGTTAGATACAAGAAACAAAGTAGGAGCTGAGAAATGCAATCACATATAGCTACAGAGAGCAAGAAAGGAAAGTATGCAAATACTAGAAATACAATCACATCGAACTATTCTAAGCAAGAAGTTAAAATATGTAAGACATGTAGTATAAGACTAGGTATATGTTAAAAAATACATAGGTGCTATATACTAGTGAGTGTCGATAGAGTAATATGTGTAAGCTAGTAAGTAATATATGTCAACATGATAACTAGAGTGTATGGTGTAGGAATGACATAAACTGAATGGTATAGTCATGTAGAAGATGCCCCTAGTGGGTATGTATATTGATGTGTGTCTCTAATGTATATGTAGGATGACCCCTCAATAGGTAGAATAAAGTAATCAAGGATTTGGATGTCACTATACACACTCAAAGAAGATCAAATGAAGTATGGTAATATAGATAATTTTAGAAATAATAGCATAGAACAACAAATGTAAGTCTATCATGGTAGTAGAAATGTAAAACATGGATAATGCATATAATTGAAGTGTTTTTGGTGTTTTTGAGTTATTTGAATATTTTTGTATTTTGAAATGTTATATTATTTTTGTATTTTTGATATATTTGAATGTTTTTGGTATTTTAATAATAAGCTATATACAATCAATCATAAGAAAATTGTGTACAAGAAATACTGGGCATCTATGTACAAGTGAGCAAAAAGAAACTATGTACAAGTAATTTAAAATAAGTAACATGTACAGAATGATGTAAAAGACTAGGCTAGAGGGGGTAAAGGGTCCAAGGATGGATCTCATTGGGGACATAACTATAAGAAGGGATAATGACCATCATCAAATGCATCAAGATCATCATCATAAGAATCATCATATGCCATAGATTATGTATGCATGGTGGATATCTTCTCAAGTGTCAGTAAGATCTATGCTCTATGTGTAGTTGGAGATCTATCACTCATAATGGTGTCATCTTATTGACATCAAACTGAAGGTTGTTCTAGTGGTGAAGATGCTAAGTCCCCTCTAGGATGTTTAACTCTAGTAGTAGATGGCTTCAGTGGAAGTGGTGAAGATGATGCTGGTGGTGGTATAATCAGAATAATACCTTAAACCTATAGTTTATCCAATATCTCATGTAAATCTATACATGAGTTTATATAATGGCTTATAATCCTATGAAAAGGATAAAATGGATGATCATATTGATGTGATAATATGCTAATAGATCTATGTTGTACGAAAGGTAGTGTGATTAATCCATGATCAAGTGACATCTATAGTATAACCTATGGTTGATGTTGTGTACTATCTACCTAAATATGAATGAATATCTCTATATCCATAGAGGTAACCATGTGAACCAGGAGTGCCAAGTGATCTATCTATGATCATGAATGTGGAGTATATCTTAAAAGTGTAGTAGGAGATGCTAAGAGTGATGTAGGATGTATAATGAGAGCTCTAGAGTCATCTTGGTACTTTCTTGGGCCAATTTGTATATAACTCAATCCACACAAATAGTCATTTATGAGTGTGGGTGTCTTATCATCATCTGAAGTAGCCTCAAAATATGTATCAACATCATGTGCATATAGTATCTCAAAATTTAACATAAGGGGTAGCTATGATATGGGAGTCTCATCAACTATAGTAGTAGAAGATATGGTGCTATGAGAGTATCTAAAACTGACATAGTAACTATATTTGTAGAATCAAATAGTACTATTAGATCTTCTATTAGTGAATGTATAATTTTAATAGGTGTAAGAACCATGACCAATGGAGTAGATGGAATGGCTGAAGCTGCTATGATTGGTTGAATATCTAGAATTGAAGACACAATTGTAAGTAGAGGAGTACAAGATGTGTTAGTCTCTCCTACCTCACATATATGTGTCTAATCAAGATAAATATAATGAGGTGGTGACTAAATTATGATATAAAGTGTCCCATCTCATGAAATAGTCAAAGATGACTCTATAATTTGATAATATTTAAATGGCTAGTTATCTACTAGGCATGTGTATAGGTATCCTTCATGGAGAAACCTAACACATCAATGAAGAGTAGAAGGAACTACCCCCATGGCATGTATCCAAAGTCATCCAAGTAAAATAATATAATGAAGAAGATTTGGCATGACCTAGAACTATGTAGAAATCATTTTTGGTCCTACCATTACATCCAAGGCAATAGTGCCCAATATCTGTCATGGTATATCATCAAACCCTCTAATATTATTATATGATTTTTGCATGGATGCCATATCTATATCCATAGTTTTTAAGAATGTAATATTACATATATATTAAGTTCAAAATCACTATCAACTGGAACTCTCTTAACTACGTTGGTTTTGACTTGAACTTGTATAAATAGTGGTAAATTTTGATCAATAACTATCTAAGATGGCATGTCCTCATGATCAAAAGAAAGAACATATTTTATAGTTTTTATCATGTTGACCATTGATGTAAAATAAAAAGGATATGAATCAATAGGTATAGAAGTTTGAGTAAGTGCTTAATAAAGATTGTTCTTGAACACATTAGCTTTCTGAAGCAGTTTTAACATGGAAATTTTAGTTGATGTGTTCCTCAACTGATCAACAATATCATATGCCCTATGCAAATATGACTATATAGGTGGGTTGGGCCTAGGATGGAAAGGAATAAGAGGGTTGTGGGGTTCTTGACTAGGTAGGGGAGGCATGGTAACATGTTGAGTAATAACTCTAACCACATTATCTACTATCTGTATAGGATTAATAGTAGCTACAGGAGGAGAGTGAAGATAATCAATAGGCCAAGGTGGTGGAGGGACAAAAGGTGTCAACTGGGATCTTTGGCAATGGGTAGTGACCTAGGTAAGATTTTAATGGACCATGCAACATAACTCAACATGAGATAAAGGCTGCAAGGGAGGTGAAGCAAGAGGTATCTTAATATGTTTAACAATAAATCTCTTAATATCATCTCATATTATGAGAAGTAGGCATGAAAATAAAAGAATGAACCTTTGTATTAGTAACTGATAAACTTCATCATTCATGCACATGATAGGACCAAGTATGGTCTCCTTATTATTTGCTAAAAATGCAATAAATATTTTAAAATAAGTGAGATCCATTTTTGAAATCTGATATTAGATTTAAGGTGATACCTCAAGAAACAAATAGGAGCTAGTACATGCAACTAGGGTTTTAAATGAAATTATTTTAAAAATTACTAAGGAATTTTAAAATTTGATGTAAATTTCTGATTTAAATATGTAATTAAAAAATTAAAAAAATATAGGAAAAATATTGGGACCTAATATGGGAAACTAGGGTTTAAAAGATAATTATTTTAAAATTACTATGAAATTTTAAATTTTAATGCTAATTTATGATTTTATCATGTAGGTAAAAAATTCAAAAAATATAGGAAAAATCAACAATAAATTTACCCTAGGGTTTATAGGGTTTTTATGCGCAAACGAAGTAAGTCGGGTTCATTAAATAATTTAATTTTTTTGGGAATATTAGTGTATTATTCCTAATTTAGTTAAAGGTCTAGAATAGGAAACTAGTAAATAAATATGCAATAATTAAGCTACTAATTTGTATAATTTGATTGTAATTTAAATCTTTCTAAAAATAACAATAAGGGAGAGAAAATAAGACTTAGCTAGAAACTGACTGAGATGGCTATTGTAGGATCTAAAATTCACTATGCAAGAATAGGACAATATCCTAAATCAAGATCAATAATTCATTTTATGATTAGATAGGAGCACCAAAATAGGACACCCTGGGGTCTAGTGCTATAGTCCTCTTTTGCCACTATTGTCTAAGAGACCTGAGCTTTTTGGATTTTGTTTGCTGTGTCTGTGTGAGCTTTCTTATGAAATTTTGAATGTTGGATGTCTGTGGAACTCCATATAGAGATAATTTAGTCTTCAAACCCTAGATTCCATTATGCTTTAATGAAATTTGGGAAAAAGGGGGAGGGTTAATGTGTATAAGATGCATTGAATGTGTATCCACACCCCTTGTGTGGGCATGCTACCTACATACAAATACTCTGAAGAGGGATCAAGCCATATGTATTTCTCCCACTTGATGTGCTTTGTGAGATAGTGTGTATGAAAATGCAAAATGCTTAACTAGACGTGATTGAGGTGGCTAGGGAATGGTGTAAGGATTTAAATAAGCTTGTAGTAATATTGGCTAGCTGTATGTAGAGAATAGGGAAGATTTCCTTAGTAGTCTTTCTTGCTTTGTGATATTTTCCAACCCCATTTTAAATTATCTTTGAATGGGATTTTATAGGGATATTTTGGTCATGGGTTAGATGTATTCATGTTAGGCTGATGAGAAGGGGGATAATAACTAAAAGGAACTAACCATTGGAGGTAATAATACACTTGGACATGAGCATCAGAAATGGGCACTAGAGGGTCCACCACTATAGTCCAAGTTGGGTGCTATTGTCCTGAGGGTATGGGATCTACGGGGATGGATTTTTCATGAGAAAATCAATTTGGTTAAGTTGGAATTAGGTCTATAAGGCTACATTTGATTGGGAATTAGTGAAAAGATGCCAATGAGGGTCATGAGAGAAAGTAAGATGGACCTATGGGTTAGGTGTCACAAGCCACACTCAAGCTACCAATTTTCACATTTTGTATGACTACACTTCCTAGCTAGTCTTCTTATAGTAGTTCAAAAACAATAATAGATATCTAAACCTCTTCTAAAATTTCTCTTGAGGCAAAGTACCATTACTCTACCAAAATTACTTCAGCCATTTAAAAATCAATAGGTATATTTGTACTTCAATTTTGTTATTATAGTTTATGACATCTCTCCCCCATCATACATTTTCTACATCTTGCTTTCTAACTCCTAAACCCTTAATAGACCCTTAACTAATCCTTGATCCATTTTGTAAACTCCTTTTTTTGAACACCTTCAAAATTCTAAAGGCAACCACCAATGGTTAGCACAATTGCCAACAGTCACCTCCAACTATCAATGTTTACCCAACCACCAATGGTTAGCCTGACCACTGATAGTCATTGTAGTAAGAAATAACAAGAAGTTATTTCTAACCCCTTATCTCCAACCAAATCTAACTTTCTATATCCCTACCTATTCATAGACCTCTGCCTAATTTTATGAACCTAATTTGATCTATCTTAGCACTAGTATTGACCCACTATTAATACATTTAGTTATTTTCTCTATCAAACATTCATTTTCTTCTTATATTTAATTTTATTTCCTTTATATTATTTGATGCAAGTACTTTCATTTTATCTCTTCCAACTTAATTGTTATCAAAGAATGGATTGACAACCTCCTAGCAAGCTCACGCTTCTTAGATCTAGCTCATGCTAGGTAGTCCACCTATCTTTTTAAAAACCCCTTTTGTTAGTGATTTATTATCTACAAGTCATCCTTCCAAGACAAAAGGAGCTCTCCACACTCATTAAGATCATGTGTGCATAAAACTAGGTTCTTCTATCACACCCTTATTACTAGTTTCTTATCTTCTTCCTAAGTTAAGAAATGAGTAGAAATTAAGAGAAACATTTTGGCATGTGTGGTGTGGCCTAGCATCATCTATGTGCCCTTTTCTTCCTTTATTCTATGCTCATACAAAAAATCTAAAATTTCTTTTGGGCTTAAAATAAACTTTTCATACATTGATTGCTTGCTTATTTTTAATTCATCTAGTTAACTTAAAAGCAAAAGTAATCAATCATAGTTTCACTCTTGTTATCACACACTTTATCAAACCACATAATCAATCAAGACATCAAAACAAACTTAAGACAAAGCCTGACTAGGATTTCATCACCTAGAGATAGCCTTACCCTTTCTCGATAATCCCACTTGGAGGTCATTACCAAGGGGAGAACCAACTTATCTCTCTAGTTGAGTATAAACTCTAAAATTTAATATATCTTGGCTAAACACCTAACACCCTTATCACTATAGTGTGTGAAGTGAGGGGGTAGGCACCAATATCAAGCCATGTAATGACTTTCAATACAGATTATTTTTGAGACCGAAACCAAACTTAGACTTCATCTTTAGTACCTTATCTACAAACCAAATTTATTCTTCACACTTTCTAAGGTATAAACCAAAACTGAGATAAAAAGAATCCTAAGTTATAAAATGCACTTTAGTGTATGTTTTTATTTCCTTGAGATATTTTTATTTTACTTGCTTTGTGTTTGAGTTGTGATCTTTTCATAATTTTTTTCTATTCCTCACATGGTCTTTACTAGACAATAGTTGAGGAATCAAACCAACCAAGAACCACCATCTTCCCCTTCCTCTTCTTTCATGGAGTATACTTTGCATGTTGAGAGTTATCTTCATATTTCTCCCCCTTCTACCATGCCTTAGATAGTTTTTGAGGATGATGAAAATTTCACTACCTTCCTTGACAACAACCCCATAGCCCTTCAACATTACCTCAACACCTTATCTCACTACACCCTTATTTCTTCTATTCCTCCTACGGATCTACCTTTTGGTATGCCTCCCCATATTATGGTTAGTGCTACCTCTACCCAACCTATGATCACCCAAGCATCTTCTTCCACCCATAACCCATCTTCTACCACCACCCAAACTCAATCTAACATCCCAACCAATATCCAAACACCCCCTACACCAACCAACACCTCCAACATAGGAGAAACCTCACCTCTTGTTACCCATACATCATCCACCATTGGGGTAACTTATACTCCTATTTCCACCATTGCCCTTATCACTATGAACCCACTAATTTTTACCCCACTTCAAAATTTGGTGCTTTCCATACCTCCTACCCTTCCACCTATTAGCACAAGCATTACCGCCCAACCCCAACCATCTACCAACCCATTCATACCTCCAAATAAACCCATATCAATCTCTTAATAAATAGCTATGACATCTTACAAATATTTTCTTATTTCATAAGGATACATAGCACCTTCCACCCAACCCTTTGTACCCATTAACCCTTATGTGGCACCATCCTAACCTTCAATGACCACATACCAATATGTGGAATCTTCTCAACCTTCTACCACTTATCCATATATTTCTGCCAACCAACCTCAACCAAACTTACCACACAATTATGGAGCTTCCCAACCTCAAATAGATTTGGTCAAAATGTTAATGGATAAAATGACCAACCTAGAGTCATCTATCTCTAGGGCTCATAACCTCTTGTCTTATGATCAAATTTTATAATGAACCTATCCATCCATACCTATATGATCTTATCCTCTTCAATGGGAACTAGCCAAGTTTTCTAAGTTCCAAAGTAAGGAAGACCTCTAACAACACTTAAGATCATTTTTCCATTCTTGCTATTTGATTACAGATGATGATGCTCTTCTCCTTCGTACTTTTCCCATGTATTTATTTGGATCAGCTTTGGATTGGTATAGTAATCTCACCAAGCACTCTATAGTTTCCTTTTCCCAACTTGCCCAAATTGAAACCATGGAAAAAAATTCTAGCTTTAAATCCAATGACCCTTCCTCATCCAAAACCACTAATCAATCTAACCATCCCAACACTAAACCAAAGGCATCCATAAACTCAGTTATCCTCAAAACTGATCCACCACCAACTATCAACCAATCCAACCAAACCTAACTCCTCTAACTCTTCCAACCAACAAAACTGAAACAAAAATTGAGCTGCCCAAAAAAAATATAATCTAATAGGGGAGTATTATGCTTTAGTTTTGGATGAATTTCTCAAAGCCAACATCATAAAAATTGCTCCCATAAAACCTCCCAAATAATTTTATGCTTCTCACCCTACACTTTGTTGGTACGATGAGAATGATCTATGTGTTTTCCACTGTGTCATTGTACATGATGTTAGTAAAATCAACACCTTTAAAACCATTGTCCAAAACATGATTGATAAGGGAAAACTTGTATTTGATAATCCAAGTGCACCCTCAAATCATTCCCTTAACATATTTTGTAAACCTTTCCCCAATCATGCCCCTTCTACCAACTATGATGATAATAAACTAGAATCATCTCATGCTCATGAGGTCCATATAGTTAATGTCATTATCAGTGAATCTATCATTGAGGAGACCATTACCTCAACTACCTCTTCCTTTATTCCACTCATTGAAGTGACAGACTCACCCTCTATTCCTTTGGATACCCAAATAGAGGAAGCAACAACCTCTCTTTCTTTACTTGATCAGATCATGAATTTACCCACATCTCCTTTGATAGAAATACCAAAGGAGACAACCATTACTTCAACCACCTCTTCCTCCACTCCACTTATTAAAGTGGTGGAATTACCTACCTTTCCTTTAGACACCCAAACAAAGGAAACAACCATTTCCATTCCTTCACTTGAGGCCATCACACCTTCCTCCCCTATCTTAGAACCGCACATTATCTCTTTGGGACCCATCCCAAAAGAAGAGATCACCTTACCTACTCCTTTCATGGAGGAGACATCCTCCCAAATCTTGGAACCTTCCCTCAAGGGCAAAGGTGAAGAAACCATTCCCACACCTCAACCTATGGGCTTAATCTTTGAAACCAATGATCAAGGAATCAAACCCATTTACAACCTTTTTCTAGATTGGTCCAAATTCTAGAGTTCACTTATTAGCCCAATCTAGATAGATCCATATTTTGGCATTATCTTGGCATTCCCTATCAAAAAAAACCTAAACCTTCAACTTCACTTGCATCCACCATCAAACCTATCATCACCTCAATACCTTCATCAAACACTTCTCCCTCCAAAACCATAGGGGAACCATCTAACCCACCTCCATCTAAAATTATAAAATCACCTTATGCCTCTCTAACCAAACCTATCAAGAATCTAGGAATACTTCCTACACCTAGCCTTGCTCACAAATATTTGAAGTTGGACTTAACCCCATATAGTCCACCAAATAAAACCCCAACCAAACCAACTAAGAAGGTGAAACCCCCTAAACTCCCACCTTGAATTAGAGCTATACCACCTCCTTCCCTCTTACCATCTATCTTAAGACCCCATCCTTATACCATCCCACAAGCTCATCCTTATACCAAGAAGGTGAACACTCCTATAACTACTTATTACTCATCTAATAAACCTTATCATTTTTCTCTACTTACACCTACCTCCACCAAATCATCAAACTCCCCATCATTATTAACTAACCTATCTACCTATACCTTCCCACCTATATTTAGACCTTCATCATCCAAACCATCAACCTCTAAACCCTTCACCTAAAAACCAACCATAACTAAATAATACCAACCAAAAAAACCTACCAAAACCTTTTCACCACCTACAACTTCCACAATGAAGACTAATTCTAAGAAGGTTCCCACTCTTAAAACCAAAAACCCAACACCCTCAATACCTTTGCTTAAATATTATTTGGCCATTCTACAAAGGTTGTTACAATCCTCTTCCTTAAGCCTACCACCTATCAAAAAATTTCAACCCTTCAAGTCTTAAACCATCTTGGTTTAATGACAGCCTAATCTTCTCATACCATAGGACACCTGGACATGATACAGAGAACTACAAAACTCTCCAAGCACTTGTCCATAACTTATGGGATGAGGATGACCTATTATCAGATAAACCTCCCTTAATCCCATTGCCAACCCAACCACCAAATAAATCCATACAATACTTACTTACTCCTCCACTCTCACCCAAGAGTAAGGAATAATTGAATCAACCATCTAGCCCAACACCTCCCTTAATCTACACTATCCATATGGTTACTCGATCTAGGTCCAGTTACAAAGATAAGTGAAAAGCCAAAGTGTCCATACCATGGACATAACCTTCCACCCATTAAAATTCCAACCAAACCCAATCACCCTCACCTTTACCTTCACCTTCACTAAAACCCAAAATATCCATTTTGGGTACCTCTCCCTCAAACCCTTCTAAATCCATCTAATGAATAGTGTTAAAATAACTTCACTAGACATCGATGAAGATGAGCCTTTAAAAACTAATCAAGACCTTTCCCCATCATCACCAAGCATTGATAAAGGCCCTATAATCAATAGAGGTTCAACTAGAAGACCCTCAATATCTTGCATATTTTTTCAAAGCCCTTCAACTTTATACCTTTGTCACATTCCAGGATTTAGAAATACCTTCTATTCATTCTAAAGATCCTGATCCTCCCCTCTTCATCACTACATAAATAAATCAAACCCACATCAAAAGGGTGATGATTTATGGAGTAAATAGTATTAAAATTATCTCCTCTCATACTTATGACCAACTTCAACTACCTAAGAATATCATATCAGAAACTACATTGGTCCTCCACTCCTTTAATGATACTATGACCACTACCTTGGGGATAATAATCTTTCACATCTATTTCAGAATTTGCACAATTCTAGAACTCTTTTACATTTTAAAAGGTGAGTTCCAATATAATGTATTACTTGGATTCCCTTGGATCCATGCCATATGTTGTGTCCCATCCACCTTGCATCGATGTGTCAAGTTCAAACATTAAGGTTAAGTTGTTACCATAAAAGCTAACCCTGGTCCTTTTGCATCTTGTAACATGAAATATCGATCTAATAACATTATTCTTCCTCCCTCATCCACCCACCAATAAACAATATAAATTCCACCCCTTCTATTGATGAAGCTTTAACTAGTTCATCTATCCCTTCTTCTCAGATCCCCATAAAGGACCCATTGGAACCCATGTTCCAATATCTCTCACTAGGGGAGTATCATCTCTTAGCCTTAGATGATTTCCCTACTCATCAAGAGTATGGAAACCTTGAAAATTATCCTAGCTATAACCCAAAATTAGAACCATCATACCTTTTAGGCCACCTAACCATCAAACCAACTTAATCTATGGGGGATTTGATCACCCATTTCTTTCTTCCACCACTACCTCTTCCACCTGACCATTTACCTTTGACTTCTCTTATCTTGATAAACTAGCATTTACCAAATTATACCTTCATAGGTGTGCCTATAAGGGATTTGGCCTTAACCATTATGAACATGGACCTCATGATTTACCTTCCATCAAAACTTAAAAACCTCATGAGTTATTTGTCCTTGGGTTCATAATACCAAAAGAACCCACCGATTCACCAAAACCCATTGCCACCATTGAGAAAAACATCCTATCCTCACCAACCCAACCTCTTTCAAAGCCTAAGGATTTTTAAATCATTCCTCCTAACTTTTTTTTAGTTAATACTATTAGTTTAGGCCCCTTGACCTATCAAATGGATGGCCAAGCTAAAACCCTTCCTCTCATTCATCCTAAAATGGTAGAAAATGATTCTCTTATCATCAACACCGTCCAATGTTAGGATGATGATTCCATTCTCACCTACCTTGATGTGGGGGATTCTTCTATCCAAAAATAACTTCCTCCTAAGAACCAAGCCATGATAAAAAAATACACTATCAATGTCAACTTGGGTACTTAGGATAACCCTCACATTGTAAAATTGGTCAATCTTTAGATTCTACAGAGTAACAAGATTACTCTTCTTTCCTTCATGATCAAAGAATAGAATTTGCTTGGTCCTATCAAGATATGTTCAAAATTAAACCTTCCATAACCCTCCACAATATTGTCACCCATCTTGACTCTAAGCCTATTTGACAAAAGCTTCATAAGACACACCCTCACATCACTCTTGTAGTCAAAGAAGAGCTCTAATGTATCTTATTTGTTGAATTCATCCAACCCATTAATTATCTCCAATGGGTTTTAAACATAATTCCCATTACCAAGCCTATAGGGGGACTTCACCTATGTATTGACTTTCATGACCTCAACCTTGCTTTCCCAAAGGATGACTTCCCTTTGCCTAGCTTCAACTAACTTGTTGATCTTATAGATGGCCACGAAATGTTATCTCTCATGGATGATTTCTTAGGATATGATCAAATGTTTATTTCCCCCAAGGATCATCATAAAACTTATTTCATCACCCCATAACCTTTTACTATAGGGTAATGCCATTTAGTTTGAAAAATGTTGGAGCAACCTATCAGCATGCAATGACCTACATCTTCCATGATCTCATCCATAAATTTGTAGAGGAATATATAGATGATATTCTTGGGAAATATAAATATTTCAAGGATCATCTATCCATTCTCACAATCATCTTTGAGCACCTAATCCATTTCCATATCTGACTCAACCCTAAAAATTGTGTTTTTGGGATCATATCTAAAAAGCTTCTTGTCTTTATCATCTCTCTTTGAGGAATCAAGGTAGACCCTACCAAATTCAAAGCAATTTTGGATATGCCACATCTAACCCACCTCAAAAAAATATGTAGCCTATAGGGGAAGATCCATTCCATTTATCACTTCATCTCTTAGATATCGAATAGTTGTTAACCCTTTCACCATCTTAAAAAAGATACATATTTTAAGTGGATTAAGGACTACCAACAAGCCTTTGATTCACTAAAAGAGTAAATCCTTTCTCCACCCATTCTTACCCCTCCTACAGAGGACCAACCCTTCTACATTTATATTTCCACCACTAACCATTCCTTAGGATCAATGCTCACTCACTGTGATGAACAAAACAAAGAGCAAGTTGTCTACTACATAAGTCAAACACTTATGGATTATGAGACTTAGTACACCCATTATAAGAAACTTTGCCTCGCCTTAGTCTTTGTGGCTTCCAATCTTCATCATTACCTTCTCAATCACAAAAATTTTGTTATCACTAACACTGACCCACTCAAGTACATGCACTTTAAACCATACCAAAAATAATGTATGGCTAAGTGGCTCATGATTTTAGTTGAGTTGGACCTTGAGTTCCTCTAGTAGAAGTTGATTAAAGGTAAATTCATTACTAATAAATTATCCTAATCTCTTTTATTAGACAACTAAATTCTTCCTTTCACATTTCCTAATTAGTCCATCATGAATCTTTCTTAGAAGTACCCCACCTACCAAATGACCGTGTTATTCGATGGCTCAAAATGCTAGTTTGGTGGGGATGCAAAAGTTATTCTCATTATCATTGATGGTGAACCTCTTCCTCTTTTCTTTAAACTTGATTTTGAGTGCACCAACAATGTAGTTGAGTATGAAGCCCTAGTAATAGGTCTCTAAACTGCTCTAGCCTTAGGAATTAAGATCATCAATGTCTTTCATGATTCCCATCTTGTGGTCAACTAGGTCAATGGATCCTACCAATGTAAGAATGATGTCTTAAAAAATTACAAACAACTAGTAGATGTACTCTTAGTATAATTTTATCATTACCTTATCCAGTCTATTCTATGATCTACCAATAAGTTCACAGATACAATAGCTTCCCTTGCTTCCCAAATCCCATCCACACCTATCGATTATAAACTCTTTGTCACTATCCACCATTTTATAACATCCTCTTATATCCATTTCAACCTCCATACCATTTTTAGTGTGGAAGAATCTCCATCAAACATATGGTATGAGAAAACCTTCAACTACCTCAGCCTCAACATTATTCCTCCCAACCTCTCTAAGAATGCTTGAAGAGCCTTTGTTTAAAATACCTCTTGTAATACCATAATAGGGGGAATACTTTACAATCCTAGTTTCAATGGCCTCCTTATTCATTTTATACATAGTCATGAAGCTTCCCATGCTATCAAAGAGACACATGATAGAATCTATGGGGGACACTTTAGTGGTTTATCTATCACTAAACTTAGCCTTTGCCTTGGCTATTATTGGCCCATCCTCACCTAGGAATGTTGTGATTATGTAAATAAGTGTGTTAAATGTCAATGGCATGTCAATTTACATCATGCACCTACTCATGGACTTCAAGTATCTAAATATTATTAGCCCTTTTCATAATGGGGACTCGATCTCATTGGGGAAATCAATCCTCATTCTTCACAATGACACCAATCCATCATCACTACCACCAAGTATTTCACCAAGTGGGTGGAAGCCATTCCTCTCATCTTGACCAAAGTTGATAAGATAGTCAACTTTGTCAATCATCATATCATCTATCATTTTGATATTCCCCATAAGATCATCATCAATAATGGAAAACCTTTAAAAAACAATCAAGTCCAAGGTCTTTGCAATGCATTTGGAATCAAGTTAATCTTTTCCTCACCTTACCATCTATAAGAAAATAGATAAGTGGAAGCCTCTAACAAAACCCTCAACAAAATATTAACCAAATTAGTTAGTGCTTCAGGTCATTATTGTCACTTACACATCTATTTTGATTTATGGGCCTATCACACTAGCATCCAAACCTCTACAAGTGCTACCCCTTTCTCTCTAGTCTTTGGAGTAGGGGCAATCTTGCCTCTCAAAGTTTATATTCCTTCTCTTTGCATATCCTTAAGAGATATTATTTCTAAGATTTATTATCATCAAGAAGTCTAGCATGACTTGAGATACTTGACAAACATCACCTAACTGAACTTAACCATCTTTGTGTCTACCAAGAATGAATTAAGTGCACTTATAACAAGCACCTAAAAGAATGAAAATTCAATATCAAAGACCTCATCCTAAAGTAAAATCAACATGTAACCAATATGGAAAAAATTAAAAGAGGCAAGTTTGATTTTAACTAGTTTGGACCCTACATCATAACCCACAAGTATGGATCAAGAGCTTATCATTTGTCCTCTCTCAAAGGCAAACCAGAACCTGATCCTCTCAATGATTTGTATTTTCATCCTTTATTTTGTTAAACAGGGATCAAATTCACCTTCTTGTCTAACTTAAGCTTGTCCCTTGATTTATGAGATTTTCAACTTAACTTACCTATCCCTATCCATTTGAGGACAACCAATTACAACATAAAACCATGTGATTAACCATCACAATCATAGCCTAATCCTAAATATGGGTACCATGACTTTTGCCATAGCATGGTTCTCATTGATACTTTTTGTCTCTAATCAAATAGAATCCCATGGCTATTGTCTCTCAAAACCACCCCTTTCACCTATCATTAACCTTTTTATGCTAAATTTTTTTCCCTCATAAAAGTAAACCTCTAAGCATATATAAATTTTTCCATGAATAAACTTAGCATCAAAGTAATTTGGGATGACAAAATATCACTTGGGTCACATGTCACTAGTATTTTAGATTACTCCATTGAGGGACAACTACCCAAAAAAAAATTGCTTAAAAGATAGACCACTCCCTTGAAGGATAGTTACCAAATAAACAAAACCAAACTTAGACCACTCACTTGAAGGATGGATAAGTCAAATTGGTCAAAATTAATCATTTAAAGCTTCTCACATCAATCAAATTCACAAACCTATCAAAATAATATCAATAACAAAAGAACCCATATCAAAATCAAAACAAGCTATCCCAAGAAAGCTGCAAACAACTTTCATATCTAGTATTAGTAGACTTCCAACATTGATCAGTATACACCTTGAATGAAGACATGGACTTGTCTAATATTGTTCTTAGGTTACCTATAGAAGGGGAAAACTAACCCACATAAGGTTACCTTACCTATCACCCATTTACATTTCACCTACGACCTACCTCACTCTTATACCATTTAAAAATGAAGGGATTATGAGCTTACTTGACACAAGGTGATCAAGACACTTTTTTATCAACCAAATCATGCTAATGAAAAGAATTTTAAAGGCTTATGTTCCTTAAGCCAATATAACTTCAATTTTGTTTTATCCTTACCAATGAAAAAACATCATGCTTTTTCCTTATCCTCATCATTGGTTCATGTCGATATATGTCTCATGATTCTTATCTCTTTTCCCACATCTAGTTTGTTAATCTAACTTAATTTATGTGCCTTAATTAAACTTCAACATCATATTAACACATCACATATCCATTATCATAAATCATAAACATCATAACCATAACAAAATCATTGTAAATCATATCATACCATTATTTAAAACATCACATCCATAATCAATGAAATGAATCACATCATATAACATCATATCATAAACCACATCAATAACCATAATAAAACCATCCATGATCATCAACATCATATCCATGAACAAAAAAAAACATCATCTATAATCATCACATGCCTAAAGCTACTGATTCCACATCTCATAAGCATATAAGCATAAAACATCAAAACACGTACACCATGAACCATGAAACATCCATCACATCTATATATAAACCACATCTATATATCATCATGAACACCATAACCATCGTATACATCATGTCATACAAATAAATAATACATGTAATAATGTATATTTATCTCTCAAAGCATGTACATCTCACTACATCAACACGTAGGCTAGTGTCAAAATCATGTACATCTATACATATACATCATAACATATCATATCATGCCCCTAGGGCATCACTACCACTAGCCCCAATTGCACTACCATTTCCATTTGGTGCTATTTCTCTTGGCATTCCTATTTGTCCACCCACCAAAGTGGCCTACTGAGTTAAAGTTACCATAGCTTCCCCACCTTCTAAAATGGCTCTGTACTCACCCCATCAGGGCTGATCAAGACATTATGCTATAAATATGGCCTTGTAATACCTCAAATCCTCCACTATGGCCAAGTACCATGCCATTAAGATGGTACTTGGTGGTCCTATTGGTGTTGTTGTTTCTCTTACACTTTATCTCAAGGTGTCCCTCTCTTGGGTCATCAAGCCTAGTGAGGTCCTAGCCTTATCTCTCTCACCTATAATAGTGGCAACCTGACCCTATAAAGTCACAATATAGACCTACAATGTGACCACTTATCCTTTTAACCTTGTAATTTGTGCCTATGCATCAACCAGTGCTGATCCTACCTATCCATTAGGGCCACCACTATATACCTATACTTATATACCCCCACCATCTAGATCCACATCCATGGCCTATCAACCCCCATCATCCCACCCAAAATTAGTGGCTACATAAAGGGCTTGGTACCTTTCTACATAACTATCCACAAAACCAACATCATCAACCCCTACTCTAATAAGTATCTCCTCATGATCTAGGACCACCTCCTTTGGCTTGGATAACAAAAACTTAGCATCCTCCCTCCTATAATTTAGGAATAGACATAAAATCCCCTGAACTAGGCCAAACTACCTTTGACCTATATTAAAAGGGATGATCTTCATCTCACCCTCTCTCCTCCCATAGATCCATCTCGATCTCTGTAATGACAATGTATGATAACTATAGAGGGCCCACCTAGGATAGTTGACATATGGCCTCCAAAAAACATCCCTCACAACCAAGACATCCAATGCATCCCTAAACCAATCAATATCCTTCACCCCTCCTCCAAATCCTATCAATGTATAATCACCCCTCCATCACATGAAACCCACTCAAAAATCCATTTAGGTGTAGCCCTCCCATGGTAGCCCCAATGGTCTTAAAACCCTAATGTGATTATATGCCCAATAATGGAGCATGAACCCCATGCTAATCTCATACCTCCTATGATCTCAAAATTCCCACATCTCCTTATATATCATAGACTAATAACACCGGTTCCCACTCAGACACTATTGTACCAAACAACATCTCCACCAACATACCCAACAATAGATAAGGAAACTGACCACTACTCGAATCAAGAAAGGTAAAGTAGGACACTACCATCATCATCATACTCATCAAACACCTCTCATTTGGAAACCTATGGTACAATGACCCATAACTAGAACCATTAGCATGCCACCTAAAAAGGGTCCAATATTCATTACATCCCTCTCTTCACTCTCAATATGGTAAATTAGCTCCCCTTAAACAAGCAACTATGTAATCCTATGAACATCCTCTAGTAGGATGGTCATCTCTCCTGTCAACAAGAGGAAGGTATTCATGGCTGGATCCCATCTCTCGATGAGGGCCATGATCATTACCACATCTCATGGTAAATGATAATAGTATCTCATAGATCTAAGGCTAAACTCTTCCATATGTGTCCAATCATCCTTGATCATCCCTTCATGGATGTTTACAAAGATCTTAGGAACTTGATCCCTCATTTGGATCTGATCTCATGCCTACAAAAAAATCAAAGTTAGCACACACACTTAGTTTTCCATTTCCATTATTCATTTTCATTAATTCATTCATTCTACCTACATCAAGCTCTTTATCAACCTAAACCTACCTACATCAACCTCTTTATCAACCTAAACCCACCTAAATCAACCTATTCTAATACTAACTCATAACCATTACCTCTCTAATATTACCTCTAGCACTTGAAAGTGACCCTTACCCCCAAACTCAACACCTTCCCTAAACCTATCAAACCAACACCTAACTCTAACCAACAACCATTTTAACACTTAACTCTAACCAACAACCATTTCAACACATCACTCTAACCTACTTCAAAATTGCCCTATACTAACTTACACTTGGCATTTTAACTACTCCACACCCCTTAAAATATTTTAAAACATTTTTCCTATATCTTTTTATTACAACACACCTTCTCCAATCACTCAGCCCTTGATGATCAAGTGACATTTTTGCTTCAGTGGTTATCATCGATAGTTGGGTTAAACCACTAATGGTTACTATGTGGGACTATTGATGGCAAACCACCTAACCATACCTTCCTAAAAACCAAAAAAACAACAAAATTCAATAACTAAACTTCCTAATTATATCCTATACCCAATGCCCACCCCAAATACTCACTTAATTTCAAATTTCATCAGTTAATTTTTCCAATCACAAACAAAACCTAAATCTAGGTCAAACCACCAAAACCCTATCCAACACAACCACAATACCCAAATTCAACTTCAAAGTAACCAAATTAACTAAACTAACAATTTTAAAACACCCCCTACCTTATTCCTCAATTAATATTGAGGATACATCCCACATCCCACTACTCATCTACATCCTCATCCGTCCTGCATCCTCAATCTCAACATATCACCTCAACACACACCTATAACCATTTAATAATCACCATGTTAACAAAATTCTCAATCAACTCTCTCACATAAAACATCAAATCACTAAATCACTAGAATGCACGAAAAACATGAAAGTCTAATTGCAAAAAGTGAAAATGAAATTTCATTTTCACTTTTTATCTTGTAGCCTTTTAGGGTTTCCTCTTGACCCTCAATAGTTAGGGTGACTGTCGATGGTCAATCTTGGGACCCCTGACTGTCGACGGTCAAAAAACCCACATTTTTACAATTTTTAGGCACCCACACCTAAGTATCAAAATTTCTAGAGATCACCTTCTCCTCCAAACCAAAACCAACCTTTGGAGAATACCTCGACCAACCACTCAACCATGTCTACCTCGACATTGGACATTTTTTTGGCTTGAACTATCACATTTTTTATGACAACCTTACCTTGTATTTTTGACCGCAATGACCAACTTTGCTATGTTAAATATTTGAATTTGTACCACCTCATACACAACTAGGAAATTTATGTTTTTCAAGGGAGCACTTCCTACCTTAGATACCTTTGAGAACACCAACCCTATTTATAAGACTTATAGGAATAACTTGATTAGCTATGCCTAATGCTGTGGCCTAGTTACCTCATCACCAATCTTTCTAGAACCAACATTATTTTTAGTAACATTAGAAACCTTAGTCTATGTGTGATTTTGGCTATCATACTTAGTCACATTTTTTACTCATGTTTGCATTTCAAATACCTAACCACCATTGTCACCAACCTCATGACTCACCATATACCGCTTATCAAATCCTGACTCAATTTTAGTTTCACCTTATCAACTCCTAATTTGAGGGGAAACACCTTATCCCATATTCAAAAAACCAAACCTTTGATTGAGCAATCTATTTTTGTTTTATATCTTGTTAATTCAAAGTTACATAACAAAAAAGGGCAAAATGTAGACACTATAAAACCACACACAATAGTTCTAAATGTTGAAATACCTCGAGATACCTTAGGGACCACCTAACCCTTCTTAACCCACTGACCAACCTATCAAAACCTAAGTCTATTTATCTACTTATTTGACTAAATTCACTTACTAACTAACATTAACCCAACCCCTTTTTAACTCACCTTGACCAATTTTCCTCTAAACCCTTGATCGATGATGGTTAACTTGACCACTAATAATTAGGCTGACCATCAAAGGTAAGGTCTTCCTTATTCTTACATAAATACTAGTTGTGTGTAAGCTATCATAACATAATTAAATATGTCCACCTTTCTAATTTCTAATGAAATCCTAATCATCAAAATCAACAAGCCAACCTCCTAGGGAACCTTCTATCCTCTATATTTCTTTGCCTATAAATGGAGGGGAGTAGGAGGTGAGATCCATCATCACAAAAATTCTTTCACATAGGTATTCAAGCTTCCCATCTAGTCTTATTTTAGTAATTAAAAAACAACAACAAAGATCCTAACCTCTACCAAAATTGCTCTTGAGAAAAAGTATCGTTACTCTACCAAAATTATTCCAGCCATCAACCATCAACCATTTAGCAAGCAACAAGTATATTTGTACTTAAATTTATTTATTATGATTGTTTACCTCTCTCCCCCATTAGAAATTTTATACATCTTGCTTTCTAATTCTCAAACCCTTAACAAACCCTTACCTAATCCCTGATCCATTTTGTAAAATGTTTTTTTTAACACCTTCAAAATTCCGCAAGTAATTGTCGATGGTTAGTATAATCATCGATGATCACCTCCAACCATTGACGATTACCCAATGATCAACAATAAGCTTAACCACTGAAGGTCATTGTGATAATAAATAATAGCAAGTTATTTCTAACCCATTACCTCCAACCAAATCCATCTTTCTATATCCCTACCTATTCATAGACCCCTACCTAATTTTATGAACCTGACTTAATCTATCTTAACACCAGTATTGACTTGATATTACTACATTTAGTTATTTTATCTATCAAGAATTCATTTTATTCTTTTATTTCATTTTAGTTTCTTTTTGTTATGTGATTCAAGTACTTTAATTTTATCTCTTCCAACTTAATTGTTATCAAATAGTGGATTAATAGCCTCCTAACAAGCTCATGCTTCTTGGATCTAGCTCATGCTAGGTAGTCCACCTAACTATATTTCTAATAACCCATTTTGTTAGTGATTTATTATCTATAGGTCATCCTTCTAAGATAAAAAAGATCTCTCCACACTCGTCTAGATCATGTGTGCATAAAAACTAGGTTCTTTTACCACACCCTTATTACTACTTTTTTATCTTCTTAAATTAAAAAATGAATAGAAATTAAGAGAAACAATAGTTATGAGTCAAAGGGAACCATAATACAACATATTTAAACACATAAAATCAAAGTTTTCCTTGTTTGTTAGACTAAAATAACACATCTACAAGGGGGGATTATGATTAATATGTAAAAGAGATTCAAATCAATAATAAATCAATATAAATAACTATATATGAAAGAGATTACTCATGCATAACCAAAAGATTAATAACTAAAATGATATAACTTCTTACATAATCCACAAGTCTTGAGAAGAATCAAGATTTGCACATCAAGATCAAATACATAATTTTCATTATATTTTCTTATTAATTTCAATAGCCAACATTCTTCTCCATTTAGAATAGGAGGATACAAGTATAAATAGTCTGGGATGGGAAAGAGTTCATCTCTCAAGCAAAGTCTAAAATTAATTTTACAAAAATAAGACTTGTGCCTACATCTCATGCAAAAAATGTATGTACAATAGTCAACCCAAATTAGAATTTTATAACCAAAATATAATATATACATGCAACATAAATTTAAACCAAAGTTCTAACTTAGACAAAAGATGCAATTACTTATTTATATTTATCAAGGTGTAGATGTGGCACCACTAATTGAAAAAGATGATAGAGTGACAACTAAAATAACTAAAGTATCCACTATTTTTTCTTGTGGGATCAGGATAGGCCCACTTTAAGTATGCATGACTGCATATCCAAGAAATTGGGAAGTATATTTTGAAGTGGAAACACTTATAATTGGTTTAGTGCTAGGGATTGATCTTGAAGCTCTAGCCTTAGCCTTAAGTTATTAAAATAATGCATGGGAAACTTCAAACTCCCTATTAATAATATCAAAATTGACCAAAGAGGGCTTGAAAAATTTGATGGTTTTGGACATCAACCATGTATATTCCACTTCTAAACTCTTAAACATATCACCCAAGGCCTCTAATTTCCATACTATATCCTTAAAAAAAATTATTAATTGAAAAATTTCATTTTTGATTTTATATATTGTGCCTTCAACCTCCTCCTTAAAGCTATTTATTATTGATTTAAGAAGGGTCTCAAAATTTGTCTTATTGACCAATTCACCATTAGGGGTTATCACTTCAGTGAACCTCATGTCCTTTAGAATCTCTAAGGATCAGTTCTCATTCTCCACAATATGTACCAACAAATATTTTATCTAATTATACCATGTAAGAGAAACATCTCTTTTAATAATCACATAGTTTAATGCCAATGTTGCATCCTGACTAGACATTAAATTTAATTGATTAAAAACCTACTCGTAGAACACTGAATCAAAAAGGTAAGTCTATTTTCATACTCCTTCATCTGGTGACACATCTTAAGCCCCTTTACCTTTTGTAATTGGATTTCTCCTCCATAAACCCAAATATTGCTCAAAATATTAGACAACCAAGTGGCTACATTTTGCACACTATTTACAATCTCACGAGGGGCATGTATGATTTTATTTTGAAATAGCCTCTATTTTACCTCCTCCTTAATTTTATATATTTATTTAATTAATTCCCTAGTATAATCCACAAAACTACATAAATATTTAGTATATTCATTTGGATCACCAAGATTCCTTTTAACTTTCTTGGCAAATAGAAATAGATTTTCTCTCTTCTCAAATTCCATTTCCTCTCTTGTATCCATATTTAAAACCTTCCTCTTCCTTAACCTTTGTATAATACCACTTTACCTATTAAATTTGGTAGAGACTATGAGCAATTCAATAATAAATAAATTTTGCCTCTCATCTTATTTTCCCTACATCTATCTAACCATTTTAGGAGTAATAAGTTCCCCTTATTCTCTTAAGGGACTTAGGTCTTCTGAGGTAGAGGGTGGAGGTTTTATAGGAGGAGTTATAGATGGAGGAGTCAATGTAGAAGGTAATAATGGAGCACTTAATTGAATAGGGAATTAAAATATGGGGTGTGTAATACTCTGCCATGGTGAGGGATCCCTTTGTGGATTAACCTCACTTATGAATTTGGTCAATCCTATAGTCTTTTTAATTGACAATGTGGATGACTGTATAAAGGATGTTTTTGGCATAGGTATTTATAATTGAGATAAAGTTTTACCTAGTAATGATGGCATTTTGGAATTGAAAATATAAATAATTACCAAGTTTTCAAAATGGACTACCTTCTTAAGATTCCTTATTTGCATAGATGCTGAAATAATAGATGAGTCAAAAGTACTAGACACTGTTAAAGTATCTACAATTAAAACATAATAAATTAAATGAGAAACCACCTCAATTATCTTTTTATTTTTATCTACCATGTGGACTTGATGGTCTAGGGCACTAACTAGTGTTTCTTTTTCCTACAGACTTCCCAAGCTCAGAGTTTTGGCCTTTTCCAACTCGACCTCTTCATTTTCCTCACTTAGAGCTTCTTCCTCACTCACATCCTATTCTACTTCCATTATAATTTATACATTCTCTTACTTATCCATGGACTTTTCCAAGGATATCACATGTATTTATTCATTTGCCTCCTCCTTATTAGGGGTTTCTTTTATAGTAGTTAGGCCAAAATATGGTCTTTCCTCTAATTAATGTGTTATGGAGGGGGTTGGAAGGGCTTTGGATCTCTTTCAATATGTGACTATGAGAGGGATAGGAAGTGAGTGGGATGATGAAATAATGAGGGAAATACACTATTAATAACTACTATTATAGGTGGTGGTGATGAAATGGAAGGTGTAGTAATAGTAGTGGAAGGGGAAGTGGATGGAGATAGAACTAGTTGAGGAGATGGAGGAGGATAAAAAAGATGAGAAAGAAGAAAAAAAAAACTCTAGAATAATTACCAATGTAAAAATTATGAAATGTGGTAGAGGTGTCATAGTAAACATGCTCTTTTACTTGTCCTGTGGAGATGGAGTTCTCCCCACTATACTAGTCATGCCCAAAGGTGTAATAGTGAAGACTAAATAAGTAGGAGCTAGCCTAGGACCAAGGAGATTCTTGAAAACATATTTCCTTATCTAGAGGATCCCCCCCAATTTTAATACTTTACCTCTCATTTTTTTGATCTTCCTCCTATATCATAGGAGAGGGGGTTAGCTTGACCCTACAAAATCATGTGGTTGAGCTAGAGGCCATTGATGGCTCCATGTCTTTTGGGCCTATTCCACCATTTTATTGGAAAGATAGTTTGTAATATTTGTATTATATTGGATGGCCTAGGTGACCATCATGATTTTTTTCATTCTTCATGTATGTCCATACCTCTAAATCATCAATTGCATTTAGGAAAATTACATCATGTTCATACCCCTAGTGACCATACGTAAGGTTCACCTTATTCTTCTCCCTCAAGGCTTGGAGGTAATTACTGATTTTATTTTTAGAGTCTTGTTATCTAAACTAAGCCTCATCAAAATAATATCAAGTTTTCACCTTCCCTACTTGATTGAATTGAGCTCATACCATGTATTGGAGTTGGCCAATATGAAAATGAGTTTTAAAGTAATAGGCTAAATGCTTATAGCCTAGTAATTCATATATGTTTTTATATATCTAGTACATTATTTTTTGCTCTATAATTTTCTTAAGGACATGGAAATTCAAGAATAAAGGAGGTTCCCTTGTCCCTTGAATCCTAGTAACTATCATGTTGAGGTAATAATAGTAATCCCCTCATTTCTTAATGGTTCTCCTCAAGTTATTAGATAGTCGAGGAATTTGTGCATCATAAATTGCTTGATACAATTGAATATATACTTATGAAAAATCCTCTTGATTTCACCTCTGAATTTATGGATTGACATTAAGGAATAATCCTCATAGATTCAATTATCAACATATTCGGTCTATGGTTTCCACAAGTCTCCATTTACCTTATGGATTGTGCCCAAGACTACATCTAATAAGAAATCATATACAAATTTCCATATTTTGACCTTTATTCAACTCAATACATCTAAAATTTTAGCTTGACACAAATATATTCCACTAGGGCAAAAATATTTTCAGAGGTTAATAGGATGTCCCATAACAGGACCCATTCTACTTGCACATAAGTGATACTAGGGAAGCCATATAGTCTATTTAGGAGAGCCATGGCTATCCTAATCCCCAATCTAAATTTGATAATATTATTAGATGAGAGGGATCCCTTAGGATTTAATATTTGTCCTTCCCAAAACCATTATTTGAGTTTTCCTTCCATTGTGTTGTGCTTGACCCATGCATTGGATGAGACTTGGTTATAGGCAATCTCAAGTAATGGCATCCTAAGATACATTTTAAATGCCCTTCCAAAGATGTAAGAAATTACACTCTTACCTTTCCTAATGTGTAGGCAATCTCTAGTATAAATTCCATTAAAAAACAAATCTTGAAGTATATCGATATAGGGCATTACCTTAGGTTTTGCCACTACTTGATGAAGTCCTATAGTTTTGAGAGGTAGATGGTCGTAAATTTATTTTTTTCATCATCATACAATTGTCTCTATCTATAATAAGAAACCATTGAGTCCACTACATTCTAGAGTGTCAAGTAGTGTAGAAATTTGAACTCGAGAACACTTTTATCAAACACTATATCCATGTATTCAATAACTCCTATACAAGAATAGGAAAAAGGAACCTAAATACATGTTTGTTTTTAAGAGGAATCCATTTCAACAATCTCAAGCTATTTAATTTGGCTTTTGACTATATGAAAATTCTCTACAAGTTTAATGGTAAACTAGGGCTTATAGTCATAAGAGAGCTAAAATTCTCAATGTTTACTAGAATATTTATGGTAAAGTGACTTGCCTTTCACTTAGATTTTTATTATATCATCTAAATTATGTGCCATGAATGTCTAATTTGTGCAACTTAAATATTAGTAATGGCCTTTAATATCATCTGATTTCAATTTAAACTTACCAATCAATTTTTGTAGATTCACTTACTTGCCAAATGATAGTTAATCATTAACTTTACATATCCATTCATCCTATTCATAAAATTATTACTTACCCACTTCATTTTCCCTTATTTTCAAACTCATTTATGTATACTTTGAGCTTGTGTTTCCTAGATTCTAGCACTTGTCTAATTCTCACTCACTTAGATCTTCAGATTTGTATCTTCATTCTATATGTTCTAGGGTATGAGTTGATGTAAATATACCATATGGATCAACCTTAGGGATGGGGGAACTAATGGTTCATGGATTTGATCCTTTTTAATTATGTACATCTATGTAAATGTTCCATGTAACATGATGCTGACATGTAACATAATCATAGGGCCTCAGAGGCACATGAACTTAGAACCATGGGATAGTTAAGCCATTGACTGAATACTTATTATTTAAAACTTTGGACCAATAGAATTGTGCCACTTTTTATATTCTCAAAGCTCAGAAGCTTGGGAGTATTAGACCATGGGGCAGTGGGACCATTAAACTTGTGTAATATTTCTATAGTTATGGATTAATAGAAATATGCCACCTATCATGTCTTTGGGACCATGGGAGCTTATAACCATTAGATGATTAACTTTGATTTCAAATATTTTGAGGTTCTATGTAACAAAAAAGTACCACATGGTGTGCTATTGGGGCTCAGATACTTTGATCACTTAGAATTTTCTTTGAAGTGTGAAAGGTTCCATGTAATGTAGTAATGACACCTGTATAGCTCTCAAAACTCAAGATATTTGAAGACTTATAATTTTTTTGTAAAGAGATATAGGTTATGGATAACGTAAAGATGTCACATGTCACTATCTTTAATGAATAAAGGCAAGTCCCTAGTATGAATAACTTTGATAGGTATTTATTGATAGTCTTACGAGTATAAAAATATAGGATACTACAATGAAGGAGATTAGTACCGTTAGTCAAAATAAACCATGAAAAATATGAAAACCCAATGTTTAATATAAATTAAAATAATTGTTCAAGTCTTTATTTTCATAATTTAAACTTTATGTAAATGTATACTTTGAGGACAACCTTAGATTTTTGAAAATTAAAACTAGAGTCATGAATGTCTAAGGCTTAGAGGACCCTAAATAAAAATATTTCAAGTCATAGTGAGTCCCCATTAAATTAAAAAAAGTGTGGGGTGTGTGTTAGGTCACAACAACCTAATCACACCATTTTTATTTTTGACTAGTACTAAATTGGCTACCCATGTAGAATGCCTTATTTGGAACACAAAATTGGCTTCTAGTAACTTCTAAACTTTCTTCATAATAAGAGGCTCAAGAACTGGGTTAACTGGTTTGTGACATTGCCTAAAATTTTTATGATCTTCATTCAAAGGGATAGTGTGAGTAATGATTCTTGGATCAAAAATATTCAAGTCCTCATAATTCCTTACAATCACATCCTTATATTCCATTAATGGGTCCTTTACTTTTTGTTTTTCACTTTTGGTACAACTCATACTAATATTAACATATTGAAGATGTTCATCATTTCCCAAATTCTCTTCATTGAATTAAAATTTGATGGTCTTAGATTGTCTCTATGTTTGAGCTTATATATCTATGTCAAAGTTCTTTTAAAATAAACCATTCCCATCGGTGTCCAATTCTATTTCAATTTCATAATGCCATCATATCCCACATCTTATGTGCTCATGTGCTGAACATCTTTGCCATCTATTATCTGAGATCCAAATACATTAGAATTGGTTAAAAATTGAACAATTTGTTGATCATCATCAAATACCTAGAAATTCTCTATGTTATCTGGTACTTATGGATAAACTACTAACTCCACCAAGATTTTTTGCATTTTTAATTCATGGAGAGGTATCAATTTAGCTATTGAAGAAGCTATGAATAAACTATTTGATTTTGTTCTCTAGGAACAACTATAATGTTGAATGCCTCAAAAGATTCCATTAAATCCAAAGCTTAGTTCTTGTATTTTTTGAGGTATGACAACTTCCATTTATTTTCATTATTGATTTACTTGACAAATAATTCTAAATATCCATATGCCACTAATTTTTTGACATTATACTTTAGGGTGAACTGTAAGCTAAGAATCAAAGCTTCATATTTGGCTCTATTATTAGTGCATGGAAATTGTAGTCTATAAGTAGTCATGTATTTATTTACATTAGGATCAATAAAATGAATGCCTACACCTGACCCTTGCTTGGACATAACTCCATCAAATGAAGATTCAATAGTTGGGAACAATATTTAAACTCTTAACCATGCTTTTCATACTTTGTGGTGAAAGTGTAAACTCCAACATGTGAGGATGTGAAATTTAAATTTTCATTCCTTTCGTTATACTTTGTAACGAGTTATTCCATATTATGCTCTCAATATATTCTAAAATTATTGGCTACTCCTATCCATGGCAACCACATGTGTAAAAAAATTAGTTGACATGTATCTATTTGATGTTTTTGACCAATCATGACTCAACGATAATTTATAACCTTTTGAAATATCAACAACCAAAATATCTATGTACATTTGCACACATGGTTCATAAACCAATTGTATGTGAACATTGGTAAGCTCCCAAATAATGGGTAATATTGTTTCATCCAATTGTAAGACCATTCTCCTTGATTTATTCAAGATAAATCCGAACTTTTGACATATAGATGTCAGTGTTATAGTGCTAGAAGCTCTTAAATCAACCAAATAATTATGTAAGTTCCTACCAAATGATCTAACAGTTAGTAAAAAAGGTGGCACTTCTAGTTTATCCTTTTAAATGAAATTAGTTTGATTGGTTTTAGATTTTTCAATTATAGATTTCTTTGTTAAAAATTTCAACAAAAGTTCCTTCTACTCTATAATTTGAGTTAATTCATGAAGAGTAATGTTTACTTTGATTTTCTTCATGTCTTCTACAATATTGTATCTTCCTTTATTTTATAATTTTGTATTCTAAGAATAATTATTTTCTTTTGGGGAGGTGGATTATTGTTAGCTTTTGGATTTGGAGGAGTAATTACAATATAATTTGAAGGAGTTGAAGTAATAATTGGCTACTTGTTTCTCAGATTGTAATTACTTCTCTAGAACTGCTAGAAAGCATGTATTTAATCACTAATATCTTCAGGATCATTGCCATCTTCTAATGGAAATGGCAAATTTAAGTCTCAAAGAACATTGTGATGCTTGAATATTTGAAACAAGCAATAATATATTGTTTTGAGTGATTAAAATTTACCTCATGTCTTTCCATTTCTTGCTAAAAAAATTCAAATGTTGCACAAAATTCAATGCAATCTAATTTACCATGTTGGGCTATACTATGGAATCTACATCAATTAGGAAAGGCTATTTATAATATATTTAGCTCATGAAATCTATTAGGCAATAGTTCTATATTATTGTTATATCTATTGAAAGGTCTATTAATCTTTGAAATCCATAATTCATATTATTGAATTGACTTGTAGCATTTCACATGTGTTTTTACGTACATAAGAAATCATTAATCAATTTTTGGAATATTATTTTAATAAAATTCAATTCAAATTTATTAGAGTCTACAGTTGTAGCCTACATAGTGATAATATTAATTGCGATTAAAGTTTGGCTTTGGTGATGGTTGATTGTTTGAGTAGGATTACTCTAGTAATTAAGATCCTGATTTGGCGTAGCTTGTGTCAATGGTACTAGATTATATATATGGTGCTGATATGGAAAAAACATGTTCTGATTAGCATTTGGAATAAGATTTAAAGTTGGGAAACATGGATTGACATTTGGAATAATTTGAGCCAAAGGATTCAATTATTTGTCAAAACCAATAGCTTAAACATATGCTAAGGGTAAAGTATTAACTAATGGAATAATTTTCAAGAAAATAGGAGTAATTAGATCTAAATCATTCTTATACATTTCCAAAACCATTGCATCATTAGGTATATAAGATATATCTATTATGTTGTACATATTTTGGAATCAAACATTGAAAACTCTAATTGGCTCATTAGACTCTCTTTTGATGCTAGCACAATGTTGATAAACAATACTTAAGCTAGTAAACTATCAAAACTAAGCCAATAAATTAGTCTGATAGAGATTTTAAGAAGTGAATGAACCTTATTTAATATTTAAAAACTAATCATAGGCAACACCATGTAATGTAAATGTGAAAAGTCTGCAAGCCACATCTTTGTGTATACATTCATTAACCCTAAAGCAATATTAAAGGAATTGATGTGTTCTTTGACAGTTATTACTACTAAGGATGAGAAAGTTAGTAAATAATTTTCTATATTTATAGGAAAATCATGAACATGACCATGCATAACTACAATAGAACCAATCAAATGAGGTAATGCCATGGTATGTATGAATGATTGACTTCTTGTAGGAGAATAAGATTGAGTTCTTGCACCTTTGGAGCACTTTTATCTAATATTAGTTTTCTATTAGACTCTAAAGGTTAATTTAGTGAATCAAATTGGGAATTAGACCTAATTAGCCTTTTTGATGTATTCAGTGTAACCAAATAAAATTTCAATAAACCTCAAGATTTGAGACTTGGAAACCTCTCTTCTTTAGAATTTCAAGAAAGATTCAAATATTATCAAGACTAGTATGCACTCCTTATAACACCAAAAATATTATGTTGATGAGGGTTTTGAGCACAGCAAAGGACTTACGAGGTAACCTCTAACATTTTAGAATCAATGAATCAAAATTCACTCCAAGGCAAGAGTTGTGAGGTATTTAATTTTATAAGCAACCACTTGGTAGAATTACATCAAATCATAGGTTGTTTACCACAAGTGTGAGTGGATTAATGGAACTAAAATACATAATAAATCTACTTGAAATGGCTAGATGATCACTAATATAGAGTGGGTATGACTAAAAGAAACCACAAAAGGAGGGAAAGGTAGGGCAAGAAAGAAAGATCTATTCTAAGAACCAAGAAAACTTTCAAGTTGGTTTCATGAAAGGGACAAGTGCCAAAACTAATACCTAATGCTAGTTTATATAGCATAGAAAATAGGTAGACATAATAAAGATTTTAAGGATAAAATATATAGTAAAATCAGAGTTATTAGCTAAAGGTTTTTACCACCCAAATTATAATTGTACTTCCAAAAGTGGGAGATTGTAAAAAAATAATATAGAGAACATCTAGATGTGCTATTGTAAAATATTAGAAAGCATTATCAAAGATACTTCTACACCATTCATGAATTACTCAGTGGACACATTGCCATTAATCATAGGTGCATATCAATCTAAAATACCTTATACTCATCCCTATTTGACAAGTACTAGTAACTACGATAACAAATCATTCAAAATAGTTGTTTCACATAATGAATTAATGAATACATCAACAAGATTAAAATTATTAATGCTTAAACACATAATTGGACAAGAAAACACATATAATTACCAACTAATAAAACACTCCAAAATTTTCCTTTATTGTATTGAATGTTGAATTATCATCCTCTTACCATTGAGAATTTCATGTTTATATATACTTAGGGAAGGGGTCGCCTCATCCTCCAAGTTGATTTCAAATTTTAAATTAGATTATTACAGTTCTGTTAGAATAATAGTCTAACTTTTAATTCAAGTTTCAAGCTCTAAGTTTGATTTTAAACCATGGTACAATTTTGTTGAATCTACTTAACTTTAGTTTATACAAGAGTAGGTAGAAATAATCTGAATACATGCTTATTTAAAAGAGGAATCCATTTCAACAATCTCAAGTAGTTTAATTTTCCTTTTGACTATATGAAAATTCTCTATAATTTCATTGGCAAACTAGGGTTTGTAGTCACAGGAGACCTCAAAATCTCAATGTTTACTAGAATATTGATGGTGAAGTGACTTGCTTTTGACTTATATTTTTCTTATATTGTCCAAATCATGTGCCATGAATGCCCAATTCATACAACTTCAATGCTAGTAATGGCATTTAGTTTCATCTTGTTTCAATTTAAACTTGCCACTTAGTTTTGGTGGGTTTAATTACTTAACAAATGTTAGTTAATCTTTAACTTTATGTATCTAGTCATCCTATTCTAGACAACTATGAAATTATTACTTACCCACTTCTTTTCCCTTTCTATCAAACTTATTTATGTATACTTTGAGCCTGGATTTATTGGATTCTAGCACTTGTCCAATTCTCACTCACTCGAACCTATAAATTTGTATCTTCATTTTATATGTTCCAGGGTTGTGAGTTGAAGTAACTCTACCATGTGGAAAAACCTCAAGCCTGGGGGAACAATGGCTCATGCATTTTATCCTTTTGAAATATGTATGTCTATGTAAATGTTCCATATAACATGATGTTGACACATAAATCAATCTCAGGGCCTTGAAGGCATGGGAAATCAGAACCATGGGAAAATTAAGCCATTGAATAAATGCTTGTTTCTTAGAGCTCTGGATAAATAGAATTTTGAAAATTTTCATCTTCTCAAAATATTACGAGTTTTAGACCATGGGGCATTAGGACCATTAAACTTGTGTAATATTTCTCTAGTTATGGATTAATAGAAATGTGCCATCTATCATGTCTTCGGGACCATAGGAGATGATAACCATTAAATGATTAACTTTGCTTTCAAAGCTTTCAAGGTTATATGTAACAAAAAATTACCACATGGAATGCTTTTGGGGCTCAAGGAATTTAATCACTTAGCATTTTATTTGAAGTGTGAAAGGCTCCATATAATGTAGTAATGCCACATATCTACCTCTCAGAACTCAATATATTTGAAGACTTATAATTTTTTTAAAGGGATATAGGTTATGGATAACATAAATATGTCACATGTCACTATCTTAAATGAATAAAGGTAAGTCCATGATATGAATAACTTTGGTAGGTTTTTATCGATAGTCATATGGGTACACAAATGTAGGAAACTACAATGAAGGACATTAATGTGATTAGTCCAAATAAAACACAAAAGATATGAAAACCCAAAGTTCAAGATAAATTAAAATAATCATTCAAGTCTTTATTTTCATAATTTAAACTTTATGTAAATGTATAATTTGAGGACGACCTTATAATTTTGAAAATTAAAACTAGAGTCATGAATGTTAAGGCTTATAGGACCCTAAATAAATTTTTTTCTAGTCATAGTGGGTCCCCATTGAATTTTAGAAAATGGGGGGCGTGTGTTAGGGAACAACAACCTAATCACATCATTTTTATATCTAATTGATACTAAATTGGCTACCCATGTAAAATTCCTTATTTGGAACACAAAATTAGCTTCTAGTAACTTCTAAACTTTCTTCATAATAAGAGGCTCAAAAACTAGGTTGACTGGTCTTTGACATTGCCTAAAGTTTTTATGATATTGCTTCAAAGGGATAGTATGAGTAATAACTCTTGGATAAAAAATATTCAAGTCCTCATAAGTCCATACAATCACATCCTTATATTCTATTAATGGGTCATTTAATTTTTATTTTTCACTTTTGGTACAACTCATACCAATATTAACATATTGGGGATGTTCATCATTTCCCAAATTCTCTTCATTAAATTAAAATTTGATGGTCTTAGATTGTCTCTATGTTTGAGCTTGTAGATCTAGATCAAAATTTATTTTAAAAGAAACCATTCCTATGGGTGTCCAATTCTCTTTCAATTTCATAATGCCATCATCTCCCACATATTATGTGTTCATGTGCTGAACATCTTTACCATCTATTATCTGAGATTCAAATACATTAGAATTGGCTAAAAATTGAACTATTTGTTGATCATCATCAAATACCTAGAAATTTTCTATGTTATCTGGTATTGATGGACAAGGTACTAACTCCACCAAATTTTTTTGCATTTTTAATTCATGGAGGGGTATCATTTTATCTATTGAAGAAGCTATGAACAACTATCTAATTTTATTCTCTAGGAATAAATATAATGTTGAATACCTAAAAACATTCCATTAAATCCCAAGATCATTGTTTGTATTTTTTGAGGTATGAAAACTTTCATTGGTATTAATTCTTGATTTTCTTGACAACTAATTCTAAATATCCATATGCCACTAATTATTTGACATTAAACTTTAGGGTAAACTATAAGCTAAGAATCAAAGCTTCATATTTGGCTCTATTATTAGTGCATGGAAATTTTAGTCTATAAGTAGCCATGTATTTATTTATATTAGGATCAATCAACTAAATGCCTACAACTAACCCTTGCTTGGACTTATCTCCATAAAAATGAAGATTCCACAATTGGCAACAATCTTATAACTCTTACTCATGCTTTTCATACTTTGTGGTGAAAGTGTAAACTCTAGCATGTGAGGATGTGAAATTTAACTTTTCATATCTTTCATTATACTCTGTAATGATTTATTTCATCTTGTGCTCTCAATCTATTATGATATTATTAGCTACTCCTCTCTATGGAAACCACATGTGTTAAAAATCAGTCGACATGTATCTATATAATGTTTTTGATCAATCATGACATAGCAATAATCCTTAACCTTCTAGAATATCAACAACCAAAATATCTATGTACATTTGCACGTGGTTCATAAGACAATTATATGTGAACATTGATAAGCTCCCCAACAATTGGTACTATTATTTTGTCCAATTTTATGACCATTATCCTTGATTTATTTGGGTTAAATCCCAACTTTTGACATACAGATGTTGGTATTACAATGGTAGAAGATCTTAAATCAACCAAAAAATTATGTAAGTTCCTACCAAAAAATCTGATAGTTAGTAGAAAAGGTGGTAATTCCTATTTGTCCTTATAAATTATATTAGCTTGATTGGTTTTAGATTTATCAATTACAAATTTCTTTATTAAAACTTTAAACAAAAGTTCTTTCTACTCTATAATCTGAGTTAATTCATGAAGAGTAATGTTTACTTTGATTTTCTTCATGTCTTCTACAATATTGTATCCTCATTTATTCTGTACTTATATATTCTAAGAATTATTATTTTCTTTTAGGGAGGTGGATTATTGTTAGATTTTGGATCTAGAGGAGTAACTATAATATAATTTGAAGGAGTTGAAGTGGTATTTGGCTGCTTATTTCTTAGATTGTAATTACCTCTCTAAAATTGCTAGAAAGCATGTATTTAATCACTATTATCTTCAAGATCATTATCATCTTCCAATGGAAATGGAAAATTTAAGTCTCAAATAGCATTGTGATTCTTGAAGAATTAGAATAATTAATAATAAACTATTTTGAGTGATTAAAATTTACCTCATGCCTTTCCATTTCTTGCTAAAAAATTTCAAATATTGCACAAAATTCAATGCAATCTAATTTACCATGTTGGGATATACTGTGGACTCTAAACCAATTAGGCAAGGCTATTTATAATAAATTTAGATCATGAAATTTATTAGGCAATTGATATGTATTATTTTTATATCTTTTGAAAGGTCTATTATATATTTGAAATCCATAATTCAGATTATTAAATTGATCAGTAGCATTTCCCATGTGTTTTTGCATACCTAAGAAATCATTACTCAAATTTTGGAATATTGTTTGAATAACATTTAGTTAAAATATATTAGATTCTATAGTTATATCCTACATAGTGACAATATTAATCATGATTAAAGTTTGGCTTTGGTGCTCGTTGATTGTCTGAGTAGGATTACTCTAGTAATTGAGATGTTGATTTGGGGTAGCTTGTATTAATGGTACTAGATTATATATATGGTGTTTCTATGGAAAAACCATGTTATGATTAGCATTGGGAGTAGGATTTAAATTTGGGGCACTTAGATTAACATTTGGAATGATTTGAGCCAAAGTATTCAATTATTTGTCAATACCAATAGCTTAAACATATGCTAAGGGTAAAGTATTAACTAATGAAATTCCTTGCAAGAAAATTATAGTCCTTAGATATAAATAATTATTATACATTTCAAAAACCATTGAATCATTAGGTGTATAATATCTATCTATCATGTTGTACATATTTTTGAATCAAACATTGAAAACTCTAATTGGCTCATTGGAATCTCTTTTGATGTTATCAAAATGTTGATATACTATACTTGGGCTAGTAACCTGTCCAAACTAAGCCAATAAATTGGTCTGATAGAGATTTCAATAAGTTAATGAAACCCATTGAATATTTAAGAAATAATCACAGGCAACATCATGTAATGTAAATGAGAAAAGTCTATAAGCCACATCTTCATGTATTACATTCATTAAACCTAAAGCAGTCTTAAAAGACTTGATGCATTATTCAATAGTTCTTCCTACTGAGGATGAGAAATTAGGTAAATAATTTTATATATTTATAGGAAAATCATGAACATGACCATGTATAGATACAATATAACCAATCAACCAAGGTAACGCCATGGTATGTATTAATGATTGACTTCTTATTATAGGAGAATAAGACCAAGTTCTTACAATCTTGGAATTACTTTTATATAATATTAGTTTTCTATTAGACTCTAAAGTTTAATTTAGTCAATTAAATTGGGAATTATACCTAGTTAGCCTTTTTGATGTATTCAATGTAACCAAAATAAAATTTCAATAAACCTCAAGATTTGAGAGTTAGAATCTTCTCTTCTTTAGAATTTTAAGAAATATTCAAATATTGTCAAGGCTAGTAGGGCCTCCTTCTAGAATAAAAAATATTATGTTGATGAGGGTTTTAAGCACACCAAATGACTTATGAGGTAACCTATAAAATTTTAGAATCAATGAATCAAAAGTCACTCCAAGGCAGGAGTTGTGAGGTATTCAATTTTATAAACAACCACTTAGTGGAATAATATCAAAGCATAGGTTGATTACCACAAGTGTGAGTGGATGAATGGAAATAAAATAAATAATAAATTACTTGAAATGGTTGGATGATCACTAAAATATAGTGGTCAGGACCAAAAAAAACCAAAAAAAGAGGGAAAGGTAAGGTAGGAAAGAAAGATCTATTCCAAAAACCATGAAAACTCCCAAGTTGGTTTCATGAAAGGGACAAGTGCCAAAAGTAATTCATAATGAGAGATACTATAGCATATAAAATAGGTATACATAATAAAGAGTCTAAGGATAGAAGATATATTAAACTCAAATTTATTGGCTAAAGGTTTTTGCCACCCATATTATAGTTGCACATCTAGAAGTGAGAGATTATAACCAAGAAAATGGAGAACATCTAGATGTGCTATTGTAAAATACTAGAAAACTATATCAAAGACACTTATATACCATTCATGAATTACTCAGTATACACATTGCCATTAATCATAGGTGCATATAAATCTAAAATACCTTATGCTCATCCCTAATTGACAAGTACTAGTAACTAAGATAATAGATCGTTAAAAATAGTTGTTGCACATAATGAATTACTGAATACATCAACAAGATTGAAAATCTTAATGCTTAACCACATAATTGGACAATAAAACACATATAATTACAATGTATTGTATTGAATGTTGAATTATCATCCTCTTACAATAAAAAATTACATGTTTATATATAATTAGGGAAGGGGTCACCTCATCCTCCAAGTTGATTTGAAATTTGAAATCAGATTGTTATAATTCTATTAGAATATGAGTCTAAATTTTAATTCAAGTTACAATATCTAAGATTGATTTTAAATCATGATACAATTTTGTTGAATCTACTTGACTTTAGATTCTACAAGTTGAAGGTTGAAACTATAATCTTTTAGTGGTTACAAGATCTAGCAGTTCTATTTTAATAAGACAATGAAAGCTAGATTTTATTGATACTATAATCTATATGATTGTAACTATTTTAATGATCTTAGATCTAAATCTAAATTTCAATTAGCCAATCTATTTTTCCATAACTTCTTTCTTGAGTACTCAAATTGCCTAACTGACTTTGTCCATGGATTTATCTTTCATCATTGCCAAATTATTTTTTGAACGTTATTGTTATTTCCATTAATTTTCTACATTTTCCCTCTATATATTTTTTACTATGTATTTTTATGTGTATGTACCTACCAAATTTATCTCCTTCACATTTTGCCTTTAAAATGCATAGAATCATGATACTTGGTAGTCTACTAGGCCTTTACTTTATAACCTTAATTTCCATTGACCCATTGCTAGCCATTGATAAATAAAATCTAATGGTTTACAGGGTTAGGTTTCATTAAATAATTTTATGTACTCTTCATGGTCTTGATTCTTAGAATGGTTCCATGTGGCACCATCATAGACCCTCAGGCTATTAAGAATCCATGCTATTAACTTTGGCTGTGAGGTTTTAAATGACTACCACATGGATGGTCAATGGGTCCCTATGACATCATAAGAATATCCCAATACTTGGATGTAGTTAATACATTTGAGTCAATGATATTAGGACATGTGGATGGTCGATAAAGTCTTAAAGAGTCAGGGAATTTCTACTATGGGTGTTACCATGATGCTCTGGGTCGTTGGGATTAGGACACATGCATGGTTATGAGACTTAGAGAATCCTTTGGAATTATAAACTTTTATAGATGTAGATCTCCTAAGGATATAATTATTAAGCCATGTGGATGATTTATGGTTGATCTTGGGGTTCATAAGACTATAGACTTTGTAATAAAATTGACATGTGGCAAGCTATTTACAATCACTAAACAAAGCACATATCAAAATAGGATTAGACATTAGTCTTAAAATTGATATATAAAGTATATAAAGCATTAATATAGATCATAAAGGCTAATATATGTGCATAATATTTAATCTATTATTTGAAAAGTATGGCATTTATGGATTTGACCAAAGCATAATGGAGGTTAAAAAATATAATCGTAGTTTAGGCATTCAAGAAATACATTGAGAAAACATATCATATATATAGATATATATCAATATGATCTTCCAATCTAGCATAGGGAAAATTTCATTACACATGTGAACATGTCAATAGATACATTAATGTTGAATACATGATTCCATGAAATTGAAACATGACCAAACCTTAGAATACAATGTAAAATCACATTATCAAGGTCTTTTAAGGTTTAAAGGATTGGTAAAAATTGATTTCAAAAAATCATGGGTCACTATTTGAAAATATGAAAATGGGGAGCAATAATAGACCCCTTTGTTAGTGGGTGTTGATTACATAGCCAATACTCTAAAGAGGGCCTCAGACTTCTATAGTTCTCTCTTATGTGTTGGCTTGCATATGTATGAGGATGCAACATGTGATAAATAAATACAAAGTTACTTGACTTTTAACTTGGAAAATATGGCTCATGGAATGCTCCTTCAATACATTAGAACTATATATGGGTTGTACTTATGACTAATATTCAAATAAGAAAGAATAGGGAAGATTTTCTAACTTTAATGCTTGATTGAATGCCTTTGGTAGGTTTCCTTGTGAGTTACTAGATCTATGCTAGGTGAGGAATGAATGAGGGTTGATCTTGTATATATACCAATCCCTTTTGAAAATATATTGCATTAAAACACTTAGGCTGAACTTTAGGATACATTTCATTTGAAGATTTGATGACTTTAGGGCACTAGACACTTAATTTTGCACATGAAGTTAATGTTAGCATAGGCATATAGATGGGATGAAAGTGTCTAGGAAGTAGGAAAACATGTACATGTCCAAATATTATAGAGGATGATAATAAGCATGCTTATAGCATCTTGATCAGTGTAGAAAGCTTGGTCATTAGAATAACATATGGTTAGACTAACATATAAGAAATAGGAATAAGAGATAGTGGATGTGAACCTTTTGATAGAAAAAAGGTCTTAGAAATAAAGGGTACACCATGAGAAGTAATTTCTAAGTATACAATATTGAGGTGTTATATAATTCAGATTTAGTGTCTACACAAATCACCAACACGATTACAAGTAACAAAGCTTCAAGATAAACCAAACACAATATTGTAAATGTTACTTAATCACAACTTGGTTACATTACCATCTACTAGACATTGAGTAGTAGGACAACTTACACATAAGGAAGGAAACTCATATTGTGATTACCATATAATCATAAGCCATGGCACAAATCAATGTGAAACACTACAAAAGAAAATTCAAAGATATATAAGTGAATGCATTATTAAGGTGACACGAGAGATGAACATGAATAAATCACATTAAATTTTTAATTGAGACCATCTATAACCACAACAAGTAAAAATTAAAGTGTCCATGACACAAGTCCTTAACCATTACAACATACCAAAAGGGTGAATATTGGGAACACATCCTAATTTATAGAGATAAATGGGAAACATTGTGCAATATTACAAATGTATGGTAGTTGGGATATGACATCATGAATTACAACATATCACATATTTAAGATAAACCATCAGATATATTATTCTATACACTACTTGTGGACTTGGGGTTATTGATACATACATATGGATCATGCTTCCTAGTCATTAGTTGACATTTAAATTAGGACATCTCTGATTTTAAATGGGGGAACACAACATATCAATACATATCCTTCTTACACAAATGAAATACAACTAGGATATAACACATCGATAATAATATTCACAAAGAGAAAAAACTTAAAATATACCTACAAGTAAAAAATATGAATAATCTTAAATGATAGAAGAAATAATAATGCACCTACATAATCTCAAGGGCAAGCCATGATATATCGACTTCAATGTTGATGAAGATGACTTATTAACCAATTTATGAGAAATTTTCAAATTTCAATAAATCAAATAATAAAAAGCACAAAAAAATTGAAATATTAAAAAAATCAAAGTTAGGACCTAAGCATTATGTGATTTCTAGATTACACTATTTACATATGTTATTTATCACATGTTTGGTAGATGGCATATTATTTTTCATATACATGCAGTTAATGGTATATGAGTGTGATGTAGGACATACAGATCATACATAGACACATAGTGTTGGACTCTCCTATATCGAGTGGCCATATTAATGCTAGGGGAATCTTATTCCATGAGTCACATTATCACAAGTTGTATCTTTGTATGACCTCTTACCATGTTGAGCTACCTAGATTACTTACACATGTCTTGTTAGTTACTCATAACTTACATAGTGATATATGGATATGATATTATAATATGATGTGACATTGATATACATGGATGGTATAGATGACTTTTCACTTATTTTATGCTTCATTTACATCATTACTTTTTCATGATAGCCTATCTTTTTTTGTCTATTATGTGTGACCCTCTGCCTCATGTGGGTGACATTATTTATGTCCCTTGTTTGTGACACTTTTATATCCCTTAATTGTGGACCTTGGCTTTATTTTATGTGACAACTTCATGTACCTTGTATTCATCCCTTGGTCTTATGTATGACATTATGTGATTATGAGTGGATTAATCTATAATTATCTATTGTACCTTTTGGGATTGATGAGATTGGTGAGTTTATGGGTTTGTGATACATATAATGCACTTGGCCTTTATGTGTGGTGTCATGATGCATATGGCACACCTCCTTAATGCATAATATTATTCATTTATTATATCAATGATGGTTACTAATACTTACCTAATTAATAATCTATCTTGACATGAAAATTATATGCCTTGCATTACATATGTTACATACATGTTTTGATGACACATATATTATTATGATGTCATATTATCTACATGTTGACATTAATATACATGATTATATTTTTATACATGACATGATAAAATTAACTCTTTTTTTTTTGATATGAGTGACTTACATGACACATAAATCACCTCAAAAGGGGGGAATATTGGTGGGCTTATCATAGACAAATAACCCTCCTTGAGCAAAAAAAATAGATTTTGGGACAAGAACAAGATTCATATATTTTATAATGCTTCATATATCACATACGAGACACATATTTTACACATTGGTATAGATTATGGGGGCATATGCCATGCACATGCACTCACCTTACAGAGACATGCATTACATAATATATATTCAAATATACTTGAGTGCATATGCCATATAGATGTACATGGTTTACATGAACATGAATTATAGATTTTCATATATATATATATACATTTGGGATACATGTTCTTATATTTATAATATAGATGCATAATGTTCTATATTAGTTGGCATAAATCTAATGGGGAATGATTCTTATTCATGCACATATACACTAGGATAGTTTACCATTGGCACAAATCTAGTGAGGCATGATACTTATTCATGTACATTTACATTTTTGTGTAGTGAGAACTATTATAGTTGTTTATTTATAAACACAATTCAATAACACCAGTAAGTGAGCAACCTTAAATCTTTAAGTCTATTTGTAATGGTTGATTCATGTTTTTAAAAGTAATATACATTGATATTTAATGATACTCAATGGGCATGGAATTAGTCATAGTGAACCCAATATGTGGTTCTCACCTTATGATCTTAACATTCAAGATCAAATCTAAATTGGTTATTTGAGTTAGAGTGGTTGAGCTTCAACACCACTCAATAGTCTTAACACTAATTCAAATTCATGAGGGATAGGGTATTTATCTTCTCAACCCAAAATATTTCATAGTTATATAAATTTGGGGCACAATCACCCCAAATATCCATGTGCTTAAGAAAGAAAGTGTAGTTATCCAATACTTCAATAAGGAAGCATCATCTCCAACAAGTTAAAGGGTAACATGGTTTACTCACATACATGTTTACTCCTTATTTACTCTTAATTTTTTTTTTCAACTTTCAATTTAATATTTCATATTTTACGTGAAGACATTGACTACTACATTTTCATTGTAGGTTTGCATGAAGAAAAGTTGTAAATTTAAAGCCATCTCCCAAAGATAGAGCATATTGTACACACTCAGGTATACTTTATCCTTTTACTCTAGTATTTTTATTACATTCTAATACTAAAAAAGGGGGGAATTTTTAGCTATGAAAATATGGTATTAGACACTTGACAATGCCACTTTTGAATTACCTTCACCATACATGACTTGTGTACAGAGATATGACTCATATTTATTATTCTCTCACATCCACATGCTTTCTTATTGTATGACCCTATGCTATTGTTGTCAGTCACCTATAGGAACCTCTTATTTTATGTCAAAATAGAAAAATATATCACTAAGACATCTCCATATCATTATATCTACATTCTTGTCTCTTGGAAACCAACACTAAGATCAAATAATTCCATCAATAAAAATTTCCTAAGGGTGGCATTTATATTCCTCACCAAGAAATGACTATTTTTTAGAATCAAATCACTCCTATGGGTTGGCCCATTTTCTTAATGTGTCATTGGCATGATAAATTATCTAACTAGAATCATATAAATAAAAATCAAACCCACACTTATTACTCACTTGGATCTTATCTATCAAACATTTATACATTATTAAACATTGAGAAAAACTTCCCTATTATTCTCAATTATAAAATTATTTACTAGGATAAATCATTAGCCAAGTATAAACACACAATTCCAAGTCAAGAGCAACTATTTTCAAGTATTGAAATCTAGATTCTAGGTGCATTCATATAGCAAAGGAATACAATCATACATTCACACTAAGGGGAATAAATACATGTGGCTTGAATTACCTATTTAGAGTATTGGATACATAGGTAGTAATCAATCATCAATGGATGTGTTGGAGGTTAACTTAGCCTATTACACTTCCAAAGTTTTTTTTATAGGTTTAATTCCTTCAAAAATGGACCTAAAGTTTTGAGGAAAAGATTAAGATCACACACATAGAGGTATTAAAAATAGGTGCAACTAACTATAGGTAATAGATAACCAAAGTAGCCTAGGACATTAATGTCAGCTAAAATCAGTAACATCAACTAATCTTCCTAGAATTTGACATTAGTGTAGCTATTAAAATATAATATTAATTAATTGACAATGACAATCATGACATATATTTACCACACATTATTTACATGCTTAAATATGGTCCTAACCCACCATCATACATACTACCTTATGAGTTTAACCTATTCATTTTGTTATTACACACATATATAGGAACCTTAATGTCTATTTAAAACTTGCTTACTATTTTTCATAATTATCTCCATACCTTCAGTTCAGTCCCATTATGCACAAGTCAATAATGTCAAATTAGATTAATATCACTGATTAGTACTAATTTGAGCCTAATGGTACCGACCTCTACCAATAATGGATAAATTTTAAAATTAAATATGTCCATACCATTAGACCACATACCTAGCATGCTGGTTGTATGAGAAATTATCCATTACACTCATATATATACAAATCAAGGCCTCATTGATAGGGGACTTGACACTTATCTGGTATACATCTATACACTACTATACATTGAGAAAATATGAGCTATTCTTCCCAAATCATAAATCAATCACTAAGAGTAGTCACATGCCAAGTTTGAGGCATACTGAATTCAAGTAAAAAAACATTATCAAGTATCAAAGCCAAATCATTAGTTACTTTCATATAACAAAAGATCACAATTGCACAATCACACTAAATGGGAGAACTACATGTGGCTTGGTTTGCCTCCTTAGAGTATTAGATACATAATAGTGGTCAATCATCAATGGGGGTGATTAAGGTTAACTTAAACCATTAGAATTTCCTAGGTTTTCTAGGTTTGTATCCCTCATAGGCACACCAAGAGTTTCAAGGTGAAGGACACTAGTTTTGGGAGTTACATGCATCATTGGGGTTTGACATCACACATATAAAAATTTCAAAGGCAAACACAAGTGACCATAGAGTCACAGACCCATATTTAAGCTCAAGTGAATTTCCAACACTATAGGTTAGTATTAATGATTGATACTAACCCAAATTTGATGGAAACAACCCTTGGTAGACATAAACACAATTCTTGAACTAAATAAATCACAAAACTACTTCAGTCTATTTTTTAATGTCTGAACGTAGTTATAGTCATAAATATAATACTCATCCTTTTATTGTGCTTACTATATTTAACATAATCCACTTGTCAAATTATTGAAATTAGCATTAGTATTTTACATTCAGATGTATGTTTGAATTTCATATTTATCGATATTAATTCATATACTAGTTTCTATTCTATTATGGTCTATAAAACCAAATTAGGGTAAAACATATTGGTGAACTCATTTTTTAATCTAAAATTAGTTTTATATAATAATAACCCTTTAATTAGATAAAAATTAATAGAGTGAGAGTTAAATATAGACTAGTGGAATATAAATAAGCTATAAATTTACAATTATGGTCCTAACATACAAATTTAAAAATTCCAATGGATAAGTACAAATGGGTAGAAATAAAATTAGCTTATTTATAACACTTTCCTTATATGTGTAGGCCTATTTTATCTACCGATGATGTGTGAAATGGAATATATTCTACTCATTCCTAAAATTGACTATGTTCATGTTTTGGTTGATATTGACTGTAGTAGATAGGATTGACTATAGATATGGACCTGAGACAATCGATCTTGACCCTATAAATGTAAGATTCTAATTTCTTCTATGATGTTTTACCTATGTTAACAATTCCTTTTTCTATCTTCTTAGTCTTTTAACTCACATGTATGCACCTTAAATATCAAATCCTAGTTTCTTGCACAAACACTTGTGATGTCAAATGGGGGGAATCAAGTGAAAGGATTGAGTTGGATTGACCTTGGTCAATCCTCATTGAAATACAAATTGTTGTAGGCTCAAAATAAAGTGTAATTCTCCCACTTATGTGTGTGTGTGTGTGAAATGATGAAATGAAAATATAAACATTCTTTCTCCTATTAAACCTTGCCACTAGCATGAAGAATGTAATTTCAACCTTCAATGCTTCAAATGTAGCTCAAGTGATTCAGTGTAAGTGTAGATGCTTAAATCTATATTTATATGTCAAACTTGTCTTGTGCACTTGACAGACATTTCAAGGCTTTAACCCTTAGTATGACCTAATTTTTAGCCAAAAAGATCATAATCACCACCTCACTAAATCTAATTACTTTTTTCTTAGTCTAACCTTGGTTATTATGATCATCTAGATCACCTATAACCACAAAACACCTAAAATATGATATATATCCTTCACTATTAGCTACAAAACCTCAGTAAATTTCCTCCATCCTAGATAAATATGTTTAGGACAAGATAATAACATCTATGCCATTATCTCTACTCTGATGCAAGTGTTCTTTTCCTATAAACAATCAAATTTGTAAATATTTTGAAGTGTACAGGTTAGCTTAAGAATGCCATTAGCCTTTACATGAGGATACTTTCAAAAGAGCTAGTATAAGTATAATTCAAAGCCAAGTCATTCAGATATCTTATAATTATTAAGTAATCACTACTCAAGCTTAGACTTATTACTAAATTTTAAATAATAAAAATAATTTATTATGCCCTATTCATTCATATTAACATATAAATCATAGGATAAATCATGCTATAAGTCTGAATCACTTAAAATATAACCCATGCTCCATATTTGTCAAGTTACAAGCTAGATCACTACATGAACCTTCATCTAGTATATTTCAACATTGTACACACACATTTCCACACATAGGGGATAACTACATAAGACTGAGGCCATCCTTGGAGTATTAGCTATGTAGGAAATGCTCACTTATAAAGGGTTCTTTGAGGCCAGCTCGACACTATGAGCATGTTAACCCATTTTTGATAAGGTAATCTAACCTAAGGTGGAGAGCTAGGGTTTTGAGATATAAATAATGATACAGAGCCTATACATGAGATCCATATACATCAAATTAAAGGTGATAAAAAACCCATAAATACCAAAGTGGTTGAATCTTGATATAACAAACATTTTTTATAGGATAATTATGTCAATATTCAAAGAGTAGTGCCAACATAAGTGTCCATAGGTCAATTGAAGTGTCTAAGTAGCTAGAAAGCATATTTTTATAATTTGATGACTTATTCCTAAGCATTAAATATCCTGTTCCCACATATATACATCTCATATATGTCTACACATCATTATATAAGCTAAGTATTGTTCATTATTCATGATTACACAATCAAAATAATATTTGGCCTTGTACTTTCTATATTTAGTATTTTTTATAATTCAACACTAAAATTGATTATCATAAAATAAATAATTTAATTGGTCTAATTTAAGGAATAGTTTATCTCACTCTTAAATACTCTATTCCTCATAAGCCTTAATCCTAAAAGGGTCAAACATTTGAACTCAACTAATGTGTCTTTCCATACGAATCCTAGATTGCTCTAGGGTTTGCAACCCCTAAGGTATTTTTTTTTAATTCAAATATGTTATATTATTTTCATGCAACTTAGGCTTATGTCTAGATTAGGTGCTATATATATACTATTTTTTTTTTTAGTATATGGCTCATTATCATTATTTCCACTCTCGTTATTAGGAAAATTTGACATGGTATTAGCTCAAGCCATTTTAGATGGCCTAAGGGGTAAATCAAGATATTCAATAGGAACAACACCTAATCTAGACATAATATATATATATATATATATATATATATATATATATATATATATATATATATATATATATATATATATATGATTATGAGGATAATGAAACACACAAGAATAATGGAAATAAGCAAGTAGATCACAAATAAATTAAATCTATTGCATTATTTTAAGAGTGCATTCATGCAACTCCTAAATATCTCCACAAGATACTCCATATTATATTATAAACTAAAACAACTAAAAACATTGATGAATAACCATGTGCATCTATTGATCATGTTGTTAGAGCTATGGGACATCCCCATATTCTTTTCTATCTCCTCTTAAATACCATATAGGATATTACATCTAGTGGGGATATGAGATATGTTTTCAAACCATTGTTCACTAAAAGTCAAGCCACTATTGCTACATCTTCCATGGGAACCATTAAAACTTCAAACCAATTACTAATTTTAATGAAATTTTCAACACCAGTGTTTGTATCCAATTTGGTGACTTATCAAACTCTAAACCTTAGTGGTAAAAATGTGCAAGATCTTGTACAAACTATAAAATTTTTGTAAGCTAAGGTTACCAACATTGAGAAATTTTTTAAGAAATCACCATATTCTATTGATTCAAAATATGTTTTGTATAACCCTCTTGTACCTGAGATATATTTATACCCTTTGCCAGCTAGTTCTATTGCACACAAGTTCACACTTTATGATGGCAAGGGTGATCCTGAATAATATCTTTGATCCTTTTATGCAACATCCCTTGATTATGCTTATAATGACAAACTTTTGACCAAATTTTTTCCAAGAAGCTTAAAGGGATCTACTTTGAAATGATTCTATGATCTAATAATATAATAAATAAGATCATTCAAATCCCTATCTGATCAATTTTTAGCACATTTTTTAATCAACATTACTAAAAAATGTCAAATGAAAAAATCACCAAGATTAAACAAGGAACCAATGAACCAATTAATGAATATGTATTGAGATATAATATAAAATGAAAAATCTAATGGTAGATAAATAAATTCAATACATATTCAAGCAAATTTTGCTTGATCCCTTACATGAGTCCATAGTTTTCAAGAAATTCAAATCATCTGATGACTTATGCCATATTGTTCAAGATAGAGAAATAAATTTTATTACATTAAATAAGCTAAAGTATGTAGTTAATACACCAACTACATCCACTAAGAAGTTTCATATCAAACCAAATTATAAGGTAAAACCTATAGAGGATAAAAATAACATGACTACCATGGTTAACATAGTGTTGTAACAACCTAATAGGCTCATTTGATCTAATGCACCTAAGAGATAATTTACATGATTACCCGAATCTCCAACTTCATTACTTATAATGCTGGTAGTGTGTCATTTCATATCTCTCCCTCCTCTTATGGTGGTTAATATGAGTCAAAATATATGTAAATAACATGATGACAATGCCTATTATGATTACCACCAATGTTCAAAGCATTCTATGAATAAATATTATAAACTAAAGCACAAGATACATGAATTTATTGATAGTGTTCAACTTATCTTTGAGGATCCTCCCATAGATTCAATATCACAACCAAATGATCATCATAAACAAAATATATTCAATAGTCCTTTGTAAGATCATTCTAAGACATATCTGGAAGTGTAAATGGCATATCATACACATACTCCTCCACCATATTATGAGCACTCATTATATGGGATTTTGGTATATTTATACGTGAGATACCTCCTAAAGTTTTGAGACCTTATTTTTCATTTGATGATAGTGATATTGTGGATGATGACTCAGATCTCCATTCCTTATTTATCATGACATATATTGATCATCAACTTATATATAGTGTTGTGATTAATAATGGTGATAGTGAGAATGTATGTCCCATGACATTAATCACACATTTGGGATACACACATAATGATTTATTCCCTTAACTAAAATGATAAAATCATTCAATAAAAAACTATAATAAGTTTTTGGTGAGATTGATTTATCTCTTCAAGTTGGTCCAACACATATGACCACTACCTTTTTAGTTATACCACATATGGGATCTTTTGATATGTTATTGAGACATCTTTGGATACATAAGAGTCATGTAATACCTTATATCATGCATGGTTATCTTAAGTATATTCATGTCAACAAGGTAATTGTAGTTTCATGGATTCCATGTGAACATCCTTTGAAATAGGCAAAGTTTGTCCCATGATAGTTGATTATACAACCTAATAAGGTTAATCATGTGTAAAATGGTAATAAAAAGGAAACCACCTTTCATATGTACCCCATACATCAGATTCCTTTATATCAGACATCTGCTATAGACTCTTTGAGCTTCTTGGTCACACCTCCAAGACCTATCCATTTACCTACATTGAAACACCATGTTTCAAAATGGGTAACAAGACCCACTATTATGCTGAGGAAACTATAGAGCATAAAATAGTGGGTTCCATTAACCCATACAAATTTTATTATTTCTTCACAACCACAAAGTCTTATGGGACACATAAAACATAATAAATTCTACACATTCATATTTGGCACATATACATGATCCATGGTAACATGACTAGTTTATTATATTGCATTAAGAGTATAAATCACCCTATGAGCATACCTTGGATGGGATAATTGGTATAAATATCTTCCCAAACATTCCAAAAAAATTAAAAAACTCAAATACATCAAAAAATTAAAAAATTCTAAAAAGTAAATATTCAAGAAAAAACAAAATAAAACAAATAAAGATTCAAAAATATTTAGCATTTCACATGTTTTCTAGATTTTGTATATGTTGTTTAATTTCTATTAGTATATAGTATATCATTTCTATACACACATATGTTTCATGGGTGCTTGAGTGTGATATATGCATACATTAGACCCATGATATCTCAAGCATATAGATGTTGGACCTTTCCTCTTGCAGAGTGATACATTATGTTGGGGGCATCTTGCTTCTATATGATCACAATTGACATAGGTTATATTATTTTATAATCATTTTCCATCATCTTAATAAGATTATATATCTTACATGTGCCTATAATCATATTGTTATCTTACATAATGTATTTAATATGCTATTCTACATGATATTTTGCTAACACATGTATGCAGGGACTAGTATGACATACTTATGCTAATTGCTTATATCTCATTTATTCATTTATTATAATCACATAAAAGTGGTATTTGGATGCTAAGAGTGATAATTGAGACAACCTATTCCTATATTAACCTTAGATATATCCTAGGGCCTTTATCACACTTTTCCAACCTTTGTTCAGACCATAGGCATCCCTAGTCAGCCAAAACACAGTCTTAGACCTTCATTCCTAGATCTTGGCCCTTTGTTCCTAACAATCTACCAGATGGACACTAGAACCACATTAAGGACACCAGAGCCACATGATGCTAGTGTCCCCAACATGGTGCTAGTTTCCCTTACCCCAACTCTCCTAAATAGACATATTTTCAAATGTTAAACCCTCTTAAGGCTAGCCTAAGCAAATTTTATTATCCACATAAGATACCAAATACTATAAATAAAATACTCTTAGTCTTATATCCACTAAATGGAAAATAGATACAAAAGACCTATTAAAATAAGAAATAAGTTGAGTAAAATAAAGGTTATTAATCCCTATTCTATCCTACTTCTACATACTACCATCTACAACTACCCTAAGTGTAGATTTTAAAGATTTCCAATCTCAATCACACTCAAGGAATTCAAGACCACTATCATTTTAGCATTCACTTGCACTTATACCAAGCACTAGGTGGGAGAACTACATCAGGATTGATCCCTTGTAGGAGTATTGGTATGTAGGCAACTCTCTTCATAACAGGGTGTTGAGGATGTCTAGCCTATCTTACTAACTAACACACATTTTTAACTCATCCCATAATTTCATGGAGTTTTAGGGTTTGCATCATAAATCAGATATTATAAACACAATACATAATTTTAGACTTCATGTGCATAAAAATAGAGCCCAAAAACATAAGCACATGTGCTTCTAGAATTTAGGAATAGTCCTGAATAGAGGACACGAGTACCATTTTCATGATACTAGAGCCATATGGAACTACTGTCCAAGTGTGGTGCTACTATCTAGGAGAGGATCTAACTTAGATATCCTATTGATGACACTTAGACTAATTCATAACCCATTTTTTGGAACTCAGATCTTCTATGATAGGTGTTTTCTAGATAAGTCTCTATTTGCATATATTTATTACTATTTTTAGAAAGTTAAAGCAAGTAAAAATATATAACAAATAATTTTTATTTATTGCATATTATTTCACTAATTTAAACAACTTAGACCTTTAATCAAACTTAGGTTTTACACTAGTAAAAACTTAAAAGATTAAAACATTTGGTGATCTTGACTTACTTCAAATATTACTTAAAACCATTATTTTACATAGGGTTTACCTTATCCTAATTTTTTTGCACTAAATTAGGGTTATATACTTCTATTTTTATAATTTTTTGGCTTAACCTATCTCATTTAATCAAATACACGTTAGGGTTTCATTTATTTAAATGCAATTTAAATTATTGTAAAACAACCCTACTTCAAAACCCTAACCCTAGATAATCTTAGGGTTTACATTTCCAACATTCAAATTCTAGATCCATATATCTTTTGATTTATATTTCATATAATCATGATCATAATGATGAAATAATTTAATCACTTCTTATTGTAAAGTTTAATACTTTCATTTGCATGTTTATTCCCTTTAATTTAGAATGAACTCATAAAAGACATAAACACATGTATAGATGATGATTTATATCAATTAAAATATATGCCATATTTCATATCATGTTATCTTTATCCTATGTGGAATTTAATTAATAAGTAAACCATACACATAGAGGATTTATCACATAAGCTAACAACTATGTTTCAAGTTTCAATGTCATATATTATGCACATGTAAGAATCTCCTTCTCTTCCTCATCTCCATGAGGGTGATAACTACTTTACCTCTAACCAGGTTCATATTATCACCCCTACATGAGATGATGCAACTTATACCAATCATAATAAAGTACATCTACAACTAGTGATTCGAAAAGTATTCAAAGGTCAAATAAGATTTCAAGTGAGATACTAAGGGAAATGTTTAAATATAAGTTTATCAATATATCCCCTCTACACCCAGAAAAGAGATTCAGATATTATTGTGCATATCATAGAATGCATGGGCACCACACTGATTCATGTTTAGCATTGAAAAGGAAATACAATAGATAATGGATATAGATGACTCATATAGTGACACTTCATCCAAAAAACATATAATGACACATCTATAAATTCAAAAAGGTTCAAATTCAAAAACAATACAAAAATGGTTACCAAAGCATAACTTAGAACAATAAAAGCTTCAAAAAGCACAATCAAAGCTAGAAATAATACAACTAGCATAGGTAAATCAAGAAAATCTACCTCTCCAAAATGAGGATCAAATTTCAAAATGGTATGATTTAGGTTACAAATATATAAAATAATTTGATTATCATGGTCAAGGTTTAGGCAAGCCAACCCAAAACATCACTTATCATATTCTAGAAAATGATAATATTGGTCAACAGGGTTTGGGATTTATTGAACATCCTAAGGCACATCAATCATAGATATAGTTTATCAAGGAAAAACATATAGCTACATAGGAAATGTTACAAAAAGAATAAAACTTCATTTTCAAAGTCAAAATAATCCTCAATTAACAAGCATTCTCAAATAATTTTTTCTAAAAAAAGAGCCTGCATAACATCATATGTCTATAATAATCAAAATTTAAAAGGAAAAATCACAATCAATATTCTAAAACACAATTTAGAAATATCAGCTCCATAATATGAGGTAATTCCCTCTATCATTATAGGTTATTATTATTTTGATGATAAACAATACTCGTATTATTACTATAACAACATTCAACTACATCATAATAATCACAATGCGTGAGAGATTACCTTTCCTATTTTTGACATAGGCCACAATGATAGTGAGTCTCCCATGAGACTCATTATCTAGTATGGTTCCTAAACTCTTGTACATACTTTATTTTTATTTGATTGTACATAATTTATTTTCATTTGCTTGTACATAGCTCATATCTAAAAAATAAAAAAACAATATAACATGTCAAAACACAAAAACATTCAAATATCACTCATAAAACATAAAAGATTAAAAATTATATGCATTACTACATTTAAATTTCTTATACTTGCTAGACATTAAATATGCTATCTATCTTAGTATAGTTAATTTTATCATACATACATGCTTCACTTGTTCTTATCGAGTGCTTATAGATTACTTACCAGACTCAAGTCCATTATACTAATCTATATTTGCTATCATCTACCCATTAGGGGAATATAAACCTATCCAAGTTTATTCATTTGACATGTTCACCCACCTGGGGGCATCTTATACATAATTTATATTACCAATTTCTATCCTTACATTCTATACATTCTAATTTTTTCATTGTTATATCTTGATATTGATAATTACTACTCATACTCAAATTTTTTGTTGACTATCACTAGTTTAGAGTCAACATATGTACATACTCACTCTTACATAAATTTTTACTATATTCATGTATTCTTTCATTTCTATATTTCTTATTTTTGACTTGATGGAGTTTTCTATGCTTATTTTATTTGATGGATTTTAAATATGTCATTATTCTTTGGATCTACGCTACTTCTATTTAAGTATGCCTTGGACACATGCCCATGTCCCTTGTGTGTGTTTTCCTAATTGTATATGCAAATATTTGAGCATGTCCTTCTATGTGGCTCTAAACCAACTTACTTATTACTTGTGTATGTGGACATTTGAACATGTCCTTGTATGTTTTATTTTCTCAAATTTAGTGACATGTGCCCATGTCCCTTATATTGTGGCCCCTTGGCCTATCTTTATGTGCCTCATGTGTTTTGTATATATGATTTATTGTATGCATCATGGCCATGACACTTGTATTTTATTGTACACACACAAATTTTTGATGCCTTGAGGGACCTCATGCATCTACCCTTCTTACTTGGGTGTCATGATGGACATCATGCCCCATCCACCTAGGTAACTACTCAGATTTTCTATTATACACATTAATTACATCTATATTGACACCCTTATGAAATGATAAATACAACATAAATATTACACTACATAATTTTTCTCATATTATTTTACATTCCAATGTTATGTTTGCACATTGTATTGGATTATCATGCAATTATCATATATACTCTAGCTAACACATTTTGCACTATTTATTTTGAGGATAGTTCTTGCACAAGTCAACAAAGTCCTTAAAAATAGGAAGAATTCATATTGGTTTATCACAGAGATTAGGATCTTAAATTTTATTCATAGAACATTTTTAGCACACAAGTTCATTTTTAGGAAATCAGACACAAGTAAGACACATAAAAAATAGGGGCTCAAAAAGTAGTTTAGAGAATCAACTTTTAGACCATATAAACATTATCACCTAGATTGGGACACTAGTGCCACATGGAACTACTATATAGTATCCCTAATATCAGGGTAGTTTAGATTAGCTAGAAACATACACCATGTACAATATAAGTTTACACAAACACATCTACATGTTTGATAGTTATGCTTAGTTTTGCCTCAAATTTGCACTAGTTCAGCTCAAATTCATATCAAATATTTAAATTTGGGGTATCATGCATAACATGATCATTCCCATATTTAGTTTAGATATATAAATACACTCATTGCAACTCATTATAAAATCAATATACTCAAATTTTAGGTTGGGGGCATGTGTGCGATACATTATTTCCAAATGTTCAATAACACACAGGGTGATCAAATGGAATGGAAAACTCCTTGTCATTTTATATGATGTATACACTTAACATAATATTATAAGTTGTCACTAATTTCATGCCTTAATCCATCTATAGTGGTTGGCATTCTTGAGTGGCCCAGAGTCACCTAATGTACCCAAGTGGCCATATAGCTGACATACACAGTTAGATATTTCTAGCACTTTATGTAGTTTAGTTTCAAATGCATCTAATAAAAATGGGTGGGAAATTATGGGGTTATATCATACTTTATTTCTTGAGCCACCCACATGAGAGGTTTAGACACACTTGTAGTCTAATCCAAGCTATTCACAGGTTATGATCCACCAAGTAGGGGTGGTCAATGATCGAGTGAAAACTAGATTAAGTTATTGAGCCACCCACATAAAAGTATTGAGAAAGATATTAGCTTAGTCCAAACTATTTAATTATTTGATCACTATGTACATGCACACACATAGGTTGTCACCAAGTTCATGTATTGGTTCATATACCTAACAAGGTGTATTCATTCCTTTCCTCTTTTCCATTTCTTTAGTTAGATTTACTTAATTAATTTTTTATTTTGTATAGTCTTTTGATTTTAGTATCTCTTAAGTAAGGAATAATTTATGTAGGTTTCATTATAGGCCATGATTTGGATCATGCTTCATATATGCAAACGTAGCTTCACATACTCAGACTCAACTACACAGGCTTTGCTTCCTAGATAAGTCTAGGTATGATTCTTTTTCTTTTATACTAGTCATTTCACTTTGCTACATTTTTAACATATAAGGGGTAAATTTAATCACCTAAAAGTGGTATTTCGATGCTAAGAGTGGTACTTGAGACAACCTATTCCTAGCTTAATGTTAGACCTATCTTAGGGCCTTTATCACACTTTTATATCCTTTGTGTGGACCACATGCATCCTTAGTCAGCCAAAACATAGTCTCAAACTTTCATTCCTATATCTTGGCCCTTTATGCCTAGTATATTACCAGCTGGACGAGTGACACATTAAGGACACTAGAGCCATATGGCGCTAGTGTCCCCAACATGGTGCTAGTTTCCCTTGACCTAACTCTCCCAATTTTTTTTTTCAAACATTAAACCCTCCTAAGGTCAGATTGAGCACACTTTATTATCTACACAAGCTAGGAAACACTATAAATACAAGACTCTTAGACCTATATCCACTATATGGAAAATATATTCAAAATACCTATTCAAACAATAAATAAGTTGATAAAAATCAAGGTTATTAATCCCTATTCTACCCTACTTCTGTATACTACCATCTACAATTACCCTAAGCCTCAATTTCAAAGATTTCCAATCTTAATCACACTCAAGGCATTCAAGACCATGATCATTTTATAATTAACTTGCACTTGAACTAAGCACTAGGTGGGAGAACTACATTGGGTTTCATCCCTCCTCAAAGTATTGGTATGTAGGAAACTCTCTTCACAAAATGGGTGTTGAGGATGTCCAACCTATCCTACTAATAAACACACATTTTTACCTCATGTCATAATTATAAGGAGGATTAGGGTTTATATTCATAAATTAGATATTATAGGCATAATAAATTTTTTTATACTTCATGCATGTAGGAATAGAGCCCAAAAACATAGGCATAGGTGCTCCCAAAATTTAGGAACAATCCTACATAGAGGACACTAGCACCATTTTCAAGACACTAGATCCACATGGTACTACTATCTAAGTGTGGTACTAATATCTAGGAGAGGATCTAACTCAAATATCTTGTCGATGACACTCAGACCAATATATAACCCAATTTTTAGCACTTATATCATTTATAATAGGTGTTTTCTAGATAAGTCTCTATTTGCACATATTTATTACTATTTTAGAAAGTCAAAGCAAGTCAAATTTTTTAATAAATCAGTAGTTATTTATTGCATATTATTTCACTAATTTAGATAACTCAAAACTTTAATCAAACTTAGGTTTTACACTAGTAAAATACTAAAAGGTTAAAACATCTATTTACATTAGCTTATTTGAGTATATTTCTTTTCTACTTCTTTTTGTATTACTTTTGGAACATTTGCACATGTTCCTTCATTTGTTGGCCACAATGATCTGAGTGGTTCTTGTTTATTTTGTGTATGTATTTTTTTCAAGTCTTCCACTTGAGTTTGTAGAATTAGAACATTCCCCTTTTTTGTGGTCTCCTTCAACCCCTCCTTGTGTGACATTTGATTACTCTTACTTGTGTACTTGATTGTTTGATGATCTTGTTATCTTCTAGACATTGCCATGATTCATATAATTAATCTTAGGTATTATTATGTATGCATATTTTAAATTCAATTGATATATCTACTTTGACATGACATTACTATATGCTTCTTTTATTACATGATTCACACAGATACACCATAATTGTCTTGTCTTTTTGAGATAAGATGATTATCACTTTTTCAATCACCTCAGCTCAAAAGTGGGGCATGTTAGTGGGGGAATGTCATAGGATACATGAATACAGATATAGTGATGAAATGGGTAAATTTTATTCATTTTACATATTTTAAATGATTTAGATATACATTTGGGATAAAATTCTATGCATTGGTAATAGATTTGGGAACTATATTTTTAGATTTTGATACATATTATACAAATGTTATATACCAAAGGTTATATTTTGATAGATACTTTATATTGAGACATATTAAAGGTGTACATACATCAAATCACATATACACTTTCAAATTATACACACATTTATGCACTAACCCTACCACGATGCACCGTTTGAACTTTTATCTACTATATTAGTTGGTTATTTTTTATTAGTGTGATCAAGATTTTAAACCCTCAATAACTTGGCACTATGATTATATTATTAAGGTTTAGATGGTTATACCATTTGAATAATGTGAGATTGGATAGATTGGATAAACTAGATATATTGGTTATACTTAAATTGTGTGATTGAGATTTTATGTTCTCAATAGACTTGGCACAAATTCAACCTTATACCGAAATGGGGGCATGATCACCCTCCAATTCCACTCTTCACATATCCAAAGTTTAGTTGTGAACCTCTCTCCAATTTTTTAGCTAGGAAGCATATCTACTAGGATAAACTACTAATGGGAAACATAGTTACATTGACACACCTGGAATCCTTCGTTACTTTCTTTTTTTCAAGTAATTTCAGAGTATTCAAATTTTAGATTATATGCACTAATTAAACCTATAACATACTCTTAATTATAGGTCATTAATGTAAAAAAAATTCAAGTGGTCTCAAGCAAAGATAAGGTGTGTTGTACACACCATAATACACTTTATTTCCTTTAACTTAGTAATTTCATCGTTTTGCATTACTAGATTAAAGGGGTAGGGGAAAGTATAGATGTTTAAATCTATATATATGTAGAACTTGTATTTTACAATTGAAAAATATATTTCAAGGTTATACCCTTCAATTTGACATTCATTATGGCCAAAAGGCTCATACTCACCACTTCATTGGGTCTAATTACTTATTTCATAGTCCAAACTTGATTATTATAATTATTTAGATCATCTTTAATCACAAAATGCCTAAAATATAATATATGTCCTTCAATGTCACTTATAAAACCTCAGTAACTTTATTCCATCCTATACAGTTGTGTTTAAAATAGAATAATAACATCAATGCTATTTTGAATGCTCTGATGCAAGTGTCTTTTCCCTACAAACACTCAAATTTTTAAATATTTTGAGGTGTATGGGTTGACCTAAGAATGCCATTAACACTTATGTGAGGATAGTTTCAAAATAACTAGTATAAATACAAGTCAGAGTTAATTCATTTAGATATATAGCTATCATTAAGTAATAACCTTTTAAGCTTAGGTATACTATTAAATTTCAAAGCACATAATTAAGTTATTCTATCCTATTCATTCCTATTTACATATCAATTATAGGAGCATTCATACTATAGGTATGAAGCACTTAAAAGATAACCCATGAGACATATTTTTCAAGTTACAAGATAGATCATTGCAAGAAAATTCATATAGTAGATTACATCCTTATGGATACACATTCCCACACATAGAGGAGAACTACATAAGTCTAAGACCCTCTTTGGAGTATTAACTATGTAGGAAACACTCATTGACATAAAGGTCTTTGAGGCTAACTCAACATTGTGATCCCACTAACCCATTTTTAGTAACATAATCTAAAAGGTTGTAGAGAGTTAGGGTTTTGAGCTAAAAACAATGATAAAAGACCTAGGCACAAGATCTAAATACATCAGACAAAAGTTGATAGAAAACCCAAAAAGACCTAGATGGTTACATCTTGATATAATAAACATTTTATATAGGATAGTTGCATCAAGTTTTAGATAGTAGTGTCAATGCAAGTGTCCATAAGTCGATGAAAGTGTCTACAGGTTGACACAAGTGTCTAAATAACCAAAAAGAATATTTATAGAATTCAACAACTAATTCTTGAGCATCAGATAACCTATTCCACATCTATACATCTCAGATCTATCTATGCATCATTGTATATGTTAAGTATTATTACTTATTTGTGATTACACAATTAAAATACTATTTAGCATTATAATTTCTATATTTAGTATTTTTTTTAAATCAACACTAAAATTGAATATGATAAATTAAATTATTTAATTGGCCTATTTTAAGGAATACTTTATCTCACTCTTAAATAATCTAATCCTCATAACCCTTAATCCTAAAAATGGTCAAACAATAAGCAATAATTAATATTGTATAGCTATTGTAATATAATAATGTTTGTCTGAAATGTATCCTAGCAACTATGTATATATAAGACTCTTTTTGAATTTAAATTAAAAACTAGTGGCAAGTTAAAAAAAACTCAAAATAAAATCAAAAGACTAAAAATAATGGATATAAAGGAAACATGTCTAAAGAAATATTTTAAAAGATCAAGGTCAAGATCAAATAGAAGGTGTCAAGATCGATGGTCGATCTTGATTATGATGGTTAAACATGACCTAGGATAAGAACAAACTCAAAATGGTAAAATAGGGTTAGATATCTCTATTTTTGAAGTATAAATCAAGTAATGTGGATGGGAAAAGGGGACCAAAAAGTCATATAAAATCAATAATTAAAATATAAAATGCACCACTAAGTACTTAATTCTTAGATAGAGACCTCTATAAGCAAAGTAGCTAAAAGACATCATAAGACAAGATTTGTGTCAAATTTGGGTTTGTACATTTTCTCTCCATTAATATATAATTTTAGTGGAGTTATGGATATTATATAAAAGTGAAAAAGATAATTCAAACTTATGTAGATGAGTGTGATGTGTATTTATTGTTTATCATAGTGATCTATAGTATTCCTACAAAAAGATGCATGTAATTAGATATGTTACTAGCCAAATAAAATGAAAGGTATAATCTAATGAAAATATTAAAAATATTATTCAAGGAACAAATACACTATATGTGTGTCATGTGATGCTTCTCGTGGAGTATGTGCTTTCCATATAGAAATAGAATTGCCAAGGGTCAAGGATTGACCCAATCACCATGGAGAAAAATATGGAGCTTGTAGCATCTATTTGCTTCCTATCTAGGTAAGTGGATAATATTTCAAGTGGTTAATGTGATGAGTTAAACCATAAAGGGATGTAGAAATGCCAATTTGATGACTCAAGTAACCATGTTGTTAGATAAATTGTTTTTTCTATCAAACTATGGCAACTTGAGGGTGATCAAGCCTCAATTTGAGGATAATATGTATGAAAATATAATGAATTAAGGAATGCATAAACCTTAATTTGCATTGTTGGTCTTTATAACCCCAAGATGGAAATGCATTGTAATTAATAATGGGTTCATAGTCTATAATATTGGAGGGCATTTAATCTCTAGTATGCATTATGTACTTTAACTGAATCAACTACTATAGATAGATTTTAGATTTAATTCAATTTGTTCCTTAGTTATTGTATGCATGATCAAAAGAGAATGGATAAAATACATGCCTATGATATGCCTATGAATAATGAGTAGTAATGAAAATATGACATGAATATGTATCATGCATCTTGAATTGGAAATAGTAAAATATGTGTGCATGAATTTTTAACATGCCCCCATGTAAAATCTATAACTGTATGTAAACATAAACTTTTTAAATTTTGTTTGAAGATTGTGTGAATATACACCCAAAATGTATGAATTTTTAATATGTTATTATAATGTAAGATGTATATGTATGGCATATGCCCTGATAATATATACCAATAACTAATTTTTTGAACCATTCTAAATTTTCCAAAACTGTAATATGTATCATCTAAAATATGTAATATGTTTGTGTAAAGTGACTGCATATGCCCCCAAAGATTTCACTAATATGTCAATACATGAACCCTTGAGGCTAAATTATACCATAATGAATAATAAAGTATTTGAATCATGTCAATTTCATGTGATTAATATTTTAATGACTTTCCCTATGTATGCTACCATTTCAAGGTGAGAGGTAAGATTATCAAATTAATCGAATCCAAAGTTATAGCAAGCTTAGACAAGTGTGAACAATTATAATTGTTAGAATATCAAGTAATATATTTGAATGTTGTCTTGATGAAAATTACATTAATCACAAAAAGTATAAATGATAGTATGGGAAATAGTCATATTCAATTGACAAAATTATTTCCAAAGGCAATAATATTTGTATAGAGATATTATGATTTATATTATTATATAAAAATTGACCATTTTTGAAGTTGATGTTAGTGACAAAGTAGTGTTGAAACATGGGATAATGTGTCATGTGTGTCCTAATTCAATTGACGAGACATGTCTTTGATGAATGATACTCTATATATTATTTGCATAAGTCTTAGATTAATAATTAAATATATTACACAATATGAATAGTAAATAGTATTGGAAAAAGTCAACTCATAAATAATAGGATTGAAAATATTTTTATAATTTCATTTTCATTGTTTTATTGTGTACATTGAGATTTGAGTTGCAAGGATGCCCAGTCAATGAGATGCATTGCCAATTTGCTTCGAGCATTTGTAGACTACATTATAGACACAAATGGTAGATGAGCTAGTATGTATTAAAATTATGTTTTTTTACTATAAAATTATGTGAATTTTAGTAGAATTTTATGATTTTTTATTTTTTGTAAATTTTCATTTTTGGCATTTTTTAAAGTCAAAAATTTGTATTTGATGATTTTGACCATTCAAGTTAGTATCATTAGATTTTTGATGATAATGTCCTGATTTAAATGTCAATGTTTTGAGTTGGACAATAGTCTTTGATGTTACTAAAATTTTGGGTTAGTTTCATCATATTACCTTTTAATGTTTATTTTGAATATTTATTTATGTATTATGCATTTTTTTGATTTAAAACTAATATTATTTTGTTGATGTGTCTTACTTTGTAACACAATTTGCATGTACAAGAGTTTTAAAGTGGATGATATATGACTACACTAGTAGAGATTAGTTTAGGTGATGCCAACTAGAGGTGGGTGGTTTGGCACATGTTGGTAAATTGGGCTAAGTTTCATATAAAATTCATTTGATGACAACATTGGCCAAGATATTGCATCGTAATTTTTTATTACTGGAGGAAGAGATGACTATCACACTATAGGATGTATGGCACATATTATAGTTACCTTTCTTTGGAGAGAGGGATATTGTGGTAGAGATAGAGTGTTTGATATTATTAGGCCCCTAAGTTTGGTTACACACTTTTGGGTAATAAGTGGCATGGAGAGACATGATGTAAAAGACCATGGTGCAAAAGACCATGGAAAATGAGTCCATGGCATAGAAGGAGCTAGCCCCATGGAATAAATACACATGTTAAATGGATAACCTAAGAATGATGGAATTAAAGATTAGTGGAAGAATTAGGGAGAGGGAAAATAGTGGAGACAATTATGGATTAGTTCTCAGGGATGAAAGAGAATACTAAGTTAAGTGTAAATCCAACACTGACCCATGGGAAGATAGGCACTCAACAACAAGGATACAACATCAAGAGAGGATATAGGGACATATAGGCTCAGGTTCATAGGAAATTAATGTAAATGGCTTCAATGACTCAAATCTATTGATGATCAATGGTGAGTCATCCTAATTGTAATTACTTCTATCATTACTTGGTCAGGAAAAACCAAGTATATATACCCCCATGATGTACTTTATATTGTTGTTGCTCAGTTAGATGTTGTTGATGAGTTTATATGAGTTGGTTACCATTGTAATTATAAATCATTATATACTTTGATATCATTTATGAATATGATGAAAGAATCCTATGTTGATATAATACTATTATTTATTTATCTATATGGTTGACATTATCTATTATCATTTATGCCATATTTTTATTTTGGTCATTAAGTAATGAAAAAGTGAGATAAGTTAGATATAAGACAAAGAATGAGTTTAATACTAAGCATGTGTTCAATCACCCTTGTATAGGAAGTTAGAAAAACACACCCTCATGTGAAAAAACCAGTGGGAACTAATCCTAAGCTATGTACTTCTAGTGAGTGTATGAGAATTTATTCTTATGTGAAATTTTAGTGCACTAGAACATTTGAATCTTATTCACTTAGGTACACACCTAGGGAAAGTAATGCCCATTTAAAATAAAATAATCTCAAAATTTTAGTTCCATTATCGAGATCCGTAGTTCTTGATTGCATAATGGTGGAAGATGATCAAATGACTATCTCTAAAGAATATTGAATGATGAGTTACTATAGTATAAGATAAATTTATATTACCATATATTGAACCAAGAATATCTACACATGTATGGGCAAAAAATATTTGTGACTCACTTTATGAGACATTCTTTGTAGAAGTGCCTGTTCACCTTCATGCTTGGATTTTAGCATATGCACAAGACTAGTCGAGGAACTATGGATGGAAGATAGCTTGGTCACTAGAGTGTCAGTGAGTTTTAGAATGATTGGGAGTACCTTGGATATGTGTAGTGGATGTTTGGTGGAATGGAAGTTTAAATATTTACATTTTAGAGTACACAATTTCAACATATTGCTATCTTGAAGAAGCCCAATTTCACTTCCTCTAAGAACCATGTGGTAGGTATCTTAGACATTTTCCATTGGAGATTAAAAATATCTTAGTATATTTTGGACTTGAAAGTTTCTCCATGAATGGATAAACTCTCTCACACATGATTAACATAGTTGGTGGGTAAATGAAGGGGCACCTTTGGATGGAAAATTGTTGGTTAAGCATGGTAGCCAATCAGTGGGAATTGCAGAAACACAAATATGATGAAGCTCGATGAAGGTATATGTGTGAAGTAATCCAAGGAGGGGATGGAGGACTAAGGAAGTGATGAAGGGTCCATAGGGAAGCAAAAGAGCATAGCAAGGACTCCCCAACCACATGATTATACTAAACATGAACACAAGTATGAGTGAGAGAAACAAGTTAGGTAGTGGTGATTGAAGAGCCAAATTTGGATAGGCCTAGTTCCCTACCCAGAGTGCATTCTCATGATCTTGATTTAGATGATACATTTATATGTAAATCAGATATGTATAGTGTATAATTAGAAACTAAACCTATTAGAGATAATTTTTAGACCAAGACTCATTAGTTTAATGGCCATTTCTTTTCTATTTCAAGACAATTCTATAGACTAGTTTAGAATGCCTAGTTAACCAAACATAGCTAGTGGGTAGAGTACCAACCCATCTATATTTAATACCCCTACCTTAGTGCATAATGTATTAGGTGATTCTATTGCTACAAGAGGCATACGAGGTGGTATTAGTGGTGGTTCTATTAGAGGAACTAGAGGAGGTGTATGAGGCAGTGGTGGACCTCGCCCATAAGGTCTAGGAGGGATATGAAGTGCATCATAACAAAACCCATTTCAACATCCTCATCCACCCAATATGTATTATGAGATGAAAATCCATTTTATTAGTATCATAGTGTGGATAATGTCAAAGAACATTTTCACAAGTATGAACTTATTTGGTGAGCGCATGGCATTACCTCTTCTAAATGGAAGGTAACATAGTTTTCCACCTCTCTTTTAGACCACATGTACAAGTGGTACCATAATTTTGATCCACAACAAGCTATGGTGAATTATGACCAATTAAAGGCAACATTTCTCCAAGAATTTGATATCCTAGAGTTTGAACAATAGAGCATAGTTTCCATTAAGGACATCAAGTAAGAACTAACTGAGAACATGTGTTGGTATGATGCACATTTTAAGATTCTTATATATAAGCTCAAAGATACATAATAAGGATAAAATATAAATAAGTTATCAACATTGAAAATGGAATAAATCTTCATATAAGAAGACAAATAAAGTCTAAATCAATTCTTTCTCACTTGTTCCATAATTTAAAATGGACCATACCTAAAAGGTCTAAGCCTCTTAGTCCTAATTTAAAGTCTATCTCTACTCAAGTAAAACCATACCTTATCTCACACAAGGAAAATATTCTCAATCCAATGTTGATCATGCCTTGCTTTGTACTTTATTTGTGACTCCTTAAACCTCTCTTACATTTGGAGGTTTATTTATTGAATCTTGTCAACAAACTTTTTAGCTTTGTGGAGCTCTTGATCAAATTTCTCATTTACTTTGTATGGCTATCTCAAAACAACATCAAATGCACATGGAGGTAAATACCCAAAAAAAGTTTCAAAAGGAGTTTTTCTAGTAGAATAATGTAATACCATTATATAGGAATGTTAGATATACATTAAATTTTATTCCCAAGTCTTAGGATGCTTCTTATTGTACCTTATCAAGAGTTATACCAATGTTTTGTTCACAAATTTTTTCTATTAATTAGTTTGTGGTTGAAAAGAGGTAGACCATTTCAGCCTTGTAGTTATCTTTTCCCACAATGTGGCCCAAAACTTGCCAGCAAATCTAGAGTCTTGATCTGAAACAATATAACTAGGCAAACCAAAATGAACCCATACATTAGTAAAAACAACTCAAAAACATCACTACTTTTGAGGGTCTTCTTAAAAAAAATAAGAAAACACATCTTACTAGATCAGTCCACAACCACAAAGAGATAGTAATATCCCTTCCTTGACATTAGAAACCTACCTATAAAGTCCATGAATATACTCTCCCATAGCCTAGAAGGAACTAGTAATGTAATATTCAACTTAGAAGATTCATCTAAAGGTCCCTGTTGCTGACTGATTTTTTGGGGTCAGTAAACTGGTTGCTTTTCTAGTTTTCTGGTTACTGGTCTGGGAGGTTGTTCAGCTTGTTGATCCAGTTGGCAAACTTTTAGATCAGTGTTTTGTCTGCTATTTTTTTGGGTCTTATTTTTTGGTTACAGGTCCCTGTTGCTGATTGATTTTTTGGGGTCAGTAAACTGGTTGCTTTTCTGGTTTTTTAGTTACTGGTCTGGGAGGTTGTTCAGCTTGTTGATCCAGTTGGCAAACTTTTAGATCAATGTTTTGTCTACTATTTTTTTTGGTCTTATTTGTTGGTTATAGGTCCCTGTAAAACCTAGTGTTGGTACTTTTTTGTAAGCAGGTTCTTTTGTTAACCTGGATGTGCTTTATGGTTTATCTTCCTACTTGTTGTGTAGGGTTTCAGGGTCCCTTCAAAACCTATTTTTACCTTAATCTAAAACTAGTAATGTAATATAAAAACCTAATTACCTATTAATAGGCTTGATTATACTACATAACACATATCTCCTTATGAAATTATCAACATCAAACTACATAGTAGCCTAATAAACATACCTCTGTAAATGTGCAATAGTCTTTGTAACTTTGAAATGTCCTGTAACTCTTGACATATATGCATCCCTCATTAGATGAAATCTTCCCTCTTTAGACACAAAAAATTTACCCAACTTGTATATCAAACCACATTAGAGGTAATAATCCCCCTTGGGATCAAATACTACACCTTGGGACCTACTTGATTGAATAAATGTCTCCCAAAAATCTGCATGAAGCTCATATCCTTCTACATAAGACACACACATAAAAGGCTAAAAAATAGTTATGGTGTCCATAGTTGAAAGAAAAATAGGTCTAAATAACATATCGATTAATTTTTTACTCATTAATTTCTTATTTTTTGTAGTCAAATGAAATTATTGGAAAAACCTCATCCATCTATAGTGTCTAGCTTGCTAGAGTTTGTTTTATGCTTGTAAATATTATAGAGGGAGGTGATCCATGTGGATAATTATTTATTTACAAATAATATAATGTTTCTATTTATTTATATATTGAACAAGAACATATAGTTCTTTATCATATGCAAATTATTTAGAATTTCACCATGAAATAACTCTAAATGGTAACATACAGGCATACATCCTTATAGTAGGACAACCACCATAGCATAACTACTAGCATTTATTTCCATAGATAGTTGCATATTAGGAAAAGATAATAATAGAGCATGGATAATATTGTGTTTGATATCACAATAAAACCCTTGCCATTTTCTATAATGACATGCAAAGGTGTGGCTATGGAAGAGGAATTCTTGATGAACTTCCTCAAATACTGAATTGTACCAACAAAACTCCTTGTTTTGGTCATAGTGAAAAGATTTTACCAATTCATGATGGCCTCTATATTTATTAGATTAATCCTCAATTCCACATATCCAACTACATGCCCCAAGTAGAGAATTTTTATTGAACAAACTCACATATATTCTTATTCAACACTAGCTTGTTCTCCTTCAAAACTTGTAAAACTTGTTTCAAATGATCAACTTGCTCATCAAAAGTTCTATTAAAAACAAAAATATCATCCAAATACACAATGACAAAGCAATTAATAAATAACCTCATTACTGTGTTCATCAACCGCATGAAGGTTGTTGGTGAATTACATAGCCCAAAAGGTAGAACCAACCATTCATACAACCCTTGCCTTGTCTTGAATGTTGTATTCTAAATTCCTATTCCTTAATTCTCACATAGAAATACCCAACATTAAAATAAAGCTTGGTAAAATAATTGACGTGTTGAGTTTGATCTAAAAGATCATCAATTTGTGGAAGAGCGTACCTATACTTGATGGTTATTTTGTTAATTTCTCTATATTTAACACACATTATTTATGAATGATATTTATTAGGTACTAAAACAATAGGAGAAACACATGGCTAAGTACTATGACAAATTACACCTTGCTTAATTAAAGATTGTAATTGTTGTTTTACCTCATTGGCATCCTTTAAGGGCCACCTATACAACCTAAGATTTGGAAGTGGACTATCCAATAACAAATAAATTTTGTACTCTATAGGCCTTACCAATGGCAACCTCATGGGCTCACGAAAGACTTTTTTTAACTATTGCACCAACTCTCCCATAAACATTTTCTCTTTGTTAGTAAACATGTTACAAGAAGTTTTATGTGAAACAACTTTTTTATCTTTAATATCTCTCAAAATAAGTAAATCAAACTTTCCACTTGCATTAATAAGCCTTTTAGCTTGAGAGGCACTTACCAAAGAAATTTTAGGATACCTTTGTAGAATGAAATGATATAGCTATTGACATTATTTACCAAATGATATTGATTGGATATCCTCATGAAGGGATCATCCTAGATATAAAAATAATGGCTGCCAAACACTACACACCACACATAAAGAGGCACAACATCCACTATAACTTCATTAATGACAAGTGTATTAATGCCAAACTTAATTTTACATTGGTTGGTCACCTTGATGTCTATAACTTTTTTAACCCAACACAAATTTTATGGGCTTGGATGTTTGTAAGTATCTATCTTCATTTTGTCTACTAACTCCTTGCTTATCAAATTTGCTTGTGAACAAGTATCAAAAAGAGCATCCACTTTTATTTTCTTTATTTGAATTTTAATATAGAAAAACATATAAAGTTCACTCTCTTAAGCACCACTACTACCCAAAAATACATCTCTATTGACAAAGGTACAACATAAAGCCTCATCCACATTAGAGTTGTAACCAATGTATTCACCTATGAGAGAGTGTATAACCACCACCTTCTTGAATGGGATCCAATTTTAGATGTAGATTCCAACAATTTTCCTCAAAATGAGTATTAACATCAAAATTCCCACAATGCCTTTTAGTACCATTCTTATAAATGGAATTAACATTGTTGGGGATCAACCAACAAGATGATTACACTTATGAAAGCAATAAACCACGAAATTAAATCAGATAGATAAGCAACTAGAATGATAAATAGCAAAGAACAATAGATACAAGAAACCACCCTGAAAACTTATATTAAACTCTTTACAAAAGGAATACAATTAAAGAAACTTCTTTCTTCCACACCTCTCTCAGATGTACAAGATCTCTCTCTAGATCTCTTTCCCTCAAGAGCTCTCTCTCTCTCAAAGTACAATCAATTCCAACAACCTGGATTGATTCACCTATACAATTCTATACTATTCTTCCAACATTCACAATGTTTTACTACAATAAGCTAAGAAGATCTTTCCTACATATAGAATTAAGAAACTTGAGCATGCACTTACAACCAACAGTTAAGCCTCTTCAACAAGGGCTCTAAAAATAGTCTTGCTAATAATAGAGATGCGAAATTAAGACTACAACTTAATCTCATCATGCAAACACTCAGTTCTACCCTTGAAAATCACTTTCTGGACGCACAGGTAACCGATGCTGGTTCCTACCTATTTGCACCTGACCGACGTTGGCTGATCCCTGTCGACGCCAGTGTCTCTTTAACTACTTCTGACTGACATCGATCGCTCCTGACCAACACCGGTGACTGTGTAAACCTGCAACTTTGGTAATGCGCTCCTTGGTGAAGCTTTTAGGCTCCACACCTTAACAATCTCCCACTTGGAGATAAACAGCTGCACCAGTACTTGTACAACAACATCTTCTAGCTCCTCCATCTTCAACTCAATCATGAAGACCAACAGAAGTTGAATGAATATTCAACTTTTCCTTTGTAACCAGCTTGGTTAACATATCAGCAAGATTCCTATCTGTATGGATCTTCTCCAGCTTCAAGTCACCATCCTCCAATACCTATCTTATGAAGTGGTACCTAAGCTGTATGTGCTTTGTTCTTGAATGAAAGGCTGAATTCTTAGCCAAATGAATGGCACTCTAACTGTCACTGAATAGTCTGAAACTCTCTTGCTCCTTTCTAAGCTCTTTCATGAACCGTGTCATCCATATCATCTCTTTGCTAGCTTCTGTGGCTGCAATATACTCTGCTTCTGTAGTTGACAAGGCAACAACCTTCTACAATTTTGATATCCAGCTAACCGCCATTCCACCAACAGTGAAAACATATCCTGTGATGCTCCTCCTGCCATCCAAATCACCTGCCATATATGAATCTACATAACCATGTAGAGAAGTATCTGAACCTCCATAGCACAAATGCCTACTGCTAGTTCCTCTCAGATATCTAAGGATCCACTGAACTACTTTCTAGTGCTCCTTTCCTGGATTGGCCATATACTTACAACTCCCACTGCTTGGGCAATATCCGGTTTAGTACACACCATTGCATACATTAAACTCCCTACTACAGAAGAATATGGAACTTTACTCATGTACTCTACCTCATCATGTGAATTAGGACATTGTTCTTTACTCAACTTAAAATGTCCAGCCAAAGGTGTGCTTACCGATTTAACATCCTGCATATTGAACCGTTTCAACACCTTGTCCACATAATCCTCTTGAGACAAAATAAACTTGTGATTTTTCCTGTCTCTCTTAATGCTCATGCCAAGGATTTTCTTTGCTGCTCCCAAATCCTTCATGGCAAATGTTTGAGCTAATTTCACCTTAAGCTCAGAGATATCCTGCATGTGTGATCCTACAACCAGCATATCATCTACATACAATAATAAAATAATATATCTACCATTATCTAATCTCTTAAAATACACACAATGGTCAGATTGACACCTACTGTAGCCATGCTCAGTCATAAACTTGTCAAATCTCAAATACCACTGTCCAGGAGCTTGCTTGAGGCCATACAAGCTTTTCTTCAATCTACACACTAACTTCTCCTTACCCTTGACCTCAAATCCTTCCAGCTATTCCATGTATATTTCCTCATCCAAATCTCCATGAAGAAACACTGTCTTAACATCTAGTTGCTCAAGATGCAAATCCTCAATAGCAACCAAAGACAGTACAATCCGTATAGAAGTCATTTTAACAACAGGAGAAAAAATCTCACCAAAATTAATACCTAGCTTTTGTGTAAATCCTTTCACTACCAACCTGGCCTTATATCTCATCTGTCCATTCTCACCTTCCTTCAACCTGTAGGTCCATCTATTCTTTAGTGTCCTCTTACCAGCTGGCAACTCAACCAAATCCCATGTTTGGTTCTCTCTCAAGGACTCCATCTCCTCAACCATGCCACGCTCCCACTGACTCTTGGACTCCACCTGTAATGCTTCTTCAAAACTCTCTAGTTCTCCACCATCAGTTAGCAATAAATAGAATAATGAAGGGGAATATCTAATTGGAGGCTTACTTACCCTTTCTAACCTCCTGATGGGCATCTGAGACTCGTTCACAACATGCTGTCCACCCAAATTCTCTGATAGTGACCGACCTCAGCCACCTCCAGACCTGTTACTAGCCGATGCCGGTTCTTCCTGACCGACGTCGGTGCTTGTTCTACCAACGTCGGTCTCTACATGACCGACATCGGTTTCTGTTCTATCGATGTCGATTCCTACCCTGCCAACGTCGGTCTCTGTGTTTTCTTGCAAGTGATTATTTCTTTTTTCTGCGAGCTCATTTTGGACCGTCACCTAGTCCAATTCTCCATTGCTCTGCCCAGATTGATTCAGCTTCTTTAGCTGATCACTATACATCACTTTTTCATTGAAAACAACATCACAGCTCCTAATTACCTTGTTAGTTCCTAGATTCCAAAATCTAAAACCAAAATCATCTGAGCCATAGCCAATAAACGTGCACCTCATAGACTTAGCATCCAACTTCTTTCTATTTTCCTTATCTACGTGCACAAAGGCTTCACAACCAAAAACTTTGAGATATGAGAGATATACCTTTTTACCTATCCATGCCTCTTTTGGAATTCCACCATCTAGAGCTGTAGAGGGTCCTCTGTTAATCAGGTACACTACAGTATCCACTGCTTCTGCCCAAAACTCTAAGGGTAAACCAACATGCAATCTCATACACCTTGCACACTCCATTATTATTCTGTTCATCCTTTCAGCAATTCCATTCTACTGAGGTGTCCTTGGAACCATCCTTTGCTTATGCATTCCATGCATATAACAATAATCTCTGAACTTAAAGCTGTAGAACTCACCACCATTGTCAGATCTCAGGCACTTCAATCTTCTACCTGTTTCATTCTCAACCATAGCTTTCCAAATCTTAAAAGTCTCAAATACATCAGATTTCTTCTTAATACAATAGATCCATACCTTTATTGTAGCATCATCTATGAATGAAACATAGTACTATGATCCTCCAATAGAAGCTACCTGAGCCGGCCCCCACACGTCTGTGTGAACAAGCAGCAACTTATGCTTCTTCTTTGTTGACCCAGTCTTAAGAAAACTCACCCTCTTCTATTTTCCAAATACACAATGCTCACAAAATTCCAGATCTATGTTTTTCAAATATGAAAGCTTACCTTTAGACTTAAGAATTGACATCCCCTTCTCACTCATGTGGCCAAGCCTTGAGTGCCACAATTTTGCATCCACATCTAAAGTTGATAATACAGAAGGAGAAATATTAGTAACATAATTACATAAATAGAGAGTACCTACTCTCTTACCTCTAGCCATAACAAGTGCACCCTTGGTCACCTTCCAAGATTCTACTGTGAGAGTTACTGTACAACCCTCATCCCCTAACTTTCCTGCAGAAATCAAATTCCTCTTCAAGCTAGGAACATGCATAACATCTCTCAACACCCATGTGTTGCCATTCTGCATTTTCAGCTGCACTTTACCTTTGCCAATAATTTTACAAGGCTCATCATCCCCTAGATACACCATTCCAAAATCTCCATGGATATAGTCACTAAAATATTCTCTATTAGGGGTAGCATGAAAAGATGCACCAGAATCTAATACCAAAGATTCTATATTATTATGCAAAGAGAATATTAAACCATCTTGTGCAATACTTGAAACCTTTGCTTCTTCCTTTCCTTCATGCTGATTGTCCTCCTTAGGCTTTGACTAGCAATCTCTGCTTATGTGCCCCATCTTTCCACAATTCCAGCATTGTGGCCTCCTGCCATTTCTAGATTTGGATCTACCTCTCACCTTAGACTTAGATCTTGATCTCCTCTTGCTCTTCTCTTTTTGCCTTCCCCTGCTCTCAAAATTTAAAGCGTTCCCTGATGTTTCCTCTATGTTTTTCCTACGAATTTCCTCATTCAAGATCACACTAACAACACCCTCTACTTTCAAAATATTTGAGGCAGATGCAGTATTAGAAACTGCCATTACTAAGCTATGCTAGCTTTCAGGCAAAGAACATAATATTAAAAGAGCTTTTATTTCATCATCAAACACAATATTGACTGAACTTAATTGATTAACAATTCCATGGAAATCATTCAGATGATTAGATACAGATCCACCTTCTTGCATATGCAAATTAAATAACTGCTTCATAAGATATACCTTATTGGAAGCAGAGGGTTTTTCATACAAATTTGCTAAAGTAGTCATCAAATCTACCATTGTTTTTGCCTATGATAAATTAGATATCACAGTAGATGCTATACTCAGTCTTATAGACCCCAGAGCCTTTCTATCAAGAACTTCCCATTCTTTATCATCCATGTCTGTGGGATTCTTTGCAATCCCACCTAATGGTAAGTATAGATCTTTCTGATATAGATAGTCCTCTATCTACATTCTCCAATGTTGATAATTTTTGCCATTGAACTTCTCCATTCTCAGCTTACTTTCTTCTGCCATTGCTTCTCCCACTCAAACAGAAATCCCTACAAAAACCCCTGTGAGCAACCTATAATCAATACACACTACATAGATCTGAACCACCTATTAGTGAACCTGAGCTTTGATACCACTTGTTGGGGATCAACCAACAAGATGATTACACTTATGAAAGTAATAAACTATGGAATTAAATCAGATAGATAAGTAACTAGAATGATAAATAGCAAAGAACAAGAGATACAAGAAACCACCCTAAAAACTTGTATTAAACTCTTTACAGAAGGAATACAATTGAAGAAACTTCTTTCTTCCACACCTCTCTCAGATGTACAAGATCTCTCTCTAGATCTCTTTCCCTCAAGAGCTCTCTCTCTCAAAGTACAATCAATTCCAACAACCTGGATTGATTCACCTATACAATTCTGTACTGTTCTTCCAAAATTCACAATGTTCTACTACAATAAGCTAAGAAGATCTTTCCTACATATAGAATTAGGAAACTTGAGCATGCACTTGCAATCAACAGTTAAGCCTCTTGAACAAGGGCTCTAAAAATAGTCTTGCTAATAATAGAGACATGAAATTAAGACTACAACTTAATCTCATCATGCAAACACTCGATTCTGCCCTCAGAAATTGCTTTCTGGATGCACAAGTAATCGACGCCAGTTCCTGCCTGTTTGCACCTGACCGACGTCGGCTGATCCCTGCCGATGCCGGCATCTCTTCAACTGCTTTTGACTGACGTCGGTCACTCCTGACCGATGCCAGTGACTATGTAAACCTGCAACTTTGGTAATGTGCTCCTTGGTGAAGCTTTTAGGCTCCACACCTTAACAAACATTAAACTTACCTTTTCCTTTACCTTTACCCTTATGCTTAGAACCCTCTTATTGCTTTGGAGTACTTTGAGAGGTAGGTGAAGCCTTCTTCTAGTCCATATCTAAGTAGTCAGCTTGAGAACAAGCCTTATCTACATCTATAATCCTTTCCAAGAGGACACATATCCTCAAATGGTTATGGATTCCACCAACATACTTCATCAAAATGTCATGGTCCACTTTATCTTTTCCCATTCTAACAAATTTCTTGCAAAAATCACTCGTATACTCCTGCATGCTCTAGCCTTGTTTTTGTATAGGATATCAATAATACAAGGACCTCTCTTCCACATGACAAATAGGATAAAAATGCTTCTTAAATAACCCCACTTAATAATAGGAGGAAGTTTATTAACAACTAGGGTATGAACATAAATATCAAACCAAGTTAAAACATAATTTGTTAAATTTAACCTTGTAACATAAATTTGTTGGCTCTTATTAATCTAGTTCAAACTTAAATATACCTCTAGTTGGGCTAGCCAATGGTCTAGCCAATCCACATTCACATCTTCATCATATGGTTGAATCTTTATCTTTACATCAACCTTGAATGGAAACATATCTTGGTTTTCATGTGGCTATTATTCCACCTTCTCAAGCTCAATAACATCCTCCTTATCTAATTTTCACACCTCTATAGAAACACCAAGCTTCTCCATGAGAATCCTCATAATGGACTCTAACCAGTCAAGCTTACTCATATAAAGAGAGATTCTAGCCACTCCTTCAAGCTTGTGAAATTTCTCTTCTATTGTACAAGCATCCTCTTCATTAGAATGAACCATACTTATGATCTCTTGCTTCCACTTCCTTATGGAAATGTCTTATTCAAAGGGAACTAGGATAACTTGACCACTAACACTACTTGTTTTACTGACATGCATATATTTTAATGTAAACACAAATATAAAACAATAAATAATGAATAAAAATGATACTAAACTATCTTTGATATCAATTTGATCCATAAAATAGGTGGATATTCCACTCTAAGCTTCACCAACATGGATCCTATATGCCTAGATCAACAAATGATTGATTTATGACTATTCTAGAGTACTTATGATGCTAAATTATAGATAAAAAAGTGATAGAAAAGAAATGTACAACAAAATTAATATAAGAAAAAAGCATAAATTGAGACACAACATAAGATGAATATACGAGATGACCTAGAGAAATCTGGTGTGGTAAAAACTCTAGTGGGTGAGGTAAATGCACTCCCCTTCCATTATGTAATTGAATAATAATATAAGTTATTTCCAACCATGGCATTCATGAACAAAGTTTTCACTATCACACTATGTAAAGCTTACACACAAGACTGCTTTGCACTTTTTAGACACCTCATAATGATCCAACATAATTGGAAGAACCAAACAACAACTAGGAAAAAATGAGATAACATGAACAAAAACCCAAAGTTGCAAAATATAATGTGAATACAGCTGTAAGACTTCTCAAAAACTTTTTTTTATGTCCTTTGAATTCCACAGAGGTTGTATATGTACTTCCACCTTGGAACTTAACAAGGAACCCAAATGAGTCATTGACAAGAAGTGGAAATGTTTGTAACTATTCCCATTTGCATGCTTTGGCCAGTGGTGAAATAGATGTTTTATGTAGACCACCAATTTTTGAAACCACCAAGGAAGTTACACAACCACCACATGTAGACACTGGAGGTTACACAACTACCACCTATAAATATCAGTAGATTCATCATTCTTGACAAAATCCTTAGTTTTAAAGGCTGTAAGCTACTGTCTTCATCAATACAAGAATGCCTGAACCATCCCAACACTAATTTTTCCATTATAAATTAACTAAACAATTCAATTTATATAAAAAACCTTGAATAAGTGTCTTATATAGTGATTACATAATTGAGTATAGTGGAAATGAACTAGATGACATGTCTAGTAAACAAGTTCCATATTTTGGATCATATGACCTTTAATTGTTGTTGATAAGAGAGAGGTTGTATAGGTAAAACATCACTTTACCTACTTCCAAATGCCTTCAATTATAATTGTTGTTTAATATCTTCCTATCTAAAGTTTATGACACATAAAGCTTCCTATCAAATGAATTACTCCACTCACAAAATATCTTCATTGTTATCTTTGATGCTTTTTCTAGCCCCTTCATCTACTAGTATGATGAGATTCTTTACGATGTGAAATAAATTTATTTAAATAATTATACCACCTTTTTTGACATTGCTTACTAATTCTTAGTGAATTGGCTAGATTGGATTTTTCATTTTCATTCCTTATAAATTATAATTACCTCAAGTCTCCTAAACACCACAACTCATGTATATACACTTCAATTACCATTTAAAAACTCCTCAATGATGCAAATAGTTTTACCATGTTTATTTATTCATATTGATCTACCAAGCCCTTGAAAATCCACCCATGTAGACTCTTTCTATTTTAGCTTTAGCTTCCCTCTAAAATAATTATGTGCTAGTGCCAAGGAAATTTATTTGCTATTAACTCATTCATTATAAAATGTGAAATAAATTTCATCAAATAATTTAATCACATTTTTGACAATATTTATTAATCTCTTAATGAGTTTGACTTAATAGGATTTTATACATATCATTATGTATCATTACTTTATGATCCCTAACACTCCATATCTTATTTATACACAATTAAATTATCATTTTTCAAATCCCTCATTGATGCCCAACACTTTTGCCATGCATTTTATTCATTCCAATCATCACAGATAACTACACACCATATTGATATACCAAGTCCTTAACAAGCCAAATACCATGGATCTCCCTAAATTAAATTTAGTTGCCTCATGAAATAATAGAGTGCTAATGTGAGGGAAACATTTCTACTATTTATAATCATTAGGACACCCCCTTCCCTATTTCTTAAACACTAAATTTATAGAGGCAACCAAGTTCATCTTTGATAGCACTTCAAATTCATTTACTTTTTTGATTGAGGATTCAACTCATTACTTAATAAATACCTTATCTTCTTAAAGAGAAACAAGTTGGTTTCCTTCAAAATATATCTTTTTTACAACATCCCAGATTCTCTAAATAATTATCTGGGAATTAGCTACCAACTACCACCTATAATTCACCTAAAAAGTCTATGCATTCAAGGACAAAAGTCTAGACCTCGAGTGCTATATAAGTTAATAAAATGTGTACTAAAATGTCTTCAACTACATAATACATGATAGACTTAGAGGTGTCTTGAATATGGCATTTCTTGATATTTTATATTATTAAAGGTGTTTTGTGGGTCACTAACTAAAAAAAATGTCTTTTGGAATAAAATATAACAACCAAGAGATATTCTATATAAGTCAATAAAAGGTGTACTAAAATGCCTTCAGCTACATAATACATGGCAGACCTAGAGGAGTTTTGAATTTGGCATTTATTGATATTTTATATTATTAAAGGTGTTTTGTGGGTCACTAACTAAAAGAAAATGTTTTTGGAATAAACTATAGAAACTAAGGGATATTATAACAATATAATTAACTTTAGCTTACAGTTTGAGAGATAAGAGTCATTGATATCATTCTTTTATAATGACTCCCTAGATATCCTTGTAATCACAAAATGAGAGTGTCTTCATCTAATTTATATTGATTCCATTAAACAATATTGTCTGTCACATTCTCATAATCTCCTTTTAAGAAGGTAAGATAGCTATTAATGTAATTTTCATGTACTCAATTTGAATTCAAAATTTACTCCCTATGTTATCTCACATATTAGGAAGTCAAACTTTAATTTTTTTCCTCTATTTTGACCATCCTCTAATTCTATCAATGAATGAGTCCTTTTCCTAAGATGAGCTTCCCAATACAATGTCTTTCCATGAGTCAATTTTAATCCAACTCATTAAGTTCCAAGAAAACTAATTTCTTATTAGAGGTAGTTCTATTAGTATTCTTTTTACAGGTATGATGAGATATGAGCATGGATAGTAAGATATACTTTAACACATCCATCATAGTAGTTGGCCAATAGAGCTTCAATTCAAATGGAAAAGTAACATAGAAACCTATTTTCAAAGTTTATTAGCCTTTAGGGTAGTAATATCTATTGCATCCCATGATCCTTGACAACATTAGATAAGCTATAACCATTGCAATGTATATGCAAGACCTTCCTAATGCTATAAAATAAGCCTAATTTTTGACATTAAATAGTCTATGGACCTAATAAGCTACACTATGGTGCTATTGTAAAAATATAAAACCTTCATGAAAACCTAAGAGATAAATGAAATTAAAGATAAAACCATGAAATGAGGATTGGACCATCAAAACCTAAGATTTTATAGTTTTATGGTGGTGTAAGATATGCCTATGTTTGTTACAAATTATGAGAAAATGAAGACATGTTAAGATCTCCTAAAACTTGCCATTAAGTCTAATCTTATTAGCTGACCTAGAACTGCTTCATCTGTGTCCAACTAGAGCCAACCCAACTATGTCAAATTTAAAATGAGATATGAAAATGAATCAATAAAATTTACATGACCATTTTCCATGTTTTCTAAGTAAAGAAAATGTGCCCTAAGATATAAAAAATATAACACAACTTACTACACAAATATGGAAATATTTGTACACGTAATTTTTTGAGCTTTTGGCTACACTGTTAACCCATTTTCATGAGAAAATAAGAACATTAGATAAAATAAGATTTAATGAAATTGAAATTTTAGATATCATAATTTTTTGGTGAGATTGACCTAGGCTATGGAGAAGGAGATTGTTAAAATATTATTTTATCTTCCTATCTAATCACCCAGGTAGCTCTGGATCATGACAGTTGAAACCATTTATTGTAGTAACTTTTAAAATTTGAAAATTTGTGCATAATTTTAGAGTTTGGAGGGAATTTTTTGGTAGGTAAAACTACTATATGCAACATTCAATAGAAGACAAAGAATAAAATGTGTAGCAAAATAGAATTTTGAATAGAGTAGCATAATAAAAGTGCTCAACAATAACCTGTAAGAAGAGAATAGGGAAATTGAATGCAATAGATATATGGAGAAGGATGCAACAATAGTTTGTAGAAAGAGAAAATATGCAACAATAGTTCATAACAAGAGAGAATATCAACAGAGTTAAGAAAATCAAAAAATAGGAGAAGAGGTAGAAAACAAAGCACTAATAATTAAGGAAACTTTTTTTTTTGATGTCTATTATATGTCATTTATAAACAATAAAAACTATATTATTTAGTTTATATAATAATATATTTTAATTATTTTAATATATAAAAACTTGAGATTTGATAATCATACTCTTCCTCCCCTATTTCATATTTCATTTTTTATTTTTATTGACTACTGCCCACTTGGGCCTGCATATATTTTTGGTAATTTTTAGCCTACATAACCTTTAGAGATATTAATTTTTCCAAAAAATTGTATCAAATTAGCCATGTTATGAGTCAATTTAGACATGACAATAGGTAGTTTGGGTTTATGAAAATAGTCCCCTATGTTTGATGGGAAAAACTATGGTGTGTGGAGCATCAAAATGAAAACTATATTTAACTCTCAAGAGCTATGGGATTTGGTTGAAGTTGGGTATAATGAGTTTGAAAACATGGTAGCCTTTAATTAATTAATAAAATAATAAAATAATGTGTTGAAGGAGAATATAAGAAAGGATGCCAAGGCATTCAGCTACATATAAATGACATTAGCTAATTCCATCTTTCCTAGAATAAGAATATCTATCCATTCTAAGCAAGCATGGGACATTTTCCAAACTGCTTATCAAGGGAGCGATAAGGTGAATTTTGTAAGGTTTAAAATCTTAATAAGGGTCTTTGAGACCTTACAAATGAATGATAATTAGTCTATCAATGACTTTTTCACAAAGACAATGAACATTATCGATCAAATGAAGACATGTGGTGATACCCTTGAAGATAATAAGATCATAGAGAAGGTATTGAGGAGCCTTCTAATTAGATTTGAACTTATAGTGGTTAAAATAGAATAGTCAAATTATTTGAGGCAAATTAAGGTTGATGATCTAATGGGTTCTTTGTAAACCCATGAACAAAGGTTGAATAGGTCAACCACCTCCTCCTGTGAGCAAGCATTCAAGACCAAAGTGAATGTGAAAGAAAGGGGGAGAGGATAAAACCATAAAAGAAGAGGAATAAATTTTGGTATTCAATAAGGTGAAAGGCATACCAATCTATAGTCATATGGAAGAGGAAGAGGAAGAGGAATAGGAAGAGGAAGAGGAAGAGGAAGAGGAAGGAACAATAACACTTATATAGGTGGATCTACACAAAGGTATGATAAATCTAGAATCCAATTCTATTATTACAATAGGTATGGACACTATGCTAGTGAGTGTAGAAAGAAAGAGTATGCCATGAATAAAAAAAATTCAAATTTCTCTCATACATAAGAGGCTAAACCTAATAGGAATGAAAAAGGTAGAAGCTTATTTATAACATGCAACATTGCTGAGTAAAGTGGTAAGGAGACATGGTATTTGGAAAAAAGAGATGTTCAAATACATAGATGAATCAATCAAATCAAAGGTGAATATGGGAAATAATGAGAATGTTCTCATCATAGGAAAAGGTAACATTTATATTTGCACCAAGCAAGGTGACAAAAGGTATATTCAAGATGTTTATTATTTACCTGGGTTAAAATACAACCTTATAATCATAGTAAAACTTATCCAAAAGGGGTACAAGGTTTATTTGATAATGGATAATGTATCATCTTTGATAGAAGTGGATTTAATAGGCATACTACAACAGTCAAGATGACAAGTAATCAAATGTTTCTATTGATAATGCAAAGTGACCTTGTAGTAATGTTCAAAAAATTGGTAGTAGATGAGTTTACTCTTTGGAATCTTAGGTATGGGAATTTTATCTTTGGAGGGATGAAACTACTTCACAAGAATCACATGGTGAAAGAGATTCCCCTTATAGAACAACTAAATAAGGTGTGTGAAGTATGCATATTAGGGAAACAACATGAGTGCATTTTCCATGGGTAAAACATGGAGAGCCAGAGATATATTAGAGATGATACATTCAAACTTGTGTGGTCCAATGAAGACCCCATCCATATCAAATAATTCCTACTTCATGACATTCATATATGAATTTAGCTAGAAGATATGGGTGTATTTCTTGAAGAATAAATTGGAGGCACTTAAGACCTTCAAGTAATTCAAGACCATGTGGAGAAATAAAGTGGCCACTACATCAAGATTTTGAGGATGGATAGAGGGGGAGACTATATCTCCAATGAGTTCATGAATTTTTGCAAGGATTATGGAATAAATAAGAAATTTATAAATAGGTATTCACCAAAACAAAATGGTGTGGCTAAAAGGAAGAATAGGACCACCCAAGAGATGACAAGGAAAATGCTAAAGGCAAAGGGTTTGCCTCATGATTTTTGGACTGAGGTTGTAGCAATAACCTTGTGTTTTTTGAATATATGTTTAATGAATAGTGTTAGGGATGTGATCCCTCAAGAAGCATGCAGTATTTAGAAGCCCAATGTTGAAAAATTTAGAGTGTTAAATTGTGTAACAGACGCACATGTGCCCAAGAAAATAAGGACAAAGTGAGATGACAAAGGTGAGAAATACATTTTTATAGGGTATAGTGACCAATAAAAGGATTATCAATTTTATAATCCCATTACCAAATATCTCATAAGTAGTTAGGATGTTCAATTCATTAAGCATGAAGCTTGGGAAAAGAGACAAGAAGAAGAGCATGTGCAAACAAGGGCTGGTGGACCCTTTATTGAAACTAAAATAGTAGGTGGTATAACCACCAATGCACCAAGTTGGACCCCTATTTCACATAGGGCTGATTCATATAATGGAATAAACCATCATGGAGGTCATAGAGCTATTCAAGAGTCAACATCATCATCCTCCTACTCAAGTTAATGCCAAACAAGGACAAGAATTTTGTAAGAAGTCTATGAGCAGTCAAGGTATGAGCAAAATGAAGATGAAACTATGAATTATACACTCTTTTTATCATTTTATCCTATCTACTTTAAAGAAGTAATCAAGGACAATAAGTGGTGTGAGGCTATGTACAAATAAATGCCTGGCATAAGGAAAAATCACACTTGGGAGTTAGTTGACCTACCAAAAGGAAAATATGTCATAGGAGTTAAGTGGGTATACAAGATAAAAACTACTCCTAAAGCTAAGATAGAGAGACATAAGGAAAAAATAGTTGTGGAGGGATACAAGCAAAGGCCTGGACATGACTATAATGAGATATTTGCACCTATAGTAAGGCTAGAAATGGTAAGGACAATCATAGCCATTACTACTCAGCACAAATAGAAGGTGCATCAAATATATGTGATGTTGGTCTTCTTGAATGGAGTGCTAGAAGAAGAGGTTTATGTGGGACATCCACCTAGATATGAAATTCTCAAGCATAAGAACAAAGTGCATAGGCTAAAAAAAGTGTTTTATGGGCTCAAACAAGCCCCAAGAGCATGGTATAGCTATATAGACTCATACTTATTAAGCAATAGATTTAGCGTAAGTACAAGTGAGCCCACACTATACATAAAAAGTATGAAAATAAGGTATGTTGATTGTGTATTGAATGTGGATGATCTAATATTCAATGAAAATGCAAATTAGTCCATTGAAGAATTTAAAATAGCCATGAAAAATGAATTTTAAATGATTGATTTGGGCTTCTTGAGGTACTTTATTGGGATAAAAGTCAATAAAATGGATGAATTCATATTCATATGCCAATATAAGCATGAAAAATATGTTTTGTAAAGGTTTAATATGTTGGACAATAAGCCTATATTCATACTAGTTGAGACAAGCCTGAAGTTATGCAAGGATGATTGCAATAGCAATGTAGACCCCACATGCTATAAGAGCCTAGTGGAATGTTTAATGTATTTGACTAAAAATTTAGACATCATGTATGTATTCAACCTCATATCAAGATTCATGGAGATGTCAAATGGTACACATTGGTAAGAAAGCAAGAGAATATTTAGGTACATGAATGGAATAAGGATTATGGAGTTTTGTATGTAGCAACATATGAGTTTTAGCTTGTGGATTACATGGATAGTGATTGGGATGGTAGCCTTGATGATCAAAAAATCACTCTGGGGTATGTATTTCATCTTGGGTTAGGAGCCATGTCTTTGGATTCAAAGAAATAAACCATAGTGTCACTTTCTACATTTAAAGAAGAGTATAAAACATCCAATGTAGAAACATGCCAAGCTATATGGTTGAGAAGGATAATTTTTGATTTGCATAAAGAGATTCTACGGTCTATTATGATAATATATCATCCATAACATTATCAAATAACCTCATATTTAATTATAGGATCAAGCATATTAAAATCATGTATCAATTCATTCAAGAATTAGTTGAAAATTATGTCATAAAGCTTAGTTTTTGTAAGTCAAATTAGAAACTAACTGATATTTTTACTAAGCCATTGTCTAAAGACACTTTCATGCACCTAAGAGGAAGGTTAGGAGTTGTTAATTTAACAACATTGTGCCTATAGAGTTTTATGGTAACTCTATAGGATTACAGTAGAGCTGTGGATTTCAATAGGGCAGCTATGGACCTTAATAATCTAGCTATGGATTTTAGTAGGCTAGCTAGGGACTTTGACAATTCAGCTATGGATTACAGTCTAACTATGGATTATGATAGGGTAGATATGGATTTTATTAGGATAACTATGGAATTTGATAGTCCATATATGTATTACAATCCAACTATGGATTTTGATAGGGTAGCTATAGATTTCAACAGTCTAGCTACAAACTTCAATAATGAAGCTCTTGACATACACAAAAGAGGTGCAAAAGCATTTGGGTAGATAAAGAGAAGTTATAAGGAAGTTTTGAAGGATGAAAAAGTTTAACAAAACTTGGTAGGAAGGTAAATAATAAGGGGAGAGCTAAAATATTATTTTATCTTCCTATCTACTAGCCCAAACATCTCTGGATCATGATAGTTACAATCATTTATTAAAACAACTTTTAAAATTTGAAAATTTGAGCACCATTTTAGAGTTAGGAGGGAATTTTGTGGTAGGTGAGACTATTGTACACATTATTTAGTAAAAGATAAATAATATAATGTTTAGGAAAATATAATTTTGAATGGAGCAACAAAATTGAAGTGCTTAACAATATCATGTAAGAAGAGAGCAGGGAAATTGAACGCAATAAAACTAGGGAGAAGGATGCAACAATAGTCTGTAATAAGAGAAAAGATGCAATAATAGTCTATAGTAAGAGAAAATATGTAAAATTATAAAATAAATCAGCAAAAGTTTGTAAAGTGAAAGAGCAATAGAGTTAAGATGATCAAACAATAGGGGAAGAGGTAGAAAATAGAGCAACAACAGTTAAGGAATTTTTTTTGTCTATTGTATATCATTTGTAAATAAAAATAGCTATATGATTTAATTTATGTAATATGTTTTTTTAATTATTTTAATATATACAAATCTGAGATTTGATAAGCATACTCTACCTCACCTATTTCATATTTCATTTTTTGTTTTTATTGCTTACTGCCCACCTAAGCCTTCATATATTTTTGGTAATTTTTTGCCTACATAGCCTTTAGAGCTACTACTTTTTCCATTAGATATTGTATTGTTAATATTCTAGCCATATTAATGATGTGTGAAATTTTATATGATGAAAACATAAACCCTAGATGTAGATGCTATATAATTTATTTGTGAATGATTGAATAAAAAGAAAGAAAGAAAAATAAAGGGGTACCTCTCAACAAGTTGGAGGTCAACCTGGTAACCAATGGATTCAATCCACCTTGTGGTGAGATCTTGCTTATTGGCATAAAACCTTCCATAATAGGTAGCCACCATATCCAATGTGATACTTTCCACATAGCTCTCTGACACTTCCCTTACCATCGTTGCCCTTTTTCTTCATGCTCTAGTCTTCATTCCCACAAAGTTGATATGGAGGGGCTGATGTGGATGGGTTGATAAGAGTGATTTATTAAAAAAATTGTTTATCTCTTTACATATCTTAGACAACCAACCCTTGTATCATACTTATTTTATTTATATGGTATAGACTCTTATTGGTACTTTTATTCTTTGATCATGTGGTACCACCTCGTAATCGAGTATGCATGGATATTTTACTCTATGTAGAATTTAAACCTATGACTTCCCTTTTAAAAACACATGTTCTTCATCATTAGGCCAACTCAAGGGTACTATATGAAGTAATCTATGGGACCAAGATCTCAAGTACTTTGTGAGACCAAGAGGAATGAATGAAATATTTTAATAACATCCATGAGACTAAATATTATGTGGGACCAAGAGATCAAACAATGTTGTTTCATGATAACACAACCACTTTGACACAAGTCTTGTCCTATTAATTTTTCAAAATTTCTAATCCCTTCTTTTTTACTATGGATTTTTATTAAAAAACTTTTTTTAACATTTCCAATTCAAACAAGTTAGTTAAGTTGTCAACCCTTAAGTTGTCTTTGCACTTGATATGAATGTCACTATACATTAGACACTCCATAATGAAGTGATTTTGTCTTCACTATTCTCTTGTTATAAAATAAAAACTCATAATTTCTCATTTTTCCTTGGGCATTATCTACCTGTTGGTTGAGCAGTCATCTAACAAATTTATTGATTTTATCTAATATGTGGTTGTTGTATGGTACAAGTATAATAATTATTCCATCTCAAATTTGAGGGAAGGCATGATGAAAGGATGTTGCATTTGTATAAGGGTGAAGCTGATTGTACAACATATTTGTTTAATTGTATTTAGTGTTGATGGCACATTTAACACCATTAATGTATGAATAAATGGTAGTACAATATTATCAATGTTAATTTATAAATATATATTTTTAAATGGAGTATTTCACATAATATTTGTGTAAAAAAAGGGTTTCAATCAAATTTTTGTGTGGAAATAAGATAAAATATGATATAGGAATCAAATTAACGTGATGGCTAATGATCCTTATAAGTTACAAACCATCTAACATTGCATGAGTTTAGGAATAAAAGAAAACTTGTCTTCTCCTTATTTACCTCCATCAAGAACTATTTTCTAGAAACTAATAAAACCTTAGAAAAGTTGTCTACTTCTTCTTTGTCCTTTGATGGGCTTAATGCAAACCTCTTACATCCTTCAAAAGTGTGTAGGTATTTGTTCTACCATCATACATAACCTTCCTATCAAATTACCTTGGTCTAAGAAATAACAGATGACATATATATATGTGCATGATGTCAAATAAAACTTTGTATTTGTAAGACCTAATCTAAAAATTCAACATTTATTACTTGTTCACTAAAATATGATATCCCTTTTGCAAGCAAGACATGTTATATGGATTGGGATGTACTAATATTTTTTAGGTAAAGATTTTGTCTTGTTAGATACCAAGTTATCTATGTTACCACTATCAACAATAACCTTGAAATACTTACCTCCCAATTTTTACATGGTTTAAAAAATATTATTTGTTTACACTAGTTCATTCTCCTCTTTGGTTGGTTTTAAAATCACTCTCTTGATCATAAGGGCCTTTCCATGTTTTGGTTCCTCCATGTTATTTTCAGATGCGATACTTTATTCATCCACTTGTGTAATGTGATTGTTTGATTCATTTATTCTATTATTGATTTGTAGTGCCTTTGGATATTCAAATTCCTATGCCCAACATCTCCACAATTAAATAATTTTCCCATTAATCCTCTAACTCTTCCTCTACTTTAATATCCTTTTCCTTTAGAATAATATTGTTTTCATCTTTGTATTTTATGTTGATTTTGATAAGTGTTAGTTTCTCCTTCATGAGCATGTTGTCCTCTATTTTTGTTTTATGGTTTCTTCCTCTTGAGAACCTTCCTTTACTTGTTGATGTGTTCCATTGCCTCAGTGACACCTTTTCTTCCACATTCAATGCACATTTATAGGCTTCTTCTATTGAATTCAACTTAAATATTTAAATCTCATCTTATATGAAAATATGAAGACCATTCACATACCTTGAGATATTATCTTGGGAATATTCAACATGACCAAATCTAATGGTCTTTAGGACTCCTCCTTGTAATACTACACACTCAGCTGATAATTTTAAGGCAAAAACTTAACTTTCAACTTTGAAACCATTCTATCCAAAGTTTTAATCTTGTATTTTCCTCTTCCCTCTATTTCTAACCACACATTATCCCACCACAAGGATTCATGCACCTTTGGGTTGGTGCAATCAAACTTCACTTTTCTTGGGTTTATCCATTAAATCATACTTAAAATGCTTTTCTAACTCTTTGATCTAGTCAATAAGATGCTTAGAGCATAGAACTCATCCATAACTATGGGTGTATAACTTATTATTATTTTCCATATCATCAATGGCCTTAAAAATGTATCTTTTGATTTATCTTCTATCTCTTCAACCTTGATGTCTTGGTTTTATCCTTATTTATCATCACTTACATCTTCAATGGTAGTTTGTCTCATTTGTGCACTCTCCATAACATCTAACCTTATTTGGATTCCTTTCAACATCTCTGCCAAAACTACAACTCTGGGTGCTCTTCCTACTCTTACATGAGGTGCTCGTCTATGTGTCATTTCCATCCCTTACAACTTTCAACAATAATAATTCATGACTTTTACACAACCTACACTTGACTCAACTAGTGCTTCACATGCTGAATCAAGTAAGACACAACCTTAATTTGATACCAATTGATGGAGATGGGAATGAGGGGGTAAAATTAATGATTGCCTTACACCTTATCCTAGACAATACACTTACTTTAAAGGGTCACACTTTAGACACAAAAGACACAAAATATAAATAAACACACACCTCTTATTGAATATTGTAAGGGTTTAATATTTTTTAACATAATTATTATTTTTACACAAAATAGAAATAGATAAATTTCACTTAATTAGATATACATGTTTAACCTGGAAAATCTAGATTGGGGTTATTTAGGGTTAAAGGGGATAGAGATAGCCTAAGGCACAAGGATGATAAATTATCTATATAATAGACCAATTAGATGGTAAACTCAGATATAACATATGTTTAATTCATTAAATTGAGATAGGCTAAAAATAGTAAGTAATCCTATGTTAAATATAGAAAGGACAAAGAAGTAATGTACTTAACTAGTTATAATATTGACATAATTTTGGATTTAAAAAAGGTAGGAAGCAGACTAGAAGAGGGTTTTGGAATAGTCACCAAATTATGGATTGAGTACCTCTAGATCTATAGACACTAACATCATCCTTGGATGGTTACATCAATGTTATTATTTGATCTTGACGTAGGTGTCCTATACAGAATATTTATTAGAAAAGGATGATACCACTTAGATGATTCTAGGTTTATCTTTGCCTTTGCTTTGGTGTACTTAGATATAGCTCATCGATCATTGATATTCATGAACTTGTAAAACCTTATTATTCACCTTCATATTGACCTTGGTTCAAAATGGGTTAGCAAGCATGGAATGTTGAGCTAACCCCAAAGACCCCTCTATTAATGAGCATTACCTACATAGCCAATATTCTAAATAAGGCCTCAAATTAATGTAGTTCTCCCCTATGCATTGGCTTGTGTATGAATCATGTAACATGTGGAAAAAAGTAGAATAGTGACCTAGATTATAACTTGAAAAATTAGTCTCTTAGTCTACTCATTTAGTACTTCAGACCTATGTATGTGTTATTTATATGAACAATATGAAATAATGAGGAAATATGGAAGCCTTACTTTATATAGTTATTAATTTAATGCTTTGATAAGTTACATTAGGTATTTTTAGGTGTATGCTAGGTGAGGAACGAATGAGATTTGATCTTGTATTTATATCAATCCCTTTGGATAAATAATTCACATTAAAGAAATTAGGTTGACCATTAGGATACTTTTCATTTGTAAATTAGATTAATTTAGATCACTAGACACTTATGTTGAAGTAGGACACCTGCATAGATGTAGGTGTCTATCGGGGATGCTAGTGTCTAAATAACATGAAAGTAGGTATAGGTATAAAACTTTCAAGGGCATAAGATAAACATGTTTTAATAATTCTAGGCAAGATAACAATTTTAGGTCATCAACATAAGACTGGTTAGACCAAGAGATAAGATAAGGGGAATAAGATAGAGTAGATACATGATTTATGAAAGTGGGAAAGGCCTATAACTGAGAGGAATAACCAATGTTTGCATTTACCAAGTGTATAAGATTGAGGTGTTATATAATTCATTAATATCATCTACATTTACCCCCTTTAATATAGTAATAAATTGTTGGGTTAAATGGGAATACATGTTTAACTAGGTGTGTATAATACACTTTGCCTTTGTGTGAGTCTAGTTTGAGTGATTTGTTGGTGATTGACCTAAAACCAAGAGCATGTTATAGTACATAATCAATGTATATAACTTTAAAATTTAAAGTATTGAAATTTAAAGAGCAAAGTTTAGGAGTACACCTATGTATTGATGTAACTAACTTATTAGCAAGTTGATTTAAAAAGATATATCATTGTAAGGCTCTAAAATTGAGATTAAGACAAATATATGTAAATTTGTAAAGTACATATATCTAAAGAGATAGAAATAGATTGGAAGGTACATACCCCCAACCTTTGGAGAAAAGGTGAGTTACCACCTGAAAATTGAAATTATCTCAACCGTGTAACCCAATCATACTTATAACATGGTGAGTGTGAGTGAACCAAGTTAACTCACACTATCAAACTGATGAAGTTGGATGATACAATCATGTCCAACCTAAAAACTTGGCAAGATTGAGTGATTTAGTCACCTCAACCATACCAAAAACAAACTGACTATTGCAATAGATTGGCTCAACATAGTCTATAAAATGACACTCCCTAAGAGTGTTTTGAAGTCTAAAATTTATTTTTATTTTATAATATTAGGCACACACTGCAAACCATATGCACCTTAAATATGTCTCATGTTGAAATTATGTATAACTATGGTACCAATGTATATAATTCTACCACAACTATGAATCTAAATTATATAATTATTTGCTTTGGCCAATTCAAAATATATGTAAGTGTGGAAAACATGCTTCCAAATCATGTCCCTGATATATATGAAGAAATATAAAAACTAAAACAAGTGCCAATGTGGAGGGCATGTTTCCAAAACATGCCCCCACTATAATATGGAGATGTTGAATACTTAATAAGTGTGGAGAACATGCTTACAAAGCATGCACCCAATGAATCTAAAAATTGTGCCAAGTGTGGAGAAAATGCTTCCAAAACATGCCTCCACTAAATTTAGGTGTTTTAAACACTGAATGAGTGTGGATAACATGATTCTAAATCATGTTCCCACTAAATTTAAAAACTATGCCAAGTGTGGAGAACATGTATCTATAACATACCCCCAATAATATGCCCCCACTTTAAGGTGAGGGAAGAATAAAAATTGATAGTTACCTCACCTCAAAATGATAAGACAACTAAATAATATGTGAAGGGAATCATGTAGCATATATAATAACATGTCTAGGTAAATGTAACATTGTAGTGCATAGAATAATGTGATCACCTGAAGGCCTAAGATGCATGATAAATATCATGAAAACATCTAGATAGTAACATTACAATATCAACAAGCAAATCAAGCACACAAAGAAGAGCACTCAATAACAAGTCAACAGACAATGGTCCTAGGAGACCACAAACAAGGGGCATGTTCAAATGCCACACAATCAAAGGGACATGACTTAGTGAAATGTTAGAAAAAGCAAGGATGACATATTCAAATGTCCATACTAAAAATAATGACATATTCAAATGTAAAAAAAAGCACACATAGGCACAAGGTCCATAAACAAAGGAGTACATTCAAATGATTTAATAGGTAAGACAAGAGCAATGCAAGACACTCAAGGAAGTGCATAAATGAAAGCATAAGAAATCAACATAAACCTACCATAGTATTCCATAGATCAAATGTGTTAGAATTTTTTTTAAGTGTATAACATATCAAGTACCCTTTGAAATATATAATCATGGATAAAGGCATGTGTAAGTATACATGAGCTCAAACATGACAATGAAATGTGATAATTGAACCATATAACCTATGTATATCAAGACCAAAGAAGTAGATTGCCCCAATGTACACATGACATGAGTAGAGGGAAGGACCAACATCCAAAATAGGAATAGATCATGTATCTTTATATGCCTATATCACACTCAAGTAAAAGCATGCCACACATGTATGTATAAGTAATTGATATGCAATCCATCAATATGGAACTAACAAAGTGATGCCAAGGAGCTAATAAAATATGTAAGTGCAAGAAATGTTTTTGGATTTTTAATTTTTTTGGTAGTTTTGAAATATTTGAAGAGTTCTCACATAACATATTTAAATAAGTGCATAATGTTTATTGTAAATTTTAAAGGTTTTTATTAAAGTGTAGCAAGGTGGTATACACATTTTACCAATTTTTATATAATTGTGAATGTTCCCAACCAATTTGGATTGAACTTTCCTTTCTTATTTTTTTATAAATTGGTATTCTTTTGATTTTTTTTAGTACCAGGTCATCCACATCAAAGTCATGTGGCTAAACCTCTTTTTATATGCTTGTTTAAATGGCCCTGATAGATATGTAAGTGTTTAATAGCCTATGTGCATTTGTCACTCAACTTCTATAACTAATGCAATATCTTTTCATGGGATTCATTATCTTTGACAATGTCTTTAAGAGAAACACACAAATATGGTATCTCAATTTTAGTCAGTAAAACAACCTCTGTACCAGAGACCAAAGAGTAAGGTGTAGCTTGAGTAGGTGTAAGGACACTAGTTTCTTATACACATAAATCATATACCATCTATTGGTGCCAATTAGTGTTGTATCATTCAACTATTTAGTGAAGTATTTTGAAAATTATATTATTGGTTGCCTCTACCAAGCCATCACCCTATGGGTAATAAAGTGTATAAAAGGTATGCTTAATATTGTATTTATTACAAAAGCATTTCACCATCTTATTTTTAAATGATGATCCATTATCATAAATAATATCTAATGGTATGGCAAAATGGGAAATAATATTGATCATTAGAAACCTGCATATGTCATCCCCTATGGTAAACTCAAGTAGAATTGATTCCATCCATTTTTTAAAATATTATGTAGCCATAATGATGAATTTGCGTCCACCAATAGATACTAGATTTACCTTTCCAATTAAGTCAAAACCCCATAAGGAAAAGGCCATGGTGTAATAATTGGCTATAACTCATGTGATGGTGCATGATTCAAATTGTTGTATTTTTGGCATTGTAAGCATAGTTTTGCATGTTATATACATTCTCGTTCCATGATATGCCAATAATAACATTGGCATAATAGTTTTGAGACATGGCATGCATATTTAAATGCCCACCACACTCATTATCATCCATTTCCAAGAGTGTAGTATGGGCCTTATCTTTGTTCAAGAATTGAAGTAATTGTCCATCAAAACTTCATTTGAATAAATCATGTCCAATAATAACATAAAAAAGTGTTTCACATTGTAATTTTTGTTTATCATTTATAAAATGGTTTGGTATATAAGCTTGAGAGAGAAAATAGAGAAAAATATAAATATCACTATACCATTCTATGTTTATATTAATATGAATAATAATAAGAATGACCAAGGTATTCATTTTATCAAAAGAAATGGAAGGATCTCATAAATGTCATATGGTAAAGACTATATGATCATAATTAATAACAAAAACCATCAAGGATACTACATTACCATGGCATCTACATGATGTTTATCTTTATGTGGAATACTATCAATAGAAAATGTATCAAATGTTTATGTGAGTTTATCTACCATTTTTTTATATGGCTGAATATGCTCTTCTTTGGTTTGGTAATGATTGGTAACTTGATTAACAACCAATTGGGAATCACCAAAAATTTGGATGTCTTTTATAATAACCTTGTATGTTATGGATAATCTGGTGATCAAGGCCACATTTTTGGTTATATTGTTGGTATAAGAAAAGGGTAATATGTAATTGAAAGGCATCTATTCACATTCAAAGGTACAAAATATAATACCAACACACACCCATATTATACATTTTGATCCATCTAAGAACATTATCCATGGATTGAAAGATACATTATATGCCTCAAACTCAACATAAAAAATGTAGTGAGTAGAAAAGAATCTGGTAAGGGATCTACAGTGAATTGGTCAATTTTGACTTGACCTTTTATTGAATTTTGGGATAAAAATTTGAGATTAAACTCTGCAAGCTACATAACCCAAATTATGATGCATCTAGTTAAGTGCATTTTATTCACAAGGAACCTTGCTGGATCTTCTTTAAGTATAACATGAACCTCATTATTGATAAAAAATGCCATAGCTTTTGAATAGCAAAAACTAAGGCTAAACATATTTTTTCCATTGTTGTATATTTGCATTCATAATCGACTAGATGGTGACTAATATAATAGATTGCATGCTCTTTGTTATTATCATCAAATTGTGCTAAGAGGGCCCTAAGGGCCTCATGAGTGGCCAATATGTAAAGAAGTAGCAGTTTATATAGAATATGAAGCATAAGTACTAGTGGGTTTGATAAATATGATTTAATTTTATCAAAACTTTATTTACACACATCATCCCATATGATTTTTTTTTATCTTTTTTAATAAAATGCATGAAAGGAATTTTTATATTGGCCAATTGAGAGCAATGAACTACTGAGTAGCTTGAATTCAACCCTACAAACATCAAAATTGTTTTAGATTGGTGGGAGGTGGCATTTATACAATGGATTTTACCTTTTTTATATCAACCTCAATGCCTTGATGATAAATAATATATCTTAGGAGATTTCTTGAAGGTACCCCGAAGACACCCTTCTTTGGATTTAATTAAACATTGAACTTTCACAAGCACTCAAATATTTTTTGTAAATTAATATGCATGGTATTGGCAATGTTTGGTATTCATGAGTAAATCATTAACATAATACATAAAAGTTTTGTGTATAAAACCATGAAATTAAGTCATGGCCCTTTGATATGTGGCTCCTATATTTTTTTAATCCAAAAGGCATGACTGTATAACAAAATGTACCCCAAGGAGTGGTAAATATGGTCTTTTATTAAGTTATGGGGTTAATTATGATTTGGTTATATCCTGAAATCCATATATAAACAAAAATATCTCATACCTAACTGTAGATATACAATCATGTCAATATTAGGTAATAAAAATTCATCTTTAGGATAAGCCTTCTTTAAATCATGGCAATGAGTGTAAAAATGAATATCACCATTGGGTTTTGTAACATCAAAAATGTTGGACATCCAATCAGAATGTGTAATGGATCTTATAAATTTAACATCTAAGAGCTTTTAAATTTCATATTTTACCAATAATACCACTTTAGGATGCATTTTTATAATTTTTTGTTATACCAATTTTGCATCTAGGTAAAATAATATGTTATGCATTATGATTCATGGGTCAATCCTAGGCATATCCAAATAAGACCAAGCAAAGAGTTTGGTAAAATCATAGAGGACCTATTGATAAGTTTTTCCTTTATCATCATGCAACATTGTAGAAAGTAAAATTAGTTGAGGGTCCTTATCCACTCCAAAGTTATATTTGATTATTTCTTCATTTAAAAAAGTAGATATCTCTATAATAAATGTTGTGGTAAGAATAATGTTTGATGAATCATGTTGGACATTGGTATCATTGCTCTCACCAAATTAAGCATGAGAAGAGGTGGCATGAGAAAACCTATTATTATGATATAAGGAAGGGAGATCCTCATATGCCCTTAAGTAATCTAGGAATGGTTCATCATTGGAGAAATCATCCTTTGTCAAATTTTTTGGGGAAGCACCCTTATCAATTAGAAGAGGGTTGACCACTTAGAGCTTAGTTATAGAGGTATTCATACATTCTATTTTGGCCTTTTTAAAACAAGTTGTACTATGAGAGATATACTTGTGTCTTGTAGCTTTTTCAAATTAACCCAAACCCTACCATTTTGTATTATTTGTAGGAGAAATGGGTTAAGATATGCCTTGATCATTTTTAACCAACCCTTGTCCCTTATACTCATATTTGAGAAAATATAAAAAACCAAAATTAGGATTATAAGATTGCAGTGTAGGATTATTGGTTTGTTGGATCATTGCACAATGTTTGAAGGGATTAGTATCCATTGGACATGTGTAAATGAATCCCTGGTGACTAAATTTTAAGCATGCATGCAATGTAGGGAACCACATACATCTCATGTATCTAAGGTCATTTTAAGAAAATGTTATAGTTTAAATCATTTGACATAACTTGGCATAAAGTAGGCAATGTATGAGGTCCAATGATAATATTTAATGTTATTTATCTGAAAACCTATCATAAAATTTTATAAAATCCCTTGATACTCATATTAGATGGTTCCAAATCTGATGGTCATATTCCAACTAAGGAGAGAAAATATATGTTATAAATGTTGTGACCTAAACCATTTTCAGAACTCATTTTATTGAAAATAGACACCTAGATCTAGAGTGGTAAATAATTGTTTATAAGATGTTGAGGTAGTAAATCCCCCTTTTTCAAGGATATATAATGCTTGTTACACTTTATGTAATTTAAAATAGAGGCCACATATGATGGTTTGACATTATAAAGGAGTATGGTCACATGCAATGCATCCAAAAGGACATCCTTGTAATGGGATGAATGGTGTAGAAAATCGAAAATTGAAGTTTTGGTAGTAATATCATTGGATTCAATGGTAATGTGAAAATTGTTTCATTCACTCCCTTTGGAATTTTGTAGTAATAGGTAAAATCTCACTATAAACATTAGAACAAGGAGTATGCAAGAAGGTAGGTTTGGAACCCCTTAAAGATCAAATTGATTTAATCAAGCATCAAATATAACAAGTAACAACCACTATAAAGTATTGAAAAATGAAATAATTAATAGTGATATCCATATGAAAAGAGAAAATATGATTCTTTGCAAATTTGAACACTTTATATTTAGGATTAATTGAAACACATAATGTGTTTTAGAAAAAGAGATAGAAAGCCCTAAAGTAGCTATGTTTTTAAGCTTATAGGCTAGGTTCACCAAATTTTTAACCCTAAAAATATAGATTTAGGTTATATAAGGTTAAAGGGGATAGAGATAACCTAAGGTACAATGATTATACAATATCTCTATAGTAGGCTAATTAGATGCTAAACTCATATATAACATATGTTAAATTCATTAAACTGAGATAGGCTAAAAAAGTAAGTACAACTATGCTAGATATGGAAATGATAAAGAAGTAATATACTTAGTTGGTTCTTATACTAATATAGTTCTAGATTTAGAATAGGTAGTAAGTAGACTAAAAGAGGATTTTGAAAATTTCACCAAATTATGGATTGAGTACATCTAGGGCCATGAACACTAGCATCATCCTTGGAAGGTTGTGTTGATGCTACTATATAAACCTAATGTATGTGTCTTATATGAAATACCTACTAGAAAATGATTTAACCACATAAATTCTTTTGGGTTTATCTTTGCCTTTACTCTAGTGCATTTAAATCTAGGTCATGGATTGCCATTCCTCATAAAATTACAAAACCCTAGTTTTTCATCTTCATAGTGACCTTGGGGAAAAATGGGTTAGTGGGAACATGGTGTTGAGATAACCCTAAAGACCCTTCTATCAATTATCACTACCTACATATCCACTACTTTGAAGAGAGATTGATTTAGTTCTTAGCTATGTGTTTCCTTGTGTGTGAATCATGCAATATGTGGAAATTTAGTATAATAGTGACCTAGCTTACAACTTAGAAAATAGGGATCTTAGGCTATTCCTTCAGTACTTTAGACTTGTGCATGTGTTGTACCTATGATTGATATGAAAATAAAAGGAAATAAGGAAGCTTTGATTTATTGAGTGCTTGATTTAAAGCTTTGATAAGTTGCCTTAGGTATTTTTCATTTGAAAATTAGATTACTTTAGGGTACTAGACACTTACATCAAAGTAGGACACCTGTGTTGACATAAGTGTCTATCTAGGATGCTAGTTTCCAAGGAAAAAGAAAGTAGGTATAGATATAGGACTTGTAGCACATAAATTTTAGGGGCATAAGATAATCATGTTTTAAGAATTTTGGGAATGATATCAGGTCTGGGTCATTAGCATAATATTATTCAAACCAACATAAAGGACAAGGGGTGCAAGATAGAGCAAATGTGAGATTTTTGAAAGAAAGAAAGGTTAAGAACTGAGAGGAACAACCAAGGTTTGAGTTTACCAAGTGTACAAAACTTAGGTGATATATAATCTATAAGTATCATCTACACTAAACATACATAACTAAAATACAAATCCAAACCTACTTAATATGGATAAATACATAAACAAATCTAATTATCATAAATATAAGGTAAATAAATGCAATGAATTAACAAATAGGCTAAGAAATGCATGCACTTTAACCATTCTAAAAGTATGAGATTTCACTCTAAATGTGTTGATTTTTTGACCTACTTATAATTTATAGACCTAGTATATGATTTGAGATGTGATTGTAGCTATATAGGCATGTCTTATACACACCCAACCATAACAAGCATAGTGCATCAATCTTGTCTCTATGGCATCGAGACTATCTTTATGTCATCAAGCCTATCTATGTCAGATTTTAATGTCTAGTATTTTTGGTGGTTGTGTTTTGAATATTCCTAATTATGATTATACCTTCACTTCATATATGTGTAGGGATGAAAAATTTTTATGACTAAATATTCACTTTGGCCTAGCTTTCATACTTGAAAACAACACTATAATAATGGATTTAGGAAACTATCAAAGAAGTGTTATAAACTATGTATCACACATCCTTGAAATTAGACATCCATGTATTTTTGTAGTGCATGGAAATAATATATCAAATAAGGGTTTCAACCTCCTCTTTCCTATAAGTGATCAATGCAACTACTTTGAATTACCCTCATATTATAGAAGGGAATGTGCAGATAAACCAATATAGATAAGTGCTGCAAGTGAGTAGGATTATGGAGAAAAAATTAAATAAAGAAGCTTGGATTTAGGATTGACCTTTGGTGTAATGTCTACTCTCTCTACTTATCAGACTTATTCTAGATTCCTCCTCTTTCTAATGTCCTGGTAAGACCTTGTACTTATATGATGATCTAAGAAGACGTGTGTGCTAGCTGACTTTTTAAAATACAAATGGGAAGGGTCAAGATGCAAATTAAGGTCTAATGGGTATAATGACCCAAAAATATAAAATGGAAAATTTATTAGGGCTATGATCTTGTCTAAGATCAGATCACATAATGACATGTTTATAAATGAGTCAAATGGGGCTTAGTTCTCAATGCATGGCTGGATAACAGGTAATAAATAGTTTAAATGTACTAATAGATACCTCCTAGATAAGTATTGAGGTAATTTAGGATTTTTGGACAAAATATGGACTTATTGGGGTTGGGTCATCTTAGAGATGGGTTAAAATGTACAAGTTTTCTAAATTAGTCAAATTAGTAATATGCTACGCCCTTAACCATTGATGTGTCTAGGGACATGTGTAGCTAACTTGTGGCTTTCATAACCATTTTGCATATTATTTTACATTTATATATGAATTAATATGCTTATTAAATTTTCCTATGGGTTTCCATGGACTTGGTAGACTATATATATGAGGTAGGGTTAGTTGTTAATCATCACATCAGAGTATTCATTTCTTATTATAAGCATTTGGGAGGTTTCCCCCTCGAAGTGGCTCAATTATTATTCATATTTTTTTATATATTTCCATATCATAGTGATATATTTCTATATTTATACTTATTTGGTGAATTAATATCATTTCAAGTGGTATCAAAGCATCGATTTGAGCTGTAATCAGGTAAAAAACCCTAGATCTTGAAATTTAAATAAATCTCACAAATGGTTGTGAATTTCTCTATAATTTTTTAATTAGATTTTTTAAATCCTTAAATTAATATTTCATTAAAATTTCAGCTCATTTTTATTTGTGTTTAAAAAGTTATCTCCATTTTAGTATTTTTCATAAATTCACTCCATAGCTCACATTTTGTAGAATTTTTCAAATTTATTTACATTTTTGGAAATCTATTAAAAATTTAGTTTGGGTCTATTCTTTTATATTTGTGATTTGAGGATGACATATTTAAAAAAAATTATGTTCAAAGTTGGGTCAACTAGGCAAAATAAGGTTCATCATTAAGCCTTCTTATGGCTGGTCCTAATACTCACGAATAAGGGAAAGGCCAAGACACCCCTAAAAATCCTTTAGGGGATGACATGGAGTTTTAAACCTCTAATATTATTTCTAGAATTTAGTCAAATCTACATGGCCTAATGTGGATGTGCAAGTCTAAACTCATATGCCATCAATTTAAGGGGAGCATAATGACGTGAACAATTAGTTAAAATAGATCACGACATAACTGACTACTATTTAATCTCATTTTAAACTAAACAACTCTCCATTTTTTCCTTCTATTCCTCCTCCTCTCAACACTAATACCACCAAATATAGGGGTGAAATCAATGTTACCAAAAGTGGACTTGCATAAGTTTCATGGTAATGATCCACTCACTTGGATCACTCAAATTGAAAATCTATTTGATCTTCACCAAAATCCTAGCTCTTAAAAGGTGGTCATGGCATCTCTATATCTAGAACCTGATCCATTCATTTGGTATCATTAGTTGTGTTCTCAAAATAATAAGACTGGTGCTTCTATTACATCGTCAGTATTCTCTGATGAACTGATGTCTCACTATCAAGATAATGTTTTGAAAACTACTTTAACTAGTTATCCAAACTATGATAAACATGAACAATTAAGGATTATATTCATTAGTTTTAGAATCTATCCTTACATGTGGAGGACATCATTGAGGAAAATCTTACTGACCTTTTTCTAGGTGGACTAAAATATAGTATTCAATTGGAGGTTTGTATGTTCAACCCCACAACTATATTTGAACCTATACTAAGGGCACACCTAGCAAAAGAAAAAGAGATGAGAAAACATCATCCTTTCACTACTAGAGAGGAATACACCTTACCAACTCCATAACTAACTTAACCTACCAAATTGACACTATAACAAATTGAGGAGAAGCATGCCAAAGGGTTGTGTTATGGTTATGATAACAAATGGAGCAAAGGTCATCATTGTGCTGAAAATAATTTATTTTACATTGAAGGGGTTGATAAGGATAAAGAAGATGAGGAGGCATTTGGTGAGGGTTTTAAAGGACCCAAGGATGAATTTTTATATTCTCAACCTACTATCTCTTACTATGCCCTTATAGGTATTTCTACTCCTCAAACTCTTAAGGTGGTGGGTTTCATTAAGAACCATAAGGTCATAATGTTGATTGAATTAGGTAGTACACATAATTTCATCAATAATAAGTTGGATGCTCATTTGAATTATTTCATCTACCTATCCCCAAAATTTCAAGTCATGATTGCAAATGGTGGTACAATTAATTATTCTAAAAAATTCCATAGTATTAAGTCAACAATGGTAGACTATTTGCTATATTCTCCTATGTTTGCTATTTTTATCGGTAGGATTGATATTATTTGGGAGTATAATGGCTCATCACATTGGATAATATTGAGATGAATTTCCAAGAACTATTCATGCATTTTTATTTTGAAGGCAAGCTAGTGGAACTACAGGGATTAAGATTTAAATTTCCACAAGTGGTTAGTTCACATCAGATAACCAAGATGCTAAAAAAAGGTGCTAAAGTATTTGTTGTTCACTTATTTTCCATTGATGTTCAACAAACTAAGGATTCTACCCATTTTTATTTACAACAAATATTGGATTAACATTTGTTTGTTTTTTCCCCATGCCAAAAGGTCTTCCTCCTAGCTATATCGATGATCATTCCATCAGACTCATTACTAGAAGTACCCCACCCAACATCAGACCATATAGATATCCTTATGCCCAGAAGAGTGAAATTGAAAAAATGGTACAAGAATTATTGGAGGTAGGAACCATTCACCATAGTCAAAGTGTATATTCTTCTCCAGTAGTCATGGTGTGAAATAAGGATGTGCGTAGATTATAGAGAGCTCAACAAGTTCACTATCAAAGATAAGTTTCTTATTCTTATGATTGATGATTTGTTAGATGAATTACAAGGTGATGTTTATTTTACCAAATTAGATTTTTGATCTGGGTATCATCAAATCTAGATCTATGAGGAGGACATTCCTCAAACAACTTTCCATACTCACAAAGGCCATTTTGAATTATTGGTCATGCATTTTAGTCTCACCGATGCACCATCCACCTTTTAGAGATTGATGAATATGGTTTTTAGGACATTTTTGAGAAAGTTTATGCCTATGTTTTTTGATGACATCCTTATTTATAATTTTTTTTTGGAAGACCACTTGTACCATGTAAAATAGGTACTCTTAGTTCTCGAGCAATATTAGTTATATGCTAAACCATCAAAATTTTATTTTAGAGTCTAGGAAGTGGAATATTTGGGTCATATTGTATCACATGAGGAAGTTAAAATTAATCCTAAAAAAATCCAAGCCATCATGCAGTGGAAAATTCCTAGGACACTTAAGCAACTAAGGGGTTTCTAGGTCTAACTGGTTACTATTATAGGTTTGCCAAACACTATGGTAGTATTATAGTACCACTGACTTCCTTGTTGAATAAATATCCTTCTAGTGGACTGATATAGCTACCAAGACATTTGAATAACTGAAAATGGATTTGTGCACCACCCCAATATTGGCTACTCTAGATTTTTCTAAAACTTTTGTGGTTGAATGTGATATATATATATATATATATATATATATATATATATATATATATATATATATATATATATATATATATATATATGGTGTGGGTGTAGTACTCATATAAGAGGGTAGGCCCATTTACTTTGAAATTAGTCAAATGAAGGGTAAAAATAAACTTGAACCCATATATGAGAAGTAGATGATGGATATTCTACATGCAATCAAATAATAAAGACCTTATTTATTGGATAATCACTTTTAGGTAAATATTGATCATGATAGCCTTAAATATTTTTTGGAATAATGGTTGTCCTTTGAATAATAAAAAAAAAGGGTATTTAAAATGTTAGGTTTTGATTTTAAAATAGTTTATAAGAAAGGAAACAAAAATGTGGTAAATGCATTATCCAAGTACGATGAACCAATTAAGGCATTGCTATGTGCTATGACCATTTAGTAGGCATATTGGCTCAAGGAAGCAAGGTTAAAAAGGGAGAATGATAGTACTACCCATACATTGATTTATAATCTACATTAGGTTTCATATGGGATTGAAAAGTTTATATGGAAGGGGAATGCATTATAGTACAAAGATATATTATATTTGTGTCATAATTCTATTCTTAAATAGAAAATCCTTAAAGAACTTCATGCATCTCCACTTGGTGCTCACTCAGGTTTTTTGAAAACCTATTATAGAGTAAATAAGGATTTTTTTGGAAAGGACTCAAGGGGATGTACAAAAATATGTGGCTGAATGTATGGTCTATCAACAAAATAAAGGTGAAACCATTAAAACCCTAGGTATTTTACAATCTTTATCCATCCCTAATCAATGATGGGAAGAGGTATATATGGATTTCATTACTAGGTTACCATAATTTGAAGGTAGAAATGTTATCATGGTTGTTGTGGATAGACTCAAAAATTATTCCCATTTTTTTATTTATCTCAACTATTGGTGTCCAGTATAGTAACTTCTACCTTTCTCAATATAGTTAAAAAATTGCATGGTACTCCCAAGATTATTGTTAGCGATCGAGATCCCATATTCACTAATAATTTTTGGATAAAATTATTTGCATGTTTGGGAACCTAGTTGGCTCATATATTATCTTATCATCCTCAATTTGATGAATGAATTAATGTAGTCAATAAGTGTCTAAAAGGGTACCTTCATTGCTTTTTATTAGATAAACAAGATAAATGGGTTCAGTGGTTACCCTTGGCTGAATGGTGGTATAATACTTCAGTGCATAGTTCATCCAAAATGTTTCCTTTTATGGAATTGTATGGATAAAATTATCCATCCCTTACTTCAATCTTGAATGCCCACCCAAAGGTGTGTGTAGTGGAGGAAAACCTTTAACATCAATAGGAAGTCCTTACTAGTTTGCATGAAAATTTAGCTTTAGGCTAGAATCACATGAAGCAACAAGCATATCAACACAAGATTGAGAGGCATTTTGAAATTAGTGATTGGGTCTTTGTTAACTTGTAAACATATAAGTATATGTCTTTAAAGTAATATAAAAAGGATAAAAATTTGTACCTCAAGTATTATGGCCCTTATCAAATCTTGCAAAAAATTGGTAGTGTGGCCTACAAGCCTAAATTTCCTCCATTCACTTGAATTCATATAGTATTTCATTTATCTTGCCTTAATAAGGTCATTGGAAATATATTTACCACTCAAACCGAGTTACCAAAATTATATGAGGAAGGGAGGGTTATTCTTGATCTTGAAGCAATCCTTCAAATGCACACTAGGCAGCTACAATCCAAATTGATTATAAATTATCTGATCAAATAGAAGATTCTACCTTATAAATATGCTAACTATGAGGATTAATCATTCATGAAACAACATCCAAGATTGTTTCAATGTTGAGGACAACATTATTTTAAAGGGGAGGGGCATGCTATGCCCTTAACCATTGGCATGTCTAGGGATATGTATAGCTAACTATTGGCTTGTATAACCCTTTTACATATTATTTTACATTTATTTATGCATTAATATGATTATTTGGTTGGAATATGGGTTGTACATGGCCTTGGTAGACTATATATAGGAGGTAGGGTTAGTTCTCTATCATCACATTAGAGATTCATTTCTTATTACAAGCATTTGGGAGGTTGCTCCCTCAAAGTAGATTATCTATTATTCATATTTAATGCTATATTTCCATTTCATAGTGATATATTGATATATTTTTATTATTTTTGAATTAATATCATTCCAAAATACAACACAAAATAAGGGTTTTGTGCCAAATTTGGGTGCCTACATACTGCCCCCACTTTGATGTGGGTATGTGAATGAAATGTGTGTGTCAAAGTATACATATAAATAATTTCAAACATGAACATTTAATTACCTATGGAATAATGAAGGGATTAAAATTACTTTAACTAAATTTCCATCCAAATTTGATTAGTTGATTTACCCAAAAAAAGTGTCAATTACTACAAATTATTGAATTACTCATAATATTCATGCAATTATTTGAAAATTTTTAAATAAGAATTAACTTTTGAAATTGAAATTGAAATTAAGCATATGAAATAATACCTATGTTTGGTATTGACCTTAAATTCCATGACAATTTCTCCATCACTAGACTTTCAATAGGTTTTAAAGACATAACACAACACTTTCTCATGGGAGTCACCAACACCCAACACACACAGCCTAGACTTTTGAAAAATGTTGGAAATGTAGCATTTGATTATGAAGGATATTATTAGATTTATCTTGTTATTAGAATTATAAAACCCTAATATCAAACAATTGAATGAAAGTAAAAATTAATTTTTTAAGTACTTGGGTGAGTAATAATGTAACTAAGCACAAATACAACTAGAAGATGAAAAAAATAATTACCTTTACCTTCTTTGTCAAATGATTCTTGTTTATTGGCATGTAAGTGTATTTATGATTGACTTTTGTGTCTAATGGAGTCCTTTGTCAATGTATTTAAATTATGGGTAAAACCTCTCCTTGTCCACTTGTGGCTTGGCTTTACATGTGATAGAAAAATGAAGCTTTTTATGTTTAATTTAACATTATAACTTTGCACAAAAAACTTGTCAAAAAATGGCCTTAGCACTTGTATTTATAGTATCTCCAACTAACCTTGACTCAAGTATAGTTAGTTTATATTTAAAATTTGTTAGGTTAGGGAGGGGACAAGCAATTAATATTTGGGATAGAGATCTCATTTATTAAGCATGGCTCTCCATTTTTGAATTTAAGGCCTTTATGAAGATATTTCCAATTCCTTGAATTTGAAGATGATGACATCATCATAACCTCTTTTTTTTGAAATTTCCTTTTTAAAAATAGATATTCACTATTTGCATATAGAACTTTCACTTAAGCAGTTAATTAGATTTTCTTAATTAATTTTGCTTAGGGGTTTTGCATTTTATGAATTGGTTAAGTGGCCTACTTAATGGGTCAAGAGGCCAATTTGTCAATTTACTAGGTTATAATTTGACTGGAGATGAATTTATGGGAGGTTATCATTTTTTTGAGGATAATACCCAAAATAAAGATTCCTCAACATGATTCTTGGCACTAATGTTTGATGTGTATGAAAAATTGGGACATCTAGTGACATCAAGGCTTAAATTGCATTATTTGGTCAAAACTAGTCTAAAGTCTAGTTGTGGCCAAAATGGGGTGTCTATAGGAAACAAACCAAGACACTATTAAATGAGTCACTAGTACCCCATCCACTTCTTGATCAAGTAATTAGATAATTAGATCATCTTCGATCATAACATACACATCTTAAATTTGAAAACATCTATATAAATGCCCCCTTTTGAGTGAGGGATGAAGACATATTGTTGAAATCACTCATCTCAAAAGATCACATTAAAACCACCATATGTAAGGAAAAATAATTTAGTCATCATGTGTTATCATTTTAAACACATGTAATTTAAAAATTGACCTCATATGTTAGTACATAATGTAACTTATTTTTTTACACATATAAAAACCTTGAATTTTAAATTTTGTGTTTTGAATTTTTTTTTTAATTTTTTTTCATGGTTTTGAATTATTAGCCATTCATGATACTATGGATCATTAAAAATTCCAATTTTATAATGGGAGAAACTATTAAACCCATAAAATAAACATGGCTCATAGGCGGGCCTAAATAAAACAATGAGAACACATTCAATCAATATGCCACCATATATACATAATAACCACCATAGAAACTTAGGTACTAAAAAAATATGACAAAATGTTAGTGACCACACCCAAGTTAGTGACTTGACTTAAAAAACATGACTCACAAAACAATATGACAAGAGGATCCTCCAAGAACAAGGAAACACAAGTAAGAAAACACATGCACATACAAATAAGCATTCACACATAAATAATCAATGTAATAATGTAACAATATCAATGTAAACTATCCATGTGATAAGATATGTATAAGTTACTATCATAAAATGAAGTAACTAATGTAACTATCTCAATGTGATAAAGTACAAGCAAGGATATATATAACCGTGCAAGAATCCTTTGAATGGCCATGCTCCCAAGTAAGGACACATTATTATGAAGTTTTCCCATTAGGCACACCACATGAAATTATGTAACATGTCAAATTTCATAACACTCACTTCAAAAAATTATTGTGAAAAACCTATGCATAAACCATGGATAAATAAAACATCTATAATAGATAAATATGTACATGTATAAAACAATATTTTTGAATTTTTATAAATTTTCCAATATTTTTTGAATTTTTAAAAAATTTACACCCCTTGAATTGAAATATATATGAGTCATATAGTCATTAATAATGATAAGAATAATGTGATAAAGTACATAAATATTGTACTAAATATGTTATCTATGCAATGGTGTAAGCTAATTATGTATTATAGGTCCCAAAGTGTATTATAAAATTAAGATATTATGATGTATGATAAAATTGACAACATACTAAGGCCAAATATAATGTGAACCACTGGTTAAGGATATTGATGTATTTGGGGAAGACATCTTGCCTCCCCATTATGAAAAATACTTTAAAAGTTTATATAAAATAATAATAGCCATCCTATGCCAATCTTAGTGTGAAAATAATCGAATCTAAAGCTAAGAATATGTAGTGTCAATTATATATATAAAGAACATGCATGGTTAAAATTCTCCTCATAAATAAATGTGTCATACACCCATAAAATTGAATATGTATTTGAGTGAACAAATGTATTGGTAATTAAACAAAGCCAAGATGTAATAAGGCATGTGAGAAATTTGGCTTGTTAAAGTGATGCATGAATAATTAGTACAATGCATAAGATGAAATTAAGAGTCATGTCCCCATGGGAAAATTATGCTAAATTCATGATTAAATACAAACTCATAATATTACAATGAGAAATAGATGAGGGAATAATGCTCCCACATAGGAAAAAATGTGTATAAATAGGTCAATAAAAATATTCTTGGGTACAATGTCTCCATAGACAAAAGAGATACATTTGTGTCTTGAAACCATGTTTTTTATTTTTTAGTTGTATATTTAGAATAAAATATAATATATAAAAATGAATCATAGAGCTTCACATAAATAATAATGAACAAGGCTCATAAGCCAAAAGAATGAGATGAGGAGAATTCTAAGCATTTATAGGCTTCCATCAGAAATCAATGAATGTTATGATAAAATGTCTCGATAATTATGTTTTCATCATTGAGAATAAGAATGTAAGTGTTGATAATGAGATAAAAAATAAAGTGGTTAAGTCTAATGAAATATAACAAGCAACATGAAACAAGTGGCTTAGAAGAATGTTAATGTAAATACAAGGCAAAATCCATGAGAAATCTATAAAAAAGAAGAATGCAATCAAGCTAAAAAAAAGGCCTAAATAAAAGTCATATATGGTGATGTATAAAATATATTCCTATAATTTAATGATTTTATAGAAATAACATGAACATATCCATGCACACATGTAAGATACGTACACTTTGTGTGAGTAAGAAACATAATATATGTAAAGGTAGCTCTACATAACTTAATGTGATTTTTTAACATATTAAGCAACATATTTATCCCCAGAGAGATTTATATAGTATTGATAATCATATTTAGCCAAATTATTGTGCCCCCCTAACTAAGTCAAGGTATATTATTTAAAAATCAAGTGCAAAAATATATATGTGCAAAATCAATAGTTTATTGCAAAATAGGTATGGCATGCATTATATGACGAAGATAAAGGAAAAGCTTTTTTTTTAAAATTGTTTTTGTTTTTTTATAATTAATTTTGGATTTTTACAATTTTGAAAAAGGAAACACTAAGAAGAAGGCAATTATAAGGCACAAAAATAGAATAATAAAATCTAAGTACAAAATTATGGTACTGTAAATATGAGTAGGACAGTACACAAATGGTATCATGTGTAAAATTTTCATAGATACATGATATGAATTATATTGATTAGTATATTAACCTTTAAAGTCAAGAGATGATAAGTGCATATATCATTTTTTTTCAATAATGAAAAGATCCAACTAGTTTAGCTTGAATTTTCCTATGTGTTTTTTTATCAACATTCATGTTATTTTGGTTTTCATTCAATATTAAATCACCCACATGAAATTCACATAGATTCACTTTTTTATTTTAATTGTTATTTATGTAATTTTCATACACCCAAAGATTTTATACATGTATGTGCACCACATCAAGCATTTCAAATTGATGTAAATTTTTTTGCCTATATTATTCATCATTGATAATTCCTTTAATGAGATTCATAATGTAGGAATCTCTAGTTTGAGTGGGAAAATTGACTTTGCACCATATATTAAATAATAGGGGGTTACTCTTGTAACCAGATGAACACTAGTGTGGTAAGCTCATAAGGCATATACAATCATGTTGTGCTATTATCTACTATGTTTAACGACTATATTTTTTAAGATTTTAACAATTGTTTTATTTGTGGCCTCAACCTAGTCATTTACCTATGGATAAGACGGTGTGTAAAATATGTCTAATATTATATTTAGTGCAAAACTTCTTGAAAATCTTATTTTTGAAAGAGGATATGTTATTAGTTATAATCACAGATAGAATACCAAGTCTAGATATGATACATGTCATTAGGAATTTGCATGTCTTAACCTATATTGGTTTTTAAAGGAATATCCTTCAACCATTTATTAACATAATATATTTATTTAATGATGAATTTATATCCCTCGAAAAATGTAAGATTTAAATTTTTGACTTAGTCAAAGCCCTAAATTGAAAATGGCCATGGTGATATAATACATTGTAATTCTTAAAATAGTGTGTGCATTAGATTACTATGTCATTGGCATTGTTCACAAAATTTTTCATGTTATTGATAGTTTTTTTATATGGAAGGATAGTAGTACCCAATCCTTAACAATTTTAAAGACAATGTTATTTCACTTAAATTCCCTCAATGTTCCCTTTTATGTACTTCTTGTAAAGTAATTTCAGCTTCGCTATGTCTAAGGCACTTGAGAAATTTTTCTTCAAAGGATATTTTAAAAATTACATCTCTAATAGTAAAATATCATGTAACATTTCTCTTTAGCTATTTGGTTATGAAATTTTGAGGCACCATTTCATCTAATAGGTACTTGTAACTATTTACGTACCATTCTAGAGTTATCATTTCACTGTATATAGTAAAAAAATATTGTTCATCTAGTGTAGGCAGTGAGATAGTGATTGTTGCAGTCATTAGATAATGAGTAGAGCTTGTTTATCAGTTATGTTGATAGGTAGATTATGCAATACTAACCATAAGGTCTGCATGTTGGTTTTTATTTCTCAACATATTATTGATTTTAAAGTCTTCAAAGTATGTTATAGGGCTATGAAATAAATATAGATAGGGTTGTAATTTGTATTATTTGGTTTGATAGAAAACCAAAAATTAGTTGATAAATAATCATGAATCAACATAAACATTTATGTATTTTGTGTTAAGAGTGCACCATGTAATCCTAAAATTAGTGTTTTATATTTTGTAACATTGTTAGTGCATTGATAAATCAAAAAATATCATAATTATAGAGAATACCCCTAGGGAGTAATTGGTATAATACCAAAAATATCTCCTAATTCACTTTTTACCATCAAGATATAGTGTCTATGTTTCCCCCCCCATAATTATACATACAAAAATCATCTTGAAAAGTACCACTCATTGGAATATAATCAAACAAAGAAATGTTAGCTAATTGATCTACTATAACTTGTCTTTTTATTTATTTTTTAAGTATTGTAGATACTAAAATATGGTAATAGACACTTGAAAATGTCACTTTTGACCTACCTTCACCATACATGACTTGGGTGCAGATATATTCCTCTTATTCATCATTGTCTCATTCTCTCACATCCACATGATTTATATGAGTCTGACCCTCCTATGTCATTGTTAGTCATCTACAAGAGCCTATTAATAATGTCAAAATAGGTAAATATATTACTTAGACATCTCCATATAATTAGATATACATTCATGTCTCCTAAACACTAATGTTAGGCTCAAATAGTTTCATCGATAAAACTGCCTTGAGGGTGATTTTCTCATCCTTCACCTATAAATGACTATTTTTATTAATGTGTTATTGGCATGAAAAATTACCCAAGTGGACTCCTATAAACAAAAATCAAACCCATACTCAATAATCACTTGGTACTTACCTATTAAGCATCTATACACTACTACACATTGAGAAAAATTGCCATATTCTTCCCAATTGGAAAATCAGTAACTAGGAGTAGTCATCATCCAAGTATAAAACACACCAAAATAAATCAAGAGTGAATATTTTAAGTACTAAAATCCAAATTCTATGTGAATTCATATAACAAAGGATAAAAATCATACATTCACACTAAGATGAATAACTATGTGTGGCTTGACTTCCCTCTTTAGAGTATTTGATACATAGGTATTAGTCAATCATCAATGGGGGTGATTATGATTATCTCAACCAATTACACATCATAATTTATTTATAGGTTTCATCCCTTCAAAAGTGGGCATAAGGTTTTGAGGAGAAGGAGATTTATTTTTGGAGTTGTGCATATGTTTAGGGATTATGATTACACACACAAATGTGTTACAAGTAGAATAAAATGACTATAAGTCATAGAGATCCAAAATAACCTAGGACAATAAAATTATCTACAATTAGTAATGTTGATGAATTTTCACAAAAAATGATGTTAGTGATCCCACACATACAAATATATAATTCTAGATTTGAGTGATTTTAGGCATGTTTCCAGTCCCTTTCCACTATCAAAAGTCAACCATAATTAGTCAGTGAACTGAAAAATCTAAGTATTTTTATCTCTTTAGTACTTTATATATTTAATACATGCCACTTTTCAAATCCATTTCAATATTTTACATTCAGATTCATGCTTAACTATCATATTTTATGATCTAAATTTCATTCATGTTTCTATCTTAATTAGGGTTGTGAAATCATAATTAAGGTAAAACATTTTGGTGAACTCAAATATTGCTTGATCAATTCCAAACCCTAAGTATTCCTTAGGGTTTCATATTTTTATATGATTTTCTGATTTTGGCCTTAGATTTTTAGACTTGGTTTCTATTTTTACCTAATATTATAAATTACACATGGATATAATGGATGAACATAACATATTTTTTTTGACTCAAGCCATGATTGTAATCATTTGGACCAACTATGCAATTAAATGGTTAAAATATTTATATAGTAAAAAGGTTAAAGTTAATCATAAATAATCTCAAGTCTTCCTCATCTCATATATTTGTAACATCCAATCTAAATTTATCTTTTTTATTAATAGATGATAAATGACATGTATGACTCATTTTATTCCTTGTCTCCCTATACCTCACAATGTCATTGATTATCATCCCCACCCCTTTATTCACCCATGGCTTATATTATATTTTGTAGTCCATGTTATCACCACTCAGAGAGGTAGGGTGCCCCACCATTCTTGGAAAAAATGGAGGTTGTCAACATTATCCTCCTTAACACCTTCCACCTCCCATGAATCAATCTAATCAATCTAAAGGATATGACATAATTTATGAACTAAAGAACACCCATGCTAAGATATCTATTCTCAAGTTACTAAAGAGATCATTGATTTACAAGGATACATTATATGGAGAATTACATGAGACAACTCTCCCTAGTGACACAAAACTAACCTCCTTTGATTCCATCATGAATACATTCAAACATATATAAAAACTCATAACTTTTCAGAAAAAAAACTTACCCACAAAACAAACAACAAAGAAAAAATTGTCATTATTTATTCAAGTTCAAATGCAAAGTAAAGTAATTATACACATGTTGGTAGATAATAGCTCTATATTTAATATATACATTACAAAATTCTTACAAAAATTAGGTATCTATATGTATAAAATCCACAAATTATACCAAAACACCAAATGATTTGAGAACACTCTACACCATGTACTTGGGATCATATCATTGGATATACATTAGGCCCAAAAATGATACCTACTATATTTTGGGTTATGTTGAATCATCTACAATACAAATTAATTTTGGGGAGACCTTAACTACATGCCATGGAGGCAACACCATATATATTAGATGTGTATCAAATTTATGTATGAAGGCTATTCATACACGTTACTTGTATGTGATGATATTTTTAGATATTGTAAGATGACATAATTTATTAATGAGAATTAGTCACAATCATAGTTTAAAGATCATTTTATCATTCCCCCATCACAACCCAATCCATTAGTTTAGATGCATACATATGATGTGGGAGAATCAAGTAAGGTCAATGACACGTAAATAACTATAAAACATAAAATAGAAATATAACACAAATCATAAGCTAATTTAAAGAAAATATAAACCATTCCTGATCTCCATTTGGTGTGAATTTATAAATGTGTGATGGCATGGTCATATATTATTACAATATTGATGATAATGATACCAATATGGTACAATAAACAAATGATAATTTACACAAGTTAAACTTCAATTCTTTAGATAAATACCTATCTTATACTTTGTTCACACATGTTGGATTTGTAAAATATTAGGATGATTCATATACAACAACAATTGATAACTCACAAATTCCTACTCAGGCATAATTTTTTGGGGGCAATGAAAAGGAAATAATGTTAGATCATTAGTACATCCAAATTACAAATAATAATTGCAATACATTATTAAATCACAATTATCATATGGAAAAGGAAACACTAAAGTAATCCCTCGTAAAGTCAAGCATGATTGGGACATAAGGACAATTATAATTTCACACTATCACAAATATTACAAGAAAAAATTAGTGAATAATGTAGAGTTGTAAATTACCAAATTGTTTAACCCTAAATTAAGATGGGTCAATATAGTATAGGATTAATAATATAGAAATGAATAATCACAAGGATGATAAACATATCTATAGTAGGCCAATTAATTTTCAAACTTAGATAAATAATATTTATAATTTAAATACAAAGATATACTAAAATATAAAGTACAACTATTGATGAATATTGTAATGAATTTTAAACAAGGGTACTTGGTTGGTTTATTATGTACATGTAGATCTGATATAAAATAGGCTAGAAGTCTACTAGATCTGAATTTTAGATCAATCACCATATTCTAAAAATTTACAATTTATGGCCTTAGATGCTTGCATCAAATCTAGATAATTGCGTCGATGCTAGTGTCTTAGCTGGACACATGTGTATAATATATAATATAAACTAGATCTGAGTGAGACCACTTATAAATTTTTGGGTTTTATTTTTCCTTTAATTTGGTGTGTTCATATCTTGCACACAAGCTATCACTCTTTGTCAAATGATTAAAACCCTATCTTCTTCACCCTTGGAGTGACTATGGAAAAAATGGTTTAATGGGAACATAGTACCAAGCTAAGATAAGGACCCCTATGTTAATGGGCACTAACTACATAACTAATATTATAAAGAGTACCTTAGACTTATATAGTTATCCCATTCATGTTGGTTTGTGTGTATAAGGATATAATGTGTGATAAGCAAGTACATAGAGTGACCTAACTTGTAACTTGGAAAATATGGCTCATGGAATGCTCATTCAACACATCACACCTATAGATGGGTTATCCCTATGAATGAGATGGAAATAGGAAAGAATATGGAAGTTTTACTCACTGTAATTCTTTATTGAATGCCTTTGGTAGGTTACCTTGTGAGTTGCTAGGTCTATGCTAGGTGAAGAATGAATGAGGTATGATCTTGTATATATACCAACCCATTTTGAAAATAGCTATCATTAAAAAACTTAGGCTGAAATTTAAGATATGTTTCATTTACGAACTTGATGGCTATAGGGCATTGGATACTTAGTTTGGCACAAGACACTAGTATCGACATAGGCATTTGGCTGGGACACAAGTGTCTAAGAAGATAAAAAATAGGTATAGGTCCAAAACTTGTAGAGGTGATAATAAGTAGGTTTATAGAATTTTGAATAGTAAAAAGGCTTGGTCATTATAATAACATATGGTTGGACTATGAGATAAGCAATCGGCATGAGATATACTAGATGTGAGCCTTTTGGCAATAGGAAGGTTTTAGAATTGAAGGGTATAACCATGAGAATTACTTGCCAAGTGTAAACAACTGAGGTGATATGTAATTTATATTTAGTGTCTATTTTTGTCCCCACCTTAATCTAGTAATGAAATTACTAGTTTAAATCAAAATAAATGCATACCTAGGTGTGTATAACACACATAGTCTTTAAGTGAGTCTAAATTGAGTGATTTAATAGTGACTGACCTGAAACCAAGAACATGTTACAATATATGATCAGTGCATATAATTTGGAATTGAAAGAATTTTAAATGCTTAAAGGTAAAGAGGGAAAAGTTAGGATTACAACTATGTATCGATGTAACCATCTTGCCTTTGACAAATTGATTTGAAGAGATGCTTTATTTTGAAGATTTGGAGCTGAGATTAGGACTAATGTAAAACTTGCAAGTGTAAATGTATAAATACTAGAGGATAACTTACCCCCAAGCTTAGATAAAAGTGAATTTCCACCTAAAAGTTGAGATTAGTTCAACCATGTAACCCAATCATACTTATAACTTGGTGAGCATGATTGATCAATGTCAACTCACATTGTAAATATAGTGAGGGTGGATGATTTGATCATTCCATCCTATAATCTTGGTAATATTAAGTGATGTAATCACCTCAACATTACCAAAAGTGAACCAACTACTATAGTAGATTGGCTTAATAACTTACCATAAAGGTCCATCCTAGTGTATGCTAAAGTCCATATAAATATTTTAAATTGGAAAGCTAATTTGATTTACAATTTTAGGTGCTCTTTTGAATGACATATGCATCTCATATATGTCTCAAGATAAAACCTAGGTATAACAATGGTACCAATGTATATGATATTGCCACAAATGTGTATTTGAATCATATAACTATACAATTTGCCCAAATTTTAAAATGTTTAAGTATGGAAGACATGTTCTCATGACATGCCCCCACTAAAATCTAAAACTAATAACTAGTGTAAGTGTGGATAACATGTTTCTATAGCATGACCCCACTATAATCTATAAAATACTGAGTACTGAATAATTGTGGAGGTCATGGCTTTTTAGCATACCCCCACTAAAATCTAAAACTATGAAAGTGTGAAATCTACGCCTCTATGACAAGCCCACACTCATATGCCTCCCACCTTTTGAGGTGAGGGAAAGTAGAAAATAGTAGTTATCTTACCTTAAAAGGATAAGATAATTGTATAATCTATGTAATGATCATGTAGGATATAAGATAGTATGTCTAGGTAAATATAAAAATGAGGTACATAGTATGTGATCACATCAAATCCTAAGATACATGATGTGATACATGCCAATGTCTAGATAGTAATAATATAACCTCAACAAGCAATAAAACACACACACAAGAGCACTCAAAAGCAAATCAAAAGATAATGGCCCAAAGAGACCTCAAACAAGGTGCATGTTCAAATGCCACACAATCAAAGGGATGTGACTTAGTCAAATATCCACAAGATAATCATAACATATTCAAATGTCAATATAATAAGTCATGACATATTCAAATGTCAAAATAAGCAAACAAAGGCATGGTGGCCACAATCAATGGAGCATATTCAAATTCTCAAACAAGTAACATAATATAAGAAAATACACTCAATAAAGTGCATAAATTGAAAACATGGAACATAACCAACCAAATTAAACATGTCATACTAATCCCTAGATATATGTGTTAGTAAAAAATGTTAAGTACATAACATGTCAAGTACTTTAAAAAAGATACAAGCATGGATAAAGGTACATGCAAGTATATAATCTCAAACATGATAATGGAAAATGATCATAAAATGATATAACCTAGGTGTACTATGCTCAAATAAGTGGATGCCTCCAATGTCCAAATGACACTAGTAGAGGGAAGGACCAAAATATGAGAGTACATAGATCATGTCCCTGGGTATGCCTGTATCACACTCAAAATATACGTGAAACACGTGTGTATATAGAAATAGATGATATGTTATCTACCAACATATAACTAACAATATAGATGTTAAGGAGCTAATAAGTTATGTAAAAGCTAAATATTTTTGGATTTTTTATTTTGTTATTGTTTTTGGTGTTTTTTGAATATTGGAAAAGAAAACACTATCCTATGATCTCATCCAAAGGATGCTCATAGGTATCTCCCCGCTATGAACCTAATACAATAAATTGGTGGTACTACCAAGGATCAAAAATAGGTGTAATATCTAGTACCATAGGATCAATAATGCTTTGCATATGTATAATATGAATTTATAGTCATTAAGAGATAATATAAGAAGTAGGGGTTTGTGGAACCCATCGCTAAGTGCTATGTGGTTTATTTGAAGTAACAATAATATGAACATGTTTAGGTGATTTGGATATATAAATATGGTGTGTAGTAGATAAATATTTTGTGGAGTCCACTATGTGTCCTTAATGTATGGTTCCTCAAGTATTGGTTTCCTAAGAAATGGGATTGCATATTGCTTACCCTTTTATAGAGGATTTACCTTATGAGGTTTGATAATTAATTACCTTGGTATAAACTTCTTTTTTTCAAGTGGATGTTCATATGGAATTCTATAAGTTATAATTACCATATTGGCATGAATGTATTTAACATGCCTATGCAATGGATAAGTTACTACATGTAGAGTATGTATATAAGGTTGTGCTAATAACATATCAAAAATACCTATGTAAGGGATAATAGAAAAGGTAGTGACCACATGTACTAGGCCAATTTGTAAAGGTAAGTCAATCTCACTGAGAACCTATTGTGAGGTCCCATAAAATGGTCTAACTAATTTATTTTAAGGATATAAATCATAATATATATAACCCAAGTGCATAAGTAATGTCATGGTGCAAATATTCTCTCTAGTACCATTATCAATCATAACATTGTGTATAGGCTAGTGGTTAAGGTATGATTAAATGAATACTAAATAAATATCTAAGTCATCATCCACAATCTCACCATCATCAAACATAATATAATGTATTTGAGTCATGAGAGGTGTATGTCATGTATAAGTACTAATAACCCCATCTAATGGGTGTATATAATGTGATGGAGATGATGTGTATTATATGCCATTTATACTTCTAGTTCCTTCTTAGAATGGTCTTATAAAGGGTTAAATATTTTATAATTCTAATGATCACTTGGTTGTGAACCTAATTACTTTGGAGGATCATCAAATGTAATATTTTGGTCATCAATAAGGTCTTGGATCTTATGCTTCATGTTAAGGTGTGGAGCTAAAAGCTTCAACTATTTGCACACACATGAAGAGGATGCTGAAGAACCAGAGCCACTGGCGTCGGCAGTATGACCGACGTCGGTCAGATGCAGTGGAGAAGGAGACCGGCGACGGCAGAGGGTCGGCTGACGTTGGTAGCACCAGACAAGCAGGGACCGACGTCGGTCGCCTGTGTGGTCCAGAACTTTTGTTTACGAACAGTCAATTAGTTAAATCGAGTGTTTGCATGCTAAGGGACTATTTTAAGTCATGAGCTATGTGTCTAATTTTAGTAGTTAGATGTCTATTTTTGTAACCATGGGATTCTATTTAAAGAACCATGAGGCATGTATTTTAATTATCAAATTGATCAAGTAAGAGCATTGAAGAAAGCAAGGTCAAGGAGATCTACAGGTGTAAGGTCAAGGAGATCAGCTATAGCATTCAAGGAGGGATTGTAACTCAGGTTTTAGAGTTGGTTTTGTGTTGAGCAAGAGAGAGAGGGAAGAAGGTCTTGAGGTGTGGCAAGCCTTTGAGGTGGAGGGAGAATTGGCATCTTCCTTATTTGTATTTTCTTCTAGTATTATCTAATACAATTGTGTGTATTGTCTCTCAAATTCTTTGCTGTCTCATGTTTCTAGTTTCTTAATCATTCTGGTATAATTTTCGTGTTCAATTGCTCATATATAAGTAATCAATTGTGCTACCGTTGGATAAGGGGCCTCCTAACAGTTGGTATCAGAGCTACGGTTTACAGGAAGCAGGTTATTTTTTGATTACAGGTCATTCACAGGGTTTTCTGATTGAGTGGGAGTTCAGCAATGGCAGAAGAAAGCAAGCTACGAATGAAGAAGTTTAACGGCAAGAATTATCAACACTGGAGGATGCAGATTGAGGACTATCTATATCAGAAGGATCTGTACGTACCGTTGGGTGGGGTTGCATGCAAGCCCACAGATATGAAGGATGAAGAATGGAGTGTTCTTGATCGAAAGGCTCTCGGTTCCATAAGGTTGAGTCTTGGAGCTTCTGTGATTTCCAGCTTATCACAGTGCAAAACAACGGAAGAGTTGATAAAGTCCTTGGCAAATTTATACGAAAAGCCCTCGGCTTCTAATAAGGTATACCTTATGAAGCAGCTATTTACTTTGCAAATGCAGGAAGGTGGTTCGGTACATACTCATCTCAGTGATTTCCATGGTTTGGTAAACCAATTAGCTTTAGTCAACATTGTTTTTGATGATGAGGTAAAGGCTCTCTTGATTTTATGTTCTTTGCCTGAAAGTTGGGACGGTATGGTTATGGCAGTAAGTAACTCTGCATCTGCTTCTAAAATCTTAAAGGTTGATGATGTTGTGAGTGTGATCTTGAATGAAGAAATACGCAGGAGAAGCACAGGTGAATCATCAGGGAATGCTCTAAGTGCGGAAAGCAAAGGAAGGCAAAAGGAGAAGATTGAGCAAGGGAAATCAAGGTCGGGAAGGAGATCCGAGTCCAAAGGTATTACCTGCTAGTTTTGTGGAAAGAAAGGACATATAAAGAAGGAGTGTTGGTTGAGAGATAAAGAGAATCAACATGCATGTATTGAAGAAGCAAAGGATGCAAATATTGTGGTACAGGATGCTCTCATACTTTCTTTGGATAGTCACGTAGGATCATGGTTATTAGATTCTGGTTCATCTTTTCATGCATCCCCAAATAGAGATTTGTTTCATGAGTATGAACAGGGAGACTTTGGAGTTCTTTATTTAGGGGATGGTATGCCTTGTCAGATAGTTGGCAAAGGGAAAGTGCAGCTGAGATTGCAGATTGACAACACATGGGTGTTGAAGGAGGTCATGCATGTTCCAATTCTGAAGCAAAGTTTGATTTTTGTAGGAAGGTTGGGTGATGAGGGATGCATAATAACCCTCATAGCGGATTCTTGGAAGGTTACCAAGGGAGCACTTATTTTAGCAAGAGGTAAGAAAGTAGGTACTCTTTATCTATCTACTTGTACCACTGATTCCACTTCTAGTGCAGATTCAAAGATGTGGTCTAATAGGCAGGGTCACATGAATAAGAAGGGAATGGAATTTCTTGACTCAAAAGGTATGTGTTCAAATTCAGAAGGCATGGATAGAATTCATTGCAGGAAAAGGAAATTTGAGGCTTTTGGCAAGAACAGGGATGTCTTGGTGTTTTTGGAGGAGATGAAGGCCAGAGAATAGTTACATGTAGTAAATAAATCTGAGCAGGGCAGCATGGATAGAGATTTGATCCAAGAAGAGCTCGCAGATGAAGAATTCATCACTCACAGGAACACACAGGCACCGATGTTGATTACTTGGAACTGACGTGGGTCATCTAGACACCAGCTTTGGTCATGTGCAGACCAGTAGGATCGGTAGGTCGGGCAAGAGAAGTCTGACGTCGGTCATCAGGACCGACGTCGGTAGAGGGGACACCGGCGTCGGCCAGGGGTAACGATGTCGGCAGTCAGGATCAGTGCAGGGAACCGACATCGGTCGGGAGCAGACTGGGAGTTGGCTGAGATCGGTCACTGGAACGGATGTTGGGTGGATCTATGAGTCTCAAACCCCATACAGAGGTCAGAAAAGGTATGTGAACCTCATATTCGTTGTTCACCTTCTTTATATTGCTTACTGTTAGTCATGAACTAGGAAGATGGAGGAAGCAATGCAGGTAGAATCCAAAAATAGTGGGAGCTTGACATGGATGAGGAGTGTGAGTCCTTAGAGTAGAGCCAAATAGGTATTTGTTGGTGGAGATGTCAGCTGGATAGAGGGATGGATTCCCATTTTAGAGAAGAGAGTGGATGGACATCTGAGACAGAAGGCTATGGTATATGGTCTTGATTTTGCTGCATGGCAATGGAGGTTTGACCATTGTTTTTTATCTTTACCAAGTTGGATAATATTAGCTACATTATCCTGTTACTATATTGTGTACTTTTTGCAGGGTTGCATATACAGGGAGTTTTTTTGAGCTAAGGGTAGAGTTGGTTCAGAAGTATGTCATGAAGAATTTGGGAGCAGCTAAATTCTTGTGGCATAGGTGACAGGTATAGCATCATAGGTTTGCATGGTGGTTGGTCTTCAAGGGTGACTTTGAAGAGGGATACAGAGCTAAAGGAACAAAATAGATGGTGTATAGGTACATGTACAAGTTACAGCTATTTATCTCCAAGTGGGAGATTGTTAAGGTGTGGAGCTAAAAGCTTCAACTATTTGCACACACATGAAGAGGATGCTGAAGAACCAGAGCCACCGGCATCGGCAGTATGACCGATGTCGGTCAGATGCAGTGGAGAAGGAGACCGGTGACGGCAGAGGGTCGGCCGACGTCGGCAGCACCAGACAAGCAGGGACTAACGTCGATCACCTGTGCGGTCCAGAACTGCTGTTTACGAACAGTCAGTTAGTTAAACCGAGTGTTTGCATGCTAAGGGACTATTTTAAGTCGTGAGCTGTGTGTCTAATTTTAGTAGTTAGATGTCTATTTTTGTAACCATGGGATTCTATTTAAAGAACCATGAGGCATGTATTGTAATTATCAAATTGATCAAGTAAGAGCATTGAAGCAAGCAAGGTCAAGGAGATCTACAGGTGTAAGGTCAAGGAGATCAACTATAGCATTCAAGGAGGGATTGTAACTCAGGTTTTAGAGTTGGTTTTGTGTTGAGAAAGAGAGAGAGGGAAGAAGGTCTTGAGGTGTGGCAAGCCTTTGAGGTGGAGGGAGAAGTGGCATCTTCCTTATTTGTATTTTCTTCTAGTATTATCTAATACAATTGTGTGTATTGTCTCTCAAATTCTTTGCTGTCTCATGTTTCTAGTTTCTTAATCATTCTGGTATAATTTTCGTGTTCAATTGCTCATATATAAGTAATCAATTGTGCTACCATTGGATAAGGGGCCTCCTAACACTTCAAGGTAAAACATTAGTTCATAGAATGACCTGGGCCTTGGTAATAGTCATAATAAGCATTGGCATCATATCCTTTGGTTATAGGTCAACACATATCAAGATCTATAGGATGAGGGAGAGATATGAGGTGACACTCCATAAGTTTTAGAAGTAATGAAGCTAGAGACTCAAGTAAGTGTGTAAATTATCTACTTGGTAAATTGGATAAGACAAGTCGATTAGGTTATTTTAACACTATATTAACCATGGCAATTATTTCCTTTTAAGGTTATATGGGTTTTACCTTATAACTTATTTTGATAATAAAATTGTTATTTGATGTAGTTTATGTGTTTTCTACATACTTAAGTTTGTTCAATGTGATAAGATTCATTTCATGATCATGAAAATTATGGCATATGTCATCGAAAGTTTTGAACTTTTTGAAAATATTGGACTCATGTAATGGGGAAATTTAACTTTTCTTGAATATGTCTAAAATATCTTTATCTCCTATTGGATTGGTCATTTTAGCCAACATTTTCTTGTACCTTAATACATATTCATTGATAGGTTCATTGGTTCCTTGTTTGATTTTTGAAATTTGGGCATAGGAAACCTTTTCATAAATATTGATAGAGAGGTGTGACAAAAACTAATATATAAAAGGTTTGAATGCATTTACTGATTAGATTGGTAAATCATAGAACTACCTTAGAGCATAGTCCTTGAGGCTCCTTGAAAATAGTTTAGTCAAAAGATTATCATTAGAGTCATAATCAAGGAATGTCACATAGAAAGATCAAAGATATTATTTAGGATCACCCTTCCAATCATAAAATGTAAACTTAAGTGAATGTAGATACATAAATTAACATTTAAACTAAAATTATGCACTTGTAACCACTCTTTTACACATTTAGCTCTAGACATATCTTAGGGCCCCTTTTTATCACTTTTGACCACCTTACACACTCTTCTAGGATGATAAATGATCCCTAAATGTACTCACTCCTATTATTATCAACCTTAAACATGTTTTAAGCCCTACTTAAAACTCAACATGATGAAATAATCCATTAGATATGAGTACCTTATGGGACTATAACACACTGCTCTAGTGTCCTTTCTCCCTCTCCTATATTCCCACTAAATAATAGGTAATTTATAAATTAAAAAGCTATAACAAGGTCAACCCATGTATCTAATGAGCCCCATTTGAAGTAATTTTAAAGATATGACTATATAAACACTTTTAAAACCATTTCTCCCTATTTTGATTGCATATATCCCTAATTACCCAGAGATCAAGTATGAATACATTTTTTAGGTCACAAGTCATGGTTAAGGCACTTAATCACATCAATATTGCATCAACATATAGAATATTGCACTAGTTATTCATACACCACCATAGCATGGGATAACTACATGAAGTTTGATCCCTTTTCATAGTATTGGTATGTAGGCAACATTCAATACATGGGGTGTTGAGGTCACACCCAACTTCAATAGTTGACCCTTTTTTCTCCATTGATTTGAGTTGGTCTTCACATGTTAAGGATCTAGGGTTTTAAAATAAAATCAGTCATAGAGTAGTCTCTACAAGTGATCGTAAGCTCCTGTACTAGACACAAGCTCTATAGATGAAGATACAGAGAAACCAAAAACCTTGATTTCATAACTATAGATGGATAAGAGTGTTTAATAGTAGAAAAAAGTACCACCCCATTAATGTCTTACAAATGGTGCTATTATCCATGCCCAAATCTAATTCATGATTCTTGATTCCAATCACTAGGCCACTCTACACAATAAGTTTTAGACTCTGATTCCTCCCACTGATACAATTTTTAGATAAGTCTTTGCTTTCTCATTACACTTTACTATTTTTAGTAAGTTTTCAAAATATAATAGTTTCAAATCAATGATTGCTATTATTATTATTATATTATTATCTTGATTTTACACAATAGTGTTGTCACTTAGGGTTTTTACACAAATCCTAAATTTAATAAAACATATTAGTGAATCTACTTATTTTTGAATAATGTAAATCCTAGCTTACCATTAGGGTTTTATTCCATTTTCATTTTTGTATTAAGGTTTCAAATCTCTATTTGCCTAATTTTTATACTTTGTCATTATAATCATGACTGGACCTATCTATTAGTTCCTAATACAATGTTTCTTGGTGTTATTTACATGTTACTTGCCTAGTGTTTGTAAAATATTGTTCATTTATGTAAGCCCATTTATGCATCATAATAAGGCACAAATTACAACATCTATTGGTCCACCCCTTATTAGTACCATTCTTCAAAGATTATTATTGAATGGCTTAATTTGAATTACCATTGGTTACTAATAGATGTAAAAATCATTAGATGGTTCATTTTGTTCCTCATACTAAGACCCTCTAACTATATTTTATCATATCCCACCCCTATTATTCACCTTAGGATTATATTAGATCCTATGGTCTGAGTTGTTACTAGATGAGGTTAGGTATCCCCTTAACCAAGATATGAAGAATGCATTTAGACAATTCTACCTCATCCCCAACCTAATATAATAGGACTTGTTGGAAAAAATTGACCTACATACAAAAATTTTACCTATATGTATCAATCTGCTCTCTTAGACCATTCAATGACCTTTTACCCCCATGACTAGTCTCTTTCTAGTCTAGACTTGATGATGCAATATAATATCCTAGAAGTTCCTGGTGTGGTGTGAGGAGATGTATATAGTCCTTGTGTAGTGGATGATTGAATGGTGGAGAGAGAAAATAAACTTCATGACCATACCTCATGTCCTTTTCCAGCTTTTGAAACATTGTAAACAAGTTTTAAGGTGAATTTGGAGATTTTAAGGAAAAGGCCTAGAAATAGGTCTTGAACTACAAGTGAAGGATCTAGATAATTTATAAGGTGTTTGAGAATTCATGGGTAACAAGGAGGTTTTCACAAAGTTTCATAGATTCTATCGAGCCAAAAATGATGTCTAGAGAAGCTAATATACCCAAAAGACTCCCAAAAGTGCATTAGATGGCTTGAGGACCCTTTAAATAGAAATTTCAAGTAAAAAAGTAAAATTTTGGAGAATTCAAATTGGTTTTGATTTTATTCCACCTCATTATGGATTTTTTACCTATTTATACATGTTAAAGTCCATTTCAAGTCATTTGGAATGGAGGAGAGGAGTTTGGGAGCCAAAGGATGCATTTTTGAGCCTTTAAGAGCTTTGGCTAAACATGTTTTTGAAGGTTTTGATTAATAAATAGTATAAATTATAATATTAAGGCATACATGGTGTCCCTAATATCCTCTCTTAGGCCTTTGAAATTAGATTCTAGAAGAATAACTAGCAAAGGTAAGAAAAACCTATTAGCTACAAACTAGGCATGAAATAGGTTTTATACCATTAATGGAGGTCCCAGTACTTTAAAAGATTTAAAAAAGAAATTAAAAGTCAATTAAATCATAATAAATATTTACCAAGTGTTGTATTACATATGCAAGCTTCTGGTTCTTCATGTTATGGAAAAACCATTTTGGCAGTCTTAGACAACTCTAGGAGAGCTTCAGGTTTTCACTTGGTACAGTCAGGAGAGAGAGAGATAGGTTAGAATATTTTGGGAAGTGATATTGAACCTAGTTTCCTTAAATTTTTTTGAATTGTTTTTTTAGTTCATCTCCCCATATTTATGAATAATCACTAATAATGTAGGGTTGTTTAGATGGCCTATTCATGTAGATAAGATCCAAGTTTTCTTTTATTTATTCACTTCAAGATATCATGGAGAATAATTATGTTTAATATGTTTTATAAAATTATTATGTATACCTATAATTGTGGTTTCATTAGATAATTCATCTCCATGAGGAAGTTTCACTTGATAGGAGAAGGTCTTTGTTTTGATGAATTCTGCTACAAATCTTGTTTTTATCTTTATGATGGTCATTATCAGTTCACATCCCTCCATAAATCATAGATAATCTTAAAAATTCATGGAATTCATAAGTTTTCTTTTAATAACCACCCTTGATCTATTTAGAGTCAATGTGTAATAGAAAACATGATCCAAAATGACATCTTAAGTAGGTGAATGGAGTGTGAAAAGAAGTTTTAGGTTTTTAAATCCATGTAACATGGCTTGGGAGATCTAAATATATGTTTAACATGTATTGACATCACCAATAATGTAAATTCATTCATTCAAACCCATGATCTCATCAAAAATCATGGGAGATCATCAAGAACTTCACTCTCAACACATGATTAGGTACAATTTGTACATTTTCCATACATAAGAGGATAGGTGTGGAGAGAGACAATAAGGTTTGATGATTGGTATCATATTTATAGATGTTTATTGGAGTTTAAGGTTATATAGTGAAATATTCTTGGTGAATGAGAGAGAAGAGACAATAGGATACTCTTAAATGTTGTCAATGAGCCAAAAAACATGTACATTAGTCTAAGCTTCACTACAAAATATAGATGATCTTGATTGATCATGGAGATCTAACTAATGTAGGTTAAATGATACTAATTTAAGGATTAATAAATAATACAAGAAGGACCAACACCATCCTAGTGCAAATTCAATCTTGGGAGTCAAGTTGAGAGAGATAAACAACCTTGTTTCCTCTTGTTAGCACTGGTTAAGGTAGTTTTGTGGAAATTAAGGTAATGGACATCTTTTTTTTCTTCTCTACTCAATCAATCTAGTAACTATTGAAAAATCTTTCACGAGTCAAATTTTTTGCCACTTGGAAAAGTTATCGTCTATAACCAAGGAAGGAAGAATGCACTGTTTTCTTTTGGCAAGCCCTCAAAAGAATAAGTTTCTATCACTCAGTCATTTTTAGGATTGGTTCGATGCGAAGGTTCAACAAAAGCATCCATCGACAAGATTCTAGGTGAGAAGAAAACCATTGAACCATTGAACATCAAACCATCGAACCTTGAACCATTTTGGTTCAATAGGTTCGATGGGTTCAAAGGTTCAATGTCATCAACAGGAGTTAGGCGCATTTGTCAAAGTTAAAAGTTCAACCGCTTCAAGGTTCAACGGCTTCAAAACTAGTTCAGAGAGTGTAGGGTCTATTCACTTCTTTGGTTTAATCAAATGGTTCGTTAGTCGATTCAAGGCTTTATTTGAACCGTTGAACCAAAATTTGGTTCAACATTTTGGTTCAACATTTGGTTCATTTCTTGGGTTCAACAAAAGTTCAAAGCCATAGTTCAAAGGAGTTCAATTTATTGGTTCAATGTGTTAATTCATCAACTTTGAACCGTTGAACCAAAATTTGGTTCAAAGCCTTGGTTCAACATCAAAAGGTTCAATGCATGGTTCAAAGTACAACATTTTGGTTCAAAGCTATGGTTTAATGACCGCTTGAACCTTTTAACCGGTTGAACCAAAATTTAGTTCAACATTGGGTTCAAAGGGAGTGGTTCAATGAAAGAAGTTAGACATAGACTACATGGACTACCATAGCTGACACCTTGTCGTAGACTGCTGACTGGACTACAGGCTGGTGGAGGGCACATTTTGGACTGACACCCTACTGACTAGACTACAGGTTGTTAAAAGGCACGTAAAAAACCAAAGGGCAAGGAAATATCCTTTAGAATTTTTGTCTGAAGGAATTCCTTTGGACAAAAATTCTGAAGGAATTTGGCAGGTCGAAGACTAAAGAACACAAGCTTTTGCCAAAAATTTTGGGTGCCTCCTTCCAACTTGGACTACCTATTGGAGGCCACATGAATGACACGTAGACTGGCTGAGGACCCTTAGAGGTCACGCAGATTGCCACTTGGGCTGCCACAACCACATCAAAGATCAAAGGCAAAATGAATCCTTTAGACTTTTGTCTGAAGGAATTTGAAAGCCTACAGAGTTAAAAAACCTCAGAATTTTTCAAAAGGTGAAGATAGTTACACAAAAGGTGTTCAAAACAAAAAAAAATAGGCCATAAGAATAAAAACTGATGATAAATTTGGAAGCTGGCAGAAATAGACTTGTGTGAAAAAAGCCTGAAGGCAAAGCCAAAGACAAAACCAAAGACAAGTAGCCATTGGAGCAGGCACAACCATTGAAACTCAAAATGAAATCCAAAGAATAGAAATCCCAAGAAAATTCAATAAGTTTTGCAAAGAAAAAAACAAGAAATCCAAAAATAAATGAAGCCGAATGTGTAAAGGAATAGAAAATAGATTGTTAGGTTGTGGAGCTAAAAGCTTCACTGATCCAGACATGGAGGAGGTTGCAAAAGAGTTGCAGAGTGTCACAGACATCAGCATCAGTCAGGCCAACTGATGTCGATAGGTAGGAGACAGGAAGCAACTGACATCGATCAAAAGTTGGCCGATGTCGGCGATCCCCAGGCAGACAGGGACCGACGTCGGTCACCTGTGGTTCGAGCTGTGAGTATATTACGGGCAGTTGGTTGATGAACCAAGTGTTTGCATGTTTAGAGCTAATTTTAGATTAAGAGCTATAGATTTAATTATTGTATTAGATGTCTAATTATTGTTTGGATGAGATCTATATAATAGACTCATGGTTGTATTGTAAATGTGTGCTAGAAAGCCATAGAGCTTTTAGAGAGAACTAGTGTAGCTCCTCCTAGTTCCAAAGGGGTGCTAAGTGTGTATGATCAGGGAGAGTTGCAAGGTCTGCAAGGTTAAGGAGCTGATCCACTGGGGTACTGGTTGAAGAATCATAAGGACTTGGTGAAGTAAGGATAAGGGTTCTTCAAGGATGTAGAGATATCTACATGGTGAGTAAGGTCTAGTGATTTGCAGGTAGCAGCAGAGCGTAGATCTACTTGGAGTACAGTTGTGTACTTGGTGAACTGGCAACATGTTACTGACTGGTTGGAGAGGTGAACATCAATTCTATATTTGAGTTGATTGTTGTGACCGAGAGAGAGAGGGAAGAAGGTATTAAGGTGTGGCGAACCTTTGAGGTGGAGGAAGAAGTGGCATCTTCCTTATTGTATATTCTTTTGAGTGATTATTAATACAATTATGTATTGTCTCTCAATTCCTGTGTTGTTTCATATTTCTAGTTACTTATTGATTCTGGTTAAATTCCATGTTTAGTTGCTAATATAAGAAGTAATCATATGTGCTCTAATTGGTAGAGCAAGATCCTGACTAAGTAGGCATCGAAGCATGTTTATTGTTCTAGGTTCCTGACAAGTGGTATCAGAGCTTTTGGTTGGGTTGACTAACAGGTGGTTTTAGATCTGGTAGTGTTTGTTGATTACATGTTACTCATAGGGGTTTCTGATTGAGTGGGAGTATAGAAATGGTAGAATGAAGTAAGCTACGAATGGAGAAACTAAATAGCACGAATGGTCTGATTGATGGAAAGAAAGAGTAGGTAAATAAAGATTGTTGGTTGGTTGCAAATCAACAGGGAGGAGCAGATGTTGCAGGGGATGTTGCATAGGATGTTCATAGATTCTTTTGCCTCTTTCCATGCAGCCCTAGGGAGAGGAGCTGGTGAGCCTTGCCAAAGAATTGGCAAAGGAAAAGTGAAGCTGAAATTGCAGACGGATGACACACAGTGGTTGAAGGAAGTCATGCAGGTACCAGTCTTAGAGATGAGTCTAATTTCTTGAAGAAATTTGGGTGATGGGAGATGTACTATAACTCTCATAGTGGATACACTTGAATTAGATGGTGGTAAGAAAGTAGGTATCCTTTATCTATCTACTTATATTACTGATTCACCTTCTGTTGCAGAGATGTGGCTTCATGGGCTTGGTCACATATATAGGAGGGGAATGCAGGTTCTCAAGCGGAAGACAGATGTCTTTGACAAGCTAAAGAACTGGAAAGCCTTGGTGTTCATGGAGGAGATGACGAACAGAGATCAGGTGAGGGAACTAAATTATTCTGAGCAGGGCTATGTTGATTTGAATAGGGTTTTGATCCATGGAGAGCTCGCGGGTAAAAAGTTATCACTCACAGATGAACACAGGTACCGGTGTCAGTCAAACAGTAACTGACATCAGCAATAGGAAGACCGACATCAATCATGAAGGAACCAATGTTAGTAGAAAGGATACCAGTGTCGGCCAGGGAGATGATGTCGACAGTTAGGGTCAGTGCAGGAAACCGACATCGGTCGGGAGCAGACTGGGAGATGGCCGAGATCGGTCACTGGAATGGATATTGGGTAGATAGCAAGCTGTCAACAAGTCTCAAATGCTCATATGGAGGTCAGAAAAGGTAAGTGAACCTCATATTTGTTGTTCACCTTCTTTATATTGCTTACTAATGGTCGAGAACTAGGAAGATGTGAAGAGGCAATGCAGGTAGAATCCAGATACAGTGGGAGCTTGGCATGGATGAGGAGTGTGAGTCCTTAGAGAAGAACCAAACAGGTATTTTTTGGTAGAGTTGTTAGCTGGAAGAAAGCACTGAGAGATAGATGGATTCCCATTGTTAAAGAAGAGAGTGGACAGATACATGAGACATAAGGCCAAGGTATATGGTCTTGAAGAAGCTGCAAGACAGTGGTATAGGTTTTGACAGGTGGATGAATAAGCATGGCTTCAGTCAATGTCAGTGTAACTATTGTGATTTTATTCTTACCAGGTGGATGATGAGTCATGACATTATCTAGTTACTGTATGTGGATGGTTTGCTAGCAGGTTTTGTACATACAGGTATTTGCTGAGCTAAAAGGTAAGGTTAGTTCAGAGGTGTGTCATGGAGAATTTGGAGCAGTGAAATTATTTATCATAAGAGACATGGAGATTTGGTCTCCAGTGGGAGCTAATGTGAAGATGGTGTTGGCGGGGTTCATAATGCAGGTTGTAGAATCGGTAAGCACACCAATGGCTAGACAGTTCAAGCTTAGCTTGAAACAGGGTTCGAAATCACATGAGGTCTAGTGTAGGCCTAAATTTTCCCAATCAGTGGGGGTTGTCAGAAAGTATGGAGCCAATTCAGGGAAGGAGTACTGGAGGGCAGTTCAGTGGGACTAGCAACAGGGATTCTTGTTATGAAGGGTCAAGTTCTTCACTACATGGATATGTAGGTTCGGATGCGGCAGGTTACTCGGATGACAGGTATAGCATCACAGGTTGTGTGGTGGTTAGTCTTCAGGATTGAGCTTGAAGAGGGATACAAGCCAAGAAATAGATTAGACAGGCTACAGATATAGGTACAAGTGCAGTTGTTTATCTCCAAGTGGGAGATTATTAGGTTGTGGAGCTAAAAGCTTCACTGATGCAGACATGGAGGAGGTTGCAGAAGAGTTGCGGAGTGTCACAGACATCGGTGTCGATCAGGCCAACTAACATCGACAGGTAGGAGACAGGAAGAAATCGACGTCGGTCAGAAGTCGGCTAGTGTCGGTGATCCCCAGGTAGATAGGGACTGACGTCGGTCACCTGTGGTTTGAGCTGTGAGTATATTACGAGCAGTTGGTTGACGAACCAAGTGTTTGCATGTTTAGAGCTAATTTTAGACTGAGAGCTACGGATTTAATTATGTATTAGATGTCTAATTATTATTTGGATGAGATATATATAATAGACTCATGGTTGTATTGTAAATTTGTGCTAGAAAGCCATAGAGCTTTTAGAGAGAGCTAGTGTAGCTCCTCTTAATTCCAAAGGGGTGCTGAGTGTGTATGATCAGGAGAGTTGCAAGGTCTGCAAGGTCAAGGAGCTGATCCACCAGGGTACTGGTTGAAGAATCATAAGGACTTGGTGAGGCAAGGCCAAGGGTTCTTCAGGGATGTAGAGATATCTACATGGTGAGTAAGGTCTAGTGATTTGCAGGTAGCAGTAGAGAGCAAGAGATCTACTTGGAGTACAGTTGTGTACTTGGTGAATTGGCAGCGTGTTACTGACTGGTTGGAGAGGTGAACATCAATTCTGTCTTAGAGTTGATTGTTGTGACTGAGAGAGAGAGGGAAGAAGGTCTTGAGGTGTGGCGAACCTTTGAGGTGGAGGAAGAAGTGGCATCTTCCTTATTGTATATTCTTCTGAGTGATTATTAATACAATTGAGTATTGTCTCTCAATTCCTATGTTGTTTCATATTTCTAGTTACTTATTGATTCTGGTTAAATTCTGTGTTTAGTTGCTAATAAAATAAGTAATCATATGTGCTCTAATTGGTAGAGCAAGATCCTGACTAAGTAGGCATCGGAGCATGTTTATTGTTCTAGGTTCTTGACATAGATATACCGTCAAAAGAGGTGAATACTGTTAAAAATAGATATACACAGAAAAACCACAATAGAGCAGATTACATGCAAGGAGTACGCTGAATCTATTTTCAAGCATTGGTAAATGCTCCTATTAATTTATTATTAAGTCTTATTCATATCCAATCAGCTCATGCATCTGAAGGACTAAATTTAGCTTCAACAGGAGTTCTGAGTCTATATTTGGAGTTGACTAGTCCATATTTGGAGTTAACTAATTGATCAAACACCACATCCAGAATTAGAATATTTCCATGCAAAGAAGAGGTGGACAGTTCATGAGAGGGATGAGTTCACTTCATCAAAATTTATGCAAGGACAAAGAAAAAAACATATTTTATTTTAAGAAAAGCTTGAGTTAACAAAAGAAGATCTTTCTCTTCAAGTTTATATGGCTATCTTTGGCCTCTTGTAATTTGCTATATAATATCTTTTAGCCTTGATTAAAAATGAATCCAATCTCTCTTGGTTAGACCAAACTCTACCATTAATAGTTATGTAACCTTTTCGATCAATAAGTAGGAGTGTACTTTCAGATTTCAAGCTTGGCATAGTGTATATTTTTCAGCAATTTGCATAAGTGATAGAGTTTTCTCCCTTCCCAAACTCTATTCATACCTAGTTGCTATATTGTCCTTGTGCAAGTCATGTTGAAGTGTTCTTTATTGTCTTTTACTGAGACTATAAGTGGATGTTAGGCGGCTGCAAAGTGTCTTTTATCAGATCTCTCTCCACCATTTCCCTCAGGTTTTAGTTATTTGATCAAACCTCTGCATGAAATACTTATGCACATGTGATTAATTGAAGTCTAAGGTCTTCCTTCTCTATTTTTCACTTAGTGTTCAAGGTTTCAAGCTGAGTAGGATCATAGTTCTGGTGTATCACCCCCTGTTAGGTAGGATTTCCCTTTAAGTTTCTCCTTCTCCCTTTTCCATGGTAGTCTGCAACATAGAGTAGGAATCTTAATTGATACATCATATAGGAACCAACCTTCTCTGGAGGTTCTCCTCACTATTGAGGCACCCATCCTCATGAGGAGATCCCATTGTTTTAGCCAGATAGAGGACTAGATGTTTGGCGCACGTCCTCAAATCAGGGTGCAGCTCTAGGTTGACAACAATTTTTGGCACACCTGGTGGAACCCATTTTTCTTAGTTTTATGAAATCACAGTTACAACAGTGTTCTTCAAGAAGTATTCAGTGACTCCAAGCTCAAGCAGTTGCTTCTAACAGTTCAGGACAGCTTCCATGTAAGTCTATTTTTATTATCGTGAATGAATTTTGATGGCTATGTATGGAGAGAATTTCTATGGTATATTTCCTTATCAGCCCAATGAGGGATCATCCCAGCCTGGTCATGATATCTATGAGCCTAATCAGCCTTATCAAGGCTACTATCAAAGCTATGTTGAGCCTTATCAAGTTTCTCATGATCCTTATTATCAAGAACATGACTCTTACCTTCCTGGTAATCCATATTAGTCTCATGATCAGATTTCATCTTCCCCATATGGCTATGATGTTATATATGAGTAGTATCGCCTTTAAGAAAAAATTAATGAAATAGAGCTCATAATACTGGCATATGCAAGAAAGGTTTGTTCTAACTCTCAGTATGAGGAAATAAATGGTCTCTTTCGAACGTGTCTAATGATCCAGAAGAGATAAATGGACTATGTATTCTCGCATTATAAAAAATGGAGGCTTGGGAACGGGAGAGAATCGAGTTAAATAAATTGTCTACAAAAGGCTATGGTGCTTCTTATTCTTATGAAACTCTTAACCATGCCCAGTATGTGCCAAAGGAGCTTCCTAGTTGAAGTCAAGAGCCTAATCAAAAGCCTATTCAAGAGCCTATTCAAGTGGCTATTTATGAGACTAGACCTTCCTATAGTCCCATCATTACCTCACCAATCATCTCTCAAACTCAGGTTGTCTAGGAGGACAAGCAGGTTCCAAACTTTGATGAGGTAATAGCCAAATGGAAGGAACATAATACAGAGGTTTTTAAGAATTTCTCTTTCCCCCCCTCCAAAACTCCCTAGATGATTCCTTTTCCCTCAAGATTCCAAAATATGATCATTATCAATCTCCCATGCTTCATTTTCCCTCTCAAACAAGTGAATTTCATCACCCTCCCGCCATCACCCTTCCTCAAGAAGACCCTATTCTTTGGAGTATTGAGAAAGAGGTTGTAGCTACAGGTTAGGTTCTTGCAAAATGTGTAGAGGATGCTTCAGAAGTATTCAAGGAGGAAATTCCTATTGATACTTCTCTTGAGGTTATAATTGAGCATCCAGTTATATCTGAGAGTGGGAAGGCTGATCTTGATGAACTTCAAAAGGTGCTAGTATAAATGGAAGTCATACATGAGTTACAGATATCTCCTATTGAGGAGGATCCAGATAGCATGATAGCTGATTCAGTTCAAATAGACCAAAATTAGGAACAAAAATATAATTGGTAGCTGTACCTTGAGCCTCTGCTAGAGATTGAAGAGCTTTATACGAATGTGTTGGCTATTGAAGAACACATTTATAAGAATCTTGATAAAGAATCACCTATTCAAGATCCTAGTATAGATCAGCTTGCATATTCAAAGCTCCTTGAAGAGCTAGACTAACTCACAGTAGTAAATAAGAAGGAGGTGGTCACTCAAAAGGCATGCATAGATGGGGTATCACTTGACATGGTGATAGATGACAAGCAATCTAAAAATGATCAAGAAATACTTGGTGAGTTTGTCTTTGTTGGTGATTGGTTTGCTGTTGATGACCCATTTATGAAGATGCTAATATAGTTGGTTGACAAGGCAAATGCCTCATCTGAGGTTATGAATAAGAAACAACCTGCTTTGCAAATTGTACCATCTCTCTAAAGGAGCAAGTTCAAGAATTTTGCATTTGATCCAGGCGGATCATGCCTTATCATGGTTAATAAGGTTATTTTAGTTGTTTCTACTTTCCTCCAAGTGCTGTAAAAGCACAGTAGTTTGCTTCAATTTTGTTCAATAAGTGCTTGTTTGCACATTTGCTTTTAGTTAGTTTCTCTCTTTCGTGTGTCTTCCTTCTTATTTTGAAGGAGGAGGTTATTATAACAATGATCAGAGTGGATTTTCAATTAGAGATTAGATTCACCATCTGGGATTCATATAACATTTATACATGGCCTAGATCCTCAAGCATAGCAAGAATGCTTCCCAGTTGAGTCGCCAAAATGTTGACAAATCTTCCATGACTCAAATTTTTTGCCACTTGGAAAAGTTATCATCTGTAGCCAAGGAAGGAAGAATGCACTATTTTCCTTTGGCAAGCCCTCAAAAGAACAAGTTTCTAGCACTCAGTCATTTTCAAGATTGGTTCGATGCAAAGGTTCAACCAAAGCGTCCATCGGCAAGCTTCTAGGCAAGAAGCGAACCATTGAACCATTGAACCTCGAACCATCGAACCTTGAACCATTTTGGTTCAATGGGTTTGATGGGTTCAAAGGTTCAACATCATCATAAGGAGTTAAGTACATTTGTCAAAGTTTAAAGTTTAACCACTTTAAGGTTCAACAGATTCAAAACTAGTTTAGAGAGTGCAGGGTTTGTTCACTTCCTCAGTTCAATCAAACGGTTCATCAGTCGGTTTAAGGCTTTATTTGAACTGTTGAACCAAAATTTGGTTCAACATTTTGGTTCAATGTTTGGTTCAACATTTGGTTCATTTCTTGGGTTCAACAAAAGTTCAAAGCCATAGTTCAAAGGAATTTAATTTATTGGTTCAATGTGTTAATTTATCAGCTTTGAACCGTTGAACCAAAATTTGGTTCAAAGCCTTGGTTCAATATCAAAAGGTTCAATGCATGGTTCAATGCATGGTTCAAAGTATAATGTTTTGGTTCAAAGCCATGGTTCAATGACCATTTGAACCTTTTAATTGATTGAACCAAAATTTGGTTCAACATTAGGTTCAAAGGGAGTGATTCAATGAAAGAAGTCAGACAGACAATGTGGACTACCATAGCTGACACCTTGTTGTGGACTGCTGATTGGACTGCAGGCTGGTAGAGGGCACATTTTGGATTGACACCCTACTGACTAGACTATAGGCTACTGAAAGGCATGTAAAAAAGCAAAGGGCAAGGAAATATCCTTCAAAGTTTTTGTCCGAAGGAATTCCTTTGGACAAAAAATTTGAAGGAATTTGGCATGTTGAATACCAAAGAACACAAGCTTTTGCCAAAAATTTTGGGCACCTCCTTCCAACTTGGACTACCTATTGGAGGCCACGTGGATGACACGTAGACTAGCTGAGGACCCTCAGAGGATAGGCAAATTTCCACTTGGAAGACACTTGGGCTGCCATAGCCACATTAAAGATCAAAGGCAAAATGAATCCTTCAGACTTTTGTCTGAAGGAATTCCTTCGGACAAAAATTCTGAAGGAATTCAGAAGCCTACAAAGTTAAAAAACCCCAGACTTTTTCAAAAGGCAAAGATAGTTACACAAAAGGTGTTCAAAACAAAAAAAATAGGCCGCAAGAATAAAATCCAATGAGAAATTTGGAAGCTGGCAGAAATAGACCCGCGGGAAAAAAGCCCGAAGGCAAAGCCAAAGACAAAACCAAAGACAAGTAGCCATTGGAGCAGGCACAACCATTGAAATTTGAAATGAAATATGCACAATAGAAATCTCAAGAAAATTCAATAAGTTTTGCAAAGACAAAAAAAATAAATCCAAAAATAAATGAAGCTGAATGTGCAAAGGAATAGAAAATAGATAAACCGTCAAAAGAGGTGAATACTGCCAGAAATAGATATACATAGAAAGACCACAATAGAGCAGATTACATGAAAGGAGTACACTAAATCTATTCTCAAGCATCAGTTGATGCTCCTATTAACTGATTATTAAGTCTTGTTCATATCTAATCAACTCATGCATTCGAAGGACTAAATTCGGGGAGTTGACTAGTCCATATTTGGAGTTAACTGATTGATCAAATGCCACATCTAGAATTAAAAGATTTACATGCAAAGAAGAGGTGGATAGGTCATGACAAGGATGAGTGCACTTCATCAAAATTTATGCAAGGACAAAGAAAAACATATTTTATTTCAAGAAAAGCTTGAGTTAACAAAAGAAGATCTTTCTCTTCAAGTTTATACGGCTATCTTTGGCCTCTTGTAATTTGATATATAATGGATTTTAGCCTTGATTAAAAATGAATCCAATCTCTCTTGGTTAGACTAGAGTCTGCCATTAAGAGTTGTGTAACCTTTTTGATCAATAAGCAGGAGTGTACTTTCAGATTTCAAGCTTGGCATAGTGTATATTTTTCAGCAATTTGCATAAGTGATAGAGTTTTCTCCCTTCCCAAATTTTGTTTGTACCTAGTTGCTATATTGTCCTTGTGTAGGTCATGTTGAAGTGTTCTTTATTGTCTTTTGCTGAGACTGTAAGTGGATGTTAGGTGGCTGCAAAGTGTCTTTTATTAGACCTCTCTCCACCATAGTCTTAGTCATATTAGTCAATTTGTCATTTTGGGTCATTTAGTGAGCTTTTAAGGGTCATAAATACAAGTGGCACAATTCCCAAGATGAACATGTGTCTTATTTTACTTTAAATAATCCAATAGGTCATTTTACCTATCAAGGTTGTCAGTTACATCAAAATCTTACAAATTTTTTAATTAAAATTCAAGAAACCAACTAAAAAAGGGAGTATTTGACACTTATACAGCCCATGGGGAAGTGTGCCACATGGGATAAGGTGATGGAACATATTTTCATCTTCATCACACTAATATAAATGCTTTACATGATTTTTAATTTACATTTTTAATTCAAAACTATTATGTTCCTTTTTTGCTTTCCTAGACATACAGAAGTTACCTTTAGGTTTGTGCTTAGTACGAATAGTTATAAGACCGAACCTCTGCATGAAATACTTATGCACAAGTGATTAATTGAAGTCTAAGGTCTTCCTTCTCTATTTTTAACTCATTGTTCAAGGTTTTGAGCTGAGTAGGATCATAGTTCTGGTGTATCACCCCATGTTAGGTGTGATTTCCCTTTAAGTTTCTCCTTCTCCCTTTTCCATGGTAGTCTGCAGCGTAGAGTAGGAATACTAATTGATACATCATACAGGAACCAGCCTTCTTTGGAGGTTCTCCTCACTATTGAGGCACCCACCCTCATGAGGAGATCCCATTGTTTCAGCCGAATAGAGGACTGGCTGTTTCACGCACGTCCTTGAATCAAGGCGCAACTCCAGGTTGACAACAGTAACAAAATTTAAGGATTGAAAATAAAATTATAGTAGAGAAGGTATGTGAAGGGTTTTAAGATATTTTCAAGGCAAAGATCAAAATCTTAACTCCTCAATCTATACAATGGTGAAAATCATCACCTACAATTGAGTGTTAGAAGAGATCTCAAAAATGGTAAGGAGGTCTGATCTTTAAGTGAGGTCTTATAACTGTTATGGGTCATTGAAAAAGTTTTAAATATTCATGACCATATTATAAACCTTTCCAACTCTCCAATCATCCCAAAACTTGTATTCAATCTATACAAGAAAAAATTATGCACCTATAATAATCTTCATATAGTTTAAACACAGTGATGGAGTTGAGGTTAGACTCCATTAAAGTTAGTAGAAGAAGATATAGAGTTATGTGGCATGAGGGTCATGAGATATTAAAGAGTCAAAACAATTTCAAAGATGTGATGACAAAATCCTAAATCATGTCAATTAAATAGACTGCTATAACCATCTTAGTGACTTTGAAAAGATAAAAAGGAGCTAAACTCAGTTTTGAATGGAGGGTGGACTTGAGATTTATATATCATAATAGGATATATGGAAAGCCAAATTGAGATTTTTTTTACATACATTAAATGCTCAAGTTAATTTTTAAACCTTTGAATATAATTAAGGTGTTATAGACCTAAAACACACAGTAATTTACCTTAAAGGACACTTATAACCATTTTTTTGGCTTGGATAGTGGTAAGAGGTTGAAGATGGATTTAAGGTGTTTGGAAAGATAAAAAAATACATTAAAGTTTTATAAACAAGGTGACATCAATGAAAATATATAAAACCAATAAAGGAATTGGTTTTCATCTATAAGAGACATGTGCTTAAGGTTTGGAGATGAACAACGAAGACATAGTAGTGGAAGAGAAGATTGTGTGAAGAATAAGAAAGAGTTTGGGTTAAATGAGGCCTATAAATGGTTTATATAGATGGAAGAGGGTAATTCAGACCTTTTATAGGTATTATTTTTGTGTGAAAGGATTTATAACCAAAGAGGTGGAGTTTAAACCTCACATATTCATACACAATCTTGTATAGAGGGTACATAATTTTATATATTGATCAGTTCAAGGAAATTTATGATTGAATAAGGTCTATAACATAATTAGATAGATGGGTGAGGTAAAAAAATACTTGGATATGGTTATTTTTTCCCTTGAAATATATCCAAACTCAAGAAATTGATTTTTTAAGGCTCTTAGCCTCTACAAGCTTGCACATTTAGCCTAGCTAGGGTTTCTAACCAAAAACCCCTATATCTCAAGTTTGAACTAGTGAAAATAAAAAAACATGTAATCAGGCATATTTCATCATGTTTAAAGTGAATCATAGGGTTTTAGTTTGATACCATATGTCATAGTATAGATTTGAGGTTTAGGTAAGTGTGATAGGGCTTAAGAGGCCTAATTAGAAGCTTGCTAAAAAAAGTACCTTATAGACTTAGAGTTAGAACTTGAAAATTTATGGAAGGTTTAATGGAGATATAATGTTGTGGAAATTGGTCTCATATCCTTAGGAAAGTTTATAGCTTTTGCAAACAAGGAGAAAATGTAAGAAAAAAGGCAACAAGCCTAGTGGTGTTGTTATAAGCTTGAGATGTGAAAGTGAAAATTGATGGAAGACTGATAGGATTAAAGGAGTTTGAATAGTTATAATATGATCATTAAATATCATCCAAGTTGTTATATTATTCTCATGAAACCTATAATGAGATTTGGTATGTTGAACTAAGAAATGAGCTTGTTAGAGTGTCTAGTGAATGAAGAAAGTCAAACAAATGGACTAGAGAATGAGATGTGCTAAGTAGGGGGAATGAATTATTTTAACAGAGTCTAAATTCATTTAAAAAAGGTTAAAGGACATATAATAAACCATATCATTGGCGTTTAGGCTATATAAACTAGTAAATAGGTAAAAGACATCAATGATGAGTTAATCTTTGCGAACAAGTCAGGTTGGATCTTAAGCAATAATGAATGATAGAAGAGTTATAAGATGATGGTTGGAGCTTCAATATGGATCATATCCCACTCAAAACATACCTCTACATAGTATATTATCTCATAGAAGACTATTTTAAGTTCATCTACTATTATCTTGATGATGTGGAATGAGAAGTTGTGTGAGACAGTGGTGAGATTTTAGGGCTCTAAAGGGATCTATATTTCCCTAATAGAATATTATATTAAAATGGTGTCAAGATTTATATTAATATTTTGAGTTAAAATAATAGTACACACAATCACTTGCCTCATGATCTCCACCTACATCCTTCTCAAAGAAACACAGTCCTATCTCCAAGCATTGAAGGGTGAGAGCAAGTGGTATTTGAATAAGTTTCATGTTAAAATGAATGATTCATAAGAATATTGAGGTATTAAATCATCTAGATAATGAATATAAACACTTCCATAACCCAAATCATCACCTACATCCAAATGCATCACCTTGGAGCACTCAAGCTTATATGCCAATAAGAGGATAGAGTTCTGTTGTACCCAACATTCCCCTTTTTATTCTTCAAGAAATGGGGACCCATTTTTTTTGGATTTTGGCCTTTTTTGTTGAGTATTTGTACAAGTTGTATTGAATTTGTCCTTAATATTTATATTTATAAGTACAAACAATGTCATTATACATTTTGGATTAAGTTACTAATGCCTTTTAAATTTTTTTTATACTATGCAAGTTGGGACTTAGTTTTATTCAAATAATTTATTCGAGACTTGGTCTTCAAAAATTTTACTTAGGCCTTATTTTTGGGAACTTTGTTTTTCAAAACTTGTGTTTAGGTTTTACTCATTAGAAACTTGTTTGATATTTTTGTATAAGGGTTTTTATTTGTGACTTATGTTCAGATGTCTTTATTAAGAATTTATGTATCAAGAATTTTGTTCAGAGTTTTCACATTGGAGCTTTTGATTATACATTTTGTTTGAATAATTATTCTGAAGGGCTTGCTTTTATTCAAACATTTTGTTCAAACATTTGTTCTGAGGGATTTGATCTTTAGGCATTTTGTTCAGGCTTTATGTTCAAAGCCTTTGAACCATAATAATTGTTGGCTTGGTCCCAACACAAAAATGGACTCCCAACTCTTGAATATCGAGAGCTCATGAGACTTAGCCAACAAATCAAAACTACTCATTGACACTTGACAAAATAACATAACCCACTAAATAAACTATGAGATTTGAACTATGTAGGTAAAACAAACATATGAAGATTAGACATTTAAAGTGCATGAACCAAAATTGAATGCAAAAGGTTATATACATGATGTGAAACTATAAATTTATTCATTTCTCATAAATGAATTCAAACTCAATTTCCATTATTCAAATCAAAGCCCTAGATACCTATGAATCCAAGAAAATAAACCATGGGAAAGGAGTTTTTTATGATACACATAAAACATACTATGAGCACACCAACCAATTATAATGGCATCATCATCTAAGATTTTTAGAGGATCAATTCCACCATACCCATTATCCATGAAGGATTCAATAGAGTTCACAAACATGGTGTATAATGTGACAATATTCAACAATAGATATGCTAATTACTCAAAATTATGGGATTCTATTGATGTTATGGATGAATTTTCACATGAATAAAATATATCACTTGTTAAATTAAAAATGTTTATGGATTTGATCACTCTTAAGAGATGAATATTGCATTATATGATGGCTAAGCTTGAGATTATGCCCTGTATCGACTTGCTACAAGATTTTTTATTTATTGGGAAGATTACACATGACACCTTATTAAACCATATGGATCATTATATGGACATGGAATACATCACTATAGATGAGTTTCAAATACATCTATCTCTTCCAGTTCTAGATGCAATTTTTGATAAACATAGGCTAGTTACATGGAATAAATAGAATTCAATTGACAAAGTGCTAAGCTCATGGCTTATTCCTAGGGATACAATGGTCCTAAAGGGAAATTATCCCACCCCCATTAACAAATTCAAAATTGGGGTACATATTGGGATGGACTTATTAAATAGAATGCATGGCATGCCCAATATTTATTTTCTCAACTTGGATTGGGTGCCATTACTAGATATGATAATGACTAGCAATAAATTTTTTGACTTGGGTGAAATCATTAGTTTTAAGTTGAGGGAACAAGTTATACACAAATCAAAGAGGCCCAATTTAGTGGGCCACTTTTACATGATTTCATACTTATTGGATGAAATAATGGAAACATTCTATAGGGACCTTGGCAAAATTTGGAGCCCAACCATATATTTTATTAAGAATCACATTTGCAATTACTATCAGTTTATGCATATATATGTATACATAAAGCACATGGTATGAATTTATAAAGACATGTATCCTTAAGTATGACAAGCAATGCATGTAACCCCATTACCCAAAATTGGAAAAAGCATAGTGGATACACTAAATTCTTAGGATGACTACTGGTTGTATCCTGATTATATGGTAATCATGGTTACCAGTCATAAAGTCCACCCTGTGCACCTCCCCAAGTATGTACCAAACAATATAGAAGATCAAGAAATTGCATATCAACTTTGGTAGAGTGTCGAGGAGGATTTGATAAAATAGAAGAAAGACACATTTTATGGATCACACATGATCATTAGCATAATGTGTTACACACAGAGGAAGCATTTTGGGGATGTAAGTAACAAAAGAAGGCATTATCAGTTACCTACCTTACCACACAAATATTAGGATCCTCATGGTCATATATAAAATCATATCTAGGGATTTGTTATTCCATACCAACATGTCCCCTATGCCCATGATTTTATATTCATGAATGCCAAGGAAGATGCCTAGGTCTTAGAAAGGGAAAAACTTATAGGCCTAAAAGAAGATAATTTGAGGATAATTTAATAAGAGCCTTCAATTTTAGTACATGAAATACATACTAGGATGCCACCTCTTAAAAGATGGACAACTTTATATTTTTGGTATAACTAACCCCCTCAACAAATAGAGGTACAAAGGGAGCCTTCTCAAGAACTTTCCTTTATATTAAAGGCTATTAAGAAAGAGCTTGGGTTGACTAAGACTTATCCCAAGAGATATATAGGGGATATAATTGATTTGGATTCCTTTGATGTAGAGGACTAGGAGTACTCAACTACATTACCACACCAAACACCTACAATTTCACCCTAATTTCAAGAATGTATAGTGCAAGGGGTAGCTACAAAGGAAGCTACTACCTCAATTCAACTAGGATCATCCTTGGAGGCAAATATCACTATTTTTTATAAGAGGAATCCAAGGGCTCCACCCATACCAAAAAATCCAATAGTGGATCAACCACGGGCATGCCTTTAGTTCTTAAACAATAGGTGGAGGCAGAGTAAGAACTAAATGAATACGAAGAGTTGGAAATATCCAAGGCATTAAGCCTTATAACTAATAAAGGGAAGGAACCAAGCATGGATAAATCAAAAAATAAGAAGGCTTAGCCTTAAGAACTTACTTCTCTAGTATCCTCATATGTTCCTATTTTTGGTTTAGTTACAATTAGTACTATTTTGAAAACTCCCAAGGTGGAAGATGTCACCTCCATCCATGATGTTTCATTTTCCTCTTCTATTATCTTGAAAATCCTTTCCTCACTCCCAAGGTAAAGGAGGATTCTTATATCACCATTATTTTATTCTCCCCCATAGTACCATCCACATCCATTATTGCCACTACTACTGATGTTCATGATGGGACTGCCATAGTCCAAACCATGAAGAAGAAAAGGGACACTAATAAAATTTAAACAACATTTGCCACTTCCCAACTCCATATTTATTCCACACTGATTAATTTTCCAATACCATCCACCAATTCATCTGAAGAGACTACTATCATGTCCTTATGTAAGGGCACAAGGGGTAAGTAAGTCATTATAGTCCATCCACTCCCCCAATATGGAGGTGTGGATTGGTCCAAAATAATTTTTCCCTCCCTTCCTAACATAGCTCTCAAATGATCAACCCAATAACAAGTATAATATCTAGAGGTGGAGGCTACAACTAAGGATACACAATTAATAGACCCTAACCAATAGGTGATTCCCCTATGTGTAATTAATATTATAGCAAAGGTTAACCAAATGCCCAATTTAAAAATTACCAAGATCCCATTAATAACAACCCTTTTTGATAAGCCCTCAGGGAGCATTCAAAAGGTTAGAAAGAGGAAGCTAGAGGATGAAGCTGGGAGGGAGATCATTCTGGAAGAAAGGTAAGAGGTTTATGCCTTATCCAAAAGATAGAATATATAGTTGGGACAATATCCATACATATAATATTTTAATTCCTTGATAGAATCCCACAATGATGCTATAGTATTATTGCATGAGGGGGTAAAAATGGAGAGGCAATATCTAGAATAAGAATTAGAATAAATCAAAGAATAACAACAAAAAATTCATATTCCAACAAAAATTGAGGCTCAAGTGAAATAAGCTACTTCAAAATGTTATAATATTCTTGAGGCATTGGAGGAAATGAGGGCTGAATTATCCCCTCATATAGCTCAAAATCATCAATTTTCTAATTCTTTAGAGGAAGATGAAAATAAACTAAAGTTTTTGATTTTGTAAACCACTAATAAGGCATACAACCATTTGGACCTAATGACACCATTAGAGGAATCAAATACACTCAATTTGGTGGTCATCATAACATAAGAAGCTAAAGAGTGGGTAAGAATAGTTAGGACATTTATGCCTAAATACCAAGAGTATGAGACACTTATCTTGAAAATTCTAGATGAATTAAAATTGTCAAAGGAAAAAGATGCAATAGGTTAGCTAATAAGTAGAATTAATTTAGACAAACTCAGTCAAGAAGATTATAAAAATTTTAAGTAGAGTTTACAAGGGCTAACAATGGAGGACATTAAAATTGAGCTAAGTTTTGTAAGAAAGAAAGTAACTGAAGTTGAAACTTTCAAAATCAACTTCCAAAATACAAAGGCTGAACATACAAAACTCTTAGAGTAAGTTAATGGGGTACATAAACTCTCAATATTAAACTTAGACATTATAAGGAAACAAAATTATATGGGTCATAATACTATATTGAGATAGAAGCAAATAAGAAGAAGATTGAAGTTGTTACATCCAGTTCAGTGCTAACACAAATAATGACCACTCCTACAAAGCTTAACACATCCATACAAACATCCATAGCAGAGTCAATTTTGTATTAGTATTCTATTGATGTTAGAACTTATCGTGAAAGTCACCTAATTTTTTTATAAACATGCACATGGTGCATAATATTTTAAAGGTTGAATTTAACTATTGGTAAATATAAGTTAACTCTATGTATACATTACATATAGTTTTGAGACCCCAGTTAGAACTGAGGTTCTAACTACAACATGTAATAAATTTTTACATGTACTTAGATCATGAGGTGACCCCTCCCCAAGTATATTTAAACACATGTAATCCACTTTTATAAAGGGGTTGGAAAATTTCAATATAGATGTAGAGTCAATTTTTAATTGTCAGTGAATATGTTTGTGTATTTTTTATCCAAACTCTATGTAATTAGGGTTAATATTTTTAGTTATTTGATTAAATAATTATTAGTGTGAAATAGATGCAAGGAATTATTTATTATTATGATTAATATACTAGTTTTATATGTGAAAAAATCTATTGAATGATTAGTAATTAGATTGATCATTGGCAAGTTAGTTGATTATTTCAATGTTCTAAGTGTGTAGAGGTAATTTTAATGATATATTTTTCTTTGCATGTGTAATAACTATCTTAGATACCTCCCTAGTCTGAGTCATAGTATCCTGAGTAAGGAAGTGCAATAGGTGATCTAAAAGGAATAAACTTTGATTGAGGCCTTTGAGTTTCCTATATCAAATTATCATAGACTACCTGAACATGTTTGTGTATGTGTGTGCAATAGTCTCTAACAAAAAACATTGGTTCTGAAAGCACTTGTCCACTTAGAATCCAAATTGAGAGGTGATTTATAAAACTAAGGATACTTGTTTTTTGCTCTACCCTTCCCTCTATTTTTGAGTTTATTTCTGATATATACCCACTCTAGATTAGCAACCATCCATCCTACCAACTCACCTAGATTTTAAATTTATTTTATAAAGCATTCATCTATTCATCACCTTAGTTAAAAACATACACGCCCTACCTACTATTCCATCACCTATTTGTTAAAATTTCATATCTACAACTCATGCATTGGAGTGGAGTTTACCTCTATTAAGATCCTAAAATGTTAGAGGCTACCTCATTATGAATGGGTATGCATAAAAACCACATCAACACTCTTTATGGATCTATAATGAGGGCCTTGAGGTTATTTGATAAAATAGGTTAGTTTATACATTGAGTTACATTAGAGTCACCTAGGAGAGTGACCAGATCTAGTTCTCAGACTAGTCTTCTAGTCTCACCCTCGTCAAATCATAGGAGGCCTAGATTTATACCAACTACCCCTATCTATAATAGATCTAAAATAACTTTCCTAGTAAGGAACACTCCCCATATTAATCATCCCATGGATTAACCATCTTGGTTGGTTAGATCTACTATTTACATCCCAGGAGATGTGCATGATCTATCCAAGAATCTTGAAAAATATCTACCATCCTTCTCTCCTTCAGGAGGGAGAATGATAGAAGAACACATCAAATATTTCAAAGTTATGTTGAGATTAATGAATGTTATTAATGAATATGTTTCATGTAAGATTTTCCATTTTACACCAATGGATGTTGCTTATGGTTGGTATCTTAATCTAACAAATAATTCCTTCACTTCTTGGAACACATGTCAAGATGCTTTTCTTGTATAATTCAAACAGGTCACTAGCCCCAGTTTAATATACTAATACTTTACTACCATGAAGAGGGAGCCTAACAAGGCAATCCAAGCCTTCAATGTAATATTTTAGAATATATATACCTAATTAATCCCAAAATACAAACTAGAATAAGTGTTGGCATTAGAAATGTACAAGAATGATCTGGATCTAATTACTATAGTTTTATTAAGGAGGGATACTTGTCAATACCTTGGCACTAGCTTATGAAGAGGCCATCAACATTAATAATCATCATAATACCTAGGTGCTTGACACACCTAACATCAATAATGACCTCCCAACATTGAATCCATTTCCACATGTGAATCAAAATGTCCCTACATTTAATTACAATCAACTATACACATTGCCTCCTTTGACACAAATAATTTAGCTAAATTATAGTTTTTTAAACAACCATACACAAAGCAATGGTTACCAACATAATCAAAATTCAAATACATCCTCTACTACTATTCTCTAAGGCACTGCCTCTACAAAATTAGATCTATATGCTATACAAAAGATGGTTCAGAAGTTAAGTAATGACTTCCTCAACATGCAAAGAAAGATAGGTAATGCTAATGGCCTAATTGGTAATCAAAATTTTGGATTTCATAGGTATAATAGACCACTCAATAGGCTTGAAAATAATATAGATCAATCTAAAAAGCCTCCAAAAATCAATATAGTAGAGATAATTCTACCCAATTGGTGCAAAATCCATAGTATTGGTTAGCATGGTGAACTTGATTATGTTAAATTTTATGTAGCATTTGAGATATTTCAAAGAAAAGTGGTAAGGCAATATCAAATGCATAATCCACTAAAATCCCATTAGGACCCTAGCCCTTAATGAACTACCATGTTCTTTGAGAATCATGAGTTTATTTTCCTGAGTGAAGATGACAACATGCCAAAAGACAACACCGATGAGATTTATGCTTTCCAAAAATTCCAAAAAGGTGGTTACATGTTAAGGAACAAGTAGCCCTTCACAACTTCTATCCCTTCAAATAAAAAAGCGATTCCACCCAATCCAAAATCTAGTAACAATCCACCTCCCCCAAAAGGGAATGATTAACCTCAGAATAAAGAGGAACAAAGTAGAAGAGGACACAACATTGTTGAGGACATGAAGAAAATCAAATAAAATATCACCCTTCTTAAATTATCTTAGATCACTAAACAGAAGGAGCTACTATGTAAATGTATCACAAATAAGGACCCTATGGAAAAGATAAAACCTTCTACAAGGAAAATAAAGGCTTCTGAAACCAATGTTATATACAAAAATAAGCCAAAGGTTTTGTTGATGTAGTGGATTGCACCTGGGGCAGGACGCTTAGCTCCCGCCCTTCCACACGCAACAATGGAAACTCCCCTCTCGCCTGTGGGATCGACGAAGCTAGAGGGGAGAGTCTCTAGATAAGGGCTAGCTCCCTCTGATGTATCTTTTAGGCCCTAGTTTTTCCTACTGCTAACAAATAAAATGAAAAAAAGGGGGGGGGATGAAAAGAGAGAGAGAGATGCTAAAAACAAAACCTAAGCCTAAAAGTGAAAAGGTGATACACTAGAAAATGTGACCCACCCAGCTTGAATATACACTTTTCACCAAAAAGAAGTGCCCATACACTTCATCTGAAGTGGGAAGCTTTTTTTCAACAGTTATCTAGGGGTCCATGGAAATATAGGGAGGAAGAAACTACCATAGGCATCCTCAGACACACTTATGGTAGCCTATTCACAGGCACCTACACTCCCCTAGGAACACTTCTGGTAGACCTACAAAAAAGAGACTTCACAATGCACTAGACATGCTATAATCAATCTTTGAGAAGCATGAAAGACAATGAATTAACACAAAAGAAGAACATAGACATATACTCTAAAGTTCAAGTCCAGATAGAGGTAAAAATGTTAAGTCCTGATTCAAGGTAAAAACTGGCAGAGCTCTGCCTTACAAGCCTGAGAGATTTTTGGGCAAATTTTTGCCTTAAGGCTAAGAGAGTGGATCATTTTCTCAAATGAGAATCTTTACAATATATAGAGAGAGGAAGAGAAATTTGAAATTTTTGGGAAAGAATTTGGCACTCTTTTTGCAAGCTGGCCCATGTGCGCTCTGAGCCTTGGGAAGAGGGAGCTATTTGATTGTCGATTCTTGCTTTGACTTAAGTGTTCCACATTATTGTGAAAAACATGGTTGCACCTCTTTTCTACAAATAGACTACTCTCTTCCTAAAAATAGACTGTGGTTTATCCCCTCATAAATGCCAAATGAAGAAAGCAGTCCATGTTGCTCACTATTTACACCATTTGATGACCATCTAGCAATAACTTGTCTCTCCTCACCACTTGGACTACTTTGTCTTTTCCTGCACTTCATCTTCCTCATTGCCTTGTCTCTTCCTAGCTCCTTCAGCCCTCAAGGGATATCTTCTAGTGGGTCATTGTGTTCCTTGGGCTCTCACTACTTGCCTTGGCCATTTTTTGCTAATTTTCAAATAAGTGACATGTGGCACGTTTTGCTGTGAAATGAGCAGGACACGTGGCAGCATCCATTTGACTCATGGAAAATTTAGGCACCCTTTGAAGATCCTATAGAAGAGGACATGTGTCAGCTTTTGCCTTCTTTAGCAATTCATCTGGGGCCCACCACAGTTCTCACAGGACAAAAGAGAGAGACTGCAAAGGCTGACACTTGTTGGCTTCTGTTGAGCCTTACAGGGGACACGTGGCACGTTCCACTGCTCCTAAAAAATCAAGTCAAAGTTTTTTACGATTGCCACTTGGCACCTCCCATGCTCTGGATTTCTTGGTTTAATATTTGACATTCTCAGGCCCGTCATAGTTTGAAAACCAATAGCTAGTCTATCTTCTTAAATTTGACAACTTTCGGGACGTCACCATCCTTGGCAAATTCCTTTGGGCCTTTTCTACGGGCTTTTTCTATATATTTATTCTCGCGGACTTTTTCTATGGACAATTTTCCCACATATAAAAATTCCATGAGAATTGCCTCAGTATTTGTTATTCCTTCAGGTTCTTTGGCTGCAACTTCCTCAAATTTCTTTAGACTTTTTGTCCAAAGGAATTCCTTTGGACAAAAGTCTGAGAGAATTCATTTCCTTGCCTTAACAAAATTTTGAAAGATCTTATCATTTATTTATGGCCTCTTTGAACTGCTCACTACCCTCCACAAGGGTTCTTGAACCCAGAACCACCCTCCACAAGGGCACTTATCCTTCACTTTTGGGAAGCTCCTTTGAACCGCCTGATTGAACTAAGCCATTGAACCGACCGATTAAACCAAAAATGGTTCAACGGTTCAACGATTCAACACTACACGCCACTCCTTATTGAACCAAGTCTTTAAACCATTCACTTGAACCAACTGTTGAGCCAATCCATTGAACCAGTTCAATGGTTCAAACATTTATTGAACCAAGGCATCGAACTATTTGATTGAACCTACCAATGAAATTTGCATTGAACTTCTCCTTTGAACCAACTGTTGAACCAATTCATTAAATTGGTTCAATAGTTCAAACATTTATTGAGCCGAGCCTTTGAACTGAGCATTGAACCAAGCTTGTTGAACCATTTAATGAACTGAGGGATTGAACCATCTGATTAAACCAAGGCGTTGAACCAAGGCATTGAACTTGTCGATTAAACTAAGGCATTGAACCAATGAATTGAACCTACCGATTGAACCAAGGCATTAAACCAACGCATTGAACTAGTTCAATGGTTTAATGGTTCAAAGATGCCAACCTTCCTTATGAAGTTCTTCAGGCAAGACCTTGAAGAAGCTTTGTAAAACCTTGCACTCTCTGAACTGGTTCTTCAACTACCGAAAGACTAACCTACAGAGTCCATAGAAAAATCTTCTTTGTAGAATCCATAGAAACTTCACCTGCAGAGTTCATAGAAAAAGACCTACAGATTCCATAGAAATAGACTTGTAGAGTCCATAAAAATAGACCTATAGAGTCCATAGATATAGACTTGTAGAGTCCATAGAAATTCTTAGACTTGTGCAAAATCAAAAAATGAATTGGCCTAGAATAGCAGGGGAAGAAGGGGACCGATTTTTGGCCTTTTAAGCAAAAAATGGTCAACAAATTGGCAACTCCCAAGGGAAGCATGCCTGCTATGTTTAGAGACCAGTTGCCTTGTAGTCCATTGGGCACAGAGTCAGATGCAGCTTTGAAGAAAGGTTAGCAATAGACCCAAAGATCCAAAAATCAAACATGAAGCTTTTTACCCCACACACAAAGGAAAACACACACAAGGCTAAAAACACTACCTATGCAAACTACACTTAGGGAGAGCAGGAAAAGAAACTGAAAGCAAACTACTATATACAACTAACTAGGAATATTTTCCTCCCTCCTAGATCAAAAGGAAAACTTCTTAAGTCCCCTTCTTGGCAAGAAGACTTATGGTGCTAGACAAGTGGCTGAATGAAATGTTGAGTTGGTGACCTGCTCCTCTTTCCTATAACCTTTGTTGGCTTGTATCTGAGTGGATCAGATTCAAACATGATTCCAACATATACATACTCTGTTTGTTATTAGAAGCTTGCCTCTTGTTGGTTCTTCATGCTTGTGTATCTCATCAAGAATCAAACACTGATGGCTCATCACCATAAGCCCCTTGATATGCATCATTGACTGGCTTGTTCTATTTTGCCTCATGCTTAGGTTCCATGGTATGACCATCCTCCTTGATGATTTCAAGGAAAGTATCTTCATATTCACCAACCTCTTAAAGGGATAAATTTGAAAGCCTATAGCCCCTTTGCATACTTATTTGAGTCCTAATGCTGCCTTCTCCACTCTTAGCCAGCTCATAGCCCCCTTGAAGAATAGTGTAACCTGCCCCAATAACTTCAAACAAATCATTCAAAGAATGGTAAATAAAGTGCCCATGCCCCTCCACAATGTCTTGCAAAATGAGAAAAGGGGAAAAAAACACTTCTTCATCATCAGAGATAGAGGCAAAAGCTTGTGACTTGTCTTCTTGTTCATCAAAGGGGGTACCTATGGTGATCTCCTCCTCATCCACACTCATGAAGTCTCCTTGGTCATTCATGAACTAAGCATACTCCTCTTCACTGGCTTCCTTCAAAATAGGTTCCTCCTCAAGAAGGGGTGAAGTGGAAGGCTGACAAATGAACTCATGTGGAAGAGGAAGCAGTCCTTGAACTAGAATCAAATGATTCTCCTCTTTCCATTTGGTCAACACTTCACCTATATCAAGCATGGCCTAATACCTCTCTTGGAGATGTGTAGGTGGGGTGTGTTCAGACATGGAATGTGCCATTGGATATGAACCATCCATCACACATTGGCTGAGGAATCTCTCTCTAGATTCTAACTCTGTAATCTGCCTGTCTATATCTTCTTGGAAGAGCCTTTATTAGAGGTCACAATCATCATCAGGAGCAGGAGCAGCCTCATCTTCTTCAAGGTTTTAAGCAAAAACTTTCTTTTCCTCTTCCTTTCTACCCCAAGATTCCATTATTTACTTCCAACTCATGATCTTGGGATTGGAATCTTGCTCCTGTGAACATGCATCAACTTTATCCTCTTCAAGGTCATGAGCTAGTTCATGATGTTCCTTCTTCCAACTTGGAATTTAGAGATCATGTTGAAAGACTTGAGGAGGTTGGGGAGGATTTGGGAGGGTTTGCTCATGTACAGGAAGAGTTATCTAAAAAGAGGCGTGCTAAAAAGCTAGGTGTACGGGATTGAGGGTAGGATCAATTAATGCATCGGATGAGCCAGAAAGATCCAGTGCCATTTGATAGAAAGGATTTGGCACACAAGAGGGAGTTTTCTCTAGAATAGGAGGGGGTAGACCTTGGGCCAAAATTTCTTGATTTTTGTCCCTCCACTTTACCAACACTTCATCAATATTGAAATTAGCTTGTGGATTGGTGGAAGGGGTGTCTTTTGATATCGGCTCCTCTACAAGGTCTAAAAACTCCATATCTCTTTCTCCAAGCAGTCTCATCTTAGCCTCTAATTCCTCAATCTGCTTAGCCAGATTATCCTCATTTTTTACCTCTTGGGGCTCATAGGAATCATTATAGAGATGGGGAGTGCATGAAGGTTGACATGAAATGAAAGAAGCTTCCTGAGGAAGTGTGGGAGGGACTTGAAAAGGACTAACCTCATTTTGTACCTCACACTCTTGGACAATGTCTTTCTCCTCCTTGCTATTCCATGACTTAACCACTTTATTCCAGCTCAAGATATTTAGACTAGGCATCTCCTTTTGGGGTGATGGGGCCACAATGTGAGAGGGTAGTGAGGGTTTAGATTCCACTTCCCTTGCTGCCAAAATGGACTGCTGCATCTAAAGATTTGCCAATTTGATCTATCTATCAAGATTAGCCTAAAACACAAGATTTACTATTTCAAAACTCTCCTCAACATGATTTGGGAAAAGGCTTTGACAGGCTTGACTTGGCTTATAAGTAGGGGTTGTGTATGATTGATATGACACTTGGGACAGTGAGTATGCATGTTGATAGACTTGGTAAGGTTGCCTCTCATGAATACTCAGCTTCTCTTCCAAATATGCAATCAAACCACTCACATCCAACATCTCACTTGTAAGCCTGTGCCAATTGGCTCTTTCAATAGGAGCCCATTCACTCTTAACCTGATCTAGTGCATTTCTCACTTGATGGATGACATGATCAAGAATTTATTGGCCACATCCCCTTTTGGTGTCAAGATCTATTACATACTTTTTATATCCCATAAGTGCTCATTTGAAGGTGGAAATGGGTTGATTGGCAAAGAGATTGGGTTGAGTGGGAGAAGTGACACATTGAGAAGAGTGGGCATAAGGCTAATATAGCTTATGACAGGGTTGAGACTGGTCATATTGAATCTGATAAAGATCACCATAAGTTTGGTAAGGATCATAGCCAGGCTGGCTAAGGAAAATAGGGTCCATGGCTCTGAATGATGGATTTATACATACCACAATACTATTTCTTGATGGCACCAAAAATTGCTTAACCAATTGATTCAACTTGGAGTCACCATTGGTGTTGATGCAAAATCCTCCAAAGGCTGGTTGGTTGAAAAACACACCAAAAATTCTTCAACTCTATGGACACAACTTGTCCTAGTTGGTCCCACTGGGTGTGCCAAAAATTGTTGACACAGTAGATTGCACCCAGGGCAGGATGCCTAGCTCCTGCCCTTCCACATGCAACAATGGAAACTCCCCTCTTGCCTATGCGATCGGTGAAGCTGGAGGGGAGAATCTCTAGATAAGGGCAAGCTCCCTCTGATGTATCTTTTAGGCCCTGGTTTCTCCTACTACTAACAAATAAAATGAAAAAGAGGGGGGGATGAAAAGAGAGAGAGAGATGCTAAAAATAGAACCTAAGCCTAAAAGTGAAAAGGTGATACACCAAAAAATGTGACCCACCTAGCTTAAATATACACTTTTCACCAAAAAGAAGTGCCCATACACTTCATCTAAAGTGGGAAGATTTTATGCAATAGTCAGCTAGGGGTCCATGGAAATACAGGGAGGAAGAAACTACCAAAGGCATCCATAGACACACTTATGACAGCCTATTCACAAGCACCTACACTCCCCTAGGAACACTTCTAGTAGACCTCCAGAAAAGAGACTTCACAATGCACTAGACATGCTATAACTGATATGTGAGAAGCATGAAAGACAACGACTTAACACAAAAGAACATAAACATATAATTTAAAGTGCAAGTCTAGATAGAGGTAAAAATGCTAAGTCCTGATTCAAGGTAAAAACTGGTAGAGCTCTGCCTTACAAGCCCAAGAGATTTTTGGGTAGAGTTTTGCCTTAAGGCTAAGAGAGTGGATCATTTTCTCAAATGAGAAGCTTTAAAATATATATAGAGAGGAAGAGAACTTGGCTATTTTTGGGAAAGACTTTGGTGCTCTTTTTGCAAGCTGGCCCATGTGCGCTTTGAGCCTTAGGAAGAGGGAGTCATTTGATTGTCGATTCTTGATTTGACTTAGGCATTCCACATTAATGTGAAAAACATGGCCACACCTCTTTTCTACAAATATACTACTCTCTTCTTGCAAACAGACTGTGATTTGTCCCCTCATAAATGCTAAATGAAGAAAGTAGGCTGCACCGCTCATTGTTTGCGCCATTTGATGACCATCTAGTAATAACTCACCTCTCCTCACCACTTGGACTACTTTGTCTTTTCCTGAAGTTCATCTTCTTCCTTACCTTGTCTCTTCTTGGCTCCTTCAGCCCTCAGGGGCTATCTTCTGGTAGGTCGCTGCGTTTCTTGGGCTCTCACTGCTTGCCTTGGCCATTTTTCACTAATTTTCAAATAAGTGACACGTGGCACATTCTATTGTGAAATGAGTAAGACACATGATAGCATCTGCTTAACTCATGGAAGCTTTAGGCACCCTTTGAAGGTCCTATAGAAGAGGACATGTGTTAGCTTCTACCTTCTTTAGCAATTCATCTAGGGCCCACCACAGTTCTCATGGGACAAAAGAGAGAGATCACAGAGGCTGACACTTGTCAGCTTTCACCAAGCCTTGTAGGGGACATGTGGCACGTTCCACTGCTCCTAAAAAAAATGTCAAAGTCTTCCATGGTTTCCACTTGGTGCCTTCCATGCTCTAGTTTTCTTGGTGTAAAATTTGATGTTCTCGAGCCCGTCATAGTTTGAAAACTAATGACTAGTCTATCTTCTTAAATTTGATAGCTTCTGAGACGTCACTATCCTTAGCAAATTCCTTTGGGTCTTTTCTATGGGATTTTTCTGTAGATTTCTTCTCATGGACTTTTTCTACAGACAATTTTCCCATGGATAAAAAGTCTATGAGAATTGCCTCAGTCTTTTTTATTCCTTCGAGTTCTTTGGCTATAGCTTCCCCAAAGTTCTTTGAACATTTTGTCTGAAGGAATTCCTTCAAATGTTTTTGAAAGATCTTACCATTTCTTTGTGGCCTCTTTAAAGAGCTCACTACCCTCTGCCAGGGTTATTGAACCCAAAACTACCCTTTACAAGGGCACTTGTCCTTCACTTTTTGGGATGCTCCTTTGAACCCCCTGATTAAACTAAGCCATTGAACCGATCAATCGAACCAAAAATGGTTCAACGGTTCAACGGTTCAACACTGCATGCCACTCCTTATTGAACCAAGCCTTTGAACCATTTTCTTGAGCCAACCATTGAACTAATCCATTGAACTGGTTCAACGGTTCAAACATTTGTTGAACCAAGGCATCGAACCATTTGATTGAACCTACCGATGAACTTTGCATTGAACTTCTCCTTTGAACTAATCGTTGAACCAATTCATTGAACCGGTTCAATGGTTCAAACATTTATTGAGCCTAGCCTTTGAACTTAGTGTTGAACCAAGCTCGTTGAACCATCTGATGAACTAAGGGATTGAACCATCCAATTGAACCAAGGCATTGAACTTGCCGATTGTACCAAGGCATTGAACCAAGGCGTTGAACCTGCCGATTGAACTAAGGCATTAAACCAAAGCATTGAACCATTTTAATGGTTTAATGGTTCAAATATGCCATCCTTCCTTGTGAATTTCTTTAGGCAAGACCCTGAAGAAGCTTTATAAAACCTTGCACTTTCTGAACTGGTTCTTCAACTGCCGAAAGACTAACCTACAAAGTCCATAGAAAAATCTTCTTTGCAAAATCCATAAAAACTTCTCCTATAGAGTCTATAGAAAAATACATATAGAGTCCATAAAAATAGACCTGTAGAGTCCATAGAAATAGACTTTTAGAGTCTATAGAAATAGACCTATAGAGTCCATAGAAATAGACCTACAAAGTCTGTAGAAATAGACCTGCAGAGTCTGTAGAAATTCTTGGACTTGTGCAAAATCAAAAAATGAATTGGCCTATAATAGCAGGGGAAGAAGGGGACCAATTTTTGGTCTGTTGGGAAAAAAATGGTCAACAGGTTCCACCCTTTTTGTTGACTATTAAGGTATTTGGTAAGAATATTTATAATTACGTAGTTGATTCTAGATCTTCACCAACTATGATGCTTACTTCTATTTGTCAAAATTTTGCCCTGACTGCAAGCCCATCAAAGAGAATAGTCTTATGGTTGGATAAGATAGTGGTACCAATAATTGGGGAGATCACTAATGTATATATTCAATTAGTATCTGAGCCATGAGTACTGATGACTATCGACATCCTTATAGTAGACATACCTAAAGGCTATAGACTATTGCTGAGTAGGGACTGGTCTAAGACACTCAATGGATATCTCTCAATAGATCTATCTCACATTTGACTACCATGGAGAGGCATTACAAACCAAATTTAGATTGATAGGGAACCAAGGATGAAGTATCCTATTACAAAGTATAACTTCAAGAATGAAGAGGTGAGTTATGAATCCCATAAAATTAGTATTTATACTTTCAATATATGAAATGAAGTACAAGAGCTAAATCTAAGGACCCTAATTAGCTATGGAATCTCCAATTTTATAGTACCATATCCAAATAGGGATAGAGCATAGGAATTAAACTGATTGGTCCACAATGGAAGAAGTTCTTATCATCCTAAAGATTACAGTTCCCTTTCACCAATAATAAGGAAGAGTATGAAGCATTAATTTTGGGATTGCACTTTGCACTTAAGAATAATGTCAAGTAGTTGTTAGTATTCAAGGATTTAGAGTTGGTAGTTGATCAGGTTAGAAATAAATACCAATGTAAGTTTTCATATCTAAAAATATATAAACATAGATCATGGGATTTGATTGAGAGATTTAAGGCTTTTAACATAGTAGTTGTTCTTAGGGAGAAAAATCAAACTACAGATTCATGAGTTGCTTCTTCTACCAATTTGGGTCCTCTCCAAGAATCTAAGGTAAATATATTATCTATTGATCTAGTATCTTGTACTTATATTCCTAACAACATAAAGAATTTCCAAGTCTTTGATGATGACCAACAGATCATATAGTTTCTAACTAATTTAGGACAATTTGAGTCCCAAATCATTGATGATAATGAATTTAGATATTTCTTCCAAGATGAGTCAGATGAGGAAGGTATCCTCTAGCTCAAAGATAATCATCTCTCAATTGGTTTGGTCTCCTTAGAAATACCATTCAATATAAATGAGTTTGACTTCAAAAAGGATAATTTAGGTAAAGATCATAGCCTACACTACATAAACATTGGCCTAAGTTACACTCCAAAATAAAGATAAAAAGTGAGGGATTTATTCACCAAATTATAAGGATGTGATTTCATGGACATATGAAGACTTGAAGGTTTATGACCCAAAGGTCATCCCTCAAATAATTCCACTAAAACTAGACCACAAGCCATTTAGATAAAGATAGAGGCCAATGAATCCTATCATAGAACCTCTCTTTCAAAGAGAAGTGGAAAAGATATTAAGTGTAATAATGGTCATCCCAATTAGGTACTCTACTTAGGTGGCCAATTTGGTCCCAGTTAGAAATAAAAATGGAGAGATTAGATTATGTGTTGATTTTAGAAACTTGAACAAAGCTTTTGAGAAGGAAAAGAATCCACTACCTTCCTTAGATAAAGTTATTAAAATAGTTAATGGCTTTGTAATTATGTCCTTCCTAGATGGATTTTTAAGCTATAACTAGGGTTTGGTATAATCAGAAGATAGAATGAAAATTGCATTTACCATAAAGTGGGGTACCTATGCATATAATAGGATGCCTTTTAGTTTAATAAATATAGGAGCCACCTTTTAATGAGTAATGGATCACATATTTAAAGTATTAATAGGTAAATGTATAATCATCTATATGGATGATCTTATTATGTTCCTCAAAAATAGGAATGACCATATAAGCCATCTGCAATCAATATTCAAAAGATGTAAAAGTTTTGGCATCTTCCTGAACCCAAAGAAGAACATATTTGGAGTTATTGAGGGAAAGCTCTTGGGACACATCATTACCAAAGAAGGAATCATTATCAATCCAGATATAATCTAGGGGATTTTAAAGATTGCACCACCAAACAAAAAGAAGGAGCTCAAGTCATTCTTTGAGAAGATCAATTTTGTAAGGAAGTTTATTTTAGAATTTGTAGAATTTGTGAGACCCTTGAATAAAATGCTCAAACAAGATGCTAAAATAGAATATACAACTAAGTCTTGGAAGTATTTTCAAGGAATTAAAGATGTTATATCTCAAGACCTAGTACTGATTAGTCCATATTTTACAAAATATTTTTACTTCTACTCATTTTATTCAAAACATACAATTACTATTGTCATAATGCAGAATAAAGATGAGAATGAGCATTAAATTGCATTCATGAGCATGAATATGAAGGATGTATAACTTAGGCACTCTATGATTGATAAATAGATCTTCACCCTTGTTAAAGTGGTGAAGAAATTTCAGCACTACATATTGAGGGATAAGACTATCACTATCATGCCTGATCCTATTTTCAAGCTTACCTTGTCATAGAATGAATTAGGATAACATAGAGGAAAATAAATGGTGAAACTACAAGAATTTGATATAGAGAACAAGCCTACTAAAATTGTTTGGGGTCAAGGCATTGTGTAAATCATGACTGATATGAACCCATGTATTAATATTTAAGAGGTATGTGAATCTTAGGTATACAGAGGGGAATGGTATACTAACATAATCCCATATCTACTTATAAGTACTTTCCACCCAAAACTCAATAAAGAATGAAGGAGAGATTTTAGGTTTAAAGCTGCTCACTATATGATCAAGAAAGGAGTTCTTTATAGGATAAATTATGAATGCATCTACTTTAAATGTGTATCTACTGAAGAAGCTCAAGATATTTTGGATAACCAACACCAAAAGATAGGTAGTGGCCATCCATTTGGGAACACCACAACTGACAAGATCCAAGAATGGGATATTTCTAGCCAATAGTTTTTAAGGATGCTCATGTTCATGTAAGGACCTATCATTAATGCCAAGCTTTAGTAAAAAGAGAAGTAGATGAAATAATGCCCTTATAACCTATTATTGAAGGCAATTTGCCTCGTGGGGTTTAGACTTCATTGGTGTCATTAACCCAAACTCTTCAGTAGGTCATAAGTTTTTACTCACTACCACATATTACTATACCTGATGGACTGAGGTAGTGGCCACAAAGAATTATAGAGCAAAATATGTGATTTGATTCCTGAAGGAACACATCACAACTAGGTTTGACACTCCCATTTCTCTAGTTTGTGAAAATGGGCCATCATTCATATCAACTAAATTCATTGAATGAGATCATAACAATCAAATCATCATCAGGTCATCTTCTAACCATTACCCTTATGGAAATTGATTGGCTAAATCAATGAATAAGAACCTGATAGATGTAATTAATAAATTAGTAAAGGATAAGCCTAGGGACTAGCATAATCTACTAAAGTATGTGCTTTAGGCAGACCAAATGAGATATAAATAGGCCCTTAAGGCATCACCCTATTTGTTGGTATATAGATGTAGACTAGTATTTCTAATCATGCTAAAATTACTAACTTATCAATTCATGAAGGAATACATGAAACCAAATGAAAAAGCAAAATCTCAACAACTAGACATAATATAAATGGAAGATTCAAGGACTAAGGCCCTAGAGACTTTTAACAAACATCTAGATGTAGTCAATAGGTGGTTTGACAAAAGAGTAAAAGTTAAAGCATTTAGAATTTATGATCTAGTGCTTCTCTAGGATAAAGCACATGAAAAGAAAGGAAAGCATGAAATTTTTTAGAATTTATGATCTAGTGCTTTTTCCCCACTATGGATTAGACCATATCAGATTTTAGAGATCTTGGGCAATAATGCATTTTGTCTAAGGATCTTGAAAGGTAATAAACTAACATATCCAGTTAATAGATAGTTTTTGAAGCATTACATCATGGATGTAGCATCTAAATATGCCCTTGATTGATAAAGAAACATGGTAGAGGTAGGATTAGGTTAGTTTTCTACTTTCTAGTTAGTTTACTACTTTCTTAGTTTAGTTTTCCTACTTTCTAGGTTAAGTTTATTGCTTTATTAGTTTAGTTTCTATATTTTTAGGTTAGGCATTTTGTTGTATCCTATGAAAATATGAATTGGTTTATTTTGACATGACCAAAGCTAACATCCAACTAGTTGAGCCCCTATTTTATGATTAGATATACATATAAGGAAAGGGAAAATTACAAGAGGGATTCACAACTTGGGGTCTACTCATAAATTAGTTATGCTTTTATGTTTGAGGTCTTTAGGATTTAGGTATGTAATAAAAATCATTCAAGGTTGTGTCACAATTGAATATTTATACTAGGTATGTGAAAGTTGCTCTTGAATACTTCATGTGAATTTAGAATTTTTTTTCATTCCATTAGACCAAGCACACCCTTCATATTAATACTTGATTGAAGGTGACAATCAATGGTACAAATGTAGTTGGTAGGGACATTATGGTAATTATTTTTTTTTATAACTACACTATCTCATATGGGTTTTGGCTCTCTTCTTTCCATTAAAATATAAAAAAATAAGAGAGAAAAAGAACAAATGAGCTCAAAAGAGTGATCAATAAAGGCAAAAGAACATCCAAATAATATCAAAGGCTCACATGATGAAATAAGGTCAATGTATCATGCATCATGCTTAAAAAATTAAGGAAAAAGAGAGAAGAAACCCAAAGTATCTCTACTGGGGCTATGGACATCTGGCTAGCAATAAAGAAATGCTTGAGCTTCTTTGATTTGATAAGTTTTTAGAGAACTAGATCAAAACCTACAACTGATCCAAGCCTTTGAAAAATATCCTCATAATAAGGTTTAAATGAACATAATTATAACACAAATAGATCTATGGATGAGTGGCAAGTATGTTGTATGATGTAGTTATGAGTCTCTTTCATATCTTTGATTGTAATATTTTTCTATGGCACACTTCATGTCTGATTTGAAATTTCTAACCAAAGTTATGAGTTATCCAATACTCTGAAGTATTCCCCATATAAGTCACTATTTTTTATATCCAAGATTCCCCTTTTTAGTCTTCAAGAAATGGGGACCCACTTTTTTTGGATTTTGGCCTTGTTTGTTGAGCCCCTCCTATATGTAGTTGTGCAAGTTCTGTTGAATTACTCCTTAATATTTATATTTGGAAGCCAAAAAATGGAATTATACATTTTGGACTAAATTGATACTACTTTTTAAGAGTTTTTATACTATGCAATTTAGGACTTAGTTTTATTCAAAGACTTTATTCGAGACTTGGTCTTCACACATGTTATTCAGGCCTTCTTTTCAAGAAATTGATTCTTCAAAATTTATGTTTGGGTTTTACTCATCAGAGATTTGTTTGATATTTTTATATCAAGGTTTTTGTTTAAGACTTATGTTTAGATGTATTTATTTAGAATTTATGTATCAGGCATTTTGTTTAGAGTTTTCACATCAAATTTTTTTATCATATATTTTGTTTGAAAAATTATTCCCCAATGACTTGTATTTATTTGAACATTTTTGTTTGGATATTTTTTTGATGGATTTGATCTTTAGGAATTTTATTTAGGCTTTGTTTTTGGAGCCTTTGACTCACAAGAATTTTTGGCTTGGTCCTAATACAAAACCTGACTCCCAACTCCTGACTACTGAGAGCCCACAAGACTTAGGCAACAAAGTAAAACTACTCATCGACACTTGCCAAAAGAACACAACCTACCAACTAAACTAATGAGATTTGAAATGTGTAGGTAAAACAAACATATGAATGTTAGACATTAATATCACATGAACTAAAATTGAATGTAAAAGGCTATATACAAGATGTGCAACTATCAATGTATTTATTGATCATAAATGAATTCAAACTCAATTACCATTCTATGAATGAAATCCCTAGCTACTTGTGAATCTAAGAAAATAAACTAGTGGAAAGGAGTTTTTTATGATACACATAAAACATACTATGAGCACACCAAACAATTACAATGGCATCATCATCAAAGAGTTTTAGAGGAGCACTTACACCATCCCCAATCTCCATCAAAGATTCAACTGAGTTCACAGACATGGTGTATGATGTGAAAAAATTCAATAATAGATATAATAATTACTTAGAATTATGGTAGGTTGTTGATGTTTTGGATGCATTTTCACATGAAGTAAATATATCACCTACACAATGAAAAATGGTTACATACTTTATCACTCTTAAGAGATAAAAATTATACTATGTGGCAACCAACCTTGAGGTTATGCCCTACATTGACTTGCTATGGGATTTGTTATTTAATAGGAAGATTACAAAGGATGCCTTATTACACCATATGGATCACTAGATGATTATGGCCTGCATCATTGGAGATGACTTTTAAAGGTATCTATCTCTATCAGTTCCAAAAGCAATTTTTTATAAACATAGGATGGTTGCATGGAATAAACAAAATTCAATTGACAAAGTGCTAAGCTCATGGATTATTCCTAGAGAGACAATGGTCCTAAAGGGAAAGTATCCCACCCCCTTTAAAAAATTTAGAATGGGGGTACGTATTGGGATGACCTTATTAAATAGAATGTATGGCAAATTTTGCCCTAAGTGAAATCATCAATTATAAGTTAAAGGAATAAGTTATACAGAAATTAAAGAGGCCCAATTTAGTGGGCCACTTTTACATGATGTCATACTTATTGGATGTAGTAATGGGCATAGTTTACAAGGACCTTGGCAAGCTTTGGATCCTGACCATTGATTGTTTAAGAATCACATTTATGATTACTATCATTTTATTCATACATATGCATATATAAAGCACATGGTCTGAGTTTTTGAGGACATGTATCCTCAAGTATGGTAGGTAACTCATGGATCCCCACTACCCATAATTGTAAAAAGCATAGTGGATACACTATCTTCTGGGGGTGATTATTGGTTATATCTTGATTATATAATAATCATGGTTGTTGGTCATAAATTCGACCCCTTGTGCCTCCCCAAGTATGTAATAGATAAGCTAGTAGATCAATAAATTACATATTACCTTTGGTGGAGTGTCAATGAGGACTTGATAAAATAGAAGAAAAGCACATTATATGGATCATGTATGATCATTGGTAGAATGTGTTACACATAGAGGAACCATTTTGGGCATGTAGGAAAAAAAAAGGCATTATCAATCACCTACCTTGCCACATAGAGATTGGGATCCTCATGGTCATATACAAAATCATATTCAAGGCTTTGGTATTCTATACCAACATGTCCCCTATGACCATGATTTTTTATTCATGAATACCAAGGATGGAACCCAACTCTTGGAAATGGAAAAAATTACACGCTTGAAAGAAGATCATTTGAGGATAATTCAACAAGAGACTTCAATTTAAGTACAAGAAATGCATTCTATGATGTGAGCTTCTAAAGGATAGAAAAATTCAAATTTATGGTAAAACTAACCCCTACAACAAATAAAGGTACAAGGGGAGCCATCCCAATAAATTCTCTTTCTATTAAAGGCTATTAAAAAAGAACTTGGGCTGATTGAGACTAATCTTAGGGGAGATCTATGGGACCCAATTGATTTGGATTCCTCTAATGCAGAATATCAAGAGAATTCAACCAAATTACCACTACAAACACCTATAGCTACACCCCAATTACAAGAGTCTATAGTGCAAGAGGTAGCTGCAAATGAAGCTACTACCTCAATTCAACTAGGCTCCTCCTTGGAGGCAAATACCACTATCTGTTATAAGAAGAAGCCAAGGGCTTCTCCCCTACTAGAAAATCCAATAGTGGATCAACCATAGGGTATGCCTTCAGTTCCTCAATAATAGGTGGAGGTATCACAAGAACTAGATGAATAAGAAGAGTTAGAAAGATCCAAGGCATTAATCCTTATGAATGATAAAAGGAAGGAGCCAAGCACATATGAATCAATAGATAAAAAGGCTTAGCCTTCAGACGCTACTTCCCTAGTTTGATTATATGTTCCTATTTTTGGTTTCATTTTAATTAGTACTATTTTGAAAACTCCCAAGGTGGAATATGTCACCTACACCCTTGATGTTTCATTTTCCTCTTCTACTATCTTGAAAATCCCTTTCCTCACTCCCAAGGTAGAGGAGGATTCTTCTACGACCATTATTTCATTTTCCCCCACAGTGCCATCCACATCAATTATTGACACTAAAACTGATGTTACCTTTAAGACTACCATATTTTGAACCATGAAGAAGAAAAGGGCCACTAAGAAAAGTGAAATAGCATTGGCCACTTCCCAACTCCATGTTTCTTCCACATAGATTAATTTTCCAATACCATCTACCAATTCATCTAAAGAGACTAATGTCATGTCCTCAGATTAGGGTAAAATTGGTAAGAAAGTTATTACAATCCATCCACTCCCCTAATATGGAGGTGTGGATTGGTCCAAAATAATTTGGACCTCCCTTCTTGACATAGTCTCAAAAGATCAACCCAAAAACAAGCATAAGATATAGAGGTAGAGGCTACAACTAAGGAGACACAATCAATAAACCCTTCCCACCTAGTGATTCCCCCATGGGAAATTGACCTTAGAGTGAAGGCTTCCCAAATGATCATTTTCAAAATTAAAAAGATCCCATCAATAACAACCCTATTTGATAATCACTCAGGGAGAATTCAAAGGGTTAGAAAGAGGAAGCTAGAGAATGAAGATGGAAGGGAGATTATTTTAAAGGAAAGGCAGGAGGTCTATGCCTTATCCAAAGGATAAAATAGACAGTTGGGACAATCAACAAACATATAAGATTTTAAGTTCATGTTAGAATCACAAAAAGATGCTATGGTTGCATTACATGAGGGGGTAGAGATGGCAAGGCAAGAGTTGGAATAGGAATTAGAATAGATTAAAGAACAATAGTAGATAGTTCATATTCCAGTAAGAATTAAGGCTAAATTACAATAAGTTGATTCAAAATTTTATAATGCTCTTGAGGTACTGGAGGCAATTCTAGTTAAATTATCCCCTCATATAGCTCAAACACATCAATTGTTTAATTATTTAAAGGGAGATGAGAGTACACTAAAGTTATTGATTTTGTACACCACTAATAAGGAATACAACCATTTAGACCTAATGACTCCATTAAAGGAATATAATACCCTCAATTTGGTGGTCATTATAACATAAGAATACAAAAAGTGGGTAAAAATAGCTAGGGCATTGATGCCCAAATACCAAGAGCATGAGACACTTATCTTGCAGATTTTAGATGAATTGAAATTCTCAAAGGCAAAGGATGTAACAAGCACACTGATAAGTAGAATTAATTTTGACAAACTCATTCAAGAATATTCTAATAATTTTAAGTAGAGTTTACAAGGGCTAATACTGGAGGACATTGAAGCTAATCTAATTTTTTTAAGAAAGAAAGTAACTGATGTTGAAATTTTTAAAATCAACATCCAAAATATGAAGTCTGAACATGTAAAACTCTTAGAGCAAGTTAAAAGGGTACATGGAACCTCGCTATTAAACTTAGACATTATAAGTTAGCAACATGATGTAGGTCACAAATATTATCTTGAGATATATGTGAAGAATAAAAAGACTAAAGTTATTGTTACATCTAGTTCAACATCAACATAAACAATGACTACTACTCTAAAGGTTAACACATCCATGTAGATGTCCACTTAGACTTAAGGGCTAGTTTTATGCATGTAAATTCAATATAGTAGCATCAATTTTGTATTAGTAGTCTACTGATGTTAGAAATTAATGTGAAAGTTTCCTAAATGTTTTGTAAATATGCACACATTGCATAATATTGTAAAGGCTGATTTTAACTATTGGTCAATATAAGTTAATTCTATATATATATATATATATATATATTACATACAATTTTGAGACTCCAGTTAGAACTGAGGTTCTAACTACACCATGTAATCAATTTTTCATGTACTTGGAGGATGAGGTGACCCATACCTAAGTATCTTTAAACACATGTAACTCACATTTTTAAAGGGGTCGTAAAATTTCAATATAAAAGCATAATAAATTTTGATTGTCAGTGAATGTGTTTGTGTATTTTATCTCGAAACTCTATGTAATTAGGATTAATATTGTTGGTTATTTGATTCAATAATTCTTAGTGTGCAATAACTATGATGAATTATTTATTGTTATGATTAATATACTAGTTTTAAATGTGCAAAAAACTATTTAATGATTAACAATTAGATTGATTATTGGTAAGTTAGTTAATTGTTTCATTGTTCTAAGTTGGTAGAGGTGATTTTAATGATATAGTTTTATATGCATGTGTAATAAATATCTCATAAACCTCCCTAGTCTGAGCCATAATATCTTGAGTAAGGGTGTGTAAAAATTGATCTAAAAGGAGAAACCTTTAACTAAGGCCTTTGAGTTTCCTATATCAAATTATCCTAGACTACCTAACCATGTCTGTCTATGTGTGTGTAATAACTACTAGCAACATACATTGGTTCTAAAAGCATGTGTCCACTTAGAATTTAGCTTGAGAGGTGATTATTTAATCCATATAATCCTTGTTTTTAACTCTACCCTTCCCTCTATTTTTGAGTTTATTTTTGAGATCTACCTACTCTATATTAACAACCATCCATCCTACCAACTCACCTAGATTTTAATTTTTTTTAAGAAAAAAATCATCTATTCATCACCCTGGTTAATAACCTACATGATTTACATGATATTAATTCACTTGGTTGTTAAAAAAAATACCTAAAACTCATTCCCTATAGTGCATTTTACCTCCATTAAGATCCTAAAATGTTAGAGGTACCTTATTATGAATTGGTGTGCATAAAAACTGCATCAACAAGTTCTTGTTTAAGAGGTTCTCAAAGACCAATTAGGACAATATATAGATAAAAAACTATAGGATTGGTTTTAAAACTCTTAAATAATTATAAATATTAAAAGAGAGTCTTCATATATATCAAGAAAGATATCTTCAACTACAACCATCCTCATTTGGCTCAAACAGTGGCATAGGGTCAAGGTTGGTTCTAAGGCAAAGAAAATGGAGTTTAAAGGTTAGATGTTGGTTTGTGAAGTAAAATAAAGTCAAGTTGGAGTTTCATGATAAATAATGGAGATGTGCATAATTCTCAAAACCCCTAAGAGAAATTAAGACACTCTAAGGCTTACACAGGTTAAAAATTAAAGATTGTCATCTAAACCTACAAAGAAAGCTAAACATTAACTATGAACATTAAAGAGATCTAAAGAAAACCATGAGGTTTATTAAAACATGTTGAAATAAATATTATGGTATGAGTTATGATGAGAAATAGGTTCATATGTATTCATACCTATCACACAATCCTCAAACAAAGTCAACTCATGAAGCATGTCTTGGATAAATTGGTCATTTTGAGGTATCTAATGGTGGAATAAAGCCTTAATTTTTGATAAAAATAATCATTATGACCATTTAAATCTTATCATTCAAATTTTAAGTTAAAATTATTATTGTAATTTCTTAATAGTTTATCATAGTCACTCACTGTCAGACACAGTCAATGCCTAGTGGACTTTTTTGAGGTTTTTGATGTATCCACAAGTCAAGTCAAAACTTAAAACTTGGTAATAATTATATCCATGACCCATTAAATATTCCAATTATTTTTTTAGGGTAATAAACATGGTTTAATTACTCACTATTATTACACATACCTCTTGCAATTAGTAGGTAACCATTGGAGACTAAATGAAGCTTTTATCAAGTTTAAGTGCCAATGAAGAGTTTAAGTCATGAAAAAGTTTTAAAATAGTGAAATATGATGTTGGTAATATAATATGATATTTGTATTTTATAAAATTAATTTTTTCAATAAATTTTTTGTTGAGGTTAAGTTTAAGTATGAAGGACCAAAGCAGGCAACTTAAGCAAATTTTGAGGAAAATTTGTCTACAGACTTTAATATGTGATATCCACATATAAAACTTGGTGGATATGTTTTTCATGAGTCCTTATAACTATCTAACATCTTGGTTGGGTCTAACTAAGAGTGTAAGTATCCATTATTTTTTTACACTCACCCTCATGTGTATTAGCAACCACCATTAGAGATAGGAGACATTTTTGAAGTCTATAGGTTGGTGGAGGGTTTTGGGCCTCATGGGAGTGTTTGGAAAGCTTAAGAAGATGATAATTAGTCTATATACCATATACATATAAAAGTGGCCACCAATGGCTTCATACCAAACTTTAGATAGATTCTTACCAACCTTTTCAAGTCCAACCTAAGGATCTCTAAATGTATCAAATTTGGCTTCATAACATGAAATATTGGCCTTTTAAACACATTAAATGGGATATATGCACACATAAATTAATTCAAATCTTTAAAAATGTCAAAAGGCCTAAATAGAATTAATTACCATGCTAAAACAAATCAAATGTCTAAAATGAATTAACCATGAGAAATTAAATGAATTATCAAAAAGGAAATTCAAAAGTCAAATAATATCCTAGGAATGCATAATTACCTTTTGTGAGTCGTTATTTTTAGAAAATATCTAGAAATATCTCACCCATGCCTATTCATTAATAATCATGATTATTTGACACATTTTGACTCCACTGGGGTTATTTAAATCATAGAATTTAAGTTTGAACCTATTCTAAGCTCTAACTACACCCTAACTCACCTTGGGTTGGGGTTAGTTACCAAACCTATAAACAAAAGCCTAAACCTCTTCATTTGGAGAGCTTGGACATAGTAATGTTATAATTCAAGTTTTATGACAAGAGTGAAATATATAGATTTATAATTCCTAAATTATGAATCAAAATCCAAGCCATCAAAGCGATAAAGCTACATCAAGCAAGCATGAGCCAAACCATGGTGCCAAGGGTAGAAGGAGCCACATAATTCCATTTTAAAAATATATCTTAAGCACAATCCAAGTAAGCCAATGATGAAATATCTTGGAGCATTCAAGGAAGGTAAGAAAGGTTTTTTTTCTTGCATTTTAGTTGTGATTTATCAATTTTGTTTCCTCACTAAGCTCCTCCCTTTTGATCTAGGTAAGATAGTGTTATACATGTTAGTGTGTTTCTTTTCATTTTAATTTCATCATGGAAACTAACATATGATCTTACCACCCTTATTATATTATTTGATCAAAAATGTCATGCTCGATGGGACAAAGATCACCCCACATACCAAGGAGATGAAGATGCAAGTCCAAAACTAATAAATAAATGCTTTAATTCATTAAAATTTGCAATTTTAGCTTTGATTTTACCATATTTCTAACTCTTGAATTGTCTTGGATTTATATAGAGATTGATATTAGTAAGGTCCTAATTGAATTTTTTTTTGTGTGACCATTATTAGTTTAGCCTAACTGAGCTCAGTTCTATGTAATCGACATTAGTTGGTATGTAGGGTGAAGCATAGTTCACAAAGATTGCATTTTAATTCTTTCTAGCATTTTTAATCATTATTTCTTGGCATATTTGATCCTTAAACTCTCTATCTAATCCATTCCTTATAGGTTTTGATAACTATTACCTAATTTAATGTGTTTATATTTTATGGTTTTGCCTTTGGGTTCATAGGAAATTGATGATAGTCTTAATAAACTAACATTGATTCTTCATGATTGGCATCAGTTCTTTGTGAACTAACCAACATCGATTGATTTGAAACTAGCATCAATCAGTTCTAACCAAGCATAGTCACTATGTTTTGAAAAATAAAAATCAAGAGCTACTTTTCCAAAGTTCATTTACTCACAATCAAAAGTGCTTCTAAGTAGGAGGATACTATCTAACAATTGCAGGTCCAAGACGTGATTAAATTTTTTTTTTGCATGTTTTAGCTAATACACATTTCATTTTGGGGTTTTAAAAGGAACTACCTATGTCTTGCATAATTCAATTTGGTGCTTTAAATAAACATGTTAGATGTTGCACATTTGGTCATTGGCACTTAAAAAGAATTAGGATGGCTAAGTCTTAAAAAAACTTCATTTTTGGTGCCTTAAAATGAATGCTTAAGTCTTGAATACTTATCTTTGGTTCTTGAAAATGAACTTAGGCTAAATCTTGAACATTTGGGTTTTGGGATTTAAATGAACTAGGTAGTTTTGGTTAAGGGGTTTTATGCAATTTATTTCAAGTTTTTGCACTTAAGCCAAGGGGCCAAGTAAACAACATCATCACATTTTAATTTTGTTCCTAAAATCAAATTTCACTCATAAGTACTTGCAAATTGTTTGTTGATTTTTTGTTTTCACAAAAAAAATAGTGTGTGTATGCTCTCTCTCATCCCCTATAGGGATATTGGGTGATCAAAAGTGCATTTTAATTACATTTAGTGCCTAGTCCAAGGCATAGAAAGAAATTTGCCTAGTCTCTCCCCAAAACCTACATGGTATTGGGTGATCTAAAAGCAACCCTAAAGTATTTCTACTTGGTCTTTATTTTCATAAATTTTGGCTTGTGAAGGGGATGCCATTACCTATCATGAGTTATTTAGGGAAGAATTGACATAAGGATTCATATTTTGATAATGTTTCAACCCCACTCTATGGTAGGGTATAAAAATTAGGGTCCACATACTGTTAGAGCCAAGGGGTTGAGTAGATAACCTTTCTTTTAGTAATGAAGGCCTGAGTCAGGTATGGTCAACCAAGGTATTCAACTAAGAAGTCCATGGTTGGAATCATCATGTAAATAAATATACCATTACATGATAAGTTGATTGGTATGAACTTAATTGATGTGATTCTTATCTTGTGTTATTCAAACTTGGGATCAATCTAGAGGGTCCTAACTTGTAAGTTTTAGTCAACCCCACTTACCACACCTTGATAGGATCTAGGATGATACACTTAGTTGTATTTTTCTCATTTATTCTTTTATTGCTTAGTTTTTATGTCTAAAACTTGTGTTAGTATGCACCATGTCATAAATGAGTTTGTTTGTTCACACTACTCCATTGTTTGAGGAGGTGTTATGCCATCTTTTGACACCTTGATTTAACTTGGAAGACTCTTTATGTTAAAAATGTTGTGTGTCACTTAAATGGAATGGGTAATGTTATGCTACCTAAATCAATTCAAGTTTTGATCTTTAAAATTATTTGAAATAGAACATTGTTTATATGTTTTGAGAGTACTAACATCGTTATGCCACCCAAATTATTTTATAAACTTGTCTTGTCTTGTGTCTAGATTATCATTATTTAAAACCATCACATGTGTCTTGTGGGATATTTATTTTAGTGTAGTCATGTTGTTAAAATTTGCCTAGATTATTGGTCATTAAAGCCTAAGTTTTCTTAAGTTGAGTATTCAATTAAATTTTCCAAGTTTAGATCCAAACATTGATTGATTTCTATTTAGGCCTTGACACGTAGGGGATTTTACATAGATCTTTCTCTTTTGGGTTATGTAAATTAGGTTATTTTTGATTCAAAATTTGAAAACTATATTGTTTGTGCCTTCATTTGTGAAAATCAGTCCATCTTCAAATGCCTTTTGTTGAGTGCCTCATACTAGTTTGATCATGTTTATGTCTATAATCAAGTACTTTGTTTATGCCAAAGTTTTCCATGTTTATTAGATTAAAAATCATCCTTTTGTTTCAAGTATATATTTTGATGCTAATTTTGGCCAAAAGTCCTAGCATATGCCTTATTTAGAACCTAGATATTGACACTACATTTGGATAAAATACCTAGCAACTTTTTCCTTTCCTAGTTTAAACCTATTTGGAATATCTTTGGACCTAGAGTTAGGCATCTTGTTTTTGGTTCATCCACTTGACCTTGTTTGTTTGAGAAATTTAACATTAGACATTTGATGTCATACTATATTTACCAAATATTTGCATAGACTTTTTGGAGATACAAATCCATCCCTTTAACCGAGTTAGACCTAATTTGAACCTTTTGTCTTTGTAAACATAGTTTTTAGAGTTTGTAGAACTCTAACTACTCTTGTTGCAAAATATTTTCCATTTGATTTGACCATGTCTCACTATACACATAGTGAAGTCAGGTATAATCCTGGATATGGAAATGTTGTCACACAAGAGGACCTTGTTCAAGACCTTATGGACATGATTTTATTTGGGAGATATATTCTTATCCACTATAAAACACTCAAATAGGGGAACAAAGTCAAGATCCTTTGGCCAATTAGTTAGTTATCATGCCTCTATACATAGAGAAAGACCAAAAATAAATGGCCCAATATTTAGCTAGCATACCTTCAATTGCATAAAATATTCAAAAGCAACTTTATTATGTTAGAATTCCATCAGCCTATGATCTTAATATAACTGAAGAGGTAGGGGCTTAGTTTATGATAGACTTTCCCCATGACAACTTTACAATTCTAGTAAGAGGGCCTTATAATGTGTCTTACAATGAACATGCATCTTCTAGAAACCCTAATGCCATTGTATCAATGTTATATCAAGATCCATGTATGCTTGTCAAAAAAAGAGGCCTCATGGAGGACCATTTCATTTAAATGCAGACATCATACCAGACATATCAAAACCTTATACAAATTTAGTCATATGTCCATATCAAATGCACCTCTTATTCAATCTCTCCATTTAAGAGGAGTCTTATTTGACCCTACTAGTTTCCTTGTACAAGAACTACAACAAATGAAGGATGAAATTGACCTCATTTAATCAAGGAAATAGACCAAAAATTTTAAGTTAGATGATGTGTATTCTTACCCTTTCAACATGAAATACTTATAGATACATTTACTCTAGGGTACGACCCACCAAAGTTTGACAAAGACAAGGGGAAACGTGACCCTAAGGATCATTTGATGGAATTATTTGTTGTGTGCCAACTAGTGGCCTATAGTGACATCTATTGATTGCTATTATTTCTATGAAGCTGAGTAGGGAAAGTATTGGAATGCTTTATGAAGTTTCCCAAGAATTCTATATCTAATTTTGACAATCTTTTAGATAAGTTGATGCAACACTTATCTTGTTAGGTTGTGGAGCTAAAAGCTTCACCCAGATGTAAACATGGAGGGTTGCTGAGTGTCACAGTCATTGACTTCAGTTAGGACAACCGTCGTTAGTCAGGTGGAGACAAGAAGCTGCTGACATCGGTCAGGGATCGGCCAACATCGGTCATCCCCAGATAGATAGGGACCAACGTTGATTGCCTGTGTGATTCCAAACTATGAGTTTCATGGATAGTTTGTTAATGAACCAGTTATTTGCATGTTAAAGATTAATTTTAGTCTTGAGCTACATTTCTAATTATTGTTTGTCATGGGATATATATAATAGACTCATGGGATATATTGTAAAGTGTGATAGATAGAGAGAGCAAGGTTGGCTCCTCATAGTGCCACAATGCCAAGTGTGTATGATCAGGTAGATCTACAAGAGAGCAAGATCTGGTAGAAGATCCACAGGGGTGCTAGTATGGAGAATCATAAGGACTTGGTGAGGCAAGGACAAGGTTTCTTCTGAGTATATAAGATCAAGTTGATTTTTAGGTGTGCAAGATCAGGTAAGAGATCTACACAGGTAAGTAAGGTCAGTTGATCTGCAGGTGTGTGTGTGTGTGTGTGTGTGTGTGTGTGTGTGTGTGTGTGTGTGCAAGGTCAAAGGAGATCTATGGGGTAGCAAGATCAAAGGAGATCAGAAACACAACAGGGAGCAAGATCAGGTCAGATCTAATTGGAGTACATTGCATACTCAGTGTACTGGCAATATTGTTACTGACTAGTTGGAGGTGAACAATAGCTCTGTACTTGAGTTGTTTATTGTGACTGCAATTGAGAGAGAGATTTGAGGGAAGATTACTGAGAGTCCTAGAGGTGTGGGAAGCCTTAGAGGTGTGAGAAGAAGTGGCATCTTCTTTATTGTAATTTCTTTCTAGAAGAGTATTAATATAATTGGGTATTGTCTCTCATATTCTGTGTTAATTCCGAATTCTAGTTACTTATTACTTCTAGTTAAATTTTGTGTTTAGTTGCTTGTACATGGTAATAAATGGTGCTTCCTAGATCCTGACAAAGTGGTATCAGAGCTAAGGTTGCAGGGAGCAGGTTTGTGTTTGATTACAGGTCACTCTCATGGGTTTCTAATTGAGTGGGAGTATAGCAATGGCAGAAGAAAGTAAGCTAAGAATGGAGGAATTCAAAAGCAAGAATGATCAATTATGGTGTTATGGAAAGAAAGAGTAGGTAAAGAAAAATTGTTGGTTGATAGTGGATCAACATAAAGGGAATGAAGAAGCAGATGTTATAGGTATTGTTGCACGGGTTGCTCTTATATGTTCCTTAGATAAAGTATAATCTTGGTTTATAGATTCTGTTGCCTCTTTTGATGCAGCCCCAAATAGAGTATTTTTCCATGTTAAGGTCCATGGAGACTTTGGAAGGGTTTATTTAGGGGTTGGTGAGCCTTTTCAAAGTTTTGGCAAAGGGGAAGTGCAACTAAAATTATAGATGGCCAACACATGGGTGTTGAAGGATGTCATGCAGGTCCCAGTTCTGAAGATGAGGCTAATTTCTTTAGGAAAGTTGGGTGATGAGAGATGCAAAAGAACTCTCACAGTGGATGCACTTGAATTAGTTGGTGGTAAGAAAGTAGGTACTCTTTATCTACCTACTTGTATTACTGATTCTTCTTATGTTGTGAAGACGTGGATTTGTAGGCTTGGTCACATGAGCAAGAATGAGATGCATGTTCTTAAGAGGAAGTCAGATGTGTTTGACAAACTTAAGAACTAGAAAACCTTGGTGTTCATGGAGGAGATGATGGACAGAGATCAGTCACAGGGGCTGGATACTTCTGAGCAGGGCAATTTGGACAGCTTTTTGATTCAAAGTAAGCTCATGGGTAAAAAGTCATCACTCACAGGAGAACACAGTTACTGATGTTGGTCAGGTGGAACCGATGTCGAATAGGTAGGTACCAAAGATGGTCATGTGAAGATCAGAGTCGATAATGTCAGGTGGAGCATCATAGGTTATGTGGTGGTTGGTCTTCAAGATTGAGCTTGAAGAGGGATACAAGCCAGGAATAAAATTAGAAAGATGTATAGGTATAGGTGTAACTATTTATCTCCAAGTGGGAGATTGTTAGGTTGTGGAGCTAAAAGCTTCACCTAAATGCAAACATGGAGGGTTGTTGAGTGTCACAGTCACCGGCATCGGTCAGGACAACTAACATCAATCAGGTGGAGATAGGAAGCTGCTAACATTGGTCAAGGATTGGCTGACATTGGTCATCCCCAGATAGATAGGGATCGATGTCGGTTGCCTGTGCGGTTCTGAATTGTGAGTTTCACGGATAGTTTGTTAACGAACCGGTTGTTTGCATGTTAAAGATTAATTTTAGTCTTGAGCTACGTTTCTAATTATTGTTTAGCATGGGATCTATATAATAGACTCATGGGCTGTATTGTAAAGTGTGCTAGATAGAGAGAGCAAGGTTGGCTCCTCATAGTGCCACTATGCCAAGTGTGTATGATCAGGTAGATCTGTGAGAGATCAAGATCTGGTAGAAGATCCACAAGGGTGCTAGTATGGAGAATCATAAGGGCTTGGTGAGGTAAGGATAAGGGTTCTTTTGAGTATGTAAGATCAGGTTGATCTATAGGTGTGCAAGATCAGGTAGGAGATCTACATGGGTAAGTAAGGTCAGTTGATCTGTAGGTGTGTGTGTGTGTGTGCAAGGTCAAAGGAGATCTGTGGGGTAGCAAGATCAAAGGAGATTAACAACACAATAGGGAGCAAGATTAGGTGAGATCTACTTGGAGTATGTTTTGTACTCAGTGTACTGGCAGTATTGTTATTGACTGGTTGGAGGTGAACAACAACTCTGTGCTTGAGTTGTTTGTTGTGACCATAATTGAGAGAGAGCTTTGAGGGAAGATTACTGAGAGTCCTAGAGGTGTGGGAAGCCTCAGAGGTGTGAGAAGAAGTGGCATATTATTTATTTTAATTTATCTCATATTCTGTGTTATTTCTAAATTCTAGTTACTTATTACTTCTGGTTAAATTCCGTGTTTAGTTGCTTGTACATGGTAATCAATGGTGCTTCCTAGATCCTGACAAAGTGGTATCAGAGCTTTATGTTCTAGATCCTATCATATCTTGAGATCTTGAACATAATATTTCATTAGTAGATTTAACATAGGCTAAACAAAAAGTTAGTGAAAGCTTCACAAGCTATTTATAGTGACAAAGAGGCCTTGTAAGCTGATTCGCTCATAGTCTACTAGATAAACAACTAGCCACTATGTTTACTAAAAATATTCACAACAAGATATCTTACAATTTGGAGTTATAGTGTGCATAAATATTTAAAGAGATCATTGATAAAGGTTTGATGATTGAAAGAGCCCTTATTAAAAAAGGGATCATTAAACTAGCCTCATCAAATCAAAGCCCAAACCAAAATTAGAATAATATCCAATGTCAAAATCTAGTCCAAGCAAAAACATCACAATAAACCCAAGCAAATAATTCTGATATACCTAAGTAATTCAATCACAAAAATAATGTTATAGGGAATGGAGTAATAGAGTCATGACATGTCCAAATGGTACAACCACCATTTACACAATGTATGCCATAACATATAACTCTTAACCAATAATGTATTCAACAAATACAATAGACTAGTGTGACAAACGTAATAAATACAACAAACACAACAAATACCTTTATAAAACCTCCTCCAAGAATAACTATGCCTACGCATCATGTTTTTAATAACCTTGAAGAGCTTATTAATACTGTGTTTTACAAGCTTGCCATAATTAATTTGATTATATGGCCTATTTTAAAAGGGTTGATTCCTAAGGGTGATAACATTTTAAACTAACACAGGCTAAATGAATTGTATGAATATCATCAGGTTACCATAAATTATAGCATTGTGTGAAAATTAAACATGTGATCAAGAATATGTTAGAAAATGGAGAGATCACATTAGATTGTGTAGCTTCCACATCCAATTAGAACCTTAGCATTTATCATAATCCTTTTCCCCAACATAATAGAAACCAAAAATAATAAAAATAGTGGATAGTGTAGTAATAACAATAATAATATTAGTAGACAAGGCCAAACCAACATAATCAATAAAACCAATAGTAGAACCAACAACGTCAGAATAATGAACATAACCAAGGCCATAATGAGGTAAACAACCAACATACTTACCATGCAGTTACACATGACTATAACTTGGTTGTAGGCCATATTACATGAGGTCACATTAACACTATTTCCATTAATCTGAGATCAAGTACAAATTAGACAAGATCATTTCTAATCATACCCAATTAACCAATTCATACTGGTAATCCTTCCTTGACTTGGGACTTCATACATGAAAACCAACAAATAGGGATTCCCATATTTAGACTTTATACTGATAACTCATTGTTAGCCTGTGACCATGTACAAGTATACCAAAAACTAAGACTTATCTTATCTGGTCCCCCTCTACCATCATTTTTTAGTAATATTGGTCTTGTACCTAATCCTAATTACATAATCATAACTCAATGATTAAGGATTACCATACCAAGCCCAAAACTATTTACCACTTCACCCATTATCTAACCACTTGTTCTACCTCAGAACAAGCCATTTCCTACTATCCCAAAAAATACATTTGACATTGTAGAACAATTGAAAACTATGCTAGCACAAATCTCCTTTTTAAATTTGTTTCATACATCTACTATCCACAAAAACATCTTGACCAAATTCCCTGGCCAATCCAATGTTCCAAATGACATATCTCTTGACAAATTTCAATATTTGGTTAGACACCTTGCTCTAGGACAATAATTAACTTTAATCAAAGTGATATGTCATCCCTTGGCCCACTTCATAATAATCTATTATACATCTGAGTTTACATAATGATGCACAAAGTGAAGCGTGTCCTGATAGATAATGGATTAGGCTTGAATATTCTATTTCTAAAGATCATCAAATTTCTTGGGTACATAATTGATCTCCGAGTAGACAATCACCATCAAAGCCTAGGATAATGAATAATGAGAGTCATAAGGCACCATCATCTTTCTAGTTATCAGTGGGCCCTTGACCCATGATACACTTTACCATGTGTTAGATCTTGACTTGTCATATAATATGCTTTTGGGTAGACTTTGGATATACATGATTCATGCAATCCCATTGAAATTGTACTAGTGTATCAAGTTATCCCATTCAAGAATGGAGGTCACTATTCTAAGATATTTGCATCCATATGAGCATTATAATCATTGAGAGGCTAAGTTCAAAAGCTAAAATTATTAGTTGAAAAGAAGTACAAGGGGAAAACAATACTTGTTGATTTACTTTCACACATTCTACCTCTTAAAATGTCTAATCATTATACCATCTCAGATATCCCAAGAGAATACTTGACCCATGGCACATTTCACATTGTAAAGCTTTCATATAACCCCAATTCCTTTGGAAGACCAAAATCCAAACCCCTCATGTAATGGTAAAGAAAGGGCAAAGGCCAAATTCATAGTCCATCACCTATCACTTTTATAATAGCCTCTAGTCAAGAAAAGGACCCTCTTGAAGGTGATAAATCATGGTTATATAATGACAAATTAGCTGATTATTACAAGAGTTCAAAATATCCCATTCGTAATTGGATCATGGAGAACCAAGACTACAAAGGAGGATGCCTTAGGCTGAATCAATAGGGAACACTTGAGCCAATTTCTATGACTAGGTACAAAGAAACCTATAGACTTGGATTTAAACTACCTAAGGGTAACCCCACATATCTTATTTGAGTTCCATCACCAATGACTAGTGATGATGATTCCAACAATAAAGTAGAGTCTAATCATAACCCATTCAATGACTTAGCCCATACCAATTTGTTTGAAAATAATGCCATTTGTACCCTTCGACCAATCATTCATCATAATCCATTACCACTATACTATCCCTAATTGATATATTGGGGCCAATAAGAATCCAACATTCTAGTTGATGATCTTCATAATGAGGAGGCATTCTATAATTTTTTAGGCCTTAGGGACAATGTTTTGTTGGGAGACCATAAAAAAGGGTTCTCAATCAAGTTGGATCTTGAATCCTATATTAGAGAGCAGGTGAACACCCTTAGCCAAAAATAAATAAATAAAATATTGAGGTCCCAAAGTGAAAACATATTTGAGGCACTTTCAAACCAGGTAAAGAGTAAAGATAAAGGCTAGTCTAGTGGTGAAAACTTATTTCAAGTGCCATTAAATAGGGGTGTTCAAACTTCTTCAAATATAGACCAGGAGACCACCAATGATGAATTGTCTACGGGTCTAAGTTTAGTCTTGAAGAAGAATAGAGTTTTGATTAAATTATTTTAGAGGTATAAAATACTAAGAGGGGGGGGGGGTGAATTAGTCATGGAAAATAATAAAATTCCATTTCCAAACCCTTAAAACACCTAAGCATTCAATAACCATTTATGAAGCATTCACGATGTTTATAGCAATGAATAAATAGATAATGCAAGATTACACACACAACATAAGATCTATGTGAGAAACCCTCTTGGGGAATAAAACCCACTCTCAATCCTATAAACACATGGACTATTTATCCTATAAGATGATCATAAACATGAGACTGGTCAAGTCCTTTTGACTAGAATTTAGTGAAACATCTATTTTACAAGGAACACCTACCCCTATGATGATCATGTCATTCTAACCACCTATTGGTCAAGTCATTCGGACCTAGATATTGAGCACCCTCACAAAACCTATGAAATGAAGATTTACTATTCATTAAATTATTGCTAATCTAATGGAGAGATAATGTATATCATCTCTCTCCAACTCTGCACACTACATAGTCCACACTTTGATCTACCTCTCAAATCAACCACCAAGCTTACATAGAAATCATCTATCCTTCACTCATCCTTAATAGTCAAACCTAGAACAACACTATATTAAACATAAAAAATATAATCTATAGGTCATACACATAGTCATCAACCTACTTTTCTCTACAACCCATCTACTAGGCACACACCCTATCAGCTTTACTTCACTCTTTAACTCTTAAAAACACCTCTTCTCCCAATTATCTCACCTATATAAATCATCATCTTTGATTTCACCATTTATAGAGCCTTCATTATTATTATCTTCTTAGTTGGTATTTAGACTTTCCTTAACCCTTAAGACATATTACATGTCTCAATATTATATTCACAGGTCAACCATAACAACTATGGGTCACACTTAAGTAGTTACACCTTTCAATTAGTCCTTAGTAACCCATATAGGGCTCATAGAGACCTATTATCCCATTTAACACTCCATTAAGAAAATTAGAAACATAGGATAACATATAAATGCATAGGTCCACTACACATTACCCCTTTGACATCCTTAAATGATCAAAACCATCATAATACTCCTCTGCTAAAGCCAAATAGATCAATCTTTGACCTTATACATAGAAACACCATGAATGAACACACAATCAAATTTTAAGCATTTATTCATACTTAATATGGATTGTTCAAACCTCAAAAATCCATAAAAATTATCCTCATGGAGTCTATAATACTCTCTAATATCTTAATCTCCTTGAAATATCCAAATACCATTATAACAACTCAAAAATATCCTTCTCGGGTTACTTGCAGAGCATGAACACATACATAGTCAAATTTGGATCTTAATAACTTTGATTTTACAAAAATTAAAACCTTAAAAAAATATTTATGGATATTCCTTTAATTCCTCTACAACTTTTCTTTTTACACCATGTTCAAATTTTGTATATATCAAAAGTTATATCATAAAAACTACAGACTGGTCTTTCCTCATAAATTCAAATATTTGAATTCCAATGGTCACTGAGTAACTGTTAAAAATTAAGAACTTGTCATCATCTCACTACTTACTAATAATTTGGAAAAAAAAATTCTCCATCAATCTCTTTATAAGTAACTTTGCCTTTACCTTGGCTTGCTATTAAACATCAAATATGTTGACCTCATCTTGTGCACCCTTACAATATTGACCAAATACACACCATTGATCTCTATAGATTAACCAAGTCTTTATCTTATAGTGATCGCTACTAGATCTTGATAAAAACTCCCATGATTATGACACTTGGCACCCTATACCTTCTTCCCATTTTAATCTTTGACTTTGACTCACACTATTGATCTCCTGACAGTAAGAATGCCCATGAACCATTAATCTTCTGTCCGAGCTTCATGAATGTGACACATGTCACTAGCGCAATCATTATTTGACATTTTGAATTTACATTTACCATTGGATCAAAATATATGATTTAACATTATTAATTATATCTATTGACTAGATGACCTTAGACTTTAGTGTAGTTTATCTTGATGGTCTCTAGCCCATCACAGTCTGCAAGTGTAACTTTGAAGATTTATATCACGATCTGGAAAACACTTCAGTAATCCAAATATTCAACATACATTCTTGGAACTATATAAAATATCATCATAAATTTTTTTTCCCACTGTTCACTTTATAAGTACCTACAATAAATTCATAAACTTACTAGATCATACTTATTTGCATGACGTATAGTGATGGTCTAGCTAAGTATAGAAATTTATTGAAATTCTATCTAAGAGGCCAACTTTTCACCCACATATATTTAGCTACATTAAAATTTATGACCTAAAATTTAAACCACATAAACTTGGGACTAATGTGATGACATATATATGACCAAATCCCTCTGACTCATCCATATATGACAATGGTGATTTCAACAAACTACCTACTTAGATTTTTCTACCATAGAACCAACTATCCCAAGATGAACATAATGAATAACCAGATGAATAACATGAATTTCCACAAGCTCTCCAATCATCATTAAAATTTTATAGGACCCCTTACACATTCTCAATACTTCATACCCATCCCTAATCATGCCAAAATTGAATATCAACTAAGCCTACTTTAAGCATACTAGGACAAACACACTGCACACTTTGTCTATAATGAAATTACTTCAACAATAAAGTAGAATAGCAGAAATAGATCCAAATATGACTTAAATATATCATAATATATGATAATAGACAAGCCACTTTGAGGGGGCAACCTCCACAAGCTTTAATAAGAGTAGAATTCACAATATGATGATAAATAATTACCCACTACCTACTATATATAGTCTATCTACACCATGGTTACTCCATAGACCAACCTACTAACCAAATGAATGCATAGAGAAATGTAAAATAACATCAAAGAGGGATAATTAAGCCACAAGTTAGTTATTCCTATCCTAATACATATGATATGTTAGGGGCTTAGCATGGCCTTCCCCTTTAAACCAACATTATCTTCAACATTGAACAACTTTGGATGTTGTTGCAGAAAATCTTCACCTTCCCAAGTTGCATCTTCACTACTCAGGTTCTTCCACTTGATCAAATATTCCCTAATCTCTCTATTTCTCAACCTATTAGTACATGTTTGGATGATCTTCTCTGGTTCCAAAATGACATGTCCTTCTTCATCTAGTTCTAGGAGCTCTATCTGGGCTGAAACTTTCTATCCAATGACCTTCTTCAAATAGGAAACATGAAATACTGGGTGTATGCGAGATGAATGAGGTAACTCAAGCTTGTAATCCATACTTCCAATTTTATATAGAACCTGATAAGGGCCACAATACTTAGGAGCAAGTTTGTTATCATTTTTGTGTTGCTTCAAGGACATCTACTTGTAAGGCTATAAATGTACAAATACTTAGTCACCCACCTCAAAATTTCACTCACTACAGTGTTGATCTGCTTGTTGCTTCATCTTGTTTTGTGTAAGGCCAAATTCTCTCTCAAACTAGCCAAAACCTCTTGTTGATGCTGAATGTGCTCCTCCACATCTTCAACCTTAGTTTGCACCTTTAATGAAGAAGTGATGGAAGGTAGATGGTAACCATATAGTGCTAGAAATGGAGACATTTTAGAAGAGGTATGGAAAGATGTGTTATACCACAATTTTTTAAGTGGTAGACATTTAACCCAATGTTCCTATTTATCTGATACAAAATAATGGAGATACCCCTTTAAACATTTGTTAACCACTTCTATTTGTCTGTCAGATTAGGGGTGGTAAGATGAGCTATGAGCTAACTGAGTACCCAAATAGGAAAACAATTTAGTCTAGAAATTACTAGTGAAAATAGGATCATGATCACTTAAAATTATTTTTGGGGTTCCATGTAATTTTAGAACTGCCTCCAAAAAAATAACTGCTACTATACTTGCTAAAAATGGGTGTGAGAGAGCAAAAAAATGGGAATATTTTGTGAGCCTATCCATGATGACCAAGATAACATTCTTACCTTCAGAACAAGGCAACCCTATGATGAAATCCATGGAAACCTCCTCCCACCTTTCACTAAGAATTGCTAAGGGTTGTAACAAACATAGGGTCTTAACTGTCTCACCTTTATTCTATTGGCATATCAAGCATTCTGCCACAAAATTTTTTACATATCCCTTGAGTCCTTCCCAAAATAATTATTTCTTAATTATGTGATAAGTTTTTAAGAACCTTGAGTGTCCCCCAATTAGAGATGCATGCAACTCCACAAGAAAATTATGCTTAATCTTTGAATATTTTCACAAGTATAACCTACCCTTATACCATAAGACACTACCTTTCCATTAAAATTTGTCAGAGGCTAAATTACCTTGATAGATATTTTGAATTAGAACTTGTGTATCCTTGTCTTACTCCCATTCTAACCTGGCTTCATCCACCCAATCTACTTGTAACATGGACATTGCACAAAGTAATGATTATATGGATGTATCCCATTTGGATAGTGCATCTACTACTACATTATCTTTACCCTTCTTATAGATGATATAAAAATCATAACCCAACATTTTGGTTACCCATTTTTGTTGTTCCTCAGATGATAATCTTTGCTCCAAAAAGTATATGAGACTATCATGATCCATTTTCACCTTAAAGTGTCTACCCATCATATAGGGCCTCCATTGTTTAACTGCATGAAGAATAACCATCATTTATTTCTCATATATAGGTTTTTGTAGATTCTTACCTTTGAATTGACAACTCTCAAATGTAATGGGTCTTGTTTCCTACATTAGTACTTCTCCCAACCTAGCTCTAGAAGCATCACATTCAATAGTGAATGTCTTTGAGAAGTCTAGATTAGCCAAAACTAGGGTGGTGCACATAGCTACTTTCAGTTTCTCAAATGATTTGGTGGCGGCATCATTCCAATGGAAGGCATCCTTATTTAGCAATGTAGTGAGTGGAGTTGTTATGCTGCCATAACCTTTCACAAATATTTGGTAGTAACCTATTATTCCTAGGAACCCTCAGAGGTTTTTGAGAGTTTTTGGAATGGGCCATTCCATCATATCTTGGATCTTCTAGGGATCAAATTTGACACCTTCATGGGAAATAATGTGACCTAGGTGCTCTACCTCCTATACTCCAAAATCACAACTAGATGGCTTTGCATAAATTTGATGCTTCTCCAAAACTATCAACACCTGTTTCACATGTTGCAGATGTGCTTCCCATGTCTGACTATAAATCAATATGTCATCAAAGAAAACTAGCACAAACTTCCTTAAAAAAGGCCTAAAAATAGTGTTCATCAAGCTCTAAAAAGTAGATGGTACATTTTTAAGACCAAAGGGCATTACCAAAAACTCATAATGGCCCTCATGCATTCTAAAAGTAGTTTTATGAACATCTTCATCCTTGATTCTAATTTTATGGTACCCCAAGTGAAGATCTAATTTTGTGAAATAATTAGCACCATGCAACTCATCAAGTAAATCATCAATCACTAGAAGAGGAAACTTATCTTTGATGGTGTACTTGTTGATTTCTCTATAATCTAGGCACATCCTCCATGTGTCATCTTTTTTTTGCACCATGACCACTAGTGATGAATATGCACTTTGGCTGTGCTTGATGATCCCTAACTCTAGCATCTCATGGACCATCTTTTTTATTTCACTATTCTATGCATATGGATATTGATATGGTCTAATATTTGGTGGTTGACTCCCTAGAATCAATTGAATGGCATGATCATGTTCTCTTTTTGGTGGTAGTCCTTTTTGCATGGCCCCAAAAATAGATGGGTGGTCATCAATAATCATCTGTAGATCAGGATGTGTAGATGCCTGTGTGGGTTAAAATTCTATGGAACATAATCATGCAATAATTCCCTCTACCCCCTTTTTTAGCATCTTGTTCATCTGATGTGAACTAATCAATTGTGGAGATTTTACTTGTAATCCATGTAGTTCAATTTTCCTACCTTTAAAATGAAAGTGCATGAATACTTACTGGAAATTCATCTCAATGGTACCCAAGGTTGTGATCCATTAGACTCCCAAAAAATTGTCTGTGCTACCCATGGGAATAGAAAACATAGGAGAATCAAGATTTTACTCACCCATAACGAGCTTAACATTATGGCATTTTCCTAAATAATTAATTATGCCACCATCTGCAATCATGACCTAAAATTTTGGTGCTAGGTAGATGAAACAATTAAATCGAGTGGCCAACTTATGGTTGATGAAGTTTTGTGTGATCCCTGAATCAATCAACACTGTCACCTTCTATTTCTTGAGGAAACCCATCACCTTAAGAGTTTGTGGAGTGATAATACCTACAAGTGCATGATAAGAGATTATAGGTTGGTAATCTTTAGGTACATCCTCTATCTCTTCCTCATCATCATTGAAGGCACCATCTTCTTCTTCATCTTCATTAGATCCCTCAATATAGAATAACCTCTTCTTAGCACATTTGTATCCTTTTATCTACTTACTATCATAACCAAAACATAATCCTTTTGAGCATCTAATGGAACTCACCTAGAAAATATTGAGAAGGACTCCCTCTAAGATCTTTTAGCCATTGAGATTTTTGAGCATCTTCAAATCTTCACACACCATGAAGAATCAACAAACAAGCTTACTAGCCTTCTCTCTTAAGCCACCTCAAGAACCACCAACATAACTTTGTGCCACTAAAAAAATAGGAAACATACTCTAAACCAACCTAAAAACTCACCTTGAAACACTGATGCCTTGATATTTGGGATAAACTTAGAAAAAACATAAAATCTTCACACTAAGCTTGTCTAGACTCCTTGTAACCTTGCCTAGAACTTGTAGAGCCCAAAATTTTTAGTAGACATATTTTCAAGACCTAAAACTTCATATATAGAGTAATCTCATATTCCCCATTAATCACACCAATTTGCATCACCTAGATCCTCCTCTATAACATATTTCACAAATTTACTAGCTAATTAGGCCTCTATTTTGACAAAAACTTGAATAATTTAAAAAACACACACCTTAAAATCTTTGTGAACCTTGATTTGATAACCCATTTGACCCATTCAACCTATTAAGAAGCCTTAGAAATTAACTCATAAGGTAAGACACTTTTATAACATGGCCCAAAACTCTACAAACTCAAATCAAACAAGGTCAACAAACCTCCTTTTGGTCAACTCCCACCTCTAAAACTTCTTACACACCTGGAGACAACCATCACATAATTCTAGACCAAGATTTGAGCCTTCACACCTTTGGGAAGCTTGACTTCCTATACCATGGCTTTGATCTGCAATAAGAAAGATAAACCCAAGAGCATACAAAAACCTCCAAAAGGCACAAATAGGATCATCAAGACACAAAAACACATAAAACAAATCAAAAAGTAGTTCACATACTTTTTTGATCACCAAAATCTTCTTGACATTCCATTAATCTCATTATGCCACCTAAAAACACCGATTCTGATCCTATAGACACTGCATACATGAAAAAAAATACCTTACAAGATCACTCTAACATCATCAAAGCACTTCTCCCATCTTTTCACACCAACTCCAACTAGAAACACTCATCTCTTGCCTTCTAGGACCTTATAAAGAACATCAAAACAACACTTACTTCTCCATTAAAAGGAGTCTCCTAAGAAGCATAGATAGAGACTTCCTCTACACCACAATGCTCTTAAAACAAAGTGAAGCCAGGAGTGGCCCAACTCTCCTTAGTAACCATTGAAATCCTTTTATAGCTATAATACTTCTTTCTCTTATTCTCCTTAGTCTAAACTTTGACAACATGTTCCTTTTCTACATCACTCACTTTATCTTCTATGATAGGATATACAACATTTGGAGAAACTATGGAATCTTGACATACCTTGATTACTAAATTAGCTTCTTTGCATTGCATAACATCACCTTTATACATTGAAAACATAGGAAATAAGCTTGAAACTTTATCACACATATCCAATTGCTCATTAGCATCCAAACACACCTCATAACTAGCCTCAACTAGAACCTTGGTCTTCTCCTTGAGCTTGGTCTCTTCATTCATAATATGAATAGATAATGAGAGATATTGGAACTCTATAAATCCTATAACATTCTCCACCATAGAAAATATATTACTTGGACCTACAGACTCATCATGAATCACACTTACCACCTTTGGTTTGCATGAGTTAATTTTTCTTCTTTAATGTAGTCTAGGAGCTTGATTAAACTTATTCTATCTTGTAGGCCTTTGCTTATATAATCTAGGAATGTGACCTCTATATTGATAGTTGAAGCATACTATACCTTTTGCAATAAACTTATCCTGCCTTTCCTAATTAGAACAAAATCTTGGAATATGTCCATTTTGTTGACAATTAAAACAAACTATTCCATTTGAAGAAGACTCACCTTGCCTTAGCTTATTTGGACAATGCTTATAAAAAATGTATCTCATCAATATAATTGAATAAAAAAACTTGTTCAACACCTTTTTACTGATGACCCCCATCATAGTTTCATATAAACTCATTTCTAGAAGGTTTCTTACATTTTCTAGTTCTATGCCCAAACTGATTACATGTGTAACAATAACCATTGAAACTTGCATAACTCATGAATTTGTTTGTCTAATCTTATTTGTATTCACTTTACCAACATCTTCATTCCTTGACTAATTTTTAACCTTGAATGTCTGATTTTCATTAGTCTTCATCTTGTCTTGAGTTACATTTTATGGTTCTTCTTTGTATCTAAGACCAGTTCTATCACTTGCATGTTTTTGACCACTCAAAATATTGACTATATCACTTGAGCTCTTTTCAAATCTCATAAATGACCACATATTACTAGATGTCTTCTCTAACTCAGCTTTTAATGATTCATTTTCAATTACATACCTTGGACATTAATCTTGTTTGGCTTTCAATATTGTAGACAAGATTTCAAATTGACAATTGAGGTGCTTGACTATATCTTCACGCTCCTTGGTGTCTTCATTCATTTTTGCCTCAAACACATTTAATTTCTCTTCATAGTCATTGATTTGATAATTTATCTTATTTTTAATCTTCTTCTCAATCTTCAGTTATTTAAGAGCATTCATCAATTTAGTCTCATAGTGCACCTCATATTTACCACCATCTGAATCACTCCAAGTAGACTCCTTTTGATATGAGTAACTTCATTCTTCAACCATGAAGAGGGATATATATTTAAAAAAAACCCATCATATTCATGATCATACTCTAAGTCACTATCTTTACTCTCATCTAATGAGCTATAATCTTCTTTGGTGTAGAGACTCTTTTTGTCCTTGAAGTAATTCTTCTTGTTGTCAAACCTTCTAAATCCTTTCTTCCTCTTATCAGACTTGTATGTATTTTTATCTTCATCTTGTCCATCACCATTCTATTCATCATCATTCTTATTATGTTTATGAGGTCACTTATTAAAAAAATGTCTTACCTATTGATAATTGAAGCATTTCAAGGGTAGTTTACCCTTATAGTTGCCTGACCCTATTTTTAATTTCCTTGTAAACAAAGCAATTATTTCATCTTCATCAATATCAGATATGTCATCCTCCTTGAGTTTATTACCTTTGAACATCTCCTTTGGATTCATTTATGTCTTTAATGGTGGTTTCTTCTTTGGTGGTTTATCATCATGGACTCTCATCTCATAGGCAATAAGAATGCCATGAAATTCATCCATCTTCAATTGAGTAAGATCTTGACTTTCTTATACAGTAGATAATTTAGAATCAAACTTGAGAGAGAGAGAGACCTTAATACATTTTGAAATATAGTAACTTATTCAAGCTTCTCTCCAAGACCTTTGATGATGTTCACAATCTCATCAACTCTCTACAAAAAGGATGCCATAGAATCTTCTTACTTCATCTTAAGACTCAAATTATCTTCAGTGAGTCTGTAACTTTTCCAACTTAACCTTTGAATCTCCTTCATAAATAGTCTTAAGTTTATCCCAAATTTCCTTGGTAGATATGAAATGGATTACCTTGGTGTATTCAGTCCTTGAAATACCACAAGTGATAGCATTTATTTCCCTATAATTGTTCTCAAACAACTTCTTATTTGCAACACTGGATGAAGGAATAGTAGGTGTAGAATAAACATCCACAATATATTTCCAAGTGTCAAACCCTAGGTACATGATGTAGGTCCTCATACTCACACTCTAAAAAGCATAATTGGATCCATTAAACATTGATTCTTTCTTAATATAAAAACCTCCTTGAATTTGATGGCTACCCATATTGTACCTTGGATCTCCTTCAAGTGCTATCAAACCTTTACCAAAGGACCAACTCTGATACCAATTATTAGAGGTAAAAATCAATAAGAGGGGGGGGGGTGAATTAGTGGTGGAAAATAATCAAATTAAATTTCCAAACCCTTCAAACACTTAAACATTCAATACAACCATTCATAAAGCATTCAAGATGTTTATAGCAATGAATAAATAGATAGTGCAAGATTACAAACAAAACACAAGATCTATGTGAGAAACTCTCTTGGGAAATAAAACCTACTTTCAAAATTATAAACACATGGAATAATTGTCATATAAGATGATCACAAAAATGATACTGGTCAATCCCTTCTGACTAAAAGTTAGTGAAACACCTGTTTCACAAGGAACACTTGCCCCTAGGATGATCAAGTCTTGCCCACTTGTTAGTCAAGTCCTTTTAACCTAGATTTTGAGCACCCTCCCAAAAAATATGAAATAACCATCTCTTAATCAATGATTACCTACCAATATGATGGAGATACAATGTATATCATCTCTCTTCAACTCTTCAAACTATACAATTGACACTCTGATTTGCCTTTCAAATCAACCACCAAGCTCACATAGACATCATCTATCCTTTAATCATCCTCAATCTTCAAACCTAAAAGAGAACTATCTTTGACATTAAAAATATAACCTATAGGTCATACACATAGTCATCAACCTGGTCTTTTCTACAACCCATCCACTAGGCACACATATTTCTCCTTTCCTGTGCTCTTCAACTCTTAAAAACACCTCTTCTCCCAAGTTTCTCACCTTTAGAAATCATCTTTGATTTCAAAATTTATTAATCCTTCATGATTATTATATTTTTGGTCAGAATTTTGAATTTCCTTAACCCTTAATACATATTACATAGCTCAATACTATCCTCACAGGTTGACAATAGCAACTATGGGTCACACTTAAGTAGGTACACCTTTTAATTAGGCCTTAGTATCCCTTATAGGTCTCATGGAGACCTATTCCTCCATTATCAGTCTATTGATAAGACTAGAAACATAAGACCACTTCCAAATGCATAGGTCCAATCCACATGACCCATTTGACATCCTCAAATGATCATAACCATCACAACACTCCTCTACTAAATCCAAATAGATCAATATTTGACCTTATACATATAAACACCATGAATAAACACACAGTCTAAGAATTTTTTCATACTAAATATTGATTGGTAAAACCTCCAAACTCCATATAGATTATCCTCATGGAGTGTAAAATAATATCTAATAGTTCACTCTCTTTGAAATATCCAAATACCATTAGAACAACTCAAAATATCCTTCTCAAGTTTCTTTCAGAGCATGAACACATACATAGCAAAATTTGGAGATCAATAAATTTTACTATAAAAACATTCAAACCTCAAAATAAATATTTATGGATGTACCTTGAAGTCTGGTAGAAATTTTATTTTTACACCATGGTAAAATTTTGTATATATTAAAAGTTATAGCACAAAAATTATAAACTGGTCTTTCCTAACAAATTTAAATATTTGAATTCCAACAGTGACGAAGCAACTGTTAAACATTGAGCACTTGTCATCATATCAATACTTCCTAAATTTTTTGAACAAATTCAATTCATATATATCTTCAAAATTATCTTGGTCTTTACCTTTTATTACTATTAAACATCAAACATGTTGACCTCATCTCGTGAACCCTTTCAATATTGACCAAATGTGCACCATCGATCTCTATAGATTGACTAGGTCTTTATCTTTAAATTGTAACTATTATATCTTGATCATAACTCCCATGATTAAAAAAATTGTCACCCTCATGTTATTTATACATATTTTACTCTTTGACTTTGACTCACATCGTCGATCTTTTGATAGTATGAATGCCCACGAATTGTTGATCTTCTGTCCAAGCTCCATGAATGTGACACATGTCACTAGCATGTTCATTATTTGAAATTTTGACTTTAAACATGACATTGTATCATAATTTATGATTTAACACACACCATTATATCTAATAACTAGATGACCTCAGACTTCAATGTAGTTTATATTGACAGTCTTTGGCCTGTCATAGTCTACAAGTGTAACTTTGAAGATTTATATTTTGAGCTAGAAAACACTTCAAGATTCAAAATATTTAGTGTAAATTATTATAAATATATAAAATATCAACATGAATTTTTTTACAATTGTTTAATTTCTAAGTACCTATAATAAATTCAAAAACTTACTGGATCATACTTATCTACATGATGTATAGTGATGGTCTAGCTAAGTATAGAAACTGAGTGAACTTCTTTCTAAGAGGCCAAATTTTCACCTACATATATTTATCTATGTTTGAAATCATGACCTAAAGTTCAAAAATCAACAAATTGGGACTAATTTCATCACACCCATATAACCAACTCCCCCTAAATCATCCATACATACCAATGGTGATGTTAACAAACTACCTACTTAGATTTTTCTACCATAGAACCAACTATGCCAAGATGAACATAATGAAGAACCAGATGAATAACATGAACTTAAAAAATCTCTCTAATCATCATTAAACTTTGATATGTCCCCTTACACATTCTGAATACTTCATACCCATCCCTAATCATGCCAAAATTGAATATCAACCAAGCCTACTTTAATCGTACTAGGAAAAACTCACCACATAATTTGTCATTGATACTTAGAATATCAAGAAAATTAATCCACTCACCTTAAAACCTACATGCCATCACTAAAAAATCTCTAAAAATCTCACCCTTTGTAATAGATGTCAACACCCATCATATAACTCACCTTCCTTCTTTCTCTTCAAGCACTCTCACAATAGGAACCTTTTCCCCCTTTGACACAATGAAAAAGTGGGAACAAAATGATCTTGAGGACCTAAAAATACCATAAATAGGAGAGGACCAAATTTGAAAGATGATATAAAATCCACCTTACCTTAATCCTACCTCTTCTTTCCTTGCGAACTTCCTCTTGTTACATGCCAACACTCTCTTTAGCCAAACACTACAATCAATGAAGAAAGAACACAAAAAAACATTGAAATCTGACATAAATCACCAATAAAATTTTGAGAAGGACTCCCTCTAATATCTTTGAGCCATTTCACCATTTGAGCATCTTCAAATCTTCACACACCATGAAGAATCACCAAACAAGCTTACTAGCCTTCTCTCTTAAGCCACCTCAAGGACCACTAAAATACCTTTGTGCCACTAACCAAATAGGAAACATGCTTTAAACAAACCTAAAAACTCACTTTGAAACACTAATGCCTTGATCTTTTGGATAAACTAAGAAAAAACATCAAATCTTCACACTAAGCTTGTCTAAACTCCTTGTAATCTTGCCTAGAAGTTGTAGAGCCCAACACTTTTAGTAGACATACTTTCAAGACCTAAAAATTCATATCTAGAGTACTCTGATATTCCCCCTTAAGAACACCAATTTTCATCACCTAGATCCTCATTTACAACACACTTCACAAATTTAATAGCTAATTAGGCCTCTATTTTGAAAAAAATTGAATAATTTAAAAAAAACACACTTTCAAATCTTTGTGAACCTTGATTTGATAACACATTTGGCCTATTAAACCTATTAAGAATCCTTAGACCTCAACTCATAAGGAAAGACACTTTTATATCATAGCCCAAAACTCTAGAAACTCAAATCAAATAAGGTCAAAAAACCTCCTTTTGGTCAACACCCACCTCTAAAACTTCTTACACACCTGGAGACAACCATCACATAATTCTAGACCAAGATTTTATCCTTCACACCTTTGGGAAGTTTGACTTCCTATACCATGGCTTTAATCTGCAATAAGAAAGATAAACTCAAGAGCACACAAAAACCTCCAAAATGAAAAAATAAGATCATCAAGACATAAAACCACTTGAAACACATCAAAAAGTAGTGCACATACTTTTTTGAGCACCAAAATCTTCTTGACATTCCATCAATCTCATTATGCCACCTAAAAACACCCATTTTGATCTTGTAGACACTACATACATGAGAAAAACACCTTATGACATCACTCTAACCTCATCAAAGCACTTCTCCCTTATTTGTACACCAACTCCAACTAGAAACACTCATCTCTTGCCTTCTAGGACCTTATAAAGAACATCAAAACAATACTTACTTCTCCATTAAAAGGAGTCTCTTAAGAAGCATAGATAGAGACTTCCTCTACACCACAATACTCTTAAAACAAAGTGAAGCTAGGAGTGGCTGAACTCTCCTCAGTAACCATTGAAATAATTTTATATCTATAAGACTTCTTTCTCTTATTCTCCTTAGTCTAAACTTTGACAACATATTCCTTTTCTACATCACTCACTTTATCTTCTATGGTAGAATATATAACATTTGGAGAAACTATGGAATCTTGACATACCTTGATTACTAAAGTAGCTTATTTGCATTGTATAACATCACCTTTATACCTTAAAAACATAGGAAATAAGATTTAAACTTGATCACACATATCAAGTTGTTCATTAGCATCCAAACACACCTCATAACTAGCCTCAAATAAAACCTTGGTCTTCTTTTTGAGCTTGGTCTCTTCATTCATAATATGAGTAGATAATGAGAGCTCTTGGAACTCTATAACTCCTATAACATTCTCCACCATAGAAAATAGATTACTTAGACCTGAAAACTCATCATGAATCACACTTACCACCTTTGGTTTGCATGAGTTAATTTTTCTTCTTTAATGTACTCTAGGAGCTTGATTAAAATTATTCTATCTTGTAGGCCTTTGCTTGTAGAATCTAGAAATGTGACCTCTCTATTGATAGTTGAAGCATACTATACCTTTTGCAAGAAACTTATCCTACCTTTCCTAGTTAGAACAAAATCTTGGAATATGTCCATTTTTTGACAATTAAAACAAACTACTCCATTTGAAGAAGACTCACCTTGCCTTAGCTTATTTGGACAATGCTTAGAAAAATGTCCCTCACCAAGACAATTAAAGCACTTAACTTTGTTCACACCTTTTGACTGATGATCCCCATCATAGTTTCATATAAACTCATTTCTAGAAGGTCTCTTGTATTTTATAGTTCTATGGCCAAATTGATTACATGTGTAACAATAACCATTAAAACATGCATAACTCATGGCATTTGGTTGTCTAATCTGATTTATATTCACTTTACCAGAATCTTTATTTCGTTGACTAATGTTTGACCTTGAAGGTCTGATTTTCATTAGTCTTCATCTTGTCTTGAGTTACATTTTATGGTTCTTCTTTGTATCTAAGACCAGTTCTATCACTTGCATGTTTTTGACCACTCAAAATATTGACTATATCACTTGATCTCTTTTCAAATCTCATAAATGACCACATATTACTAGATGTCTTCTCTAACTCAACTTTTAATGATTCATTTTCAATTACATACCTTGGACATTAATCTTGTTTGGCTTTCAATATTGTAGACAAGATTTCAAATTGACAATTGAGATGCTTGACTATATCTTCATGCTCCTTGGTGTCTTCATTCATTTTTGCCTCAAACACATTGAATTTGTTTGTATAATCTTATTTTTATTCACTTTACCAACATCTTCATTCCTTGACTAATTTTTAACCTTGAAGGTCTGATTTTCATTAGTCTTCATCTTGTCTTGAGTTACATTTTATGGTTCTTCTGTGTATCTAAGACTAGTTCTATCACTTGCATATTTTTGACCACTCAGAATATTGACTAGATCACTTGAGCTCTTTTCAAATCTCATAAATGATTACATCTTACTAGATGTCTTCTCTAACTCAACTTTTAATGACTCATTTTTAATTACATACCTTGGACATTCATCTTGTTTAGCTTTCAAGATTGTAGACAAGATTTCAAATTGACAATTGAGATGCTTGATTATATCTTCATGCTCCTATTGTATTCATTCATTTCCCCCTCAAACTCACTTAATTTCTCTTCATAGTTTTTGACTTGAGAATTTATCTTATTGTTAACCTTCTTCTCAATGTTTATTTCTTCAAGAGCATTCATCAATTTAGTCTCACAGTCCAACACATTTTTATCACCATCTGAATCACTCCAAGTAGACTCCTTTTGATATGAGTAACTTCGTTCTTTAGCCATGAAGAGGGATCTATCTTAAAAAAAACCATCATCTTCATGATCATACTCTAAGTCACTGTCTTTGCTCTCATCTAATGACCTATAATCTTCTTTGGTGTAGAGACTCTTTTTGTCCTTGAAGTACTTCTTGTTGTCAAACCTTCTAAATCCTTTCTTCCTCTTATCAGACTTGTATGTATTTTTATCTTCATCTTGTCCGTCACCATGATCTTCATCATCATTCTTATTATGATTATGAGGGCACTTATTAAAAAAATGTCCTACCTATTGATAATTGAATCATTTCAAGGGTAGTTTACCCTTATACTTATTTGACCTTATTTTTAATTTCCTTATAAATAAAGTAATTAGGTCATTTTCATCATTTTGGGTGAATATTTTGTCACCAGCTAACTGAGGACAAAATAGGTGCTTTAACCACAACATAAGGAGATTTAATCAGCCAAATGTGTAGGTCTACCACATCATAAAGAGATAAATCTCTCCTCTCTGTAAAGGGAGGTTCCCTATAGACTACTAAAAGTTAATATAAACTAAAAATACACTCAGGGGTGAAATCATACCATCCATATCTATTTTTCTAGAGATGATTTTCACATAACAGAGGAGGATTATGGTATAATTATTGAAAGGGAAAGTCTCTTCTTTCAGAAGTGATATTCAGGAAACAATAAGGATCTCCCAAGGTAGAAATAGAAACCACAAGAAACCAAGTAAAGCATAAAGTTTTAGTTGTCTCTTTTATTGATTAGGATAGAGGAACACATCAAGATTAGATGCAGCTCAAAGTCTGCACCTAAAACTACAATATAGTATAGAATTATGAAGGATAAAGAGAGCACAAAGTCTCTCTAGTATCCTTTACACAAAAAACATAGATTGAAAGCAATTATGGCATCACAAAGTCTCCCACAGTCAGTTTTAGGACATCTTCCAGCTTATTTCCACTAATTTTGCTTATTTGATTAAATGGACAAGATTGTATTTAGGAAATAGACATAAGAACAATTTCCTAAAAGACATAAGCTTATTCCAACACAAAGTCTGGAAGGTCACTTGCTTTCTTATTAATTTAACAAAAATGATTAATAGTCTGAGCTCAAAGTCTCAAGATTTCCTTTCAATTTGGGTAGAGCTTAAATTTTGATAACAAAAAGATATCCCTTATACAAAATAGAATTTTACAATATATAGCATTCCAAGAAAGACTTTGGGTGCTTATTTTCATGAAATCAGCCCATGCTGAATTAAATGCCTTAATTATCTATCAAAGAGCCATGCTAGAATAAGGCATCAGCCTTGACTTTGGCATTATAACTTGTCTCAGATGTCTCTTCCTTAGCATGGTTTGTCTAGTTTTCTTAATGATGTTTACATAGCTGTGCATTCACTTTTACTCAATGAATAAAAATAGGCTGCATCCTTGAATGCTTATGTTCCCTAGTGTCCACCTGGTGGACTGTTCCACCTACTGGAAATAACTCCCTAGAGATATTTCTAGTTTTCCTTGCCCTGATTTACCTTTAATTAGAAATCTAAGCTCTTGGGGCTATCTTCTCACTTCCTCCATTTGCTTATTTGGCTCCTTCCTTGGTTGGTCACTGAGCTTATTTTCAAGTCTTTTGAAAATAAATAGCTATTCCATTACCCTAAATTTGATGTCTGTGGGGATGTTACTGGTCGCCTTGAACCTCTTTGAACCTTAAAACTTAAAATATTCTGGTTCAAAGGTTCAATGGTTTAATGGTTCAATGGTTTTGCGAAGGGCCACATTCACTCTCCTTTTCTTCTTCGATTGAACCATCCCTTTGAACTTCTTTCTGGAATCTTTCGCTTTCTTCATTCACTTGAAGCTTCCTTTTGAACTTTGAACTTTTTAAACCCATTGAACCTATAGATTAAAAAATACTCTACATTTCATTCTATTTTTTAGTTATATGCTGCAAAATTTTGTTCCCACATACTTTGGTCTGAAACAGTGAAGTTTTGAAACAGAGCACGGGCTCTATTTTCCTTTTGATTCATTTTTGACTAAGTGTCAAAATCGAACAGAAGCTACCAAGTGTCATCGTCTGAGGCACTTTTCATAATTTCAATAAGGTCATGGAATGTGCCACGTGTCCCATAGCAACTCAGTGGAACACGACAAGTGTCGGCATCCACATTTCATATCGGCACCCACGTTTCATCTCTTTTTAGTGAAAGGTTTCAATAAGCTAAGTATCAGGATCAGGTGGAAAGTGCTAGGTGGCAATCATAGAAGGTTTCAATTTGCTTTTCTAAAAGTGATGGAAGACACCACGTATCCTAGCTAAGAAGAGTAGAAGCCACCATGTGTCAAGATCCGAATTATCTTCATTTTGCTTCACTGATATAACAAAGACTATGGTGGGTCTCAAGTTTTGTTTCTGAAGCAAGCGAAAGCCGCTAGGTGTCACTGTCTATATAAATATGAAATGAGACTTGATTGTTTCTATGATATAAACAAAGTAAAGTGGAGACCACCACGTGTCACCTTTTGTAAGTTTCTAAAAAGGTAGCTAAAAGAAGTGTAGACCACCACATAACCCCTATTAAGTAAAGTAGAGATTGCCACATGTCTTTTGTTGAGGGAAGCGGAAATCGCCAGCTATCCCTATGCTCCTTTTCAAGTTGCTCGAGCAAGAAAGGTTGTGGGTCTTATTTTCTTTTAAGCTGTTAAAGTTTTGAAGAAGCAGATTGTGACAGGGGTTAAAGGTAGAACACTCATAAGCAAAGACACAAAAGGAGTATAAATTACACGAAAAGTGATGCATGTCTTCATTAGGTGCTGTGGAACATGCCAAGTGTCATTTTCTAGTGTCTCCTAAGTAATAAGAAGGTTTTCAAGGAAATGGCTAAGTGTCATCTTCCGTTTAGGAGAAGGGAGTGTCCTACGATCTGTTCCAGCCAATGAACTATCAAAAGATAGAGCATTTTAGAATCTATGAAATATATTCTGTTAGACACTTCCAATTCGGTTAGATTTCAGTTGGGCCATTAGATTGAGAACAAGCAAACAATCCGAAGTGAATCCAAGGATATAACTAAGGGTGCAGAGATTACCAGAAGAATAATCATTAGATACTAGAGAGAATTTTTTGAGAGAATTGTTGTCAAGAGTTTAGACTTTCTACAGCTATGATTAGGAATATCATTTGCCTTTGTTCTATTTTATTAAGTTGGAAAGTTTATGTAACTATGCATGTTTCTGTGCCTCTTATGTGACTGGAGAATTAATGAGAAGATTGAATCCTGTGCCTTTGTTGATATTTTTTGTGTCATTGCAAAAGTAGTCTAGGCTATGTTGTCAAGAGTTTTAGACTTTCTAGAGCTATGATTAGGAATGTCATTGGCCTTTGTTTCATTTTCTTGAGTTGGAAAGTTTATATAACTATGCGTGTTTTTGTGCCTCTTATGTGATTGGAAAATTCAAATAAGAAGATTGATCCCTATGCCTTTGTTGACATTTTCTGTATCACTACAAAAGCAGTCTATGCTGTGAGCCTCTGTTTCTATTATTTCCATCTTTTACATTGATCATGCACTTGTTTGCTCTTAAATGTAATTGAATCTTACATATAGTCTCATTGTTCTTAGGATTAAGGTTGAATTACATTCAGGTGCATTGCCATAGTTAGATTTTCTTTCTTGCATTTGTGTTTCTGTTAAAATTCCTATCCCTTCTCTTAGTATACACTTGATATAAAGAAGAGACCAGCTTCAGAAAAATTTGGAGGTTATTTCAAGTCGCAAGTCCCACATCTTGAAACTTCCCATTGTTGGTGTTAGAAACAAGTACAGTTTTAACCATCAACAATTTTTGGCATGCTCGGTGGGACAAATCTTGAAGTTTATTTCAAGATCGTATGAACCAGAGAGCTACGAGGAGTCAAAGCTATGGACCAGTAACTAGATCACAATATGCTATAAAACAGGTATTCTTTTTCCACCTTTGGTAACTAGTCCAAGAAGAAGATTCAACCATTTTATACCAATACCAAGATAAAATATGGGAGCCCCTATACCCCCAAGAAATTATGCAAGTTGGAACACTAGTAGTCCATTGATTCTTCCAATACCACCAGCCACTTGGGACCCTATCCTAGTGAATGCCCTAAAATATCTACCCAAATTCAGTGATAAAGACTTTAAAACACCTGAAGAACATCTACAAAATGTATCAGATGTCTGTGATATACATGTTGTCACACAACAAAATGTGGCCATAAGACTATTAGCAGCTTCTTTTAAAGGGAAGGCTCTAGAATGGTATCAGTCTTTGACCTCAAATACCATATATACATGGGATCAACTCGGAGATATTTTATTTAAAATATTTGAAGAGAAGGGTGATACGTCTTCTTTGTTATAGCAATTAATTACCATTTAAAGGGTACCACAAGAAGCGATGACTGATTTCAATTCCAGATTTCAAAAGACTCAGGAAAGAATCCCTATTACAGTTAGACCATTACCTGGTATGGCCATAGTGTTTTATCTTAAGGCTTTGAATTTAGATATATCTGTTATGATTCAGTCACTTGGAGGACACACTTTTCTAGAGGCTTATGACTATGCGGTCAGAGGTGAGAATAATTTAATAGATGCTGGAAAGTTACCCCCAAGGCCTCTTATGCCCATGTTCCCAGAAATTTCCTTACCATTATCTCAAGAAGCCCCTAAATCCATAACCCCACCTATGTCTATGTACACATATCCTCAACCACCTGCTAAAGAAATTGTTCCCACTCAATCATCTGAGCTTAATGATATCAAGAATATCTTGAGGACATTTTCTAATGAGCTAATTATTATAAAAAAATAACAGAATACTTTCTCTAGGCCTCCATATCAAGGCTATCAAGGAAATAGATTTTCATCTCAGCCAAACGAATACCAGGGTCATTTGAGGCAATATAACCCTCAACCAGCAAACCAATTAGTTGCAGTCCCCACACCCTCACATACTATTCCTCCCAATTCAAATAGGGAGATTGTTCTAGGGCAAAATAACTATGTAGATAACACTAATGCCTAGTGTTTTCCTTGTAATAATGCTCATATGCCTAGAGATTATCTCATGGGTAATCTACAACAAAAGGTGGTAGAGAAAAGAAGAATGGATGGTCAGTTTGCAAGTTCTAGTGACAATCAAGCCTACCAATCTTATGGTATGCAAACATTAGTCTTAATGGCTCAGATGCAAGGGATGTCTTTGAAACAAGAGGAAGAAATAACCCCAAAACATGCTTTGTTCTCATGGGTTGAAGATGAAGAATCAATTTTCTTGAACAAAGCTTCCACTTCCAAGAAACTAGTGGTGCAATCTGATTATTACACTAGATCAAAGAGAAGGATGGTGGAATAGCCTAAGGTTGTAAATAGTCAAGTCATGGAGAATCCTCCATTTCGAGGACAAAGAAACATAAATATCAGACAAGAAGAGGCTCAATTGATGTAGAATCAAGTGATTCTTGCACAAATTCAAGAAAAAACAAGATATCCTTATTTTCAAAGAACTCAGACTCTAGGACCAATAAATGTGGTGGATCAATTGAAGAAGACTCCAGCACAAGTATCAATATGGGATATATTGGCTATTCTTGAATAGAAGACACTACTACAAGAAGCTCTACAAGGCCAAGCAGTGCCTAAAGGTACTGTTATGAAAAAAGGACCTACTGAAAAAGAAAAGCTCAAAGACACAGTTCATCTACAAACAACAGCCCTAGTGAATAATGCAGTAGAGGTAAGCAAATCCAAATTGGATCCCTTATTTTTAAAATTTGATAGTGGATAAGAAACTAATGCATAATAAAATGATTGATTCAGGGGCTAGTACTATGATTATGCCTAAGTGGATAGCTGATGCTTTAAATATAAAATATGAGCCACTCACTAAAGGAGTCATGCAGCTAGATGGTAAAGTAGTACAAATAATAGGGAGAATTAAAAAACTCCCATTACAATTATATACTTGTCCCAATATAATTGTAAATCAAGATGTAGTGGTCATAGATATACCTCCTATTTTTGGCTTATGTTTATCGAGAGACTTTACATCCAAGATAGGAGGATATATGTCCCTTGATTGGTCTCACCTCATCCTAAGAACCAAGTATGGTTCAAAGATGAAGATATTATCTGAGCCATTATATAAGGATCACATCACCAATGAACCAACTGTAAAGTTAGAGGCAGCTCATGTTATGATGAATAAAGAAGAATGGGTTTTTGTTGAGGAGTTAGGTGAATGGATTGGATATGATCAAGAAGAGGAAAATGATCATTTATTATCTATGATGCAAAGTGACCCATATGAAAATTATGACTCTATTGGTCTGGGCACTTATGTTATACTTGATGAAGATCATAAAATACCAAATGTTCTAGAGGAAGAAAAGTCAAGAGATACCTCTTCTATTAATCCTCAGGTCTCTCAACATGAATTCCAGATTCTGAGTGAGAAGTCACAATCATATGCCTTAATCTCTAATGAAGAAGAAATAATTTTTAATTTTCTTCTTACTTTTCAAGATGATGGGGAGGAGTATGGACATTTCCTAGATCATGATTTGAATGATTTGTTTGAAATCATTGGGTCAGGTTATACTATTTTTTAGGGAAGTTGTGAGCCGGTTGCAGATGAATAAAACAACATTGAGACTCAATTACATGTGCAAAATTATTGCAAACTTTTAGAATTATCCTTTCAAGAGGTTGGTAATTTTGAAGTCATTAAAGAGGATGATCAGGCAATAGAACTTGAGTTTAAGGTAGAAGGAGTTAAGTCAATAAATGATATATTTCAAAGGGCTTCTGTTGATGAGCAAATAGTTGTTAATTTCTTGATAAGACATACCAATATCAAGAGCTGACATTCAACGAGCTTCCAAGAACAAGAAGAGTCTATATATGTTGGAAGTAGGTTTGACTCAAACTCACCCAAATGTAGGTCAGACACCATGGAATACAAAGAAAGCAAGTCATCAGAGCTATATCCAATTCAAACACTTGTCTAACAATATAAGTTGGCTTGTCATGAAGGAGACTTTAGAAATTCTTCTTTTGACCCAGGAGGGAGATAAAGATACTTGGTTAATGTAGTTAGCTAGTTTCCCCTTTCTGTATTGCTTTCTTTTCCCATTTTTTTCCCCACTTTTCTTTTAAATAAGTGTTCTTTGAACACGTAGTCAGCAACTCATAATTTTTCAAAATTTTTAAAATTCTCCAATACATTGAATGTCTCCCAAATCTTTAGAAATCACCAAGGTACCTTGCACTACCACTTGCATAACGTGTCTATCTTGCTATTCCATAAATATTGAGTGGGATTTGCTAACGGTTATCTGAGTTTAATGCCATTTTGAGACTTGATAGGTCAATAAATACCTCTTAGCAAGAGTTAAATCTTACAAATTCTCAAACATTCCTGCCTCTATGAGAAAATATCCTGCTACTTGCATTTTTCAATGCTTAGTAAAATTGCTTCAGCGAAAGTGTTTCTATTTTTCAAAAGTTCATACTAGTGATTATAGAAAAGATACAGAAGATGGAGGGAGCACAGTCTTCACAACAAGGAGCTGGGATGTATGAATCCCTTGACAAGTTTCTTACAAGCAAGTCATATGCTTTAGCTCCCATGCAACCATTGAAGACCTATCCAAGGACCAAAATTCCTGAAGTTGGTTAAGCAAGTGACCCATCGAAAATAAAAGATTATGCAGATGGAGTCATGGACCCAATTTTTTAGAGAGCTAGTAGTAAAACTCTTAGAAAAGGGGCACATCAAAGGTGTCTATAGAGGGCCAGAGTAGGGAAATATGAAACATTTGCCATGAGGTTATGGACTTCACAACTGGCATAATCCATTGTCCTAGTTGTACATCCATGTCCTAACTTGATCAAATTATGCACATATTTGTTCCATGCACCCTCATGCACCATTCAACAGGGTCCATTTACATTACAAATCACACTGCAGGCTATTAGGGATATGTTAGCCCTATATCACGACAGTACAGCTACATTTTCCACTATTGCTAAAATGCAAATAATGTGGGTAAACATCCATACTCAGTTGAGATTCTTAAGATCCAAATTAAAAATGGGCGATGATGACACTACGGTGCCTACACTCCCTACAACAAGAGGCCAATTCACACAAGCTAGCCAAGATGCACTGTTTATGATGGCTTTCATCTTTGGCATGAAAGATGATATGGTAGTTTATGCAAAATAAATGGTTATCCTCTTCAGGTTGAAGACTATTGAAAAAACTCAAGAGTATAGGCTTGACTTTTCTGAACAAATTACTTTTTCAATGGTGGAACAACTGGCCCATTTCAAATTGAAAGGGGTTTTCAGGTACTCTTCTTATTTGTTTCACCTCATGTTATTTCAGAACTCTAACCTCTTTTCCCAACATATGTATCTTGATATGTATGACCCAAGTTTTGATCTCCAAAGGACCATTCCTGTGTCTGCATGGACACATATTTTGTCAAAGACTAGTGACCCATATGAATTCTAAGAATTATTTGTTACCCCTACTTTTTGTCACCTTAGCCCCAAACCAGTTATGAACAGATTGTTTCTAAACATTTCAAACCTTCTGGCTAGTTACCCAATTCCTTGTGATTTCTATTTTGGATCTCACCATACAATTATAAGAGTCCATGGTTTTTTTGGGGAACCAATGTTGCTACCTAAGATTTTGACTCTTAGGTTAGCATTCTTAGAGGTCACTAGGTATGTATCTACAGTCGACAATGAATATGGCTCTAGAAAGAGGAAAAGGGAAATGTATGACCTCCCATGGATGACAACCAACATGGTTTTGGAAACCAGAGATGCTGACATTTTGCTGCATAGAAAACTGGACTTCCTAGGTTTCCTTCTAATAGAAGACAAATGGGTATATGACCCAAATGGTTTCATAGATTCTTGGATAAGGACTAACAGTGTTACAACTAGAATTGCACATGAGGGCCACCCTTTTTAGGAAACCAAGAAAAATCCTAAAGAAGATGCTCCTAGATTTTATGTTGAGTTAATAGACTTGCCCCTTCCACAAAATAGACCTTGGGAAAAATTCTATGTTAAGTAGAAGGATTATGATCCTAAAGTCAAAATGGCTTTTGGCTTAAGAAGGAAATTAAAGAATAAAGATTGGGATGCTGAGAAAATAGAGGCCTATTGGAAATATAGGCAGGAAATTTGTTAAACAACCCATTCTTTCAGGAACATAGACACAGATGAGAGATGGGAAGAACTATGGGATGAGTACCATCTCTCCCCTGTATCTAGCCCAGAGACAAGTAATTTTCTGACACCAGGTGTAGAGCAGGAAGCTAGGGCCAGGTCAAGTCAAGAGTCACAAGCCTTAGAGCAAACTATAGCTGTAGTTTCTGTATCAATTTGGCCTCAATCTCTTAGCATTATGGAAAAGTAAAAGAGTGTGGTGTCTTCACCATCAAAAGCTTCTCCATCAGCAGCAGTTATTGAAGTTCCCAGTTCTCCAAAAGCATCATTAAAAGGAAAAGAAACACAACCAGAAGAAGAGATAGCCAAGAAATGAAAGAGGGTGTAGTTTCAGTTTGATTCAGAAGAGGAGATGAACACCCCACAATGCCAATTATAGAGTATTGTAATTGCTCCTTAGGTAAGTATTATTCCTCCTCCTTTTCAATCTCTTTCTTATCCTATTGGCATGATGATTCCATCTATCCAGATGACATCCCCTACCACCTCTACCATTCCCATTTCTCACTTCACCCCATCTGTGCCACCTCAGGCTTTAACATTACCTCATTTCTCCCCCTCTATTCCTAAGAAAATTCCCCCTCAGATTGCCCATAGCCAACAATTGGCTATTCAATATGGTTTACCACAGGGACATCCTTTTGTAGGTGGGCACATTACCTCTCCTTCTACCTTCCAGACCCAAGCAGATGCTGATAGGAAGGCAAGGGAAGCCTGAAGAGAGAAAAATAAGATCAAGAAAAATAAAGCCTTGACTACTCCCCATCTGTGGTCATAATTTGACCCCATTTAGTAGCAATTGATGGTGACTCATTTGTCACCAAATGTAATCAAGCCAAGTGAGCAGATGCAGCTAGAAGACTACATGATGAATGCAGTGGCCATTGACATGTCCCTCTTTAGGCCACAAGACAAATTGAGCTGTTAACTAAATCCACTTTTGTAGTTATTGAAGACTACTTGAAGACATTAAGGAGGCTAAAAAAGATGGAGGCTGATTTAGCCAAGGAAAAGGCAAACTGTAAGAATTTGACCATAGAGATCAATAGAAAAGACAATGAGATAGAGAATCTGAATAAACAGTTGCAAGATACTATTTTTCTTTAGACTCACTAGGCAGTCTAGGCCCAAAATGATTCTTTAAAAGTAGGGCTAACATAGGTAAAAGATGCATTAATGACCCTAAGGTAGGAAAAGGTAGCATTTCTAGACAAATGAGAGGAACACCTATTATAGGTTACTAAATTATAATAGAAGCTACTAGCCGAATAGAATAATACCATGGCTATACAAGCCCAATTTCAAGCTGAGCAATAGAGAGCAGCACAATTGATACTGGAGCTGGCCAATAGGCTAAGGAATGTCAGAGTGTTAAGTCTGGTGAAGGAGCTATATGAATCCATGTGGAAGAGAATCTCTTTAGAGATTATTCAGCTTAGGCCTTCTCTTACCTTCCTGCTTAATGCACAAAAATTGTGTGAAAAGGTGGAGAATTCAGTTGCAAACACTCTAGCTATAATTTTTGGGAGAGTAATGGACTTTGAAACATTGCTGCAAAAGCTTTATGATGCAATGGATACAACATTGTTAGTAGTAGGAATCAATAATAGAATGGTCACTGCTAAGTGAGTAAATGAGGTTCTCAGTTGTAGTTCCATAGCCATTAGTTACAGAGAGCTCCTAGATGTCATGAAAGAAGGAATCAATGAAATGAAATAGCACATTGAAGATCTAGTGCAATTAGGTCTTCCTTCTCCATTTCCTGATGACAACACCATGCTAATGGTAGATGAAATTAAACCTTTGCTGTTGGCCAAGTAGATTGATCAGATAGTTTTTTAGGATCTAAGGGATGATTCATCAGTCCCTGAAGTAGAAGCTATCTTGGTTCCTATTTCCCAGCTCAAATTCAAATTGAAGGCTACGGTTTAAATTTTGTAGAATTTTTCACACAAGGATATTATTAACCTTGATTTAGCCTTCAATGAATTGTAGAATAAATAGGGGCTATCTAATGATGAGTGGTCCACCTACCAAACAACATTGCTAAAGCTATAATTTTGAAAGTTTGATCTAATGGGAGTTGTGGTTTCTTTTTGAGCAGGCTCAAAAGTCCTTGGGGTCACCAATAACTGTAGAGTAAAAAATACTCTATGTTTCATTCTATTTTTTAGTTACATGCTACAAAATTTTGTTCTCACATAATTTGGTCTGAAATAGTGATGTTTTGAAATAGAGCATGGGCTCTATTTTCCTTTTGATTCTTTTTTGACTAAGTATCAAAATCAAGCAGAAGCTGCCAAGTGTCATCGTCTGAGGCACTTTTCATAATTTTAATAAGGTCACAAAACATGCCACATGTCCCATAGAAACTTAGTAGAATGTGACAAGTGTCAGCATCCATGTTTCATATTGGCACCTACGTTTCATCTCTTTTCAGTGAAAGGTTTCAACAAGCTAAGTATCAAGATCAGGTAGAGAGTGGTAGGTGGCAATCACAAAAGGTTTCAATTTGCTTTTCTAAAAGTGACGAAAGATGCCACGTATCCCAGTTGAGGAGAGTGGAAGCCACCACGTGTCGAGATCTGAATTATCTTCATTTTGCTTCACCAATATAGCAAAGACTGTGGTGGGTCTCAAGTTTTGTTTTTAAAGCAAGCAGAAGCCACCAGGTGTCACTATCTATGTAAATATGAAAGGAGACCCAATTGTTTCTATGATATAAATAGAGTAAAGTGGAGATCACTATGTGTCACCTTCTGTAGGTTTCTAAAAAGGTAGCTAAAAGAAGTAGAGACCACCATATAACCCCAGTTAAGTAAAGTGGAGATTACCACGCGTCTTTTGTTGAGGGAAGTAGAAATTGCCACCTGTCCCTATGCTCCTTTTCAAGTTACTCAGGAAAGAAAGGCTATGGGTCTTATTTTATTTTAAGCTATTAAAGTTTCAAGGAAGTGGATTGTGATAGGTGTCAAAGGCAGAACACTCATAAGCAAAGACACAAAAGGAGTATAAATTACATGAAAAGTGTTGTGTGTCTTCAGTAGGTGCTACGGAACATGCCAAGTGTCATTTTTTGATGTCTCCTAAGTAATAAGAAGGTTTTCAAGGAATTGGTTAAGTGTCATCTTCTATTTAAGAGAAGGGAGTGTCCTGTGATCTGTTCTAGCCAATACACTATCGAAAGACAGAGCATTTTAGAATCTATGAAATATCTTCTATTAGACACATCCAGTTCAGTTAGATTTCAATTAGGCTGTTAGATTGAGAACAAGCAGACAATCTAGAGTGAATCCAAGGCTATGAATAAGGGTGCAGAGATCACTAGAATAATAATCATCAAATACCAGAGAGAATTTTTTGAGAGAATTATTGTCAAGAGTTTAGACTTTCTAGAGATGTGATTAGGAATATCATTTGCCTTTGTTCTATTTTCTTAAGTTAGAAAGTTTATGTAGCTGTGCATGTTTTTATGCCTCTTATGTGACTAGAGAATTAATGAGAAGATTGAATCCTGTGCCTTTGTTGATATTTTTTGTGTCATTGCAAAAGTAGTCTAGGCTATGTTGTCAAGAGTTTTAGACTTTCTAGAGCTATGATTAGGAATGTCATTTGCCTTTGTTCCATTTTCTTGATTTGGAAAGTTTATATAACTGTGCATGTTTTTGTGCCTCTTATGTGACTAAAAAATTCAAATAAGAAGATTGAACCCTGTGCATTTGTTGACATTTTTTGTATCACTGCAAAAGCAGTCTATGTTGTGAGCCTCTGTTTCTATTGTTTCCATCTTTTACATTGATCATGCACTTGTTTTCTCTTAAATGTAATTGAATATTACATATAGTCTCACTGTGCTTAGGATTAAGGTCGAATTACATTCAGGCGCATTGCCATAGTTAGATTTTCTTTCTTACATTTGTGTTTTTGTTAAAATTCCTATCCCTTTTCCCAGTATACACTTGATATAAAGAAGAGACCAACTTATTAAAAATTTGGAGGTTGTTTCAAGTCGCAAGTCCCACATCTTGAAACTTCCCATTATTGGTGTTAGAAACAAGCACAATTTTAACCATCAATAGAAGCTTTGAACCATTCTAGTTCAAGGTTCAATGGTTCAACGATTCATTCTCTTTCTTTTAAATCTTTTTATTTTCTTATGTCTGCTAAAGTCATCAAATTCATTAAACCTTTGAACCATTTTGGTTCAAATTTCAATGGTTCAATGAATCTATCTTAATTCTTTGAAGCCCGCTATTAAGTCTTTTGATTGAACTTGGGCATTGAACCATCCTCAAAACACTAAGTAAATGCCTTTAGTGTTTTGAACTTCCTTTGAAGAAGCCCTACCTATTGAACCTACAGTTTCCTTAGCTGAAAAGGCTTAGATATTTGAAAAACCTAACTGTTTAAAATATTTTTGAGAAAGAAAAGAGAGATTTTTGGTCTGCAAGACTAAACTGATTAGTAGGTTGTTCACAAAAACAAGTGACAAATTTTGGGAACAATAGTTGGTTCCAGTTGGGGAACTTCCATCAATTAAAAATAGAAATAGTCAAAGGGAGTATAAACTAGAATCTAAGTGTCTTCATCTATGACATTGGGCTATGGAGTCATGCTCTCCCAAAAAAAAGGCACCAAAAACCAAATAGCACCAAAAACGAATGAAAAACACAAGACAAAGAAAGACTATACAAATGTACATGTATATCAGTGGACTTATCTGGTGCTTTAAGGATTGTAGTGTTTCAGATGCTACCCACTGTGAGGTAGAGCAAATGGCATTCCATCTTGGTATTCCAGCTAGAAACTATTTTCACCATTTAAATGATGAATGGTAAATGGGCCTCTCCACAAGGAATCAAATTTTCCATGCATTCTTTTTGGTTCTCTCCTCTTATCCCACAACAAGACTCGATTTTCAATCTGAAAATCATGGATCTTTGCCTTCTAGTCAAAGAGTCTCTTCACTAGACTTTGATGCACAATAATTCGGTCCACCACCATAGTTATTTTCTCATTAAGTTTAGTCAAACACATGATCCTTTTGCTAATGGAACTTTCAAATGTTGAATCTTCCACTACCTTTGCTAATTTTAATACCTGTAATTCTAAGATGATTTGTACCTCTACATTTAGACTGTAAATAAGTTGGAAAGGGGACATACTAATTACTCTCTTGGGTGTAATCCTGTCTACCCATAAAGTGTCAAATAATGCTTTATGCCAGGTTCTTTGATTTTCAACTACCAACTTCTTGATAATGGTCACCAGGTTCTTGTTGCTTAACTCTGCTTGACCATTTCCTTGTGGATAATAGTTAGAAGAATGGGAGAGAATAATCCCATAAAAGTAACAAAATTGAGTAATCTCATGAGAAGAGAAATAGGTTGCATTGTCTGTTATAATCTTGGTTGGGACTCTAAACCTGGAAATGATGTTTTCCTTGAGGAAATTACACACTACTTCTAAAGTAGCATGCTTGACTGGAATGGCTTCTACCCATTTAGTGAAGTAGTCTGTGGTTGTAAGGACATAATCATGTCCAACACTTAAGGAAGGATTTATAGCGCCAATGAAATCAATTCCCAATTGTTGAAATGGCTCTTCTATCACCACTGGCTTGAGAGGTAATGCAACCAACTTGGGTTTGCCAATGAATTATTAACATAGTTCACATCTACGCACCCAAGCATATGAATCTTGAAATAGAGTAGGCTAATAATACATAGTTTGTAGAATCTTATGGGCAGTCATAAGGGTAGAAAAATGTCCTCCATAAGTCAAATTATGGAAGGACTCCAAAAGTTTGTTCTGCTGCACTTTATCCACGTAGTAGAGAAACACTCCATCAAGGTTCCTCTTATATAGGCCATTGTTTTACAGGACAAAATTGGAAGCTTTCAACTTAACTGTCTTTACCATAGCATATTCATGCTTCTCCATGATTAAATGCTTTAGCTCATGAGATTTGAGAGGAAAACTCATGAAGGAGATAAGATATTCCACACCTTTGTTTTGTTAAACTAAGATGGATGAAATCATATGCTTAGAAGCATAACTATACATTATAAAGTCTTTAGTGTAATCAGGGAAAACCAAAATTGGGGCATGGGTGATAGCTTCCTTGATGTCTTTAAATGCTGATTTGCCTTCTTCAGTCTAGCTGAAAGTGACTTTGCCCTTCATCATATTGACAATGTGGTGAGTCTTCTCTATGAATTTAGGAATGAACTTTCACAAAAAATTCACCTTTCTAAAGAAAGAGTGAACTACAATCTTACTGGCAAGAAGAGTAAGCTCTTGAATGGATTTGACCCTTTTTGGGTCAATTTTTATGCCTTCTTGGGACATAGTGTGATCGAGAAGTTTACCTTCTATAATCCTATAAATGGATTTCTTGGGATTAAGAGAAATACCATTCTACCTACATCACTCCAACACTTGTTGTAGATGATGCACATAATCAGGATGATGCTTAGAAAAAATTGTCAAGTCATCAAGGTATACCATAATGATCTTACCCATTTCATTTCTAAAAGCAAGATCCATTGCTCTTTGGAAGGTGGTGCCAACATTAATCAAGCCAAATGGAATTCTTAGATATGCAAAAGTACCCTAAGGCATCATGAAGGTAGTCTTATGCTGGTATGCTTCAGTAAATTCTACTTGATTATATCCTAAAAAGCCATCTAGTATTGATAACATATCAGTGCTAGTTACTGTCTATAGTAGCTGATCTATGATGGGTAGGGGATAGTTGTCCTTTAAAGATGATTGATTCAAATTTCTAAAATTAACACACAGGCAAATTTCTCCATTATTATTTCTTACAGGGACTATATTTGCAATCCAAGTGGAGTGATGGATTGAGAAAATAATCCTTACATTCAACATGTTCTATATTTTATACAAAATCATGCCTGATATCCTAGGATTGTACTACCATTGCTTCTGCTTGTGAGGCAATGACCCAATCTTGAGAGGAATTTCATGCTTGATTTCTTTAGGTCTGAGAGGTTTTAGATCATCATATGAATATGCCAAAACATCAATGTAATGGTGAAGCAGAGTGATGAATTTAAGTTTTTCATCAGGGGTACAACAATTCCTGATGTTGACCATTTTTGGATCATCCTCTAAACTCAAATTTATTTGATCAAAATCCTTGGAGGATTTTGAATCCATTTGCTATTCCTTGACAAACCTATCATGCTTGTCGAAAAGTTTCTCAAGAGAAACTAGTCCTTTGGGAATTTTATTCTCTTTGAGTTGGAGGAACTCTTCATTAGCTGTTGAATTTGTCTTAGGAGTTGATTCCCATGGTGGAGATTCAATACCTTCAAATTGAAGCCTTTTAAAGCTATCTCTTTGTTCCAGAAAAGCAATGATTTGGTTATCACCATTGAACACCTGCCAATGGTCAGCACTATCAGCTATACTTGATTGAAATACCAATTCAATAGTGTTCTTATCTTTTTTGAAGTCTTTGTGAGGGACCAAGAGAGTTGCAGAGATGGACAATGCATATGCATGACTGCTAAATTCTTTGGGCATGACAAAAATACTGAAAGCATCAAAGCTTTCAATGTAGTCCCACACTAGATTATGATAATACCATAATCTCTCATTCTTGGTTTGATATAGGTTCCTCACTTGACAAACCACCAACTTAGCATCTTCTTTGGCATGAAGGATTTTAACACATTTATCCTGAGCGTCCTTTAATTTGAATAGTAGTGATTCATATTCGGCAGTGTTTTTGGTGTTGGTAAACTACAACTTATATGCATATGGAAAAATATCTCCTTGAGGAGATAACAAAACAACTCCTACTCTAGAACCAGTTGAAGCATTACTACCATCAAATTCCAAAATCTAGACATCATTAGATTTTGATCCTCTCTCTGGTTCTTCTCCGTTAGAAAGGAAAAATCCCTTTTCATGTGTATTATGACCTACCAATTCTTCTGATATTTTGTCTAAATTTTTTGGATTGTCACTTAATAAGATTTGGTCTACTAAAATAGTAACATCTTTAGTAGTCAAGAAGTAATTACCCATGCCTGAAGACTCAAACATAATTTGAGCTTTAGGGGCTGAAGTTCAAGTGACAATGTACTTCAATTCCTTCTCAGGAAGTAGCTTTTACATGATGCCCTTAATAGGGATCCTCACCTTAGATAGGTCCATGCTTAATTCTCCACCAACATCCTTGTAAAAATTTCTCCCAAGAAGAATGCCATAGGAGGCTGGGATGTCAGCCACCAGGACTATCATTTTGATTCTCTTATCTGGGAAGGCCACAAATGCAAATTGAGCATCTTTGATTTGTCCCAGCAAAGGCACTTATTTGTTTTATATGGAGAAACATCTCCCAAAGGTCTTAGTCAGCATGCGACCAAGAGATTCTGCCACCTTAGCAGGCATGATATTGTCAGATGCCCCAGAATCTATAATGCAATTATTCAGCTGATGACCATTTACCAATAAAGAGACATAAAATGGTTCTGTCTTTCCAGGGGAACTTGGAAGAGCGATCACAAGATTATTTCAAGCAGGTGTGTTCTTTGGGGGATCAAAAGTTACTTTTAAAATTTCTTATCTTGCAGGGATGGATTTATTATTAACACATTGAACTAACTTATCCAACTGCTTAGGGTTGGATTGCAAGAATTCAAACTTAGACATTTAAATTTTGGTCTTTTTAACATGGTCAATTATATCAAATGACTGAAATGAATTCAAAATAGAGGAAGGTAGTCCATCAATATGGTTTTTTCTAGGTGTAGGACTGGTCTATGAATTTGAAGTAGAAGGTGAAGGAATATTTGAGGTATTTACTTTTTTAGTGATCACTGGGTCTTTTGATTGGAAAGGCAACAAAGTTCCTTGTTTAGCAATTGAAATTGCTAGTCGAGATTCTTTCCTTATTTTTATTTTATTTGCTTGTTGAGCTGACTAGTTTTGGGACCTAGTAAGTACAATGTATGATCTATCAAAAACTTCACCTTTACTTCTGGGTTCATCCTGGTAATTTAGGAAACTAATGTTGGAGTCACCAGCTAATTATTCTTGGCCTTCTGCAAAGAGATCAAAATCATCTTCTTGGTTTAACTTAGGTTGGAAAATAGAATTAGATTTAATTTCAAGATAACCAACTACTAAGTTAGCTAGTGTTACTTCAATGGCAAGCTTCCCTAGTGGGGGAGGAAGGTGATTTGGTTGCCCTTAATTCCTAGCAACATTGCCCTAATATGACTGATTGAGAAACATCCTCCTTGGTGTATCCTAATAAGAAGGAGGAGTAGAAATCCCTTGTGCCATTTTTTTTTGAGAGATAGCAATTCATTTGCTAACTTTTGCACCATATGATTAGTGGTGCTTATAGAAGAAAATTTAGAAGATGAAGATGATTTACCTCTATTAGGATCTCTTTTTATCTTTCCTACCAAGATAAGGTCATCTTCAACCTCAGTCACCAAAATTTGAGCTATAACAAGGTCTTTATGGCTAGCTCATCTCAATAAGAAAGTCACTTCAGGTAGCTAAGAACCAATGAAGAAGCATTTGAAATTCTCAGGCATTGGCTGAGCAATTATGGGGATCTTGTTCCTTAACTTGTCAAATTTGGCAATGAAGTCTCTCATGGGTTCATGAGGCTCCTTCTTCATTTGTGTAAGCTGAGCTAGAAGGTCATGTGCATCTTTTACAGGCTTGAACTTGGCCTCAAATATGGCTTTGAGAGTGTTCCAGTCAGTCACTATTTGTGCTTGTAGATGATAAAACTAGCTTGTAGCTACTCCTTGTAGTGTCTGTACAAATAGTCTGATTGCAATGTCTTCATATTTGATGCCTATTACCCTACATGCTGTGTAAAATTCTATAATATGTTCATCAAGATGAACCTTCCCATCACCATAGAACTTGGATAAATTTTTTCTTGAGCTATGGGGTAGCTCATGTAGAAGTGGGGTCAGATTTAGGGGACCAAAAGTATTACCCTAGGGGCCTTAGACTGCCATGATATGGCTATTGAAAGGAGGGATAATAAATCTCTATGGGATATGTATGGATAAGGCTCTGCTAGCAGAGGAAAAAGCAACTTTGCCTGATATTGGGGACCTAATGTTAGTAGGAGGAAAACTCTTGGTTCACTGAAGGTGAGTTTGTAGAGGGGAAAGATCAAAATTACTTTGCTGCATAAGCTCAAATATAGGGTCAACAATACCTTGAGCTCTCTAGATTCATGTGTATGGTGGGTCTACTAGAGTGAAAATGGATATGGGAAGGAACTGGAACTACTTCAGTTTGGAGCTTGAGGCTTCAAGCTATTTGTTTTTCCCCAACAGAGTCACCAAAAAATTGTTGGGTGAATATTTTGTCACCAGCTAACTGAGGACAAAATAGGTGCTTCAACCACATCATAAGGAGATTTAATCAGCCAATGTGTAGGTATACCACATCATAAAGGGATAAATGTCTCCTCTCATCAAGGGGAGGCTCCCTATAGACTACTAAAAGCTAATATAAACTGGAAATACACTCAGGGGTGAAATCATACCATCCATCTCTCTTTTTTTAGAGATGATGTTCATAGAATAGAGGAGTATTCTGGTGTAATTACTGAAAGGGAACTTCTCTTCTTTCAGAAGTGATATTCAAGAAATAGCAGGGCTCTCCTAGGGTAGAAACAAAAACCATAAGAAACCAACTAAAGCATAAAGTTTTATTTGTCTCTTCTACTAATTGGGACAAAGGAACACAACAAGATTAAATGAAGCTCAAAGTATGCACCTAAAACTATAATATAGTATAGAATTATGAAGGATAAAGAGAGCATAAAGTCTCTCTAGTATCCTTTACACAAAAAACATAGACTGAAAGCAATTATGGCAACACAAAGTCTCCCATAGTTAGTTTTAAGGCATCTTCCAGCTTATTTCCACTAATTATACTTATTTGATCAAATGGACAAGACTGTATTTAGGAAATAGACATAAGAACAATTTCCTAAAAGACACAAGCTTATTCCAATGCAAAGTCTGGAAGGTCACTTGCTTTCTTATTCATTTAACAAAAATGATTAACAGTCTGAGCTCAAAGTCTCTAGATTGCCTTTCAATTTGGGTAGAGCTTCAATTTTGATAACAAAAAGATCTCCCTTATACTAAATGGGAGTTTACAATATATAGCATTCCAAGAAAGAATTTGGGCACTTCTTTTCATGAAATCAGCCCATGCTAAATTGAATGCCTTAAATATCTATCAAAGAGTCATAATGGAACAAGGCATCAGCCTTGACTTTGGCATTCTAAATTATCTCAGATGTCCCTTCCTCAACATGGTTTGTCTAGTCTTCTTAATTATGTTTACATGGCTTTCCATTTGCCTTTACTCAAGGAATAAAAATAAGCCGCATCCTTGAATGCTTATGTTCCCTAGCGTCCACCTAGTGGACTGTTCCACCTACTAGAAATAACTCCCTACATATATTTCTAGTTTTCCTTGCCATGATTTTCCTTTAATTAGTAATCTAAGCTCTTGGGGCTATCTTCTCACTTCTTCTATTCACTTATTTAGCTCCTTCCTTAGTTGGTCACTGAGCTTGTTCTCAAGTCTTTTGAAAATCAACGGCTATTCCATTACCCTGAATTTGACATCTGTGGGGTCATTACTGGTCACCTTGAACCTCTTTGAACCTTGAACCTTAAAATATTTTGGTTTAAAGGTTCAATGGTTTTGTGAAGGGCCACATTTTCTCTCCTTTTCTTCTTCGGTTGAACCATCCCTTTGAACTTCTTTCTAGAATCTTCCACTTTTTTCATTCACTTGCAGCTTCCTTTTGAACTTTGAACTTTTTGAACCCATTAAACCTTTGAACCTTTGAACCATTTTATTTCAAGTTTCAATGGTTCAATGATTCATTCTCTTTCTTTTAAAGCCTTTTATTTTCTTAAGTCCACCGAAGTCATCGAATTCGTTGAACCTTTGACCATTTTGGTTCAAAGTTTAATGGTTCAATGAATCGATCTTAATTCTTTGAAGCCCACTGTTAAGTCTTTTGATTGAACTTGGGCATTTAACCATCCTCAAAACACTAAGGAAATGCCTTAAGTGTTTTGAACTTCCTTTGAAGAAGGTCTACCTATTGAACCTATAGTTTCCTTAGCTGAAAAGGCTTAGATATTTGAAAAACTTAACTGCTCAGAATATTTTTGAGAAAGAAAAGAGAGAGTTTTGGTATATAAGACCAAATTGATTAGTAGGTTGTCCACAAAAATAAGTGATATATTTTGGGAACAACACATCAATATCAGATATGTCATCTCCCTTGAGTTTATTACCTTGGAACTTCTTCTTTGGATTTATTTATGTCTTGAATGGTGGTTTCTTCTTTGGTGGTTTATCATCATGGAATCTCATCTCATAGGCAGTAAGAATGCCATAAAATTCATCCGTATTTAATTGAGTAAGATCTTGACTTTCTTCTACAATCGATACAATAGAATCAAACTTGAGAGAGAGAGAGAGAGACCTTAATACATTTTGAATTATAGTTTATTATTCAAGCTTCTCTCTAAGACCTTTGATGATGTTCATAATCTCATCAACTCTCTACAAAAAAGATGCCATAGAATCTTCTTACTTCATCTTAAGACTCTCAAATTATCTTTGATGAGTCTATAAATTTGCCAACTTAACCTTTGAATCTCCTTCATAAATAGTCTTAAATTTATCCCACATTTCCTTGGTAGATATGAAATGGATTACCTTGGTGTATTTAGTCTCTAAAATACCATAATTGATAGCATTTATTGCCTTATAATTGTTCTCAAACAACTTCTTATTTGTAATACTAGATGAAGGAATAGTATGTGTAGAATAAACATCTACAATAGATTTCCAAGTGTCGAACCCTAGGTACATGATGTAGGTCCTCATCCTCACACTCCAAAAAGCATAATTGGATCCATTGAACATTGATTCTTTCTTAGTAGAAAAACCTCCTTGCATTTGATGGTTACCAATATTGTACCTTGGATCTCCTTTAAGTGTTATCAAGCCTTTACCAAAGGAACAAATCTGATACCAATTATTAGAGGTAAAAACCAAAGAGAGGGGGGGGGGTGAATCAGTGGTGGAAAATAATCCAATTCAATTTCCAAACCCTTCAAACACTTAAGCATTCAATACAACCATTCATGAAGCATTCAAGATGTTTATAGTAATGAACAAATAGATAATGCAAGATTACAAACACAACACAAGATCTATGTGAGAAACCCTCTTGGAAAATAAAACCCACTCTCAAACCTATAACACATGGACTAATTTTCATATAAGATAATCAAAAAATGATACTGTTCAAGCTCTTCTGACCAAAAGTTAGTGAAACACCTACCCCTAGGATGATCAAGTCCTACCCACTTATTAGTCAAGTCCTTCTAACCTAGATGTTGAGCATCCTCCCAAAAACTATGAAATAAACATCTCCTAATGAATTATTACCTACTAATGTGATGGAGATACAATGTATGTCATCTCTCTTTAACTCTTCAAACTACATAATTGACACTCTGATTTTCCTCTCAAATCAACCACCAAGCTCACATAGACATCATCTATCCTTCGATCTTCCTAAATATTCAAACCTAAAATAAAACTATCTTTGACATTAAAAATATAACCTATAAGTCATACAAACAGTCATCAACCTGGTCTTCTCTACAACCCTTCCACTAGGCACACACTCTTTCTCCTTTCCTTTGCTCTTCAACTCTTACAAACACCTCTTCTCCCAAGCTTCTCACCTCTAGGAATCATCTTTGATTTCACCATTTATAAAGCATTCATGATTATTATCTTTTTGGTCATAATTTTGAATTGCCTTAACCCTTAATACATATTACATAGCTCAATACTATCCTCACTGGTTGGCAATAGCAACTATGGGTCACACTTAAGCAACTACACCTTTTAATTAGGCCTTAGTATCCCTTATAGGTCTCATGGATACCTATTCCCCTATTTATCAGTTTGTTGAGAAAACTAGAAACATAAGACCACTTCTAAATGCATAGGTCCAATCCACATGACCCATTTGACCTCCTCAAATGATAACAACCATCACAACACTCCTCTACTAAATCCAAATAGATCAATTGACCTTATACATATAAACACCATGAATGAACACATAGCCTAAGCATTTTTTCATACTAAATATGAATTGGTAAGACTTAAAAAATCCATATATATTATCCTCATAGAGTCTAAAATAATCTCTAATAGTTCACTCTCTTTGAAATATCTAAATAACATCAGAACAACTCAAAATATCCTTCTCGAGTTTCTTTCAGAGCATGAACACATACATAGAAAAATTTAGAGATCAATAAATTTTAATATAAAAACATTCAAACCTCCAAATAAATATTTATTGATGTACCTTGAAGTCTGGTACAACTTTGATTTTTACACCATGTTCAAATTTTGCATATATCAAAAGTTATAGCACAAAAACTATATATTGGTCTTTCCTCACAAATTTGAATATTTGAATTCCAACAGTCACGAAGCAATTGTTAAACATTGAGAACTTGTCATCATATCACTAATTCCTAAAAATTTAGAACAAATTCAATTCATATATATCTTCAAAATTATCTTGGTCTTTACCTTTGATTACTGTTAAACATCAAACATGTTGACCTCATCTTGTGAACCCTTGCAATATTGACCAAATGTGCACCATCGATCTCTATAGATTAACTAGGTCTTTATCTTACAATTATCACTATTATATCTTGATCATAAATCCCATGATTAAAAAAATTATCACCCTCATGTTCCTTATACATATATTACTCTTTGAATTTGACTCACATCATCGATCTTTTGATAGTATGAATGCCCACAAATTGTTGATCTTCTGTCTAAGCTCCGTGAATGTGACATATGCCACTAGTGTGTTGATTATTTGAAAATTTGACTTTACACATGAAATTTTATCAAAATATATGATTTAACACACACAATTATATCTACTAACTAGATGACCTCAGACTTCAATGTAGTTTATATTGACAGTCTTTGGCCCGTCATAGTCTACAAGTACAAATTTGAAGATTTATATCTCTTTGATAGAAAACACTTCAAGATTAAAAATATTTAGTGTAAATTTTTGGAACTATAGAAAATATCACCATGAATTTTTTTTCCAAATGTTTAATTTTTAAGTACCTATAATAAATTCAAAAACTTACTGGATCATACTTATCTACATGATGTGCAGTGATGGTCTAGCTAAGTATAGAAACTTAGTGAACTTCTATCTGAGAGGCCAACTTTGCACCTACATATATTTATCTATGTTCAACATCATGACCTAAAGTTTGAATAAAAATAGATTGGGACTAATGTTATCACACCCATATAACCAAATCCCCCTCAATCATCTATACATGCCAGTGGTGATGTCAACAAACTACCTACTTAGATTTTTCTACCATAGAAACAACTATGCCAAGATGAACATAATAAAGAACCAGATGAATACCCTAAAATTTCAAAAGATCTCTAATAATACTCAATATCTGATAGGACCCCTCACACATGATCAATACTTTAGACCCATCCCTAATCATGCCAAAACTGAAGATCAACCAAGCCTACTTCAAGCATATTAAGACAAGCACACTACACACTTTATCATTAATAGTTAGACTATCAAGACACTTCATCCACTCACTTGGACACCTCCATGACATCATTGAAAAATTTCCAATAAATTATTCAAGATACTAATAATGGAAAACTTGCTTATGGGTCCAAATTCAGTCTTGAAGAATAACAAGATTTTGACCGCATCATTCAAGAGTTCCCAACAATGTTTGTTTCATGGCCATCCCTCCCATTGGAGGATTATGATTCATCATGATTAGGAGAACTTGAGGAACCAATCCTAATAGAGGAATCTAAAATTACAAAACATTTCAAATATTTTCCCACTATTTTTGAAGATGGTTTGACCCTTCTAGTGGAAGACACAATAAAATGAAGCATCAGGACTCTATATGACCCAAAATGGATTAAATTAGGCATGTCCCTCACTAAGAAGGAGGGTGAAGTTATTCCATACCTATTGAGGGAATTTTTATATATATTTGCATGGATATACTCTGACATGCCAGGTTTGGACCTTACCTTGGTTGTTCACCACCTCATGGTGCATTCTGATGCCAAAATAGTGAAACAAAAATTGCATAAAATACATCCTCACATTGATATATTAGTTAATAAAGAGTTTTAAAAGATCTTATAAGTGAGATATATTAGGAAAATAGACTATTTTAAATGGATTTCTAATGTAGTGTTAGTAAAAATCTAGATGAAATCATAATCTATACTAATTTTAGAGACAATAACAAAGCATGCCCAAAGGATGACTTTACATTACCAAACATTGACATTATAGTTGACTCCATAATGGGTTATGAGATGATTTCACTGATGTATGGATTCTTAGATTATAATCAGATTTGAATAGCACTAGAAGACCAACACAAAATAGCATTCACCATTCTATGGGGAAAATTTTGTTATTATGTTATGCCATTTGGTCTCAAGAATATAGGGGAAACTTACCAAAGAGAAATGACTATTATATTTCATGATTGATGCATGAAATTATTGAAGACTATATCAAAGACATACTAGGCAAATCAAACACTAGGGATGATCATCTAACAGTATTGAGGAGGATATTTGAGTGACTATGTGAATACAAAATTAGGTTCAACCCTAAGAAGTGTGTGTTTGGCATAAATTCAAGAATATTATTTGGTTTATTGTGTCTCATAGGGGCATTGAATTCAATCTAGCTAAAGTATGAGCCATAACAAACATGCCACCATCGACCAATTTGAAGGAGCTCCATAATTTTTAGTGCAAAATATAATCTATTAGATGTTTCATATTGAATTGGATAACAAGTGTCATCCTTTTATACATATTTTGAAGAAAGGAGTCACATTTCTTTGGGATAAAAATTATTAGAAAGATTTTCAATATCTAAAGGACTATCTTGGAAATCCACTAGTTTTATTGCCTTTAAAACTAGGAAAAGCATTCCTTCTATATCTATCAGCTACAAACAAAGCCCTAGGGGCACTTATATCTCTACATGATGAAAATGGAAAGGAGCATGTAATGTACTATTAAATCTGTATACTGGTTATGTATGAACACAATTATATGCCCATTAAAAAATCTTGTTTAGCTATGGTCTTCACAACTCAAAAAATATGCCATTACATGTTGAGTAATATTACCATGGTCATTTAAAAAGTAGATTTGATTAATTATCTACTATCTAAAATAGATTTACAAGGTTTCTTTGCCAAATGGATCATGATTCTTAGTGAGTTTGAGATAGAATATGTGAACCAGAAAGCCATCACGGGGTAAGTTCTTACAGATCAACTTATTGAATCACCCCTTATAGATATAGAGCCACTAACATTTCAATTTCTCAAAAAATACATAATGACCATAGTTGAAACACCTCTTGAGGAGTATCACATGGATCAATGGCAAGTATTTTATTTATAATACCATAGGGGAATCTAATCCCAAAGTCTTTAAGAACCAAATTTCCTTGTACTAGAAACATGGCCAAATATTAAGCACTCATGGTAGGGCTTCAATAGATAGTACAATAGAACACATCACATCTAAAGGTTTATGGTGATTCTTAGTTAATCATCAATCAGGTTACAAACCATTTTTAAACCAAAGATGAAAGGATAATTCCATAAAAGTCCATGATTGACACTCAAGTATCAGATGTTGATATCCAATTTGAACATATTTTAAGGGATAGAAATAGAGAAATAGATTCCATAGCTACTATTAGATCACTCATTTGACAAACATATACGACCAAAGAATACTAGTTTCTCATTGAAAATATGTTAGTGCCAGCTCATGAACCATCAACCATCATAATGATCTATTATATTGCTGGTCCCAACTCTAATTTGTATTTAAACCTATACACTTTTCTACATGACTAAATTATGACAATATACTTATCCCACAAATAATGAAAATCGTTCATCCACCTTTCCCAACATTATACCTTACTCAAACCAACCCTATACTACCATAGTTTTGATAGAAATCTTCTTCATTTTTTACCTTCAGTAAAATCTACATTAACATTATGGGAAGTTCACAAAGGGATATGTGGAGCACACACCAGTGGGGCCATACTATACAAAACACTCTTGCATACTAGGTACTATTGGCCAATAATAGATGTAGATGTAGCTACATATGTGAAAATATGCGATAAATGTCAATGACATGCTAATATAATTCATGCCTTGGTTAAGACTTTGAAACGAATGTTGACACCATGGCCATTTACTACATGGGGCCTCAATTTCATTAGGAAGATAAACCCCACTTCATCTGATGACCATAAACATATCTTTACCACCATAAAATACTTTACTAAGTGGGTTGAAGATATACCCCTTACTTATTTGACTAGAAAACAAATTTGTAAATTCATCTTTAACCATCTCATTTGCTGATATGGTATCCCTTTCGATATTATATCTAATAATGGAAGATAATTCAAGAAAAAAGATGTCAAATCACTATGTATCGAGTATAATACTACCCAATAGTTTTTCACAACATACTAACGTCAAGGTAAAATCTAGCTAGAAGCATCAAATAAAACCATTGTCAACATCTTTAAAAATATTATCAATGATTCTGGCCACAATTGGCACCTTCTAATATTTTGTACCCTCTAGACACACCATACTAATCAACATACTCCCATATGGGCCACTTCATACTCACTTGTTTATGGCACTGAGGCTATTATTCCCATTGAAGTTGAGTTAACTTCTTTACACATCTCTTTGAAGCATGTCCTAGATGATGAAGCATATCGAGTAGCTCACCTACAAGATCTAGAGTTACTTGATGAGAAATGCTTGGTTGCAGTTAACCATTTGCAAGCATATAAAAACTGATTCTATGGCCAATACAATTGATGTGTGAAACATATAACATTTGAGCTTGGCGATCTTGTCCTTAAAGAGAACCAAAAGTATACCATGATAAAAAAGAAGAATAAAGGCAAGTTCAAACCCAACTAGGTAGATCCTTTCATCATTATTGTAGAATATGGTGTAGGATCATACATGCTCACCACACTAGACAGGGATGAGCTTGATGAGCTGATGAATATTATACAACTCAAGCATTACTTCACTTGAGTGACCTAGTGTAATATCTATGAGGTTTGTTTTAATTTGTACCCTATTATTAATTTTCATCTTTGTACCATACCATTCTAACAATCAGCACTTTGTCATTCCATCATTCTCTTCTACCCAACCTTTTCTATCAACCAAGTTATTTTGACCCTACCTACCTAGCCTGTTTGACCTTGGTTCATCTATTGGTTTCACTTTTAGCTCAAATATTTAGATTAGTTTTAGTAGTTGTTACAAGAATTATAGATAGAGGCTATCTTTTAAAGCAATATTATAGAATTTTTGGCATTTTCATCCTTCATTTCTTGTTTCATTCTATACCATGATTTATTTGTGTGGCCTTGATTATAACTACCTTTGGGAAAATCAGTGTCTCATCGATCTTGTTACTAATTATAACTACATATAGGAAAATTAGTATCATTGATCTATGCCATTATTTATTAATTATAACCACTTATGGGTAAACTAAGGTAATATTTGTTTATTGTTCCTTGACATACCAACTTGTCATTCCTACGCCATACTATGTCATTATGCCAACTATGCCTATTTTGTTTGAATTGGTTTCTACACTAGTCATATTCCTCCATTGTAAGATGGAACTACTATGATTTAAGGCCATTTTTGGACTATGTGGGTATCACTCAATACTTGTTGAGGTTAGCTTAGTCTCCCTTTACCAAGCTCTCTCCATTTTGTGAGCATTTTAAAGTTTGAACACTCTCACTATTTTGTGATCAACCTAAGTCATGATCTCACCATTTTATGAGTTAGATAATTTAGTATCTTGTCATTCTCAATAGATTTTAGATATTCCAAAATACCAAAAACATTTGAAAATTAATTTAGAAAAACCAAAAACATTGACGACTTCTTTACCTAAAAGATTCTGGGAACCCTCACTAAGTCATAAGAAATCACTTATCATTTAGTTTCCCCATCCTTTTTGGCCTTTTATCCCATGCACTTGACTTTTTCAAGACCATTCCCATATTATTTTATCATATTATTCATGTTTTATTATCAATCATTTTATTCGATCTCATTTCCTAGGAGAACTACATTTGGCCTAAATTTTTATTAGATATTACATCCATATTACTATGTAGGTAGTGTCCACTTGCCTAGTGCATATAGAGGCAACTTGACCACCCCTTCCTTTTATTCTATTCCCCCATCCTATTATTTTATTAAGTTGTTTCCTATTTTCTAGGGGCAATGTGCATCATCTTTTTTGTGTTGTATTATTTGCACTAACATTTTGATAACCATTGTTTGTTTATTTTTTTGTTTCTCTATGTTTTGTTTTGTTTATTTGTTTGTGTGCCTATTCATTTGCTTTTAGTATTATTTCCTTGATTCAATCTATGTGTTTTCATTAGGTGATTCCTTGCACATTATTCTTGAATAAATCCATATTCATATGTCAACAATGTCATCATGGTTTTTATCATTGGTACATTATTTTGCATTGAGATTTATCTTGAGATTTTTTATTATTCGATTATGTAGATTTCCATTATGTTGATCACTCAAAAGTGATACTTTTGGGTGCATCATGTTGGATGAATTTGAAACCAATGGTTCAGACATCATATTTGTGCCCATCTTTAGAGTAAAGATATGTATGAACTAATGAAGATTATGATAAATAACCATGCAACCACAACCTTTAAATAGTGAAGATGAAATAAAACACAAAGGGAAGGTTGGAAACCTCAACAAAGAATGATAAAAATACACACACCAACAAAATATTAAAAGATACATTATGTTACATCTCAATTCCTCTTTAGACTTAATAACCCACTGATTAATGGATTTTATGGTTATTTTTTGGCTAATTATTATTTTAGTTAAGCTAAATTTTATATACTGATGTATGGACAATTATATATTGCTTATTTCATGATCATTAACTAGTTAAGTTAGCTATAATTATATATTAGGTACATGATGATCATGTATATTTAATTAATTACAATAGTATATTATGGGTTTTCTATTGATTCAGGGTAATTCCTTTATTATTTCGAGGTAGATGTAGGATAGATCTGTATCTCAGACTATGATAGAGGGAGGGCATCATCAAAAAGGGTGGCATAGATGGAGGTGTTGGGGGAAGATAGAATGAAGACTAATAACCCACACACACCACACTAGTAGAATATGCTTTTATATTCATTTCTTGAGTTGTGATCATGTTTTTTATATGGTTGTGTGTTTGTTGTATTTGAATCTAGTTACGTGTTTACAATTTCAAGATTGCAATATTTATGTTATCATATTTAACTTATTTCTTGTGATGATGTTTCTATAACAAGTGTTTGGAATCCATGAATGTCTTTAGTATGCCTTGATTCTACCTTTAGGATGTGAGTGAATGTTTTTTATGACAATGCCTTGTTTATTAATTCATTACTATTTAAAATAAAGGGAACTTAATTGTTTGTGTTAGTTGATTGTTAAATTAATAGTTATCAAGGTATGGTTAGTGTTATTAAGCATGATCATTGTGTTTAGCGAAGATGCTAATGTTAAAATGATCTTTTAGCTAAGTCAATATAGTTATAGGGAGATATAATGTTAAATTGAATATTATAAAGTCAATGTTAATATTCATAGTGAATAGAAGGCTATTATTAATAATAATAATGTTTGAATGACTAATTGTGGAAGTCATTTTCATAGTTAATAATCATAATGTTTGAAAGGATAATTTATTATTGTAAATTAAGTAGAAAGTTTAAGATTTGAGTTTTTTTGTTTGGCATTGACTTGTGCTATCAAGATATTATGCAAAACATACATTTTGTTTATATTTTTGCATGGTAGAATGTTTAGTCTTTACCAGTTATACCACTAGTTGGACTTGCATGAATCTTCCTTCATCAAGATTATAGTGAGTTATGGTGGATATAGTGGAAGGTTTAGTTAGCATGAGGTTAGCATGTAGGCAAATAAAAAGGAGAATAAAGCAATGTCGGAGGTACACAATATATAGGAGAGAGAAGGAAAAGGAATTCAAGCAAGTTTGGAAGAAAAGCAAAATGAATTGGGCAAGGTAGAGACTTAAAATATAGATAAGGTTTTGTTGTTTAAATTCATAGGATGTATGTTATGGATTAATTCAATGAACTTTTTAATTTTTAATGGAAAAGGTTTTTTTAGTTTTCATTATTTGTAAAACTATAGAAGGACCATGATTATATAACTAGCATTGGTGATGGCTTGACCATCCATAGAGCTAGGTATACGACCCTAAAACCATAGTATTAACATGACTAAGTGCTTAAATTTATTTCTAGATATAAAATATCAAGATATTAAATTATGAATATTTTAAACAAGTTGAAAACTTAGGTAAACATAAAGGGTAGATTCATTTGTTATTTGAGTTTATACTTATAGACTTTGTTGTGATCATGGCTTAGTATGTTTAATTAAATATTGAACCATTTCATTATATATATATATATATATATATATATATATATATATATATATATATATATATATATATATATATATACATACACTAGGATGAGGACACAGTTGGGGGATTGGCCTAGTTTTTGTCATGTTAAAATGAGTTAAGATGCGGTTATATTAATCCAAGATAGGGTACAGTGAATCAATCCTTTCTTCATACAATGTATTATCTTGCATTTATGATAAACCGAGTCAAGATTTTATAATTTAAACCCTTATAGGGCACGACTGTGTGTATAGGGTTATAATGGATAAGTTTAAAAAGAATTTAGATATAATAAAAATTCATGTTAATTCATTTATGAAACTTATATTTGAGGATAACCAGGATTTTATAAATATATAGGGATATATTCATATATACTACAAGTCTCTAGTAGATGGCTCAATGATATCAATATAGAAATGTATATATACATATATATATATATATATATATATATATATATATATATATATATATATATATATATATATATATATATAAGATATAATTATTACACTTACATTTATCATTGTGTTTTATTGTGTTTGAACCATACAAGGTGACTGTGGGTGAATGATTATTCACTGTAGTAAAATTTGAGTTTCATTTTGGTATAAATGATAATAGATAAAAGCCTACAACATAAATACTATTATATAATATTGATGAATGTGATTACCTCTATATTGAATGGACATGAGTTGAGCACTTAAAGTATAAAGAAGTATAAATATACATACTCACTTTATATTCATCTATGTTTACACATAGCTGGTTGTGTCAATATAGGACTGCGTGTCTATGAAATATACTTTTTTATATAATGAAATCTGCCTATATATAAATGTGGCTGAGTATGGTTTCGAATGTATGTTTTATGGGGTATTGAGTGTCTATTATGAGTTTATTGGAACTTATTCATATATGTATAACTTGAGTTCAATCTTTGTTTGATAATGAAAATAATTAAATGGGTAATATGGCTAAGTATGTGACTATGCATATTTTTATATATGATACTTGTTATTTCAATTCAGCTATAGCATAGTCAAATATACATATTATGTTGAATGAATAAACATGTTATATAGTATGACAAAGGACTTTATACAGTATTATGTTTATATGCATAAAAAAATATATTCATGATACTCTTAATTTAATGACATAATAATTTTCTAATTAAGAATATACCCAATATAATTATGCATTTATTGATTGATGATTAAATATGTTTTATGCATTATCAAAGATGAATAACTGCTTGTTTACTTGACTTAATAAGGTATAACTTAGAAGTGAATTTAATGAATTTAGGGGACTTCTAGTAGTGAAATGTTTATGAAAAATTTAGCTCAATCCATTTTGCCTTGGCAGTTTTTGAATAGTTTAGTTATGTAATAAGAAATGGAAAATAAAGTAATGAGTTGGTAAATGTTATTATATGGATGAATAACATAAAATTAGAGTTATATATTAATATTCGGTAACTTGATGTTTTGATATATATCTTATTTGGATGGTTTGATTTTATTGATGACTGTTTGAAATCTGATTATATATATATTCTTATTGTGATAGAAATAAATTAGATGTTTAGATTCATTATATAGAATTTGATGGATTAAATGAATGTATTTAAGATTTATTTGTTTAGCACATATTATATCTATTCATAGAGAAATTTCATTATTAAATCTATTGGTAATTTATATTTTTATTATATGAATCAATCTATATTAATGACCCTATATAATCAAGTGAGATGGATTTCATTTACTTAAATAGTGTCACTAATACACAAAGGTAGTGTAATCTGATTGAGTGGTGTGTGTGAAATTGATGGATCCTTGAGATCAAATAACAATATGAAAATTTTGGTCAAAGTAGTGTTTATGGTTAAACATTGTCATTTCATTTGTTTAATTTAGTTTACATGTTTAGTACAATATCATGTTAGAACATATTTATTTATGATATAATACATGTAATAGTTATCTTACAACATATAGGTTTTAGTTGTTAATATTTATTCCCACATCATCATTATCTATCCATCCATGAAGTGAGGTCCATTCCCTAGTTGGGAGATTGTGTGGGAGATTGATGGTTCATGGTTGGTGTGAAAAAACACTCAGAGGATGTTCTTCTTCCCTTCAATTTTACTTTACTAATGACTACACTAATGATTAATTATATATATTATGAATTTTTTGAGACTTGCATACTTTGTGGAACATTGTATAATTATACATTATTATTATGACATATTTTATGATGAAAATATACTATTTATTTAAATGTATCATTACAACAATTAACTACAAAATTATATCAACTATGGCTGAATTTGTAAATATACTTTTATAAAATAAATATAGTATTCATTTTTTTATTCAAAATTATACTTGATCTTGTGATCTTGTGATCATTAGATATATAAATTAGTTCTTGACCTTACTATTTAGTTAGTTTAAACTAATATATTTAGTTAAAGATCACTATGTATGTTTTTAGTAATTAAATCTTAAATTGAATTTGTGTAATTTTTTAAAATTTATTCTAGTAAAAGGTAGTGGGGTTATTACATTGTGGTATCAGAGTTGAATCTCAAATTATATGAATTAATGAGTCTACTAACATAAACATTCTATTTTATTAAGCAAGAAGAAGAATGGTGCATGTTAGACCTAGAGATGAGGGTACTTCAAACACCAACCCTCTAGTGGATCCAAATCAATTTGCCATTGAACAAGATATGAAATTGGATCAAATATTGATGACCATGCATAAAATTAGGCACCAAATCATGATCCTAAAACATGAAGTACATAGGTGTATTGAGGATAATGTTCAGGAAGACCTTGAAGAGTGTTATATTGAGTAGGAAATTTTTCTAGAGTAGAGGCATGATGAAGTACCATAAGATATAATAACTCGAGTAGATATAGAGTTGGCATGAGATATGAAAAAGGTGAATCTACCTAGACTAGATAGAACCATTTTGGGAGATGGTGCTGAAGCATGACTAATAGAAATGAAGAAGTATTTAGAGATCCAAAATTACTCTAAAGTCACCAAAGTAGTTTGGGGAGCATATCAACTTGCTGGAGAAACAAAAAGATGGTAGGAAAGCAAGAAGATTGAGATGAATCTTGAATCTCCCACCATGACTTGGCAATCATTTGTGACATTAAGGTCATGTTTGATTCCTTAGCTATATTTTGATTAAAAGTTGATGGATTAGAACCTTAAACAATGAGACCTATCTATGAATAAATAGTGGAAGTAATTCACTAAGCTCATAAAGTATGTCCCTTTGTATCAGGTGTATGAGAGGTTTTGAATCAAAAAGTTCATTATGGGATTAAAACCCCAAATTTATTCTGAGGTGGATGTGCATGGGCAATCAACCATGCATTAGGTCTTTGAGAAGGCAGTTAAGTCGGAACATAAGCTAAAATCTCTTGTTCAAGCTAGAGATAAATTCAAGAAAATATTTATAGGTCCTAAAATGAATTTTAAAAATAAGACTTATAAGAGGATTGGATTTAAAGAGTCAATTTAAGAACCAAAATGCTAAATTCAATAGTAGTTTAGGAAATAGAAAACTTAAAAATAGTTTCAAGGGGAACCAACAATCTGATAACAGAGGACCACTTCAAGGTTGCTTCATCTATGGAGGTGATCATTACACTCAAGAGTGTACTCAAGGTAATTATATGGTAAGAGTAAGGGTTATGTTTCACAATAGGTAAATTTTCAACAGAGGATTCATGCAACTATTGACAATCGTCAAACTAAGTTCCAAGTTTCTCCTATTGAACTGACAAGTATTTTGTTTGATCATCCAATTTTAATTTTGATTGACACTAGGGATAATAAATGTTTTATTACTCCTAAAATAATTAATAATTTATCTAAAAAAACTATAATTATGGCAGATGCATGGTCAATATAGTATGAAAATGAGTCAAGGGTTAATGTTGATAAGTGTCTAGTCAAAGTTGAAACTAGGTTACCTGAATTAACTACAATAGTAGATCTATATGCTACACTGTTAGGGTCATATGATTTGATCCTAAGAGTTAATTAGATTGAGGATCATAAATCTAAGGTTGATTTCTATCTTAAGAAGGCATAATGTCAAGATGATTTTGTAAATCAGACAACTTTAGGGTGAGAAAAAAAGTTGAAGCTTAGGCAAAATTTTCCAAGTCATATTAAGAATACTAAGGAGAGGATGCCAAAAATTTATTGTTAAAATAAATGAGATGGATAATTCTAAGGAACCATCTATTAAGGATTATCCTTGTTTTAAAAACTTAATGTATTTTTTGAGAAATTGTTAGAGTTACCACATAAACATGAGTTTGATTACTTGATTGACATAATACTTGGATCTGAATCAAAATTCAAGGCACCATATAAGATGATGAATACATAATTAATTGAGTTTAAATATCAACTTCAATATTTTTTATCAAAAGGGTTGATTTGACTAAGTGTGTCACTATGGGGAACACCAATGGTGTGTTTCAAGAAGAAAGATAACACTCTTTACTTGTGTATTAATTATAGGATGTTGAATAAAGTGACAATAAAGAGTAGGTATCCATTATCTCATATTTATGGTATTTTTGACTAGATACGAGTGATAGTAGTGTTCTCCAAGATTGATCTTCGATAAGGGTATCATCAGCTAAGAATTTGAGATGAGGATATTCCTAAAATAACATCTAGAACTCATTATAGGCATAATGAATTTACAATGTTACCTCTTAGATTAACAAATACTTTGAAAACATATATGAATCTCATGAATAGTATGTTTAGGGATTATCTGAACCACTTTGTGTTGGTTTTTTAGATGATATTCTCATATATTCTAAGACTGAGGAATAACATCTTCAACATCTATAACTAATTTTGCAATGGTTATTAAAGCATAAATTATATGATAAGTTGTTCAAATGTGTATTTTTCTAGAGGAAAGTGCAATATTTGAGACACATTATCTTTGTAGATGGAATTTTAGCTTATTCAAGGAAGATAAGAGTCATAATGGAGTGGACATCACCTAAAAATGTGCATGAAGTGAGGAGTTTTATGAGATTAGCAGGTTATTATAAAAAAAATTGTTCCAAATTTCTCAAAGATAGCTAACCCAATTACCTCTTCAACATAATAATTAGAGTTTTGTTTGGTCAGACAAGTCTGAAAAAGCCTTTTAGGAGATGAAAAGGAGGCTTATTTCAACACTTGTGCTAAGAGTTATCATAAATGCATTGGGGGACAGACTTGGAGAAATTATGCAAGATGGTTTAGTTGTAGCATATGAGTCCATAAAACTTAAGCCTTATGAGGTGAATTATACCCCTCATGATATAAAACTTGTTGCAATAGTGCATGTATTTCAAGTTTGAAGGCATTATCTATTGTAAAAACCATTTGAGCTCAAGATTGTTAACTTGAGACTCAAGTATATTTTCACCTAATCAACCCTAAATGCATGTAAGAAATGTTGTTTAGAATTCTTATCTAATTATGATTTTGATATTAACTATATCAAGGTCAACGAAATAGATTTATAGATGCCCTAAGTCATATACGGTACATAGTATCCTTGAATACTATTAGGATTACTTTCAATGATTAGGTAATTAAATTTCCCATTAAAGATGAGTTCTATGAGCAAACTAAGAAAGCATTATTAGATAATGATTAGAATTCTAGGTTTAAAGGATTAAAGTTAGAGAGTAATGGTTTTTTGAGGTACAATGGTAGGATGTGTGTGTTAGATAGAAAGAATTTGAGAATCATGGTGCTAAAAGAATTGCACAATACTCCTTATTCAAGATATATTGGTGTAACTATGCTCATGGCTGAGCCAATACCTCTTTATTTCTAGAAAGGGATAAAAAAAGATGCAATTAACTTTGTATCTCATTATTTAGAATGTTAATGTGTGAAAGTTGAAAATGTTCATATGTTAAGATTATTATTTCCTCATGATATATTAAAATGGAAGTGGTAGGTGATTATCATGGACTTTTTCTATGATTTTCCATTATCACATAACCAACATGATATAATCTTGCTGGTAGTTGACAAACTAACTAAGGTAGCTCACTTCATACCAAAAAACTTGACAGATGATGGACTTATTCTTGAAAAGATATTCCTAAAGAAGGTGTATCGATTGCATAGATTTTTTAGAAAAGATCATTTTTGATCGAGATATGAAAATGAATTCTAGAGTTTGGTTAACTTTGAATTCATCTCTAGGTATGTAGTTGAATTTTAGTGTTGCATATCACCCAAAAATATATGGACAAACAAAAAAAGTTAAAAAACTTTTAGAAAACCTCCTTTGAATGTATTGCATGGATCAAAAATACAACTGGGAGGAGTATCTTCCATTGGTTGAGTTTGCCTATAATAAATCATAACAATCAATGTTGAAAATGGCTCTGTTTGAGGCATTATATAGAAGGTGTAGAACATCGATCAGTTGGGATAGGTTAGAAGACATGGTAGTGTTCGGACTTGAATTTCTTGTGGAGATGGAAGACCAAGTTAGAATAATCAAATAGAGGTTGGTCGAGTTCAATGATAGACAAAAAAATTATGTTGATCTAAAAATAACAAGGCAATTTTCTATTGGTGATAAAGTATTTTTGAAGGTTAAGCCTAAAAAAAGTGTGATTAAGTTTGAGAAATTATTGAAGCTTTCACCAAGATATGTGGGACCCTTCGAGGTTCTGAAAGTGATCAATCCTGTAGCATATAGACTTGCTTTACCACTAGCTCTAGCTCTTTTTCATAATGTTTTTCATTTGTCTTATCTTAAAAAATATGTTACTGATCCTTCTCATGTATTGGATTGGAATGATTTATAGGTTATGGACCACAATGTGGTCATAATAAAACTATCTAGAATAATTGACACTCGTAAACTTAGTTTGCATAATAGATAAGTGTCACAGTGCAAGGTCTAGTGGACCCAATATTCTGAAGATAGTGCCATTTGGAAGGATTATGATGAATTTTATAGGATGTTTCCACATTTGATTACTTAATATGTGTTTAAATATTATTTAATTTTCCCCTCAATAATATTTAATTTAATAATTATTGGAATAAGTGTCATTGGGGTGATGACCATCTTTAGGGGGGAGGATGTTAAATCTCGATTCCTCTCTAAACTTAATAACCTAATAATTAGTAAATTTTATTTTTATTATTTGGCTAATTACTATTTTAGTTAAGTTGGATTTTATATATTGATGTATGGATAATTATATATTTCTCATTTGCATGATCATTAACTAGTTGAGTTAGTTGTAATTGTATATTAGGTACATGATGATTATGTCTATTTAATTCATTACAATAGTATATTATGGGTTTTGTATTGATTCAGAATAAATACCTTTATTATTTTTAGGTGGATGCATAATATATTCATCCCTAAAACTATGATAAAGGGAGGGCATCATCGGAGAGGGTGGCATAGGTGGAGGCATTGGGGGATGACAGAATGAAGACTGAGAACCCACACACACCATAATATTAGAATATACTTTTATATTCATTTCTTGAGTTATGATCATGTTTGTTGTATGGTTATGTGTTTGTTACATTTGAAATTGGTTACGTGTTTGTAATTACAAGATTAAAATATTTATGTTATCATACTTAACTTATTTCATGTGATGATGTTGCTATAATGAGTACTTGAAATCCATAAATGTATATAGTATGCCTTGTTGTTGCCATTAGGATGTGAGTGAATGTTTTTTATGAAAATGCCTTGTTTATTAATGCATTTCTATTCAAAAGAAAGGGAACTAATTGATTGTTAACTTAATAGTTAGCAAGGTATGGTTAGTGTTATTAAGCATGATCATTATGTTTAGCGAAGGTGATAATGTTAAAATAATATTTGAGCTAAGTCAATATGGTTATGGGGAGCTATAATGTTAAATTGAATATTATGAAGTCAATGCTAATATTCATAGTGAATAGAAGGTTATTATTAATAATAATGTTTAAATGACTAATTGTGGAAGTCAATTTCATTATTAATAATCATAATGTTTGAAAGGATGATTTATTATTTTAAATTAAGTGGAAAGTTTAAGATTAGGGTTTATTGTTTTGGCATTGACTTGTATTATCAAGTTATTATGCAAAAAATAAAATTTATTTGAATTTTTGCATGGTTGAATGTTCAGTCTTTACCAGTTATACTGTCAGTTGGACTTGCATGGCTCTTCCATCGTCGAGCTTATAATAAGTTATAGTAGATATATTGGAAGGTTCAGTTAGCATGAGGTTAGCATGTAGGCAAATAAAAAGGAAAATAAAGCAATATCATGGGTGCACGGCAAATGGAAAAGAGAAGGAAAATGAATTCAAGCAAGTTTGGAATAAAATCAAAATGAATTGGGAAAGGCTGAGACTTCAAATTCTAGGTAGGGTTTTATTGTTTAAATTCTTAGGATGTATGCTATGGATTAATTCAACGAACCTAGTAAATATTTAATGGAAAAGGTTTTTTCAATTTTCATTATTTGTAAAGCTATAGAAGGCCCAAGATTATATACCTAGCATTGTGGATGGCTTGGCCATCCACAAAGCTAGTTATATGACCCTAAAACCATAATATTAACATGACTAAGTGCCTACATTCATTGTTAGATATAAAATATGAATATATTAAATTATGTCTATCTTAGACAAGTTGAAATCCTAGGTAAACATAAAGGGTAGATTCATTTGTTAGCTGAATTTATACTTATAGACTCTGTTGTGTTCATAGCTCAATATGTTTAATTAAATATTGAACCATTTTATTTTATATATAAATATATATTTGGATGAGGACATGGTTGGGTTGTATATTTTAACTTAGTCCATTAAAAATTAGTTTCAAGTCATATTTTCCATTATACACAGGGATTGGCCTAGTTGTCATCATGTTAAACTGAGTTATGATGTGGTTATATTAACCCAAGCTAGAACATGATGAATCATTGCTTTCTTCATATAATGTATTAGCTTGAATTTATGATAAATCAAGTCAAGATTTTTTAATTTAAACCCATATAGGGCATGACTTTGTATAGGGTTATAATGAAAAAGTTTATGAAGAATTCAAACATAATACAAGTTTTTGGTAATTTATTTAAGAAACTTATATTTGTAGATAACTAAGATTATAAATATAAATGGGTATATTAATATATCCTACAAGTCTCTAGTAGATTTCTTGATGATATATATATATATATATATATATATATATATGATACAGTTCTTACTCTTACTTTTATCACTGTGTTTTATTATGTTTGAACCATAGGAGGTGACTGTAGGTGAATGGTTATTCATTGTATCAAACTTTGAGTTTCTTTTTGGTGTGAATGATTATAGATAAAAACTTACAACTTAAATATTATTGTATAATACTGATGAATGTGATTACCTTTATATCAAATGGACACGGGTTGAGCACTTAGATCATAAAAAAGTATAAATGTACGTACTTATTTTATATTCATCTATGTTTACATATAGATGGTTGTGTCAATATAGGACCGTGTGTCTATGAAATATACTTTTTTTTAATAATAAAATCTGCTTATATATAAATGTGGCTGAGTATGGTTTCTAACATATGCTATATGAGGTATTGAGTATGGATTGCGAGTTAGTTGGAAATTATTCATAGATTTATAACTTGAGTTAAATTTTTGTTTGGAATTGAAAATAATTAAATGGGTAATATGACTAAGTATGTGACTATGTATATTTTTATATGTGATACTTGTTATTTCAATTTAGGTATACCATAGTCAAATATGCATATTCTATTGAATGTGTAAACATATTATATAGTATGCCAAAGGATTTTATACAATATTGTGTTTATATGCATAAAATTATATATTTATGATACTCTTAATTTAATTAAATAACACTTTTATAATTAAGAGTATACTAAATATAATTTTTCATATATTGATTAATGATTAACTACGTCTTATGAAATATCAAAGAGGAATAAATGCTTGTTTACTTACCTTAATAAGGTAGAACTTAAAAGTGAATTTGAGAAATTCAGAGGATTTCTAGTTGTGAAATATTTGTGAAAAATTTAGCTATTTCCATTTTGCATTTGTTATTTTTTGAATAGTTTAGTTATGTAATTAGGAAATGGAAAATAAAGTAATGAGCTGGTAAATGTTATTATATGGATGAATAACATAAAATTAGAGTTATATATTAATATTCGGTAATTTGATGTTTTGATATATATCTTATCTGGATGTTTTGATTTTATTGATGACTATTTTAAACTTGATTATATATTTAATCTTATTATGGTATAAATAAATTAGATGTTTAGATTCATTACATTGCATTTGATGGATTAAATGAATGTATTTGAGATTTCCTTGTTTAACACATATTATATCTACTAATAGGTAAAATTCATTATGAAATCCATTGGTTTTTAATTTTTTTATTATATGAACTAACTTGTATTAATGACTCTATATAATCAAGTGAGATGAATTTCACCTACTTAAATAGTGTCACTAATACATAGAGATAGTGTAATCCGATTGAGTGATGTATATGAAATTTATGGATCTTTGAGATCAAATAACAATATGAAAATTTTGGCCAAAGTAATGTTTATGGTTAAATATTATCATTTTATTTGTTTGATTTAATTTACATGTTTAGTAGGATATCATGTTAGAATGAATTTATTTATGATATGTTGCATGTAATAGTTATTTTACAACATGTAAGTTCTAGTTTTTACTCTTGATTCCTACATCATCATTATCTACCCATCTATGAATGGATGGCCATTTCCTAGTTGAGAGTTTGTGTGGGGGACCATGGTCTATGGTTGGTGTGGAAAATCACTCAGATGATGCTCTCCCTCCTCTTAGTTGTACTTCAATAGTGACTACACTCATGATTACTTATGGATATTATGAGTTCATTGAGACTCACATGTTCCATGGAGCATTGTATCATTATACATTTTTATTATGACATGTTTTATGCTAAAAATATACTATTTATTTATATGTATTATTACAATAGTTGGTTGTAAAATTATATCAACTGTGGTTTAATTTGTTAATATACTTTTATGAAATAATTGAAGTATTCATTTCTTTATTCAACATTGTACTTGATCTTGTGATCATTAGCTAAATATATTATCTCTTCACCTTACTATTTGGTTAGTTTAAACTAATGTATTTAGTTAAAGATCACTATGTATATTTTTAGTAATGAAATTATTAAATTGAATTTGTGTAAATCTTTTTAATTTTTTTAGTTTATTCTAGTAAAACTCAATGGGGTTGTTACATTGTGTTATCAGAGCTGAGGATCAAACTCTATTATTTATTGAGTCCACTAATGCAAATGTATTATCCTATTAAGTAGGAATAAGAATGGTGCATGCTAGACCTAGAGGTGAGGTTAATTAAAACACCAAACCTCAAGTGGATCCAAATAAATTCATTGCTAAACAAGCTATGAAGTTAGATCATAGCCTTACAACCATGCATGAAATGAAGGACTGAATCATGATCCTAAAATAGGAAGTTCATGAGTATGTTGAGAATAATGTTTAGGAAGAACCTAAAAAGCATCCTGATGAGTAGGAAAATTTTCAAGAGCAAAGACATGAGAAAGTGCCACAATATACAAGAGCTTAATTTACTATAGAGTTGGCATGAGATATGAAAAAGGTGAATCCACCCAAATTTGATGGAACCATTTTTTGAGATGTAGATGAAGTGTGGATAATAGAGATGGATAAGTATTTCAATATTTAAAATTTATCTAAAGTCACCAAAGTAATTTAGAGAACATATCAGCTTGTAAGATAAACAACAACATGGTGGGTAAACAAGAAGCTCGATATGAACCTTGACTCTACCACCACCACTTTGGAACAATTCATGAAATTGTTTAGGTCATGGTGGCTTCCTTAGCTATATTTTGATCTCAACCCTTTTAGACTAACAAGATGTTCCATCACACCCTATACTCTACTCACTCCTGATGAAAGGGTCATAAATATCTTTTCAAAATAACATGCTTCAAAAAGAGAATAATATCAGTCTAATTAAGGTATATAATAAAATAATAATTATAACAAACTAGAATTAATATAAATTCAAGGTTCACCACTCCATGTGGTCTAGGTTAACAATTTAGATAAAATTGTGAGTCGAAAAAGTCACAAGTGGAAAGTAGAGAACTGACATATCAAACACAAAACTCCTACATACCCTCACATGGTAAAAGGAAACACCACAACCCAAGTTTCCAAAATAACTACATACTTACCCAATTTGTAAGAGTAGTATTATAACCTACATCCATTATACTAATCCATATAAATGCATCAATCCATCCCATTTATACAACTTCTATCTCAAAAAGATGTAGAAGACACTATCCCATGAGCTCAAGGGGATATGACCCAAAAAAACATTTCAAAAACAAATTTCAACATCATGAAAATAAGTATTCTCTTAGGGGCTTTAATGATTTCAAAGGAAAGTGAGGGATTGACAACTCACCTTTATTCCCACTATGAAAGATGACACTTATTCCTAATCCACATAAGTAAACTCTTAACATAGGAATTCTCAACCAAGACACCTACATTCTATTACAAGAAAATTCCCTCTGCACTAAGTGGTACCAAATTAAAAATAATCTTATAAGATTTTTCACTCCTAGGATTTGTATATATAAGACACAAAACTAATGCCTATATACTTAAGTGAGAAGCATCCCATGCTTTTTAAACATTCATAACACCAAACATAAATGATTGAGGTGACTTTATTAACAAGAAAAGATATAGTCATTCATGAGGTGTTTGATCTATATGATCAAAATATGATAGGAATCTCTTGTTCATAACTCATGAACTATGCTATGTACTCACCTACCAAACATCAATTACAACCATCACCTTTGAGACACTCAATAAAGCATTCCTTTAATAAATCTAAGAGGGTAAAAATGATCCTAGAGTATATAATAAATGGGCCATATAATGTTTCATGAATTTATCATACTTTTAATAGTCACCAAGCCATATAGGAGGATCTACCAAGTCTCAAAACTCCAATCATGGTGTAACATAGTTCTGCACTGAGGCACTATAACTATAAAATACTAGTGAAATACTTCATGTCACTACATTCACACTAGTGAACAAAAGGATATGAAAATGCCAATAGACTCATTAAGTCCTAGAGTTTGAGCCATAAATCTGATACCGCATGTAACAACCCTATTAGGTGCTAATTAGAAATACAAGATTTAAAAAAAAATACATATATTATCAATAGATTACACCATGAGCATATATGTAGTGATAATACAAAATATCTTAAGTTTGATAACTATAAATAATTACATGACATTTAACAGTCATTGATCACTATCAATATATGAAAATTTATCATAATACAATCATAAAAAGTTATTACAAATAGCCAGTTACTGTTGATACAATATACAACCACTATTTTCAATTCATATTAAATAGGTAATTACAATTATTCATGATAATTTTTCCAATAATAAATACAATATAATAAAATGTACATAAATAAGATACATGGCTTCTTGAAGCATGAGTTCCCTTAGACTCTCTAGTATCTTTGCTAATCTCAAGTGTTGTCTTCAAGTAAGTACTATTGTAGGGAGGGAAAGTATCATCTGAGTGATTTTACACACTAATCATAGACCAAAAATTCTCCATACTAATTCCATCAAGGAATGACCCTCTTTTCATGAATGAGTAGATAGTGATGATGTGATAATTTAGAGAGACAAGCAAGTACCTCTGTGCTGTATGATTTTTTAAATTAAACATGCAATGTATCATAAAAAAACTATTCTATTACAAGATATAATACAAACATATAAATTATATTAATGAAATGATAATGTATCACTAAACATACTTGGGTTGATGTTTTAATAGTAATAAATAATAATGATCTATAGATCAATCAAATTCATACATACCATTTGATTAGATTGCCTTCATCTAGTATTGTGATGATAGTAAGCTAGTGAAGTCCATCTCACTCCTTACTCAGTATTAGCAATAAGATGTTGATCAAACTTAATTTAACCATAAGATTCATATAAATTACATCTTACTAGTAATCATATTACATAACATGATAAACATAAGATTAATCAAAGCATATATTTATTCCATCAAACATATGAATGAATTTTTAATTATTATCTATTCCATACTAGAAATAATGACTACAATTTATATCACCCAAGTAAAATATATATTTAACTGTAGATTTCAAATACCATAATTATTTTCTAAACATACTACATCCTTTGATAACCCATATTACCATAGTCTAGTCTTTTAAAATATAACTACTAGTTTTGACAAATAATCATATAAAGTAATCTTAAATATATAGAAACATAGGCTTATATTCAATTAATTAGCTATAACAAAACAAGTCACTATTTATATGAAATAGATAATATTCTATCTTAGCATTTTTTACACTCTTAAAGGTTGTATGCATTCATACATAAAGTCCTACTAACTATTATAAAACATGCTATTCAAATAAATAACCAACTCATATACATTTAGCCTATCAAACGTATGGACGAATTATAGGTATATCAATTTTAGTTTTTCTACCATCAAAGTATGACATATATTTATACTATAGTTATCTATGACATCTCATAATATCATAGTTCATTGTACATAAGAATACTACTCAATCATGAACAATCAGTCTCACATTTTCAAGAATCAAATGCCCCTTAATCTTAAATAATAGGCAATGAATATAGATATACAAACTAGGTATACCTAGGTTTAGAATACTAAATATCATCTCCATAAATAGATCCAAGTATATAACACAAATAATAAAAATATAATCTACCATTTTATGTACCTATTACTGACTTCCAGGCAGTCAGAAGAACATAACTTATAGGCACACATTATGATGCCCTAATATATGCTATATGTGTCTAAACACTTGTATATATTAATGTACTCACAATACATACTACACACAAGTTTTTAATATAGTCTGTATAAATACTAACAATATCTTATAACCTTAATCAAGTTCTTTATAAGGTTTTTCACAATGATTACATCCATGAATCGTCAAAACACAACCTGATATTATAGTCAATAGACTTTTCTATCTCAATATTCCACTCTCATCATTTATTGTTAGTTTTCAAGGCAATAAAGCCTTTCATATTTTGGTTCATATAAACTTATCTAGTAAAATACAATTTACCCTTATATGATACACAAAATCTATCATCAAACACACTGATATATGATTTACCCAAGGTCATGAAAATATACTAGTAAGAACCTATGAGTATAGGTACACATCCCATATATTTATATACATAAATTATATATGCATACACTCTAGTACATATAAGTATATCCATGGTACATATAGTACACATGTTAACAATGGATCAAAATAAAATACACTAACCAATAGTTTTCAATGGGTAAAAGTGGATCATGTTATAGTATACTTATCAACATTAATACATATAACCCAAAAACATGATAACTATCAATGAAATAATCACTGTGTCTACCAATCCCACTAAATAAACTTTTAGTAATACTTATGAATGAAAAATCTTCTATTCCAAATGAACTCTTAATATATATTTAGTATTTAATATATCTTCTATTCCAAATGAACTCTTACCCATATGTATTTAGTTTAAAGTATAGTTATGCATTGTATCTAAAATTACATAACTAATGGATAATGCTAACTCAATTATTTTCATAAACTCTTGTATTCTATAAATTTTCATAGTTAGCTATATATGCTTATACTATATTGGTTCTATATAAGTGTATTAATATTAAATGGTCTATTATCTGATAAGAAACCACATATAACACCTAAAGCCATGTGAATATCGAGTGGGATTAAAATAATTATATTATACAGAGAATATTCACATATAATCATAGCTTAGATTTATGTAAAAAATTACTTTAATCGATGGCATAACAACATAGTCATCCCCACCAATTGGAGAACAATGCTTTCCATTTAACATGTTTATTTGTTGGCATGGCTTTAGGAAATAACTCCAACATTTACAAATAATATTCATATCATCCTATACTTAGATATTATTCTTATTCATACATAAGATTCAATGTTTTACTAATATTTTAAGCATATTAGTATTACTTGTTTTATATATACCACATGTAACAGATTCATATATATTAGAATTAAGATACCAAGCTAGAGTATTTCAAAGATCTAATTATTATATGAATCACATAATTTTATATTATAAAAATTATGTTGTTTATGAGAATTGTAAATCATTTCATTTACTATTATTAACCATTGAATATAAAAGCATCTTTGATGCTCTTATTTACTTCATCTTGAAAACTTACTCTATGTTTTGTGTCTTATATACAGATTTGATGCTCTGATGATCAAAATGTGGAATTTATAAATCATTAGGTAGAATTCTTGTTTAACAATCCTCTTATTTTCTAATATGAAAAATACATCACTTAATTTAACAAAATATAAATAAGAAATCATGTGAAGTTGACATATTTATTGTAACTAGTACATTAGTCACTAATTCACAAGTTATCATAAAATGATATTATACTATATTTTGACTATTATAGTATAATTACATAATTTTATTTATAGTGGATTTCAATAACTACAGTAATAAAAGTTGCCATACTTTAATATTAACATGCAACAAGTAATAATATAGACATATATGTAAAATCATTGAGTGATTAGGGAGGAGTCTGACAATTCATTTCATTAAGTTTATTCACTGTAATTAATATAGTAATAACATAGAGTACATTTATCTATTCACTACTCTTTACCAAACCCATCACTATGTTTACATACATAATGGATACAAACAATCACTATTGTATGATCATTCTTGTTTGGTTGAATAACAAATTGTATCTACCAAACTAATCACTGTTATATACATTATTATTTTAATGAATAGTGATGTATATAGTTACTAAATAGGTGTATATGCATATCTAACCTATAAACATTTATAAATTCAAATAGACACCTTTGTACATAACTTAGATAAATATACTAAATCTAAAATATTGTGTACCTAGAATTTCTTCTAAGAATTACACACTTTCTTTTTCCTCTATGTCTTCTCTTTGTTCTTGTGCTACACTTTCCTTCCAATTATTAGTATCTTCATGTCTCTTTAATAATCTCTATTATTATATGTAAGGTGTGATTTTCCTTATCTTCTTTTTATTTTTATTTTATTTTTCTCCTTATTTAGAGATTATCTTTCTTTTTGTTTTTATTAAATTTAGACATTTCCTATTTTATTTATTTTCTTTTTCTTTTCCTTGTTTTTCCACTTAATTAAAATTTATCTTATTTTATTTTTTTATTCTAATTATTCTAATTATAATATTTTTTAATTAAATTAGCATCTTTAGATACCATGATGGTTTTAAATATACATCTATTAATCAATAACTTATATTTAGTCTAAGTAAATCATGTTATTAATAGTCTTTAATGGACATACTCATAAATCACATAAGACAAATTTTGTAAAATGTTTAAACTATGCTAGTAACCATGATAAACTAGTTAATGAAAATAATATCAAAACATGTTATTCTAACATTAGTTATGCATCTAGTCATGTGTTGGATAATGTGGTGTGTGCAACATTTTAGCTAATTTATCTATCATCTTCTGACATCTCAATCTACATCACCCTCTTTGATGATACTCTCCCTCCATCATGCTCTGAGGGATGAGTTCTCCTATGTCAACCTCACAATAAGTAGGTAGTTATACCATATTAATATGATATACAAACATCATAAAATATAACTCAAATAACAAATCAACATGTTTGTAATATAAACATATACACTATGGCTCACTCATAGAAATGTAAACATGTAACCTAAGTAATATCCTACTATCCCATAATAATATATATCTCAAAGATTAGTTAGAAATAACCAAATCAAACATGTCATCTATAAATATCCATGGATAATCAATTAATTTGGTTAGCGAAGAATCAAGATGTAACAATAAGAAACCTAAAAATAGTTTCAAGGAGAACCAACAGTCTGATAAGAGAGGACTACTTAGAGATTGATTTATCTATAGAGGTTATCATTACACTTGAGAGTGTACTCAAGATAATTTAGATGGTAAGAACAAGGGTTATTCTTCACAATAAGAATTTTTTAGCAGAAGATTCATGTAGCTATTGACAATCATCAAACTAAGTTCCAAGCTTTTCTTATTAAATTGATAGGTATTTTATTTATTCATCCAATTTAAATTTTGATCAACAATAGGGATACTAAATATTTTATTACTCTTATAATTCTTAATAAGTTGTCTATAAAATCTAGAATTATGGAAAATGCATGGTCAATATAGTATGGGAATGAGTCAAGGGTTAAAGTTGATAAGTGTCTAGTGAAAGTCGAAATTAGGTTACCTAAATTCACTATAATAGTGGATCTATATGATACATCATTAGGGTCATATGATGTGATCCTAGGAGTTAATTGGCTTTCAAAATATAAAGCTGAGGTTGATTGCTATCTCAAGAAGGTAGAGTATCAAGATGATTTGGAAATTAGACACAACTTCAAGGTGAGAAAATAGAGTTGAAGCTTAGATAAATTTATATAATTCAACTCAAGAAGACTTAGAAGAGAGGATGCTAGACATTTATTTTTAAAATAAATGAGATAAAGGATTCTAAGTAACCATATATTGAGAATTATCTTTTTTTTAAGAACTTTCAATATGTATTTCCTAAAGAATTACTAGGATTACCACCTAAATGTGAGTTTGATTTCTTGATTGACATAATACCTAGATCTGAACTACAATCCAAAGCACTATACATGATGAAAACTATAAAATTGGTTGAGTTTAAAGCTTAAATTCAAGATTTGTTATCAAAAGGGTTGATTTAATTAAGTGTGTCACCATGTGGAGCACTAGTGGTGTTCATCAAGAAACAATATGTTACTCTTTGCCTTGTATTGATTACAAAATATTTAACAAGGTGATAATCAATAATAGGTATTCATTACCTTGTATTGATTATCTCTTTGATCATATGTGAGGGATAATAGTGTTCTCCAAAATTGATCTTTGAGCAAAGTATCATTAATTAAGAATCCAAGATGAGAGTATTTATAAAACAACATTTGAAATTGATATGGGCACTATGTATTCACAGTGTTACCTTTCAAGTTAATAATTGCTCTAACAATATTTATGAATCTCATGAATAGTGTGTTTAGGGATTATCTAAATCACTTTGTGTTGGTTTTTCTAGATGACATTCTCATATATTTTAAAAGCAAGGAAGAACATCTTCAACATCTATAACTATTTTTGTAGCAATTATATAAGCATAAATTGTATGGTAAGTTATCTAAATATGCATTTTTCTAGAGGAAAGTGCAATTTTTAGGACACATTATCTCTGTATATGAAATTTTAGTTGATCTAACAAAGATAAGAGCCATAATGGAATGGCCAACTCCTAAAAATGTGCATAAAGTGAGGATTTTTATGGGATTAGTAGGTTATTAATATAAATTTAAACTAAATTTTTCAAACATAGCTAACCCAATTAATTATCTTTAGTAGAAGAATCATTGTTTTATTTGGTTAGATAAGTGTGAAAAAGCCTTTAAAAAACTAAAAAAGAGGCTTATTTTAGCACCTATGCTAAGAGTTAACAATATTAATGGTCAGTTCGTAGTAATCATGGATGAATTTAGGGATAATCTTGGAGGAATTTTTATTAAATATGGTCAGTTGTAGCATATGAGTCTAGAAAACTTAAGCTTTATGAGGTGAATTATGCCCCTCATGATATAGAAGTTACTATAGTAGTGCATGCCTTGAAAGTTTGGCAACATTATCTATTGGAAAAAACATTTGAGATCAAGACTAACAATTTGGGACTCAAGTGTATCTTCACCCAAATGAACCTGAATGTACATCATAAACATTGGTTAAAATTCTTATTTGATTACAATTTTTGATATTAATTATATCAAGGGAAAGGAAAATAGAGTTACAGATGCCTTAAATCATAGAAGGTACATAATAGACTTGGTTACTATTAAAATCACTTTCTATGATCAAATAATTAAATTCTCCCCTGGAGATGAGTTCTATGAGTAGGTTAAGAAAGAATTATTAGAGAATGATCAAAATCTCAAATTTAAAGAATTCAAGTTGGAAAGTGATGGTCTTTTAAGGTACAATGGTAGGATGTATGTGTCAGATATAAAGAATTTGAGGAGCATGATGCTAAAATAATTACACAATGCTCCTTATTCAGGACATCCTAGTGTAATTAAACTCATGGCTGAGATAAGATATCTTTATTTTTAGAAAGGAATAAAAAATGATGCAATGGACTTTGTATCTCATTATTTGGAATGTTAGCATGTGAAATCTAAACATGTGTATCTGACATGATTGTTATATCCTCATGATATACCATAATGAAAGTGGTAGGTGATTAGCATGGACTTTGTCCAAGGGTTTTCATTATCATGGAACCAACATGATATGATCTTGGTGGTAGTTAAAAAAAACTAATCAAGGTATCTCACTTCATACTAGGTAACTTGACAGATGATGCACCTATGTTTGTGAAGAGATTCATGAAAGAGGTGTACCAATTGCATGGATTTATAGAAAAGATCATTTTTAATTGAGATATGAGAATGAATTTTAGATTTTGGTTGACTTTAAATTTATCTCTATGTATGAAGTTGAATTTATATACTGCATATCACCTAGAAATAGATGGATAAATAAAGAGGGTTAACTAAGTTTTATAATATCTCCTTCACATGTATTACATGGATCAATAATATAAGTGAGAAGAGTACTTTTCATTAGTTGAGTTCTTATATAAAAAAATTTACCAATCAACATTGAAAATTGATCCATTTAAGGAATTATATGGAAGAAGGTGTAAAACACCAATCAATTGGGACAAGTTAGAGGATAGGGTAGTATTTAGACTTGAAATGCTTGTGGAGATGGAAGACCAAGTTAGAATAAGTAGTTAGAGATTGATTGAGGTCAATGATAGACAAAAAATTTATGCTAATATGAAAAAAACAAGTCAATTTTATATTGGTGATAAATTATTTCTATGGGTTAAGCCTAAAAAAAGTTTGATTAGGTTTGGGAAAATAATGAATATTTCACAAAGATATGTGGGATCCTTCGAAGTTATGAAATTGATCAAGCCTATAACATATAGGCTTACTTTTCCATTAACTATATCTTTTTTGCATTATATTTTCCATGTGTTCTATCTTAAAAAGTATGTTGTTGATCCTTCTCATGTATTAGTTTAGAATGCTTTACAGGTTCTGGATCTTGGGGTGGTCATAGTAGAACCGGTTAGAATAATTGACACTTACAAACTCAGTTTATGTAATAGAGAAGTGTCACAGTACAATTTCTAGTGGGACTAAAATTTTGAAGATAGTGCCACTTGAGAGGATTATGATAAGTTTTATAGGCTGTTTCCATATTTGTTTACTTAATATGTTGATGGATATTAATTAATTTTCTATTGAGTAATATTTAATTTCAAAACTATTATTGGAATAAGTATCATCAAAATGATGACTAATTTTAGGGGGAAGGATGTTATATCTCAATTAATATCTAAACTTAATAACCTACTGAGTAGTGGATTTTATGGTTATTGTTTGGATAATTACTATTTTAGTTAAGATATATTTTATATATTGATGTATGGATAATTATACATTTCTTATTTGCATGATAATTAATTAGTTGAGTTAGTTGTACTTGTATATTAGGTATATGATGATCATGTCTGTTTGATTCATTACAATAATATATTATGGATTTTATATTAATTCAAGCTAGATACTTTTATTCTTTTGAGGTGGATATATAGGATAGATCCATCCTTAAAACTATGACAGAGGGAGGGCATCATCAGAGAGGGTGGTGTAGATAGAGGCATTGGGGGATGAAATAATGAAGACTAAGAACCCACACACAAAAAAATAGTAGAATATGATTTAATATTCATTTCTTGATTTATTCACTGATTTTTGCTTTAAGTTGTGATCATGTTTACTGTATGTTTGTGTGTTTGTTGCATTTGAATCTAGTTACATGTTTACAATTGTAATATTGAAATATTTATGTTGTCATACTTAGCTTATTTTGTGTGAAGATGTTTCTATAATGAGTAACTGAAATCCATGAATGTCTTTAGTATGCCTTGATGATACCTTTGGGATGTGAGTGAATATTTTCTATGACAATGCCTTGTTTATTAATGAATTGCTATTTAAAATAAAGGGAACTTAATTATTTGTGCTAGTTGATTGTTAACTTAATATTTAGCAAGGTATGGTTAGTGTTATTAAGCATGATCATTCTATTTAGCAAAGGTGTTAATGTTATACTGATCTTTGAGCTAAGTCAATGTGGTTATGAAGGGATATAATTTTAAATTTAATATTATGAAGTCAATGTTAATATTCATAGTGAATAGAAGGTTATTATTATTAATAATAATGTTTGAATGACTAATTATGGAAGTTGATTTCATTGCTAATAATCACAATGTTTGAAATTATGATTTATTATTATAAATTAAGTGGAAATTTTGAGATTAGGGTTCATTTGTTTGGCATTGACTTGTGTTGTCAAGATATTACATAAAACATACATTTTGTTTAGATTTTTGCATGGTAGAATGTTTAATATTTACTACTTATATTGCCAATTGGATTTGCATGACTCTTCCTTCGTTAAGCTTACAATAAGTTATGGTGGATATAGTAGAAGGTTCAATTAGCATAAGGTTAACATGTAAAAAAATAAAAATGAGAATAAATCAATGTCAGGGTTACATGACAGATGGGAGAAATAAGGAAAAGGAATTAGATCAAGTTTGGAAGAAAATCAAAATGAATTGGGCAAGGCTGAGACTTTAAATACCATGTAGGATTTTGTTGTTTAAATTCATAGAATGTATGCTATGGATTAATTCAACAAACCTAGTAAAGATATAATGGAAATGGGGTTTTCAGCTTTCATTATTTCTAAAGCTATATAAGGATTAAGATTATATACCTGGCACTTGGGATGGCTTGACCATCCATAGAGCTAGTATATGATCTTAAAACCATAGTATTAACACAAATAAGTTCCTAAATTTGTTTCCAAATATAAAATACTAAGATATTACTTTTTGTGTATTTTAGACAAGCTGAAAACCTAGGTACACATTAAGGGTAGATCCATTTTTTAGCTAAGTTTATACTTATAGACTTTGTTGTGATCATGGATCAATATATTTAATTAAATATTGAACCATTTCATTCTATATATATATATATATATATATATATATATATATATATATATATATATATATATATATATATATATATATATATATATATATATATATATATATATATATATATATATATATATATATATATATATATATATTGGGATGAAGACACAATTGGGTTTTAGAGTTTAACCCAATCCATTAAAATTTAGTTTCAAGTTGTCCTTTCCTTTATACATAGGTATTGGCCTAGTTTTTGTCATGTTAAAGAAAGTTAAGATGTGGTTATATTCACCTAGGCTAGGGCACAGTGAATCATTCCTTTCTTCATACAATGTATTGGCTTACATTTATGATAAACTAGGTCAAGATTTTATAATTTAAACCATATAGGGCATGACTATGTGTATAGGGTTATATAATACATAATTTTATGAAGAACTCAAACATAATACAAGTTTGTGTTAATTAATTTATGAAAATTATATTTGGGGATAAATAGGATTTTATAAATATACAAATGTATATTCATATATCCTACAATTCTCTAGTAGATGGCTCGATGATATGAATATTTAAATGTATATATAAGATATGGTTCTTACACTTAAATTTATCACTGTGTTTTATTGTGTTTAAACCATAAGAGTTGACTTTAGGTGAATGGTTATTAATTGTAGCAAACTTTGAGTTTAATTTTGGTTTGAAAGATAATAGATAAAAACCTATAGGATAAATACTATTGTATAATACTGATGAATGTGATTACCTTTATATCAAATGGACACGGGTTGAGCACTTAAAGTCTGAAGAAGTATAAATATACATACTCACTTTATATTCATCTATGTTTACATGTAGTTCATTGTGTCAATATAAGACCATGTGTCTATGAAATATACTTTTTGTATATTTATATATAAATGTTGCTGAGTATGGTTTTGATTGTATGCTATATGGGGTATTGAGTGTGGATTACAAGTTGGTTAGATATTAGTCATATCTATATAACTTGAGTTCAATATTTGTTTGATATTAAAAATAATTGAATGGGTAATATGGATAAGTATGTGACTATGCATATTTTTACAAGTGATACTTTTTATTTCAATTCAAGTATACTATAGGAAAATGTATATTTTGTTGAATGATTAAACGTGTTATATAGTATAACAAAGGACTTTATATAGTATTATGTTTACAAACATAAAAATATATATTCATGATACTCTTAATTTAATGACATAATAATTTTATAATTAAGAGTACACTGAATATAATTATGCATATATTTATTGATGATTAAATATGTCTTATGCATTATCAAAGAGGAATAAATGCTTGTTTACTTAACTTAATAAGGTAGAACTTAGAATTGATTTTGAGGAATTCAAGGGAATTTTAGTAGTGAAATATTTATAATTTTTTTAGCTCAATCCATTTTTAATTGGCTAGTTTTTAAATAGTTTAGTTATGCAATTAGAAAATGGAAAATAAAGTAATGTGATGGTAAATGTTATTATATGGATGAATAACATAAAATTAGAGTTACATGTTAATATTTGGCAACTTGATGTTTTGATATATATCTTACCCAAATGGTTTGATTTTATTGATGAATATTTGAAAATTGATTATATATCTAATCTTATTGTGATATAAATAAATTAGATGTTTGGATTCATTGCATTGCATTTGATGGATTAAATGAATGTATTTGAGATTTCCTTGTTTAACACATTATATCTGTTGGTAGGAAAAATTCATTATGAAATCTATTGGTTTTTAATATTTTTAATATATGAACCAATTTATATTAATGACCCTATATAAGTAAGTGAGATGGAATTTACTTAAATAGTGTCACTAATACATAAAGATATTGTAATCTAATTGAGTAGTGTGTATGGAATTGATGGATCCTTGATATCAAATAACTATATGCAAATTCTGGCCAAAGTATTCATTATGATTAAACATTATCATTTCACCTATTTGATATTATTAGTATAATATCATGTTATAATATATTTATTTATGTTATACTGTATGTAATAGTTATCTTATAGCACATGGGTTCTAGTTGTCACTTTTGATTCCCTCATGGTCATTATCTACCCATCCATGAAGGGAGGTTTATTCCATAGTTGAGAGATTATGTGGAGGATTGATGGTATATGGTTTATGTGTAAAAATACTCAGATGATGCTCTCCCTCCCCTCAATTGTACTTCACTAGTGACTACACTCATAATTACTTAAGGATATTATGAGTTTATTGAGACTCACATGTTCCAAGAAGCATTATATCATTGTATATTATTATTATGAAATATTTTTTTGAGGTGTTGTCAATTAGGTCCATAAGATGGTAAAGAGTGTTCATGAGTTGATTTGTATGCATGGTTCTCAACGACAAAGTGTGCCTTAGTGTTCATGCATGAACCTTGTAGTGTTTTATTGATTAGGCAAGATGATGGATGTTGGTGATGTGTTGACCATATTTGAGGGGTCATATAAGGGGCCAAACATTCTTGGTATACTTGTTAAAGTGAAATTAATTTATCTATGTAGTCTTATGAATGTCTAGGTTATCCTAGTCATCTTGGTAGAACTTCTTAAGTAAATAGATTGATGATGTCAACATTTGCATGTGTAAAGGTGTCAGAAGAAAGTGTTCACATGGGTTTGTTCATATTTATGCATACATAATTTTTTTAAAATTTCAAGTCTTGAAATTATGTCTAAAAAAAATTATGGTAGTGCAAAGGTGGTCTTTCATGCAGATTTCACTAGTTTCCATAGTCAAATTTGCATTAAAAAGTGACAGTTGGAATTCAAATATTTGAATTTATAAAGGAAAACTAGTCTACAATGTTTTGTTAATAAATTTTGATGATGGATTAATTTTATGGTGGTATAAAAATAAAAGTGGTATATAAATTCAAGGAAAATACATAAAAATAACTTAGAGGTTTGACTAGTCATATACTTGCATTTATTGTAGTTCAAAGTTGACTGAGGGTTTGACTTTCTTCTGCAAGTGACCTGATAAAGATATTTGAGTTTTTATTGATGGTGTTTGGATGTTTTAAGATGAATTATATTTTGGAGAGTATTTTACACTTCCTAAATATCATATGTTTGGATTTTGGATGTTTGACCAATCCATCTTCAGTATGAACAATTATTTACAAGTTGACTTGTGATTCATTCATGGTGTTTTCATGTACAAGGAAAATGATTGATTGGTTTTGCATATGCATAGGTGTGTAGTCATGATGTAATAAATTTAAGGTATCTTAAGGGTCATATGTCAAGGACATATGTGATTTTAAGTGGTTTTGTGTTCCTAGTTTTTCTTAGTGAAGTGTTAATAGGATGAATAGGTTTTAATGGACCTATAAGGGCTTCTTAAGCCTAATTAAAAGATGTTATTGATTAAAGATGATATATTAAATATATGGAAAACCTATGTGTCTAAAATTTATCTTATTATAAGTGTGATAAAATCCTTAAGAGTTAAGGTATGTTTTATGGATGACCAAAAAGATGGTGATCATGAAGGCTCTATAAAGAGCATAAAAAAAGATGAAGGCTTCTAGAGTCGATAAGCAAAGAAAATAGAAGTGTGAATGTGATTATTGGATGGATTGAAGAGTATATAAGTGTGAGGAATATGTGTGTGACCTAGAGGTCATATTTATTATGATATTATAGTGTTATTATAGGGTTGAAGATTGAGGATGAGCGAAGAAGTGTAGAGTGATCCAAAAGGTTGTTTTGGATGCATTGCTTATGTGTAAAGGCTTGAAAGAGTGTGAAGGGTTGAAGAGAATTGATGTTAATTATTTATCTATTATATTTAAAGGCAATCAAAATTTTGGAGGTGTTGATATCAGAAGGTGTTGTGTAGGTGCTCGACATCTAGGACAAGTGGGTGTTTGTTCATGCTTAGGGGTTGGTGTTCCTTGTGAAGTGGGTGCTTAATTAAAGTATTTTATTTTTGATATATTATAGGACTATAGTAATGTGTTTTTAGACTTGAGAGTGGGTTTTATCTCCCATGAGGGTTTCTCACATAATATATGTGTTATGTATGTTAATATTTCATAGTTTTCTTTATTCTTTATTATAACTAGTTTATATGATTCATGAATGATTTTGTTAAGTAACTAAGAGTTTGAAGTTTTGGAATTGGAATTGAATTGATTGAATCACTGATTCACCCACCTTTTAGTGATTTTACCTATAATAATTGGCATTAGAGCCATAACTTATTTATAATTTTAACCACTTGAAGGTGAGCAAAGGTACAATGGGTAGTCATCAAATGCAAGGTTATTTATATAATAAGAAATCACCACTATTAAATGGATAAAAATATGATTTTTGGAGTTCAAGTATTAAGACATACATCATGTATCTAGGTTTTTATATTTGTAAATCTATTATGGATGGGTACTCTATACCTCATACTCCTCTAACTAGTACAACTGAAATAAGTCAAGTGAGAACAATTATAAAACTATGAATGATATAATTTTTGGCCTAGAAAATGATGATTTCACCAAGGTAATACATTAAAATTATGCCAAGGAAATTTGGAACAAATTATTGATCATCTATGAAGAGGATTCAAAGGTTAAGTCAGCTAAATTACAGACCTACTGAAGATAATTTGAGGGCCTCAAAATAAAGGAATAAAATAACATGGAATCCTATCTTATAAGTTTTGATGAGGTGGTGAACATGATCATAGGTCTTGGAGGGGAGATTTAAGAATCTAATATAGTAGATAAAGTATTAAGGTCTCTCACCTTCAAGATTGATTGAAAAATTTTTGCTGTAGAAGAAAGTCATGATCTCAACAAGATGAAGATGGATGAATTACATGAAATATTTACTACATATGAGATGAGAGTCAATGAGGAAAAAACACCAAAGAAGGAAGTAGCCTTTAAGGTGATCAAGGAAACAAAATGACAAAAGAGAAAGTTATGTCTTGAAGACTTTGATCTTAATGAAGATCAACTTGAAGCCATGATTACAAGAAAATCAAATGTAAGATCAGGTAAATATTAAGGGAAGATTTTTATTAAATGTTTTTCATGTAGTAAATTTAGTCATTTTATAGATAAATTCCTAAATAGAAGCAAGTCTAAACATAATGAAACTCATAATGAATCTCATGAGGATGAACACAAGAAATCTAAGGGTCCTAGTAAGTATAGAAAGTTATTGAAAAAATAAATAGAAAAGAGTCATACAAAGGTAGTAAGAGCCTTTAACACAAAGAATATGGTAACTCATATATTGAATAAAAAGGAAACACATCAGATAGTGATGATTCATCTCATGATGATGATAATGAGACACTATTTATGGCCCTTGGGGATGATGAAGGTGAATATTCTTTAGGTAGAGATCTCTTTGGTGGAGATATCTCAAAGGAAGAAGATGAACAAGCCACTTTTAAAGACAAATATTTGAATACCTTAGAAGAGTTGAAGCTTCTACAAGGAAAGAATAGAAATCAAGCATTCTTGATCAAGATATATGAGGAGTAAATTAGGTTCTTTGAATAAAGATTGAGAAATGAAGTCAAAGAGAATGATGAGATCAATCAACATTTCAAAACTTAGGTTTGCACCCTTGCTAAATAGGTAAATAGTAAGGATGAAAATTATGTAAAATATAAATCAAAGATTGAGTCTTTGTAAATGAAATTAGATCAAGCTATGAGTAAGATTGAAACATATCAAAAATTTGAGAAAAGTAAAATTGATCTTAATGACCTATTGAGCAATCAAAAGGTCTCAAATGACAAGTCATGCCTAAGGTTCCATGAAGATGTTCAAAAGGATAAGAATATTGAGAAGACAATGATAATAGATTAGAAGACTAATCATGCTAAGAAGAGTAATAGTAAAGATAAGAAGAATGCCAATATGAATAATAAGGACAACTTCAAAAGCTACAAAATTTTAAATCAAATCAAGCAAACCAATGCATTAAGGTTTGATAACTCCTTCAATGGTTACTATTATTCTTGTCATCAATTTGGACTAAGATCATTGATTATAAGAGAAAATCTCCAAATAAGAGATTTACATGGAATTATGAGAAATATAATGACAAACATGAATAATATCATAACTCAAGATAGTCAACTGGTCCACAAGGAAAGCATGACATCTTGTGCTACAAGTGTCAAGGGATTAGTCATATTACAAGGTCTTGCAATACCTTCATCAGAAAATCATATGATCAGGTGTATGAATGGGATAATGAAATTTCAAGGAGTCATCATATGTACTATACATAAGGTATGTAAAATTAGAGAAAATTGATTTATTTCAAGTGTCAAGAGAGAGGTCACATAACAAGGTTCTATAGGAATGGTCAGAATTCTACTTCAAAGAATGACATCATAACATGAAGAAAAGGAGCCATAATGAATGGAGACCTAAGGAGTTGAATGAAAAATAAGTTAAAAATGGACTATTTGTCATGATAGAATAAGGTATAAGTTAAAGTATCAAATATCAAGCCTTATCTACCCAAGGTAACAAGAAGATCAAGTAGGATTCTGAGTCAAAAGGAAAGAATAAAGTTAAGAACCTAGTCAAAGTTGCTTTGATGATGAGGCAAGACTAAAAATTAAGTGAGAGCATGGAGATGTGGGGGTATCCTAATTTTTGGGACCTTTAGTCTCTATATGATAGGTGGGTGTCTCTACCTATGATTCTTAAGAGACATTTGATATGTAGAAGCAAGTGTGTATACTCTAGGTGATATACAAAAGGAAATAATCTATACAGAACTATGTAGAGTTATTGATTGGTCTTTAAGACCAATGATATTATGGTATAAAATTGATGATATTTTATTTCCAAGCCTTGTATTGATCATATAAGGTCATTGGGGTAAGGGGGAGTAACAAGTTCATGGTATTGCTTCATAGGTTTATGATGAAAAGCTTCAAGATTTATATTCAGGGACATTGGTCCTAAAGACAAGTTTTAGTCAAATTTTGATGCTTGGTTTAGAAGGTCAAATCATGAATAATGAAGGTAAGGTTGATATGGAGTGTAGATATAAATTTTCCAAGTGTATTCCATGGGTTTAGATGTGCTCAGCTAGTCAAAAGAGTCATTCATGAGCCTTTGTTCAATTTGACCATTTTGCTCAGTGTTCACTGCCCAGTGAGAGATCATCTTACAAAATTGGTGTATTTGAGGTCTAGAAGCCCAACTAAGGGTGGAGGATAGTTGGATTTGATGTGTCCATGTGAAAAAGATGTTGAGGAGATGTCATAAGGATTCCATGATTTATTGAAGGTGTTTTGGCATAGTGATAGGGGTATACACAAGGTTTGCATGCACAATATGACTGGTTCCAAGTGTTAAATAAAGATTGATGAGTGTTCAAAGTAAATTTATGGAATATAAAGGTGTGTTGACTTCATAATAGTGTGCTATAGGTGGTTTTAATATTTTAATGTATCTTAAGGGCAAGTTGAAGATTTTTTATGGCTCTCAGATATGACAGTCTTTGCTTAAGGTTAGTAGGTCAAAAACCATTTCATGGTTCTATGGGTTACCAAAGGACTCAGACCTAAAAAATTTCTCCAAAAGTGTGTATTTTTTACCTCTAGGTGTGAGATAAGTTTCAAGATATGGTCTTGACTAGGAGGTGGTAAGTTGACCTTATTTTTTTTGATGCCCTAGTTTTTGCACCATATAGGTTAGTGACTTTCCCAAAGGAGTTGAGATGTAATACTACACAATATATTGAAATGGAAAAAAGGGTGCTCAATTTTTTTTTATAGTCATATGGAAGTGTATATTTTGACCTATGGTCAAGGTTTTGTGCAAACGAGGGGCTAATTAGTAGGTTAGTTTGTGAAGGAGCTATGGTGCAAAAGAAGAGTTGGATGATTGTTATTGGATAAAATGAGGGGGTATATGAGTTCACCCCAAATGTTAAATTTAAATTCATGAAGGTGTATACACAAAAATTTATGGGCTTTACAAGGTTCAAGTAGGGTTACTAGGCCTATAGGCAAGGCTAGTGTGAAGAAGAGTGATTTTTGGTCATTTTATTCAAAATAAAAAGGTATTATTGTCCCTAAATATGTTTTTTAGTTGGATTTATGTAACTTATATGTTTGAGAAAGATCTTGAATGTCTACTCTTCATTCTATGGGTGGCTTGTGAGAAAACAATTGAAGGTAACTATGAAATTTCATTATGATTGGAGATGGTCTAAAGATGCTCAAGAGGTGTCTAAGCTCAAGTTAATTATAGGGAGTCCATATTAGTGTTATCAAGGTGTGATATCTCCTATTTACTTGATATTATTCATTTCTTGTTCATATGATAACACATGGTCAAAGAAGTCAGTGAGTAGGCTTAAGGTAGTCATGGTATGAAAAGTGTTAGGGGAAGTTTATATAATCTATAAGAGGAGATAATTTCATGATTTTGGATTTAAAAATATTTATATGTCCTCAGGATAAATAGGCAAGCCCACTTTATCATTGTGTCAAAGGGGGAGAAAGTGTTTAAAGAGCAAAAAGAGTACGTGCATAAGATTTATTATTGGCTTTGGAAACATTTAGAAGTGTTGACATAAATGATAAAGGATAATATTGTTTAGGTGTTATAAATTATGTCCATAAGGTGTCCAAGAGTGTTCATGAGTTGATTTGTATACATGGTTCTCAATGACAAAGTGCGCCTTAGTGATCATACATGGACCTTGAAGTGTTTACTTGATTAGGAAAGATAATTGATGTTGGTGATGTGTTGACCATATTTGAGGGGTTATATAAGGGGTGAAAAGTTCTTGGTATACTTTTGGAAGTGAAAGGAATTAATCTATGTAGTCTTGTGAATGTCTAGGTTATCCTAGTCATCTTAGCATAACTTTTTGAGTAAGCAAATTGATGATGTCAGAATTTGCATGTGTGAAGGTGTCAGAAGAAAGTGGTCACATGGGTTTGTTCATATTTGTTCCTATATCATGTGTTTAAAATTTTATGTCTACATTTTTTTATGGTAGTTCAAAGTTAGTTTCTTAGGTATATTTCACTAGTTTCCATAGTCAAATTTGCATTAAAAAGTGATTGTTGGAATTCAAATATTTGAATTTACAAAGGAAAACTAGTCTGTAATGTTTTGTTAATTAATTTTGATTACAAATTAATTTTATGCTGGTATAAAAATAAAAGTGGTATAAAATTTCAAGGGGAAATCTAAGAATAATTATTTGGAGGTTTGATTGGTCATACACTTGCATTTATTGTGGTCCAAAGTTGATTGAGGGTTTAACTTTCTTTTGCAAGTGACCTGATAAGGATGTTTGAGTTTTTATTGATGGTTTTTGGATGTTTCAAGGTTAATTATCTATTTAATAGTGTTTTAAACTCTTTGAGGATCATTTTTATGGATTTTGAAGGTTTGACCAATCTATATTCAGTATGAACAATTACTTACAAGTTGAATTTTAATTTGTTCATGGTGTTTTCATGTACAAGGAAAATGATTGATAGTGAATGTAATCACTTGAGGGTGTATTAGGCATCATATGATGAGGACCTATGTGATTTGAAGTGGTCTTGTGTTTCTAGTTTTGCTCGATGAAGTGTTAAAAGGATGAATAGGTCTCCATAGACCTATAAGGGCTTCTTAGGCTTAATTGAAAGATGTTATTGCTTAAGGATGGTATATCAAATATATGAATGACCTATGTAGGTAAAAATTATATTATTATAATTTTTATAGAAGCCTTAAAAGTTGAAGTATGTCTTATGGTTGACCAAGAATATGGTGATCATGAAGGCTCTATAAAGAGCATAAACAAAGATGAAGGTTTCTAAAGTTGATAAGTGAAGAAAAGAGAAGTGTGAATGTGATTGGTGGATGGATTGAAGACCAGATTAGTGTGAGGAATATGTGTGTGACATATATTTCATATTTATTATTTTATTATAGTGTTCTTGTGGGGTTGAAGATTGATGATGAGTGAAGAAGTGTAGAGTGACCCAAAAGGTTGTTTTGGATGCATTGCTTGTGTGCAAAGGCTTGAGAGAGTGTGAAGGGTTAAAAAGAATTGATATTAATTATTTATCCATAAAATTGAAAGGAAATCATATATTTTGAGGTGTTGATATCAGAAGGTGTTGTGTGGGTACTCAACATCTAGGACAAGTGGGTGTTTGTTGATGCTTAGGGGTTGGTACTCCTTGTGAAGTGGGTGCTTCACTAAAGTCTATTTTTTATGATATCTTATAGGAATATAGCCCATGTGTTTGAAGAATTGAGAGTAGGTTTTATCCCTAATGAGGGTTTTACATATAATACATATGTTATTATGTTAATCTTGCATAATTTTCTTTATTCTTTACTATAACTGGTTTATATGCTTCATGAATGCTTTTGTTAAGTGGCTAAGAGTTTGAAGTTTTGGAATTGGAATCAAATTGATTGCATCACTGATTAACCCTCCCTCTTAGTGATTGTACCTCTAATATTTTTATGCTAAAACTATACTATTTATTTATATGTACCATTACATTAGTTGGTTGTAAAATTATATCAGCTATGGTTGAATTTGTAAATATACTTTTATGAAATAAATGCAGTATTCATTTCTTTATTCAACATTGTAATTGATCTTATAATCTTGTGATCATTAGATAAATATATTATCTCTTGACCTTGTTATTTTGTTATCTTAAACTAATGTATTTACTTAAATATCACTATGTATGTTTTCAGTAATGGAATTATGAAATTGAATTTGTGTAAATGTTTTAGTTTTTTCTTATCTTATTCTAGTAAAATCCAGTGGGGTTGTTACACATTATCTAGTGTGTGCATTTTCATTAATTTTCAAATGGTCCATAATTGGTCTCCAAGACTCATCAATGCCTAGTCTATTATCACAATTCAAATTTCTCGTTCTCTTTTCTATCTCAATAATTTACCTCAGCTATCTTTTCCAATAATCATCCTCATTTATAAGAATATTTTCTTGATCAAAGAAAATGTGATGTTCCATGAGAAATAAGTGTTCCACAAGGGTAGTCATATTTATATGAGAGTGATGAATGTATTTATTGTCAATGAGGATGATTTTTAGAAAATAAAGGCTAGGGAAACTATGGAGATAGAAAAGAGAACAAGCAATTTGAATTGTGACAATGGATAGGCATTGGCGAGTCTTGGAGACTAATTATGAACCATTTGAGAGTTAATGAAAATACACACACTAGATAATGTATCTTTTAATATTCAGTTGGTATGTGTATTTTTGTTATTCTTTGTTGAGGTGGCCAACCTTTTTTTGTTGTTTTATTATTTCATCTTCACTATTTAGGGTTATGGCTATGCAGTTATTTATCATAGTCTTCATCAATTTCTACATCTCTTTACCCTGAAGATGGACACACATGTGATGTCTAAAATTTTGGTTTAAAATTCTTTATTATGTGATGGGAAAGTTTTAAAAAATGCAACATATGTGAGCACAAATTACTAGCCAGTTTCACACAAAAATATATACACTTAACTATCTAGGGTATACTTGGATTTAATAAGATATAAATAACCTCAACTATTTATTACCTCATAGAATTTTTAGATGGTTCCTTTTACAAATGAAATTAATTTAAATAGTGTGTTATAAAATTGTATTTAATCTCATTATAATTTGGAATAGTATTTTAAAAAAATGGCTTAAAGTGGTACTTATTGAGAAACAATAAAGTTCTCATACTTGTCATGGTAATATGCCATATTTGATTAGATGCATTACAAGTTATTTAAAATGGAATTTTGTTAATTTATATTATTCCAAGTTAGAATAATTTGAGTGGTTGTATTTTTATTCATAGAAGATTGAAAACTCAATTGTGAATCTATCATTTAATATTTGTTGCTCTAATAGCCATATGATTGGCTATACCAATTGGCTAGGCATATGTGTGGGGCTTGTATGGTATTAGATGCATGATCAACTTAATAATAGATTGTGTTCAAATTAGATTATCTTGGATGCTAATTTCTAATTGCACGTACATGAACTAGTGAAATTGTTCCATAGAGTTGTAGATTCTAAGGTGGAGAGAAACAGTGAGAGTAAAACCTAGCCCTTCAGTTCATTTTTTTAACAAGTATTTATTTTGTATTATTAAGGTTGAATAAATATATGATGATCATGTGAGAATTAAGTGGGAAATCTAATGATTGGCCCAAAAAAAACCCACACCAATGCATAAGAACACCAACATATGGTAGATGCCATTAAGGAACCTTAAATGTAATATAATAAATATAGAATTAGGTAATACTTAATGATACATAATGTCATTGTATAGATTGAGGTGGGATAAATCCCTCTATTTACAAACATTTATAACATGTGGGGAGAGTAAACACTATGGATGATTACATCAACATTAATCCAAGGATATCTACTATGATATTGATAACTAAATGGCATTTATAAAAAGGGTTTTATAATCTAATGTCTTCTCAAAAACCTAATTTAAAGGGATAGAGAAAGGTGGTATTCAATTTCCAAATGTTTTAACTCGTTACTCTTTGATAGTATCTGTTGATGGTTAAAATTGCACTTATTTCTAACACCAACAATGGGAAGTTTCATGATGTGGGACTTGTGACTTGAAATAGCCTCCAGATTTTTAAGAAGCTAGTCTCTTCTTTATATCAAGCATATACTGGGAAAAGGGATAGGAATTTTAACAGAAACACAAATGTGAAGAAAGAAAATCTAACTATGGTGATGCACCTGAATGTAATTCGACCCTTAATCTGAGCACAATGAAACTATATGTAATATTCAATTACATTTAAGAGAAAAAAAGGCATGATCAATGTAAAAGATGAAAAAAATAGAAATAGAGGCTCACAACTTAGACTAATTTTATAGTGACACAGAAAATATCAACAAAGGCATATGATTCAATCTTCTTATTAATTATCCAGTCACATAAGAGGCACAGAAACATGCATATTTACATAAACTTTCCAACTTAAGAAAATAGAACAAAGGCAAATGATATTCCTAATCACAGCTCTAAAAAGTCTAAAAATCTTGACAACACAGCTTAGACTACTTTTGCAATGACACAGAAAATATCAACAAAGGCACAAGATTCAATCTTCTTATTATTTCTCTAGTCACATAAGAGGCACATAAACATGCACAGTTACATAAACTTTCCAACTTAAGAAAATAGAATAAAGGCAAATGATATTCCTAATCACAGCTCTAGAAAGTCTAAAACTCTTGACAAATTCTCTTAGAAAATTCTCTCTAAGTATCTGATGATGATCCTCCTAGTGATCTCCGTAACCCTATTTATAGCCTTAGATTCACTCTAGATTGTCTGCATGTTCCCAATCTAAGGGCCCAACTAAAATCTAACTGAACTGGAAGTGTCTAACATAAGATATTTCTTAAATTCTAAAATGCACCATCTTTCGACAGTTCATTGGCTAAATAGATTACAGGATATTCCCTTCTATTAAATAGAAGAGGACACTTGGCTGATTCCTTGAAAACCTTCTTATTACTTAGGAGACACCATAGAATGACACTTGGCATGTTCCACAACACTTATTGAAGACACGTTGCACTTTCCACGTAACGTATACATATTTTGTGTCTTTGCTTAAGAGTGTTCCACCTTTGACACCTATCACAATCCGCTTCTTCAAAAATTTAACAACTTAATAGAAAATAAGACCTATAACATTTCTTGCCTAAGCAACTTTAAAAGGGCATTGCCTCGACAAAGGACACATGGCAATATCTGCTTTACTTTAATAGGGATATGTGGTGATCTTCAATACTTTTAGCCACCTTTTGAGAAACTTGCAGAAGGTGACACGTGCTGGTATCCACGTCACTCTATTTATATTATAGAAACAATTGGGCCTCATTTCATATTTACATAAATATCGACACTTGGTGGCTTCCACTTGCTTCAAAAACAAAACCTAAGACCCACCACAGTCTTTACTATATTGGTGAAACAAAATGAGAATATTTAGAGGTTGACACATGGTGGCTTCCACTCTCTTTAGCTAGGATACATGGAATCTTCCATCACTTTTAGAAAAGCAAATTGAAAACTTTTGCGATTGCCACTTGGTGCCCTCCACCTGATCCTGACTCTTAGCTTGTTAAAACCTTCCACTCAAAAGAGATTTGAAATGTAGATGATGATATGAAATGTAGATGTTGACACTTGTCGCATTCCACTGAGTTACTATGAGATACATGGAAATATCTGCTTTACTTATAAAAATTGTAAAAGGTGCCTTAGCTGATGACACTTGGCATCTTTAAGCTGACTTCAACACTTTGAGAAAAATGAATCAAAAGGAAATTAGAGCCTACGCTCTGTTTCAAAACTTTGTCATCTCAAACCAAAGTATGCAAGGACAAAATTTTGTAGTGCATAGCTAAAAATTAGAATGAAACAGAGTATTTTTTACTCTACAGCTATTGGTGACCCCAAGGAATTTTGAGCCTGCTCAAAAAGAAACCACAACTCTCGCTAGATCAAAATTGTCAAAATTATAGCTTCGGCAATGCTGTTTGATAGGCAAACCATTCATTTTTAGATAACCCCTTCTTATTCTACAATTCATTGAAGGCTAAATCAAGGTTAATAATATCCTTGTGTGAAAATTTTTACAAAATCTGAATCGTAGCCTTCAATTTGAATTTGAGTTGGGAAACAAGAATCAAAATAGCTTCTACTTCAGGGACTGATGAATCATCCCTTAAATTTTGAAAAACTCTCTGATAATTCTATTTGGTCAATAACAAAGGTTCAATTTCATTGACCATTAGCACCATGTTGTCATTAAGAAATGGAGAAGGAAAACCTAATTACACTAGATCTTCAATATGCTATTTCATTTCACTGATTCCTTCTTTCATGACATTTAGGAGCTCTCTGCAACTGATGGCTACAGAATTGCAACTAAGAACCTCATTCACTCGCTTAGTAGTGACCATTATATTCTCAATTCCTACTACTGACAACATTCCATCCGTTGCATCATAAAGCTTTTACATCAACATTTTAGAGTCCAATACTCTCCCAAAAACTATAGATAGAGTGTTTGCAACTAAATTCTCCACCTTCTGTGCATTTAGCAGGAAGGTGAGAGAAGGCCTGAGCTGACTAATCTCTGAAGAGATTCTCTTCCACATGGATTCATATAGCTCTTTCACTAGACTTAACACTCTGACATTCTTTAGCCTATTAGCTAGCTCCAATGTTAATTGTTCTTCTCTTTATTTCTTTATTTGAAATTGGGCTTGTATAGTTGTAGTATTATTCTATTCACTTAGCATCTTTTGTTGTAATTGGGTAACCTATAGTAGGTGTTCCTCACATTTTTATTGCAATGCTACTTTTTCTTGCCTTAGGGTCATCACCACATATTTTACCTATGTTAGCCTTGCTTTTAAGGAGTCATTTTGGGCCTGGACTGCCTGGTGAGTTTGAAGAGAAAAAATATCTTGCAACTATTTATTCAGATTCTCTATCTCATTATCTTTTCTATTGATTTCTATGGTCAAATTGTTATAGTTTGCCTTTTCCTTGGCTAAATCAGCCTACATATTTTGTAACCTCCTTGATGTCTTCAAGTAGTCTTCAGTAACTACAAAAGTGGATTTGGTTAGCAGCTCAATTTTGTCTTGTGGCCTGAACAAGGACATGTCTATGGCCATTGCATTCATTGTGTAGTCTTTTAGCTACATCTACTTAGTTGTCTTGATTACATTTGGTAACAAATGAGTCACCATCAATTGCTACTGAATGGGGTCAAATTATGACCACATATGGGGTGTAGTCAAGGCTTTATTTTCCTTGATCTTCTTTTTCTCTCTTTGGGCTTTCCTTGGCTTCCTATCAGCATCTGCTTTGGTCTAAAAGGTAGAAGGAGAGGCAATGTGCCCACCTGCAAAAGGATGTCCCTATGGCAAACCATATTGAATAGCCAATTGTTGGATATGGGCAATCTGAGGGGAAATTTTCTTGGGAATAGAAGGGGAAAAGTGAGGTAATGTTAAAGCTTGAGTAGGGATAGATGGGGCAAAGTGAGAAATGGGAACAATAGAGGTGGCAGGGGATGTCATCTGGCTAGATGGAATCATCATGCCAACAAGAGAAGAAATATATTGAGAAGGAGAAGGAGGAATAATACTTACCTAAGGAGAAATTATAGTACTATATAATTGGCATTGTGGGGGGTCTGCCTCCCTTTCTGAATCAAACTAAAATTGCACCCTCTTTCACTTCTTGGGTGTCCTCTTCTTCTGGCTGTATTTTTTTCCTTCCACATCTACTACTACCGTTAGTGATGCTTGTGGAGAACTAGGAATTTAAATAACCAATGTTGATGGGGAAGCTTTTGGTGGTGAAGGCACCACACTCTTTTGATTTTCCATGACACTGAGAGATTGGGGCCAAACTGATATGGTTACTGCAGCTACAGTTTGCCCTGAGGCCTATGACTCTTGGCTTGATCCTGCTCTGGATTTTGTATCTACACCCTGTGTTAGCCAATTTCTTGTGTTAGGGCTAGATACAAGGGATAGATGGCACTCATCCCATAGTTCTTCCCATCTCTCATTTGTGTCCACATTCCCAAAAGAATGAGTTGTCTGACAAATTTCTTGCCTATATTTCCAATAAGCTTCTATTTTCTCAGCATCTCAATCTTTATTCTTTAATGCCTTTCTTAAGCTATAATTCATTCTGACTTTAAGATCATAGTCCCTCTACTTAACATAGAAAGTTTCCCATGGTCTATTTTGTGGAAGGGTAAAATCTGTTAATTGAACATAAAATCTAGGGGTATCTTCCCTAGAATTTTTTCTATTCTCCCAAAAAGGGTAGCCTTCATGTGCAATTATAGTTGCAACCCTATTAGTCCTTATCTAAGAAGCTATGAAACCATTTGGGTCATATACCCATTTGTTTTTGACTAGTAGGAAACCCAAGAAGGCTAGCTTTCTAAGCAACACAATCTCAGCATCTCTGGCTTCCAATACCATGCTAGTTGTCATCCATGGGAGATCATACATTTTTCTCTTCCTCTTCCCAAAGCCATATTCATTATCTACTGTAGATACCTACTAGGTGACCTCTATGAATGATAACCTAAGATTCAAAATCTTAGGTAGCAACATTGGTTCCCCACAAAAACCATTGACTCTTATAATTGTATGGTGGGATCCAAAATAGAAATCACAAGGAATTGGGCAACTAGTCAGAAGGTTTAAAACACTTGGAAATAGTCTATTCATAACTGGTTTGGGGCTGAGGTGACAAAAAGTAGGGTAACAAATAATTCCTAGAATTCATATGGGTCACTAGTTTTTGACAAAATATGTGTCCATGCAGACACAGGAGTGGTCCTTTGGAGATCAAAACTTGGGTCATACATATCAAAATGCATATGTTGGGAAAAAATGTCAGAGTTTTGATATAGTATGAGGTGAAAAAAATAAGAGGAGTACCTAAAAACTCATTTTGATTTGAAATGGACTAGTTTTTCTGCTAGTGAGTATGTAATTTGATCAAAAAAGTCAAGATGATACTCCTGAGTTTTGTCAATGGTCTTTAGCCTGAAGAGGATAGACATTTATTCTCTATAGACTGCCATATCATATTTCATGCCCAAGATGAAAGCCATCATAGACAATGCATCTTGGCTAGCTTGTGCGAATTGGGCTCTTGCTATAGGGAGTGTAGGCACAGTAGTTTCATCATTGCCCATTTGTAATTCAGATCTTAAGAACCTCAACTGAGTATTGATGTTTGTCCACGTTCTTTACATTTTAGCAATAGTGGGAAATGTAGCTATCTTATCATGATATAAGGCTAACATGTCCCTGATATCCTGTGGTGTGATTTTCACCATGAATGGACCCCGTTGTATAGTGTTTGAGGGTGCATGGAACAAGTCTGCACATAGGTTGACCAAGTCAGGGCATGGATGTACAACTGGGACAATGAATTGTGCCAGTTGTGAAGTCCATATCCTCATGGAAAATGTCTCATATTGCCCCACTCTAGACCTCTGAAGACACCTTTGATGTGCCCCTTCTCTAATAGTTTTGCTACTTGCTCTTTGAAGAATTGGGTCCATGACTCCATCTGCATAATCTTTTATCTTTACTAGATCAATTGCTTGACCAACTTCAGGGATTCTAGTATATGGATAGGTCTTCAATGGTTGCATGGGAGTTGAATCATATGACTTGCTCACAAGAAACTTGTCAAGGGATTCATACATCCTAGCTCCTTGTTTTGAAGACTATTCTCCCTCCATCTCTACTATTCTGTGATAAATAGTATGAACTTTCTCAAAATAGAAACACTTTCACTGAAGCATGTTTACTAGGAACCAAAAATGCAAGTAGCAAGATATTTTCTCACAGATGCAAGAATGTTTGAGAACTTTTAAGCTTTAACTCTTGCTAAGAGGTATTTATTGACCTATCAAGTCTCAAAATGGCATTAAAATCAGATAACCATTAGCAAATCTTACTCAATATTTATGGGACAATGAGGCAAACATGTTATGCAAGTGGTAGCATAAGGTACCTTGGGGATTTCTAAAGATTTTGGAGACATTCAATGTATTGAGAAATTTTTAAAAACTCTGAGCTATCGATTACGTGTTCAAAGAACACTTATTTAAAAGAAATGTGGGAAAACAAAAATGGGAAAACAAAGCAATACAGAAAGGGGAAACTATCTAACTATATTAACCAAGTATCTTTATCTCCCTCCTGATCAAAAGAAGAATTTCTAAAGTCTCCTTCATGACAAGATGACTTATGTTGCTGGACAAGTGGTTGAATTGGATGTAGCTCTAGTGACTTGCTTTCTTTGTATGCCACATTGATTGGCGCATTTGAGTGAGTCTGAGTCAAAACTGCTTCCAACATATATAAACTCTTCTTGTTCTTGGAAGCTTGTCGTATGCTAGTTCTTAATACTGGCATGTCTTATCAAGAAATTAATGACTATTTTCTCATCAATAGAAGCCCTTTGATATATATCATTTATTGACTTATCTCCTTCTACCTCAAACTTAGGTTCTATTGCATGATCATCCTCTTTAATGACTTTAAAATTACCAACCTCTTGAAAGGATAATTCTAAAAGTTTGCAATAATTTTGCATATGTAATTGAGTCTCAATGATATCTTGTTCATCTGCAACCAACTCATAGTCTCCTTTAAAAATAGTATAACCTAACCCAATGATTTCAAACAAATCATTCAAATCATGATCAAGGAAATGTCTATGCTCCTCCACATCATCTTGCAAATTAAGAAGAAAGTCAGAAATTATCTCTTCTTCATTAGAGATTAAGGCATACACTTGTGACTTCTTACTCAGAATATGGAATTCATGTTGAGAGACCTGAGGATTAATAAAAGAGGTCTCTTTTGACTTTTCTTCCTTCAAAACATTTGGGATTTTATGATCTTCCTAAAATATGATGTAAGTACCCAGACCCCTGGAGTCATAATTTCCATATGGGTCACTTTGCATTATAGTTAATAAATGATCATTTTCCTCTTCTTGATCATGTTCAATCCATTCAGCTAACTCCTCAACAAAAACCTTTTCTTCTTTATTCATCATAGCATGAGTTGCCTCTAACTTTGCAATTGGTTCATTGGTGATGTGATCCTTATATAATGGCTCAAATAATATCTTCATCTTTGAACCATATTTGGTTCTTAGGATGAGGTGAGACCAATGAAGGGACATATATCCTCCTATCTTGGCTATAAAGTCTCTTGATAAACATAAGCCAAAAATAGGAGGTATATCTATGACTACTACATCTTGATTTACAATTATATTGGGACAAGTATATAATTGTAATGAGAGTTGTTTAATTCTCCCTATTATTTGTACTGCTTTGCCATCTAGTTGCATGACTCCTTTAGTGAGTGGTTCATACTTAATTTTCAAAGCATCAACTATCTACTTAGGCATTATTGTAGTATTAGCCCCTGAATCAATCATTGCATTATGCAGTAGTTTCTTGCCAACTATCAAAGTTAAATATAAGGGATCTAGTTTGGATTTACTTACCTCTGGTGCATTATTCACTAGGGCTGTTGTCTGTAGATGAACTGTGTCTTTGAGCTTTTCTTTTTCAGTAGGTCCTTCTTTGATAACAATACATTTAGGCACTACTTGGCCTTGTAGAGCTTCTTGTAGTAGTGTATTCTATTTAGGAATAGCCAATATATCCCATATTGATACTTGTGTTGGAGTCTTTTTCAATTGATCCACCACATTTATTGGTCCCAGATTCTAAGTTCTTTGAAAATAAGGATATCTTATTTTTTCTTGAATTTGTGTAGGAATCACTTGATTCTACACTAGCTGAGGCACTTCTTGTCTAACATCTATGTTTCTTTGTCCTTGAAATGGAGGATTCTCCATGACTTGACTATTTACAACTTCAGGCTATTCCACTATCCTTCTCTTTGATCTAGTATAATAATCTGATTGCACCACTAGTTTCTTGGAAGTGGAAGCTTCGTTCAAGAAAATTGATTCTTCATATTCAACCCATGAGAACAAAACATGTTCTAGGGCTATTTATTCTTCTTGTTACAAAGACATCCCTTGTATCTGAGCCATTAAGACTAAATTTTGCATACCAGAAGATTGGTAGACTTGATTATCACTAGTACTTGCAAATTGTCCATCCATTCTTCTTTGCTCTGCCACCTTTTGTTGTAGAGTACCCATGGGAAAATCTCTAGGTGTATGAGCATTATTTCAAGGGAGACACCATGCATTGGTACCATCTACATAATTATTTTGCCTTGAAACAATCTCCCTATTTGAATTGGGAGGAATAGTATGCGAGGGTGTAGGGACTACAACTAATTGGTTTGTTGGCTGAGGATTATTTTGCCTTTGAGGACCCTAGTATTAGATTGGCTGTGATGAGAATCTATTTCCTTGATAGCCTTGATATGGAGGCCTAGGGTAAGGATTTTGTTGTCTTTTCAAATTAATCAGCTCATTAGAAAATGTCCTTAAGATATTCTTGATATCATCTAGCTCAGATGACTAGGCAGGGATAATTTCTTTGTAGGTGGTTGAGGATATGTGTACATAGACACAGGTGGGGTTATGGATTTAGGGGATTCTTGAGGTAATGGTAAGGAAATCTCTAGAAACATGGGCATGGAAGTCTTTGGAGACAACTTTCTAGCATCTATCAAATTATTTTTAGCTCTGACTGCATAGTCATAAGCCTCTGGCAGAGTCTGACCTCCAAGTGACTGAATCATAATAGATATGTTTGAATTTAAAGCCTTAAGATAAAAAAATATAGCCACACCTGGTAATGGTCTAGCTATAGCAGGGATTCTTTCCCAAGTCTTTTGAAATCTGGAATTGAAGTTAGTCATTGCTTCTTGTGGTGCCCTTTGGATGGTAATTAATTGTTGTAATAAAGAAGACTTATCACCCTTCTCTTCAAATCTTTCAAAAAAAATATCTCTGAGCTGATCCCATGTAGGTATGGTATTTGGGGTCAAGGACCGATACCATTCTAGAGGTTTCCCTTTAAAAGAAGCTGCTAATAGTCTTATGGCCACATTTTTCTGTGTGAAAACATGTAAAGCACAAACATTTGATACATCCTACAGATGTTCTTCAAGTTTTTAAAAATCTTTCCCACTAAATTTGGGTAGAGCTTTCAAGGCATTCATTGGGATAGGGTCCCAAGTGGCTGGTATTATTGAGAGAATCAAAGGACTACCAGTGTTCTAACTTGAATAATTTCTTGGGGGTATAGGGGCTCCCATATTTATTCTTGGTATTGGTATAAACTGGTTGACTCTTCTTCTAGGACTAGTTACCAATTGTGGCAAAAGAATACCTAGATTTATAGTAGATTGAGATCTGGTTACTAGTCTACAACTTTGACTCCTCGTAGCTCTCTGGTTAATATGATATTGAAAGAAACTTCAAGATAGTGTCCCACTAGGTATGCCAAAAATTGTTGATGATTAAAAATGTGCTTATTTATAACACCAACAATGGGAAGTTTCAAGATGTGGGACTTGTGACTTGAAACAACCTCCAGATTTTTAAGAAGTTGGTCTCTTCTTTATATCGAGCGTATACTAGGAAAAGGGATAGGAATTTTAACAGAAACACAAATGCAAAGAAAGAAAATCTAACTATGGTGATGCACCTAAATGTAATTTGACCCTTAATCTGAGCACAATGAAACTATATGTAAGATTTAATTACATTGAAGAGCAAACAAGGCATGATTAATGTAAAAGATGAAAACAATAGAAATAGAGGCTCACAGCTTAGACTACTTTTACAGTGACACATAAAATATCAAAAAAGGCACATGATTCAATCTTCTTATTAATTCTCCAGTCACATAAGAGGCATAGAAACATGCATAGTTACATAAACTTTCCAACTTAATAAAATAGAACAAATGCAAATGATATTCCTAATCACAGCTCTAGAAAGTCTAAAACTCTTGACATCATAGCTTAGACTAATTTTGCAATGACATAGAAAATATCAACAAAGGCACAAGATTCAATCTTCTTATTAATTCTCCAGTCACATAAGAGGCACAAAAACATGCACAGTTACATAAACTTTCCAACTTAAGAAAATAGAATAAAGGCAAATGATATTTCTAATCACAGCTCTAGAAAGTCTAAAACTCTTGACAAATTCTCTCAGAAAATTATCTCTAAGTATCTGATGATGATCCTCCTGGTGATCTCTATACCCCTATTTATAGCCTTGGATTCACTCTAGATTGTTTGTGTGTTCCCAATCTAATGGACCAACTAAAATCTAACCAAATTGGAAGTGTCTAACAGAAGATATTTCTTAGATTCTGAAATGCTCTGTCTTCCAACAGTTCATTGGCTAAAATAGATAGTAGGATGATCCCTTTTATTAAATGAAAGAGGACACTTGGCCAATTCCTTAAAAACCTTCTTATTACTTAGGAGACATCAGAGAATGATACATGACATGTTCCAAAACACTTACCGAAGACACGTGGCACTTTTCACGTAACTTATACTTCTTTTGTGTCTTTGCTTAGGAGTGTTCTGCCTTTGACACCTGTTGTAATCCACTTCTTTGCAACTTTAACAACTTAATAGAAAATAAGACCTATAACATTTTTTGCCTGAGCAACTTTAAAAGGGCATAGGGATAGGTGGCAATTTCTGCTTGCCTCGACAAAGGACACATGGAAATCTCTGCTTTACTTAACTAGGGTTATGTGGCAATCTATGCTACTTTTAGCCACCTTTTGAGAAACTTGTGGAAGGTGACACATGCTGGGATCTATGTCACTCTATTTATATTATAGAAACAATCAGGCCTCATTTCATATTTACATGAACAATGACACTTGGCAGCTTCCACTTGCTTCAAAAATAAAAATTGAGACCCACCACAGTCTTTACTATATTGGTGAAACAAAATGAAGAAAATTCAGAGCTTGACATGTGGTGGCTTCTGCTCTCTTCAGCTGGGATAGAAAATTAAATTGAAAACTTATGTGATTGCCACTTGGTGCCCTCAGCCTGATCTTGACTCTTAGCTTGTTAAAACCTTCCACTCAAAAGAGATTTGAAACACAGATGTTGATATGAAATGTAGATGCTGACACTTTTCAAATTCCGTTGAGTTACTATGAGATATGTAGCAATCTATGATTTACTTATAAAAATTGTAAAAGGTGCCTCAGCCGATGACACTTGGCATCTTCCGGTTGACTTCAAAACTTAGAGAAAAATGAATCAAAAGGAAATTAGAGCCCACAATCTATTTCAAAACTTCACCGTCTCGAACCAAAGTATGTGGGGACAAAATTTTGGGTGTGAAACTAAAAATCAAAATGAAACGTACAGTATTTTTTACTCTATAGTATCATCGATGATGAGGGACATAAAAGCATTCCAAAATAGTATCATCGATGATGAGGGACATAAAAATCATTCCAAACTAATATCATCAATGACTGACATAAAATCATTCTAAGATAGTATCATCAAAGATGAGGGCCCAAAGATGAAGTTCAATCAAATAAAATGAGCCATTATAGGTAGGGAAGCAAAAATAGGAATTTACATGTCAACCTCACCACCTCAAAATATCATTTGATGAATAAAAACAAATCCACAAGAGGAATCATTCAAAAACAATATCATCGATGATGAGGGATAGAGAAAAAAATTATTGATGACTGAAGTGGGGATGGTGACACTGAAAAGTGAATCAATCCAAAGGATTTAGTATCATTAGAGAGATTATTTGATTTAAATGATAAATTTTAAATAAGGGTCAATATTTGAGATAAAAGGGAAGTGTTTCCCACAATAATATGAAACCATATCAATTTAGACATAAAACAAGATCCAATGTGAATCATTTTGGGTTTATCTTGCACCTCAAAAGAAAAGGAAAATTTCATCAATTTAATTCATGAATTTTAGGCTATTTTTGCCTGAACTTATGAGGACATAAAGGTATATTATACTAATGCTACACAATGCACAATACCTATAAAACCATATATTAAACCTTTTAGGTAGAAACAAAGTCTCGTTAATCCAATTTTGAAACTCAACATAAATAAGAAAATCAATAAATTGTTGAATGACCAAATTATTAATAAAATAGGGAAATAATACCATATGTCAATTTTTTTCCTTAAATAGAGCCTTTGAGAAGTATAATTACCCTTCTCATTGAATTAACAAGATTATCCATGTGATAACATGATATGAAATGTTGTTCATGTTGAATGAATTATAAAGGTATAACTTAGAATTAGTTAAGGAGGTGATGGAAAAGCATCTAGGTAATGATAATAATCTTGCATCACCAAGAACATACTTATTTCCTTCAATAATTGCTTAAATTATTATGGCATTTGATTTTAATTTTGAAGGTAATCCTGCCAAGGAGTAATATTTTATTTTTCCCCTCCTCTTCCCATAATTGGGTTGTGAATTTAAAGCAAATATTGGCATTAAGAGTAGTTGTCACTATATTCTCATGGTAATCACCTTGAGGAGGTTATCCATAATGAATCAATTATAATGCAATGTTACTTTTGTCCTCCTTATTAATAGTCCATTTGGCCAATTCAAGGATATAGAGACCTAGATATTACCATAAGACCTAGATATTGCCATAAAAAACTAAACACACCATTAAGCTGGGTTTTTTTTATAGAGATGGTGTATCAATTCTCAAACTTAGAATTTTGCCATTATGTGCACCATGGAGATAGTTTTTTATTTTCAAGCATATAGGGGAAAAATGCAAGTTAGGGAGTTTCAAAAACATTTAAGTATAGATGAGGGTGTATTAATGTGGGATTTTGACTCTAATGGTGTATGTATCTTCAAAATTAATGATCACAATGTTAAATGAAGAAGAGTCATTTTTTTCCATTATAGGGGATTCACTAAGGGGGTGGTAGAATACCATGTGCATGCATATTGAGTGTTTTTTAATAAACTAATATTGAGACCAATATAGTAGAAAATATTAAAGGCTTAGGGGGTTTTCAAACTCTTTTGGAGTGATAAGTATTGAAGTGGTGGAGCTCAAGGCTAGGCACAAGTAAGAGTGTCTACCATATATATAAGCTAGGAGTTTGCTATATGTTTACAATGTATATTGAAACCTAGGTCTAATTTTTCCCAAATCTTCCATAAAAACCCCTCATTTCTCTATAAATCAAGTCAAGTTATGTTTGAACTAGGTATGGTGAGAATATTACAAGAGGATATATATAGAGTGTGAGATGATCATGAGGCATAGTGTAAGGGAAAGTGTGGAGAAGATTTCTATTTGGTAGCAAACCCTATACAATTCTTACATCATTATTCCCCATTCCCTAACATTTGAATTGAATTTTTTTTGTGAGTATAATCATGTTTGTGTTTATTTTCTTAATACTATAAATTAGTGACTTCATTGATGCTTATCGATAGATCATAATCACCGGCTAATGATACTTTGGTTGCTATTAGTCTCTTATATCTCATTTTGTAATTTGTAATAAAACACCACTATTGTCTACTAGAATATTATTTAGTGATACTAGCTATAAGTTCCTAGACAATAATAGATGTCACTTTAGGTTGTTCTAGTCATGTTCTAGGATTTCTATATATGAATTTTTCATTTTGTGTTTATTACAAGTATAAAGTCCATAATAGATGAATTGATGGGAGGATTTATTGTGTATTTAAAAGAACTAGTATGGATAGAAAATGCTTATTGGGCATTATGATTTCACCCCTTCTAAATAGTGATGAATTTAAGTACACATGTTTTGTATGGCCCTCATAATAATGAAATAAAATTTAAAGTAGAGTAATTAAGATATGGGAGAAAAATCAACATCATATATTACAAAACTATTAATAATGGTTTGTGTATAGCCTTCACATGTGGGGTTGTTATGGTATGGGTGGAAACTAATTCTCAACTAGTTTTCAAATAAAGGAATGATGATTATAATGTCAAATATTATAAGTTGAATGAACTACATGACAAATCAAGGTACCTTATTGAATAGTTTATTGAAGTGAAGGTAATACATACTAGAAAAAAATGTGACATTAAGTAGAAGGTAATGTAGATCCAACCCTAAAGTGGTGAAAATTTATTATTAGAGTAAGGAAAAATAAAGGAAAATTCCCATGACGAGTTAGAAATAAAAGTGCACAATCATGCATGCTATTGTGAGGTAAATAGAGGCACCAAAGCACACTCTTATGTAAATAATGCCTAGATAATAATGATTATTGGTGTCATATGTATTTTGTGCATGATCTATTTTATGTTTGGGATTATTTTGAGGTATCTTATGAGGATGAGTTATGATACAAAACAATGGTTTGTGTGGGAAAAGAGAAAAATATGTTTTTATAAGGTCATAGTTATTTTTTCATTTTAAAAATAGGAGCTACATTTAGTGTTTTTTATAAATTTTGAATTATTAAACTATAATGACATGGAATTATGTTTATATGTCTTGATTTAACATTTTGTATGATTCTTAAATTATTCTTATACTTATATAATTTACATACATATAATTGTAGGCTTTGTTATTTTATCTTGTATGATTTGAGTTATATTGATACTATTGTTGTTTTTGTCTTCTAGTTATAATAGAGTGATTGATGATATTACAATGGAAGTATATGCTCTAGTATGCATACACATTCATATTTTATATTTTTTTAATGACAAAGTACACAATGAGTGTTTGTTTTATATATAGTGATATCACAATGATATTTATGTGGACATAGACAATGACCCAAGGATGACCATGTATAAATGGAGGACATTTATTCTTGAAGTAAAATTCAATGGTCATCCAATAAATACTTTTTTTATTAATTTATAAGTCTAATATTTTATAAAACTATTGTTAGTAGGCCACAAAGTCTTTAAAAAAACTAAATAAAAACTAAGGCCTTATAAAACAAAATAAAATGGATGCATAAAATGATATTGATTTTTAAATAGTACATAGTGAAGATAAAAATGTCACTAATATGTCTTGAGAATAATTTATATTCACTTAAATTCGATGTGAAATTATGGATGATGAGGTTGTTCAATATCCTTTTGAATTTTTGAACAATAAAGGGAACCCTATAAATCTAATGCAAGAGAAAAAGTGGAAAGTTCTTGTTGGTGGGATTCTTTATTGGAATATATATCATAAAGTTAAAACCATGAGAGATTATAGTTATAACATGACATCAGACGTATAGTGACATCTTTCATGGTATAAACTATACTTCAATACATCCCATGGAAACATATAAAATGTATAGGCATGAAGAAAAAATGTGTCTATTGAGATATTATTTTGTATATAGTCTTAAAAATGAATTATAGGGAGAATATCATGATATCTTGAGCTGAAATTGATATAGATATATGTATTTATGCATAATATTTTAATGATAATTGAATCACACATCAATATCTATATTACATGTTATTGGTGTTCTTTTTATTTATGATTAATTAATAAATGTATGTTAAATTAACCTAAAATATACTTTTCCTGTATAACATCAGGATCATCTAAGATAATCAAACTATGAAATCACAACACAATGTAGATTTTATGTCAAAAACTTACTGAATCTAATTGATTTCATTGTCAAACAAGAAGATCAATATTTGTCTTAAATTATTTTAAATAGATTTCATTGTCACCACCACTCACCACAATTTGTTTTAACTTTGTTATACCTTACCTCAAGGTGTGTTATAGTTGTGATACACTTCACCTCAAGGTGTGTTATAACTATGCTACACTTCACCTCAAATAATGTTATAGTTGTGTTACACCTCATATTACCTCTCTATTATTTTCAACTTTGCAACACCTCAACATGCATATCAAATCTGATACACCTTAAAAAAATAATCGATTTACTATATGTATTGTCCTTTTTGGTAGATTTGAAATTTTTGTTAGGACCATATGTGGAAATTATGAGACTAATGTTTTTAATAAATTTTGATAATTTTAGGTCACACGATGCTAAAATCACCGTGCATTTTAATTGTGCTTAGTTTCATAACATTCATCCACTAGAGGCCTGGGATGTCCTTGACACGTGATTGCATTTTTAGGATTATTTAGATTTAATATATTATTTTTAGAAATAGCTCTATGAGGTGGCCATGAATCTTATGAGGGAGGTTAAGGTAATTGTTTCATTTTTGGGCTTGTTGAGCTTTAATCTTTTGGTTGCATATTGTTTTCCAAACCTGTGCATTGTGTGTTTTATTTTATACACCTACCTATTCTTTTCACATGGTATTTGCATTCTATATATTGGTAAAATTTATGGTGTTTTTATGGGATAAATAAGGTTATGTTTATTAATCAAGTTTTTTTAAATAAATGAAACATGTTCTAGACATTGAAAGGATAATGGTAGGTTTAAAGCTCATGGTTTATCTATCTTGAAGTTTTTGTTCTAAGTTTTTCTAGTTTATCCCATGGTAGGAATAAAATTACTGGAAGATGGACCTTTTTAACATTCAAGGGTTATGTTCTAATGTAATATTAAAGTTGTGAAAGTATTTAGGTTTTTCAGACCATTTTGTAAAAACTCACCTTGCAATTTAGCCTATATTTGTTTGGATAAAAGAGCACACCACTATATACATGGATACAAAAACATCTAAGAAAGTATTAGATTATACACTACATAGACACACATATAACCAAAAAAATAGCTTCATTCTTAAATAACATATTATGATTATATTGATCCAAATAAATTTACAGTCAAAAGATTTTTTTTTAATGACTAAGTTATCCATTTCATAATAACTAAGTACAATAACGAAATACCTTAGGCTCTAAATCACAAACATATAAGGATTAGGTGCCAAGAATTGAAGGGTATACTACTCAAATTTTAATGCTAAATTGATTTACCACTTTATATTTAATTAAATATTCAATAAAAATAAATTTATATCTAACAGGATATTCTAGACCATTGTATATGAACATAAAATAAAGTTTGTTTGCCACATTATACTATTTTTATAAGAAGTCACTTAATAATATGTTAATTTATATAATTAAATTATTGATAATAATTTACCTTATATTAGCATATTTGGATATTCTTAATATTTGAGACCCATTAGAATGATAACAAATTCCATATATTTTCTTAAATTTTTTGTATTACTTGATACCTTGATTGATAATATTTAAGGTATGACAACATATAATCTAAGGTATAAAAAAGTCATTATAATTCAAAATTTTTAATGTTAATCTACATAATTTTTCATTTATTCCTATTTTTCTCCTTGTAAGTTATAAAATATATATATATATATATATATATATATATATATATATATATATATATAACCCAAAAATGTTTTCAATACCCTACCTTTTCAAATAATGAACAAAAAGCACATAATGGGTTTGACGTATATAATAATATTAAAATGATCCAAAAGTGAAAATTTAAGTTCCCTAATTTTGTTTTTTTCCCTACTATTATACTTCATGAAACTATTTACAACATTATTGCAACCCAAAACTCATTAGACACTAATATAATGCATAAAAAAACCATGATATTTCCTATTGCATAATTTATTTGATTAAAATTAGAAATAGTCCACAAAATATGCTATAATATGTCACATTATGTAGTACAATACTAAATAATATTATGTAAGTATTTCCAGATTGGTGACATGGTCCCTTGATTCAAATGTAATAACTAACACAACTCCTTATATATTTTTACCCCTTAACAAACTAATATACATATAACTTCTTATATCATAATGATGTTAGGATTTCAAATGTTCCAATGACATTTTTTATAGTATGTAAGGAATAAAGGGTTGCTAATGTATTTTTCTCAAAGTTTTGAAGAAGTCATTGATATCATCTCTCAGCACAATGAATAGTAAAACAACAATAATATTAAGCATCCAAGCATGATATTGAAAGAAATACACTTTCATTTCATTTCCTTCCACGAGTTCATTAAACACTACACATTAACATCAAAATCATCAATTCCAATCACTTTCCATATATATGATAATAATTTTAGTACTTTTTCAAAGTCTATAACTACACCGTACTAGTAGAAATATTCTATATATATATATATATATAATATAGTTTTGTACCATTACATCACTTTCCACAATATTGTTGTTGTGTATTTAGAAAGTAATGTGTTGTCATATAACTGTAAAAACCTCCTTCACTTTCATACTAGTATAAGTATATTATATGTGGAATAAAAATATGTAGTAGCCAATATTTATATATAATACTAATTTCATATAACTATGCATGCGTCAATAACAACTCACAAGTATCCAAGTTAAGAATAGGAAAACATATGTCAAAGTGATATATATATAATATAGTTTTGTACCATTACATCACTTTCCACAATATTGTTGTTGTGTATTTAGAGAGTAATGTGTTGTCATATAACTGTAAAAACCTCCTTCACTTTCATACTAGTATAAGTATATTATATGTGGAATAAAAATATGTAGTAGCCAATATTTATATATAATACTAATTTCATATAACTATGCATGCGTCAATAACAACTCACAAGTATCCAAGTTAAGAATAGGAAAACATATGTCAAAGTGATACTGGCCTAAATATAAATACAAGAATAAGAAAATGCATGTATTAAGTTTTATTAACCTAAATTATTTTTAAGGAAAATAGGAAATAATAGAAATTGGAAGAAGTAATTTTGGGATGTAAGGGAGTTAGAGTTTTTGGCAATAAACTAATTCTCGGTTTTGCATATTATAATTTATCTATTGTAAAGAGTTGGGGTAGTTGATATTTGTTTCAGCCTTCCTATGTTTATAATATTAAATGTAGTTATATATGATGGTTAGATAAACAAGTCTTTAAAATTTGAATGTTTCTCATTTGAATGCAAAATATGAATAAACAATATTTAGATAATCAGTACTATAGATTATTTCCTTATGAGAAATGAAGAGCATTATGAAATGACCTTGAGCATATGTCTAATATAATATATATATTATGATAAAACTTAAAAATTAATTAATTATTTTTTACCAAATTATTGGATAGTTGTTAAATAAACCCTAATCTATAAATAAACCCTAATCTTAATTTCTATCATGTTCTTTATAAGATCTAGTTCATGTTTCATTTATCATTTTAATGTTTCTTGTAAAGTGCATGTTTTATTTATTTAATAAATAACATGTTATTTATAAAGTATACATCATGTTTCATTTATGTTTCCATTTTCGTTTATCATGGTAAGATTCATTTTTATTTCAATAAAAGGGTTATGGACCTTAAAACCTTTTTTTTGCCAATTAAAAAAAATAGTGTACCTTGTACAATATGGGGATATATAAAACACATATACATTGGAATGAAAATTTGTATACAAATTTATATACATATTATGTACATACATATGCTAAAACTTATTACCACATTCATAGCTAGCGATCATTCAGTTCTTAACACTATTCATGGGAGGTATTCACAATGAGATGCTTTCTTATGATAATAAAGATCACCTAAATCACATTAATATTAAGTATTTTTTAATGGTTAATAGTATCCATGTTATTGGAAAATAACCATTGAAATCAAACATAATTTATAATATATTTGATTAATGCCATTATCGTGAAGAATGTAATTGATGTCATAATGTCATTGTCTTAAATGAGGAACAATATGTATCATAAATGATATAAAATTAACACAATTATTAGGTTTGTGCACACAACTTGTCTAATACATATCATCCAATATATTCTCAACATTGTTTAAATGTGAGAGGTATTCATGTTTAAAATCAATCCTTGTGATAAAATAACTCATTTAGAGCTAAAGATCGCTAAGATACAAATATAGATAATTAGATGTTAAAGTTGGGATACAATCTTATGTTAAAATTAAACACAAAAAATTTCCACAATGAGATTATTTTTTGTGCTAACAAATATTGTATCATTGAGATCTAGTAGCTGCTAGGTTTCCAACATTCTTCAAATGTGATAAAACAACAACACTTTGAGTTCTAGCAACCACAAGGCTCTTAACATGGATAATTAAATGTTAACTCTAGGATGAAATGTTGATCTAAGGTAAAGAAAATAAATTCACATGATGGGATGCAATATCTGTGGTAAAAAACTATTATATCATTGAGAGTTAGTAGTTTTGAGGTTCTAAACATTCAATTCCAACATAGATAGCTAGAGAAAAATGTTTGGGAACATAACAACCTGTAGGTATGATTGATTTGTTTATTTATAACATGATAATTGTATTATAGTATAAATATAATAATATACAATTATAATTATATTGGAATTAATTATATAATAATAACTATGTATTTAACCCAAAATAATGGGCTTTGACCATCTTATTTAGATATTTATAGTGTGATACAATTATGATTAAATGTTGATTTTTGTAATTGAGGTGATATGTTTCAACACAAATGCATACTAGTGTGTATACTCAAATAAAATAGAACATCTAGTTGAGAGCTAAAATTTCTAGGTTCACAAATTTTTTCCTTTGATATCCAAGCTTAGAAGAAACATTTAATAAAACATAAAAAAATTCCTCATTAAAATACAATATTTGTTAGGTCCCCAAAATAGTTATTTAGATATTCATGTTAGTTTTTTTTACTAAAAAATATTATCTCAATTAGAGCTATTGGTTATTAGGTTCCCAAATAATATTATTTACATATCTACAGTTGGATGGAAATTCATGCTAATTATAAATAAAATTTATCACCTCATTGAGAGCTAGTTGTCACTAAGTTCCAAACATTATTGTTCAAATATTCATCTACTCGGTTCCTAAACTTAATGTCTAGGTGTCAATAATTTATTTGTTCATAGTACAAAAATTGTGTCACAACATAACTATTAAGTAGTAATAGACAAGTATAACTACATTGGACTTGCTCATGCAACAAAAAAATATCTAGGAAACCCATAACAATGTTCTTAGTCCATTTTATTTATATATTTATGCTATGATGCAATCATTGTTCTAAAAAATATCACCTTGTTGAGAGCTAGTAGTCACTAGATTCCCAATAATGTTATTTAGAAATCCACAATGGGATTTAAGCTGGATCTCAAGGTAAAGAAAATAGATAACATGGTTGATAGCTTGCATCTAGTGGGATATTGACATTATCTTGATCTATATTACTATTACTTTTACTGTTCCTCCTAACCCTACATAAAACCATCTTTTTCCTCCTCATATCCCTCCACCTAACCCTCCTACAGTTCCACAAAACCCCCTTTAAGTCAGCTGATTCTAATTAACAACATTATGGGAAATAAAATTTAAATTGAATAATTAATTTGGATAATGAGGGATCCCACTTACAACAACCCCCACTACACCCAACTAGTTAATTACCTAGATACATTATTAGGTTAAATTGACTCTATAATGAGTCAAATTTACAGATGGACTTCATATAGGGATAGTTCTAGGGATTATTATGTTGATAAATTATTATCACTTCAAGTTAAAAACAAATAAATATCAAAAGCATCCATTTTTGTCTTAATCATTGACCCAACCAATAATACCCCATTTCTTGTACCCGTTAAACATTTTTAAATCCATCACTATGCACATAGATTAATCAAAACCAATTTTTGGGATCGATGGTGGATGGTGTTTGACTATCCACCATGTAACAACCATGAGGTTCCATTATTTTTTTTTAGGAAACTATGTTGTGAGTTTTTCCTCAATGAGATTCTAAACTATTTTGATTTTAGTGAGTTTTAGGGCCAAGGGAAAGGCTCTAGGTAGGATCGACCAATTACACATCATGTACCTAATCAACCTACATAGATCCATATCCAAAAGCCACTGGAGTTCAAGATCCTTTTTTTAGTTTAGAAGGTCATAGAGAGTGACACTCTACATGCTCTTAATTTAATCATTGATACACTCATTCATCATATGAGTAGGCTCTCACAAAGTGATGCTAAAGATATGCCACCTAGTGTGCATACCCGACCCCACCCTTGTAGTTATTGTGGAGGTATGTGTACTAAACCTTTTGATGATGATTTAATTGGTGGTTTAGAGGGATTGAATAATATTATTATGAGTGATGAGGTTTTATCACACACATTTGGTGTGCAGACATCAACCACTATAGATGATGCAGGTATATTTTATATAAATGTCATGTTAAATTTAAGTTATATTTGCAAATTTAATTTAGCTAACAATTAATTTACATATAAATTGAATAATATATATGTCATTTTTATGTTGCAGGAGGTGATGTTGCCTTCATCCTCATGATCAAAATTTACAACATTTGATTTGTCATGGCCACTATTTACATATTCAGATCCAACTACTAGCCCATCCAATACTACATCTATCTCTATTAGGATGACACCTTTCACTTATACAAAGGTAAAAATTTGAGTTAATCTTATGCTCTATGTACATTTAGTCTATGTATTTTTGCCTTGTACGTTTAAGTTAAATTTATCTGTCAATTATCTTGATGCATAGGTTATAAAAAACTTCCATAATATGGATGGAAACATATACTTACCTCTACTAAATACCCAACTCTGATATTTTCTTGTCCTTCTTTGTCTTTTATCTTCAACCTATTTATCTCTTTGATCACTTTACATGTATTAGGTCTTTCTTGTTCACTCTTGCCTACTCAATGGCTCTTAATCATCCTTGTATTCACTTAATCCTCCTTCTCTACTTGAATTCATTGTACTAATCAACTATGTCTCTAAAATATTTCCTTTTAACATCAACCTCCTCATTTCATACATTGTTTTCATGTTCTCTCTCTTTATCCTTGCTCTATTGTTTACAATATTCTTATGTGTTTTCATAGGTTTACATGATATTTTGATTTTGTCCTTACAAAATACTCATAAGAGCATATATCTACTTAATTACATCTCATTTCATGCATCCAACCATTCCACACAAGCCCCAAGTTTCAAATCTTCACTTAACTCTTCTTTCCTCTTTGACACCTTCCTTCTACTAGCCCCTTTTTGAGGCAAACCTCCTTGTTATAAGTAAACTAAAAATCTCATAACCAAACCAAACCCACATTTAGACACCCATTTACATCACATATCTCATGTAGGGACTTTCATAATTTAACTATCTTTGGAGAACACCTAACTCAATACCCCTTAGGAATAATTAGGTCTCTTAGGCCTAATTAAAGGCTAATGATTGTGAAACCATACCATAGGGACCCAAATTGACTTTAAACCTTCAAAATCCTCATCCTTATATATAAATAAACTTGTCCACAAATTTTGGAGATGGGTTGATAATCTTAGGGGTACCTTGAATAATTGAAAGTTATTATGAGGTATCACAAACCATTAAAAAGAAACCACAATAGTTGCAAGATATGAGAATGGGATCAATGGTATTTATATAACTAATTTTTGAAAATCCCACAAAGATCCCATGAATAATCTCATTCAATATTAGATAAGGGTAATTCACATGCCATGATGATACTTATAAATTGAAGAACACATATCTAGGGGTCCTTCTATGTAACACTATATTGAAAATGAAGTTTTTAAGCTCAATATAGTCATATTCTCCTTTTTACTTATGTCACCATTACCATTAAACATAAATCCACATGTTACCCTTTAAAATGAGTGATAATATCAAGGAAATTTAAGGTAAAAGATAACAAATGTGTATGAAGGGTAAAATTAAAAGGAATTAGATTTAATATGATTAATACCCATCATAGTGGGCAAATGTAAAGATGACTCATAAATTTGACCCCTTTCTCCATTACTTACATATTAATTTATAAAATGTGATATTAGTTCATTGGTTAATGTAACCACTAATAATATTGAATCGAATCCACCCAAATCAACTAACTTTCAACCTAACTGAACAATTTTGAATATTAACCTACCTACAACTAATTCATAAATAAGTTTTAAATTCAATTAATTAAACTTTAATTTTTTTAGGACTAAAGGCATACTTATAGCCATAATTAAAATATTTGGATAAATTAACTATAATTACTTTCAAATAATATCAATGCAGACCCAATTAGAACCTTAAAATTATTCACTGATTATTAAAACATCAACAATTGTACTTAGTGGATCATTGACTTGATAATGCAACTCTAAGAGCCTTCTTAGACATAAAAGACCATGAATCATGCCCCAACATTAAATTAACTTATTTAAATAAAGTTAATGAAATATTTATTTAAATAAATTTATATTTTATTAAGTGATTTCACTTAAGACATAATGATAGTAGGACTTAAATCTTGCTTCTTTTTATTACAAGATATTCTACATATTTATAATATTTGATGACTAATTTAAGAGGTGTGGTTTGTAAGAAGGGGCAGAGTTAGGGAAAGGGGGATTACAAGTTTTGGTGTCAACCTTACCTTATCATGTTTGAGACATAAAATTTTAATACACATGATAATTCAATTGTAATATCTCATTACAACTTTTTCTTTGGTCATGACAAAGGTCTAGATTTCAATTGTAATGCCTCATTACACCTCTTGCTTTGGCTATGAAAAAGGTATAAAGGGTAGATAACCTCTCTACTTAAAATTCCTTATGCCAAAAAACATTGCATTGGGTCTCAAAATCTTATAACCCCATTGAAAAGTTTGGGGGGAGAGCCACCATTTGTGTTGGTACTAAAATATGTGTCAGCCTCAACAATTACACCTTGTAGTTTCTTCCAATTCAACATCCAAACTATTTTCCAATTTTGTTCTCTTGAGACAAAATAAGAAAATATATTTTGATGGATAAAATTGATATATTGGATAAGGAACTCCCTTCCTCAACCTATTAGTAGAATGTTATTTACAAACACCTTCGTTAAGAGGTGGATTCACTGTGGATCACTCCTTTCTATTGGTTGGGTGCTTTCTAAAAAATCACTTGTCATCCATATATTATAAATGAATGTGATATTAATCCATGTATTATATATAAATATAAAAATACTTTATATCACACATATAATATAATAATTATGGCCATATATGTGTATCTCAACCTTTCCCTAGTAAATATATAATGGTATTTTACTTTATCCAAAGAAGGTTTACAAGTAAAGATAGAGTTATTGATATGTATCTTATTCCTTTTTTCTCCCTAAATTTGCCTTATTGAAGTGCTACTATTATTTCCACCTCCTTCTCTTCCACTCACACTTCCTACATGTATTACAATTTTTATATTACCTCCAACATGCAAACTACTTACTATTCTTGGCCATTGCATGTTCTATGGCAGTTACACTTCCATGATTCTTGGTTTACATTGTATTTTCATGATATGCATGTTGTATGGAAGTTACACTTCCATGATTATTGGTTTACATTATATTTTAATGATATGCATGGTTTACATATATAATATTTGATACTTTGTATAAAAGTAAGTGAGACCTTATTTACATGAACAGTTGATGGCTCAAGTAGACACTCCTCCCTCTATATAAGCCAAGATAGACATAGGAATTATAGCTGCAATGTCATCTACACAGGCATTGATAGAGGTAAATATTAACTTATGATTTTAAATTGTAAAAATAGACTTATTTTATTAATTTTACTACATACTTAGGGTAAATATAACTTATGTAAATGTATTGTGTATGTAGGTTTGTCTTATGACATATGATAGTCCTAGTCAGATGATTTTTAGGGAAACTTCTCATGTTTCTCCCATATTTAAGACACATATTTGAATAAATGAGCCTACCATTGACTTGTTTGATCATGAAAAATAGATTGAGTAGGATCAAAAACTTACAGTAAGTGCATGTTTAAATGATTTTATAATGTATTTTAAAATAAATTTATTAACAATTAGTTGAATTTATTTCATGTTAATTTTGTAATAATTCTTATATTTTAATAGGTTTAGTTGCAATAAAGTTATGAGCATAGGACCCACAGTTAGACCTTGGATTAATACAAGGCATTAAAGGGGTCTCCATATACTAGCAAGGCATCCTAGGGAGAGTCTTATTCAAGGAAGGCAAAGAGAGGGAGGCTATTTGATGAATAGGATGTCTTATATGAGATGCACTTTTTTGTATGCCTATCTAGAAATTTATGCATTTTGGCATTGTATATATGTATATGACATTCACAAAACATTATATACTATGTTGGTAGATGTAATTTTTTATATGCCTATCATGACAATCTATGTATTATTGACATTGCACACATGTGCCTATATTGTATGCCTATCATGGCAATCTATCCAATTTATATTTAGTTTTTATTTCATTGTGTTATTATATAATGTTATTTTGAAATTAAAAACTATTATACATCAGATCTCATATTTACTGTTGTGCACAAATAAGGATTAACAAATTATTCTTTTCAATGCTATAAATATTAGATATTTCATATTTTTTAAAATTAAAGTTTTTATTTTATTGTGTATAGTGGAAATGACTAATAACACTTTTATCACTTAGGATTAATGTAATTATTCTATTTTTACCTACTTATTTTACACTTTGGAGGCACTTATTGGTGTCATTAAACCTCTTAAAAACCTCACATTAATTCTCTAACTCATTTCATTCATTCCATTCACAAACTTCTTCTCACTCTTTCACTATCTTCTCATAAGGCAAACCTCTTATGTTTCAAGTACCAAATATTGATATAGGTTTAATGATTAAAATATATTACAATGGTTTATATTTTATGATAATATAATACTTGATTTAACCTCCTTAAAACCCTAAATCACACTTTAATACTCAGTTTCACATACAAATCTAATAATGACCCCACTAAGCTTGTAGCATTTTTTTTTAAATTTTTTAGTTTGTTTGTAAAATATATCAACTCCCCTAAAGATAAAAAAAACATTTTATACCACCATATATATTGATACAACTCTCCCTAAAGTTTCATTCTTCAATTCTCTATGTAGTTACCTTTTCCTTTATAAGCCCTTATCCAATTAGGCCTTTCTAGCCCTCCCTTCATGACACAGTCATCAAAAATATACAAATATGTACTATACAGAGTCCAAAACACTTTAATCCTTCGTGGGGAATTAAAATATGTTATATTACCTAATTTCAATAATTTTACATGGTTGGAATTGGAGTTATTGGGTTTTTGGGTTTAAAACCCTAGCTACCTTTCTATAGAGGCTGGGAAGCTTCATAATTCACTTTATTTAATTTTAATTCCTTCCAAAGGAACATAATACCTTATTCAGGTCTATTTTATCATTATAAACATTGCCCAATAGGTAATATCCTTTGATCAACCTTCACTCACTTCAACTAACTCAAAACATAAAAATCTGTCACTCTTTAGTGGACTGTCTCCACTTTAAAGGTTATTAAACCCCCAATGAACTATTATCACAGTTTATTTTACTCCTAAATTTGATTAAGTTCAAAAAAATACACTTTATCAACCATATACATCCTTTCATTGACACACTAACCAAATAGACATAGGGTAACTAATCAAATCAGGGATCTGTTGTGTTGGGTCTATTTGTGTTCAACAGTTCCAAACTCCCAAAATATATTTCTAGTGATTTTTACTCTCCTCCATTACAAAAAATTATACAAAATACATATAAATTTAAATTATTTAGGCACACATCAACCTTTGTTGGCATTTGATTGCATAACAAGGCATTGATTGTTTACTAAATAGAGTGCTAACTATGTAAACATGACAACCTTTCATATAATGGAGTAATGAGCATTTTTTACTTGTTTTCAATACAATCTAGACATCCAAATAATCACCATGAACCCTATATGAATTAATATGTGAATATAATCAAACAATACAATGAATTTCTTGACATGAAGTTTCAAATACATTAAGATAACACACTTTGGGGACTATCATAGTCATAATAGAGTTGTTATCAAAGAATGTTATCTTTTAGTTTATATCCATTTTGGATATCACAAAAATTGAGCCTTAAAACCTGAAAAATATTTTATATTACCTATAGAGGATTTATAATTCCTCCTTCTTGCACCATACTTCACCAATCTCATCATTTATTCTCTTCCTTGATTATAACCTATAGTCTCTTGTTTAAACCTGCCAATACACACAAAAGTGACTTGATCATGGCCTCTAGTGGCTTTAAAAGATAATATAAAAATTTATGACAATACATTACTATTCCATGAAATATATATACATATAATCATTCTATATTTATTCACTTTTAGCAATATTGATTACAAAACATATTCCATAAAAAGGACTAGATCATCTTATTTTGAGAGGTATGTTATCTTCTCTTCATTGCCCCATTTTTGCTCTAGTCTTGGAGCTCTCTCTCACCTCTCTCTCTTATCTATATCAATTATATGACACAAAAAACCTAAAACTTACAATCCATCCCAATTCAATGTTAGTTTGGGTGGTTACATAACCTATTCTCTTACATCCAACGTGAGGATAGTGTTAACATGACTAAACATGATTCTTAAGGGTCATCACCTTTATAAATTTGACATGACATGTATTTAACCCCATTTTAAATGACTTATGGGACCTTTTAATATGAATTATCTCACATATCCATTTCAAACTATGTTATTGATTCACTTTCTATCATCCCCTAATACCACCTAATAGGTCAATATGTTAATTACTCATTAAGTTTCTAGGTCTTTAGACCTAGTTATTGATCTAATAGGTCAATTTATCAAAATAGAGTTTTTAGATCTTAAAAATTATATTTATATTAGTATTTTATAAATTATAACATGTTCTAACCCTTACCAAAGTTTATATAACTCAAATCAACCAATAACTCATCTTACCTAAGTTTTAACATGTTCTACAAGCTGAGAGTTTAGTAAAACTGTAGTTTCAATGCTTCATATCTGAAAATTGACACTAAAAACCATATAAGGGGGTGGATAATGTCTATTAATAGGTTATTATACTCCTATTAAGCTTGATCAATAAACCCACCACCCATTCTAGCCTCAAGAATGACCTTCCCAATACAAGAAAAATATAAATTTTTAACCTAAGTTCAAACTACATAAAAAGAAAAATGTAAGTCATTTATGTGAACCATCATATCCATAACCTAAATTTTAATTCCATATAATCTCATCTCAGAGAAATTAATTTGAATATTAGAGAGTAATCTGTTGGACAAGTTGCAGTGAGGGGTTAAAAAATGCAATTTTTTGGCAATGAACAAGCAACTTCTTGAGCTCCAACTGGCATTTCTACCTCTGATACCTCCAAATAATAATATATAAATTTTATCACATAAAAATAGTAAAATTACATGTTATCACATTGTCACAACATTTAAATCCACCTAAAAGTGCATTTTCACTACCATTCTAGAGTGCAAAAACACTGATAATAAATTTTGTCAAAGTTTAAGTTATGGTTACAAAAATATATTTTCAATGATTATTGAATAAAAAATGACACTAAAAACATATTTTATGTGGTGTATAACATCTATAAATAGGTTATTCACCTCCCATTAGGCTCAATCAACAAACCCACCACCCATTCTAGCTTCATGAACACCCTTCCTAATACAAGAAAATGCAATTTTTAGCCTAAGTTCAAACACCCATAAAATGAAAATTGTAATTCATTTATATGAACCATTAAATCCTTTACCTACATATTTAATCCCTTTAATCTCACTATAGAGCACTCAAGTGTAATATTTGAGAGAAATCCATTGGACAAGTTGCAATGAGGGGTCCAAAAATGCAACTTTTTGGTAGTGAACAAGTAACTTCTTGAGCTCCAACTGGCATTTCTATCTCTGTGACCTTCACCTAAGAATATATAATTTTTATCACACATATATAGGAAAATTAAATTTTATATCACTTAAATGATGTTAAAATCCACCTATAAGTGCATTTTCACTACCATTTCAAAGTGTGTAAACACTAACAATAAATGTTGTCAAACTTTAAGTTATGGTTGCAAAAATATAGTTTCAATGATTTATGACTAAAAAATGACACTTCCAACATGTATATATGGGAGGATAATGTATATTACCATGTTATTGGCCTCCCATTAGGCCCGATCAACAAACCCACCACCCATTATGGCCTAAAAAACACCCTTCTTAATACAAGAAAAATACAATTTTTTAACCTATGTTTAAACACCCATAAAACAAAAATTTCAAGTCATTTCCATGAACTTTCAGATCCATACCATACTTATTTAATCTTTATAATCTCATCCTAGAGTACTTAGGTGTAAAATTTGAGAGTAGTCCAATTGATAAGTTGTAGTGAGGGGTCAAAAAATGTAACTTTTTGGTAGTGAACAAGTAACTTCTTGAGCTCCAACTAGCATTTATGCCTCCAAGACCTCCACCTAAAAATATATAACTTTTATTACATATATATAGGCAAATTAAATGTAATAAAACCACCATGATGTTAAAATCCACCCATAAGTGTATTTTCACTACCATTTCAGAGCATAGAAACACTGACAATAAATGTTGTCAAAGTTTAAGTTATGATTGCAAAACTCTAGTTTTGATGCTTCTTGACTAAAATTGACACCTCAAACATGTATAAATTGTAGATAATGTATATTAATATGTTATTGGACTCTCATTATGCCCCATCAATGAACCCACCACCCATTCTATCCTCAAGAACACCCTTCCCAATATAATAAAAATGTAAATTTTTAGCTTAAGTTCAAACAAGTGTAAAACATAAATTGTAAGTCATTTATATGAACCTTTAGATTATTCCCATACCTATTTAAGACTTATAATCATACCATATATCACTCAATTGGAATCTTCAAGAGCAATCTATTGGACAAGTTATAGTGACGGGTCCAAAAATACAACTTTTTGGCATTGAACAAACAATTGCTTGAGCTCCAATTGGCATTTCTCCTTCAGGACCTCTACCTTAGAATCTACCACTATGATCATGTATATATACAAAAATTACATGTTATCACACTGAAAAGACATTCAATTCCACTTACAAGTGCATTTTCACTACTGTTTTAGAGTGTGGAAATAGTGATAATAAATATTATCAAAGTTTAAGTTGTGATTGTAGAACTCTACTTCTAATGCTTCCTGACTAAAAACTAACACTGCCAACATGCCTTATGGGGTGGATAACATCTATTACCATGTTATTTTACTCCCATTATGTTTTATCAACAAACCCACCACCTATTCTAGCCTCAAGAACCTCTTTCCCAATACAAGAAAAATGCATTTTTAGCCTAAGTTCAAACACCCATAAAATGAAACCTATAAGTCATTACCTTAACTTTGATCATGTCCAAATTTAGCTTTAATCACATCCAGCCTAAAATTTTCTTAGCTTCAAGAATATCAAATTATTTACTAACAGTTTGAATCACGTGAAGGTGGAATCTTATCTGGCACCACTAACCTACAAAAAATTGGTAAGTAATTAAAAATAAAATTTATATGTACTACCTAGAAAATAAAAAAAACATCTAGTAAAATTGATGACATATACATTTGAAAATTTGACATACCTACATATTTCAATCCAATAAACCACTAGGATCTGCTCTAACCTTGATAGTATCAAGAATAGATTCATGGTATGACTCCTAAACTTTCCATAGTTTCCTATTTAATTGCCTCCCATGATATTTTTATAATTGAATATTCATTGCAAGAATTAAATTTGAATAGTGAAGTATCTTCCTTTGTATTTCAAACTCTTAAAACAACCACTGATCTAAATATTTTATAGGATATCATTGAAACCAAGTTCTAGTGATACCACTGACCGAGTGGGATAGTCAATGTTTTCTCTATATATAATTAGGGAAGTCAATTTTTTCTCTCTTTACACATTGAAATAAGTAGTAATAAGTTCCCTCTTCATTATCCTCATCTGTAATAACTAAAAAAATAGGCCATGCATCATAAAAAACCATTTTTAGTGATAATATGAAGATATATAATGAGAATAAATTGTACATAATGAAAAATATTCTACTTGACTATACTAGATTAGGTAATGGTCAAAGTCATCTGATGATGTCATATTTATAAGTTATAATGCTATTGGAACATAATATGTGTTGATTGGAATTAGAGGTTTGGAACTCCAATCATCCACCTACTCTTGTGATTCACACTCATTCCAAATAGAGTCTACACATGTAGAAAAAAAACATTTCAAGTGTCTCGTATGAATAGTCCAAGAACTTGTATTTGAGCTACAAAATGAGTGGAGGTCACTTGAACTCATTAGAGTCATATAATACTCATAATTTTCCAAGTATTCTTCCTCCATTAACCAGAAACATTTACAAATAGTAAAAATTGGTTGAGCATCATGACACATGTTCTCATTACACCATTCAACCATAGTTTTTACATTTATCAAATAAACACCCTTTTCAAATTTTAACTCTTCCCTTGCAATAGCTCTTTTTACACATGCTCCAACATCATCATTCTCCCCTTTTCCATGGACAACCTTGGTAAAACTCAAAATGTGTTCTACACCAGTGGTAACATGCATCTTGTTCAACTAATAAAATATCCATATATTTTTAAATTATGATCAATTATCTGACTAAATGTAAGGTTGATTGAAATTAATGTTCCTCTGACTCAACTATTCATATAACTTTTGAAAACAACCTTGCACATACTCTAAATAATGTGATCGATCATCAATGATATATAAATGGTATTCCCTTAATTTTTTTTATTACTTTATACTATCAGGTGCATTCATGAATGCAATATGCATGAATATGACAACTTATGATGAGTTGTAATACTATAATTAAACTTCCATTTAGGCTTTAAATTTTTAATTTTTAGTAAAATCAACTACTAAAATAATCAAACTAAGTGGGAATGTATCCTTAATTATCTTACAATGTTCATCTAACCTTCTAGCTCTGTGTGTGTGCCTTCCATACTCATAAACAATATTCTCTTTAAATTTGACCAAAAATTTAGAAATGAGTATCTTTTTTGTAACAAGCTCACACATTTTATATTATTTGCCATCTTTCACTTGATAAGTCATTGATTTATATTTTCTTAAGCCAACTAATTCTTATCTAATTGCACTTGTAATCTCCTCATGGATACATTTTTTAATTTTGGAAATCCACCACAAATGTTGTAATTTCCATTTAAACATGATTTGTTATAAAATAATTGTCCATTCAGTCTTCTACAAAAGATAGTTGGAATAAATTACCTGGATAATTTTGGTGGTAATTCAATTCCACACTCCTATAAAATGTTTTTAGTATTCAAAGTACAATGAATATGGCAAAAAAAATCATAGTGCATTGAAAATTCAACATGTTGCCTACAACAAGTGATGTGTGTCTGACTTATTTTTACATAAAAAGGTTTGGACATCTCAAAATATATTTAAAAAATAGAAATTTGTGGATGTTTTTCCAAAAATTTAGAGTAAAATTATGTTTAAGTCATATCTAATAAATGTTTTGGATGTGGTTCATGATTACAAGAACCATCTCTTATTTTCACAACATCTCTTACATTGGGTGAAACTCTTGTATTGTCTTTCTAAGATTGAGCAAGTAATTCTTTAAGAGTATCGGCTATAGCTTTGTCCTTTCATGTAAGTATACCAGAGAATGCCTAGAGCTCATTGGTATTATGTTCATTAAGTATTTCACATATTTCAATTGCTTTTATTATTGTTTTTTTGTTTATATTAAGTGTTCAACTTGGTTTTGAAACCTTTCATTTTCCCCCTATTTTATCACTTACTACACAAGTTATAAGTATACACCAGGTAACATTATAATATTAGGTGTGTGATTTTGGGCCTACAATATGATATGCATCACGTAGATTTTCAATAATTTCATTATTTTCATCATCTATGTTAGATTTTATTAGTACTAATGTGTACATTATAGGTCTCATCTTAATCAATTTTATCAATGAAATAAATAATTGACATATTTGAATATCATAATCCAAATTATGAAAGAAAGTATCCCAAGTTTATTGAGCTAGTCTTCTTGAATCGTGATCAGATATTTTGTTATGAATTAGTTATAAAATATTTTCATCAACTTCAATTAATGGTTAATGGTGGAATTTGTCAAGAGGGTGTTTCAAAATCATTATTAATTTCATTTTTTAGAGGTTTGATCTAAGAAGTTGACTCAGGAGAGGATGGTTAGTATTGTGTTAGTTTCAAAATGAAAACAAAATAAAATAAACACACACTAACTAGCATAATATCTCTAGACATAGACACTAGGGAGAGATTAGTTAACAAACATGAATAAAACACACAATTAAAATGTAAAATAAACTCTTTCTTACCTTCTTTGGATGCTCCAAAATGCTTGTTTTAATGGTTTTCTTAGCTTATGCTCATGAAGTCCTTGGCAATGGAAGCTTGGATACCTCCATCTCTCCTTGGAACCTTTGGCTTGTGGCTTGGCTTAGATTGGAATCAATTTGACATGATAACAATAATTTTTGGAAGCTTTTAAAACCATTTGTGTATTATAAATTTGCATAATCATGTCTTAGAAATGATGTTCATGGCCTCTCTATTTATAGATTTTTGGATTTGATCAGAATCGACCTGAATCATCCATCTCAAGATTGAGATGTGTGGCTAAGGATTAATCCAATTTTTGGAATTAAGTTTATAATTATCCTCATCATGACATTGGAAGAAGGGGAAATTAAGAGGCATGGAGGGCATGAATCTTGATATTTGTGGCATTTATGGCCTAGGGATGTCTTCTGTAGAAATGAGGTCACTTGATGATGTAGATATTCAATATTCATTTCTAAAAACAAGTTTTCAAATATTTTCCATGGAATTATTAATTAGGACCTAATTTGGTTTAATTATATCTTAATCATGTTTAATCACTTTACGCACAAATTACCCAAATTAATCAAAATGCCTTGTTATTGGTCCAAAATTTGACTGGATTAGAATTGGAAGGTGATGAAAGATTCATTAGATTTTTTTATCCCAATTAAGATGTTACTAATAATAAATAACAAAGGCACATGTCTTGTGTAATAGATTTGATATAAAAGAGCAATCCAGAGCACCCACATGCAAAATTGACATTTTGACTCAAAATGATCTGATTAAAGTTAGGTAGCCCATAAATTGCATTACCCCATTTAGGGATACCCTAGCCAAAATTGGAACTTGAATATGTTAGTTTCACATCATTTAGTGTGATTTAGTGTTTTTAGGCCAAATTGTGCATTTAAAGTGGAAATTATCCAAAACCCTGATTGGAGGTTATCGATGCCCAGATTTAGGTGTCTACAAGAGGTGGGATGGCATTTTATTCATTATTTATTTCTTCATTATATCTTTCCATGAAATTATATTGATGGTTAATTTCATCATTATTTGTTTCCATCAAATTTTATTCATTCATGGGGGGTGAAACATCATACATAGACTCATCAACATCAAAATAAAAAACTTGGAACTTTGAATGTAAACTTCCAACACTATCTAATTCATTATTGTAAATTTAATTATTATTCATTTCATTATGGTCAATTTCATAATTATCAATTTATTATGGTCAATTTCATCATTGTTTAATTCATTATTGTCAATTGGATCATTATTTATGGCATTTGGTTTATCAGGATTAGGGTTTATACCTTATCTACCATAAAGTTTTTGCATTCGTATCTTGTGTTTCTCTCTCAAATCTTCTAATTCCTTTGATGTTTTGTTCTTCTACATATTCCTCCTCCTCTAATGTGATCCATAAAACATAAATGAAAATTGATAAAATTTCAAAGGTGGGATCAAGACACAGGTACCATAGATCCCATAGAAGTACATTGAGAATGCTTATGGGGATAGAATTATTGATTTGGGTTAAATTTACAATGTTGAAAACTAATCTTAGTATATAATAATAATAGTGAAATTGTGTTATATAATGTAATCATGTTATTTATTATACTAGGTTCTGCTTCATCCAACATATTGAGAAGTTTATATTAAGAATAACGTGATCACATTATATAATAATGCGATCACATTATTATTAATAATCAGTTGGGGTTAGAAATTGACATTGAGAATCCAGTGTTATCTATATTAAAAATTATACCTTGGACCCATTTTTGACTATGGAATGTGTTTTTAGGTTGTCATTATACTTTGGATGTCATCATGTAGATTGAGTGAATTAGTCAAATGGGGCAATCAGTCATGGATTTAGGCCAAATTGAGCACTATGAACTTAATTATTAGTCTAAATGATGCTAATTTGGGCTAAAATGATTAGTTCAAGGTTTAAAGAGTTTATATTTATGGTTTAGAGTTTAGGGATTAGGGATTAGGGTATATAAGATACAATCATGATGGTAATTGGGGCAAATTTGAGCTCTTTTAACCAAGATATGTGAGTAAAGAATATGAATTTGGAATCAGTTATCCCCCACATCATCAAAAATTGAGCCTATGAAGTTAATTATGGTAATGAGTGATGAGATTTTGAATAAGTTCATCCCTATGAACCTAATTCTTACTATACATAAAGGATATTAATTGGGGCTAAATTTATTGGTTTAGGGTCTAAAATTTAAAGGGTTTGGGGTTTAGGGATGATTGCTTAGGGTTTAAGGTAAATGGTATAGGGTTTAGGGTTTAAGTTAAATGTTATAGGGTTTAGGGTTTAATATATCAAATATAGGGTCTAATTACTAAGATAATTGAATAAATATGAGCTCCTTATTCACCTATCTATGATAATTACCTAAAAATGTTTGTATTTCTAATAAAAATAGGGTCAGTTAAGACATACATACTACATACATGAACTGTAAAATTGATTAAGCCATAAATTTGGTTTATGGGATCAATTTTGACCAAATCACACCCCTAATTTCAAAATTCAACTAATTGGATCAATTCATGATAGAATCAAACTTTTAATTTTGTGCCAAATCATATCTTGCTCTTTAAGGGGTTTAAATAGGCCTCAAATGCCTCCTAGATTAAATTAATCAAATCTTTGTTTAATTATATATGACATGAAAAATTAAGGTTGATTTCACTACAAATCACATTGAATATATAATATAAAATATGTTCACATGGTTCATCTTGACCCTAATTACCTCCATAATTAAACTAATCAACATTTGCATTCATTAGCTAATGAATTCAAATTTATTGATCTTAAAACCACATTATATACATGTATAACTTGAATATAAATAAATTATGTTTCTTTGCTTCAACTGAGATAATGAAATTGGATCTTATCAACCCCCAAATCACATTTTATAGTCATGCAACTAGGTTGAAGGGATCGAAATAGATCTAATTTACTTCAAATGCACAGCTAGATTGGAACTTCAAAGGAAAAGTTTTGACCATAGGTTTAAAAAATGCATTTTATGACATCTCATTATAAAATCAATTATATCATAAGTTATGTATGTTTGCAGCATGTATGTTTGTGATATCTCTGAAATTGACAAAAGACAACTTCTTATATGCAAAATAGGGTACAAACACATTGATATACCTTGAAAATAGATCCTTATATAACTTTACTTACTGACTCAAACAATCTTATCAGAGACTCAAACAATACTAATTTTTTATAAAAGTTTTTTATAAGTTTCAAACATCACCAATTATCCATAAAAACTAACACAGTCTTGTTTAACCAAATTCAACCTCTTTTAGGACTATATACTCTCTTGACATAAAATAAAATCACCCTTGATTTATTTTATTTATTATAAAACACCATTTGAATCTTGTGAAGGCTATAAATTTATTTTGAAATACCAAATTTCAAATAACTAATCTTTAAACATTTATGATATCATTAAACTCTCTTTTGAACCTAATACTATTGGTCCATTAGTACTCAGTCAGATGATCCTTATAATCCAATTGATTTTTGGATAATATAATTTATGTAATCATGTAAAAAATTAAATATAAATTAAATCTACCAAATTATGAGTGATTTGGATTAATAGATCACCAAAACCAACTTTTGACTTCTTGACCTTGTCTAGGATGAACTAAGACTATCTGCATTTTAAGGAAGATTAGACTCATGTCAAATGAATAATAAATTGATTTATAGGTTAATACATCTCTAATTATAATTCAATCATATCAAATATTGGTAATAAAATTGGCCCCAAACAGCAATCTTAATCAACCAAACTTTGATCTTAAGACTACTAGACTTAATGGCTCCTTTAGTAGGTCAAAATGTAAATTTAGGTTTTAGAGTGTTAAAAATATATAGCACAATCACATTATTAATTAAAGTGACCATGTTAATAACATAGTTGGTAACATGATCATGTTAATACCATGATTATTTTATTAACATGATCTCACTATTTGAATTTTAATTCAATTCTTGTGCCTTTTAGATCAGGAATGGCTTGTATTCTTGAGTCAAAGGCTTGGACTATCAATGTACAGTCAAGTTTTGAGAGTTATGATAAAAATAATAAAATTCAAATTTGATTTCCAAATACACTAATAATTTCAACATGAAAATTTAAAAACTTAATACCATTATGATGAGCCTGCTCTCCTCTTTCCAAAAATATTTTTTTAAAATAAATTTTGGACTAATTTAAGGTTTTTAACTATGTTGATTTCTAACTATACCTTTTTTAGGCCACTACATGCTACAAATATACATTCCTATACATGTTCATGTAATTTTTCTTTCATTGATCTAAGTGAAAAACAAGTTATATGGTCAGAAACTAGGCCTAATTACACACACATTAAAAAAAAATCATTTTTCATTTTTTTGAGGTAGTTAGGTGTGTTGCACTAATGACTATCCATTTTGTTATTTTTTTAAGGATCTATTTACTTTAAAAATTGATAAAAAAAGTATTCATTGAAAAAATATAGGTAAAATACTAGAATATCTTATCTAAATTTTCCCTAAAGGATTTCAAAGAATATTAAGTGCTACTCAAAAATTGGTGTGCCGCATGGTCATCTATCTACTATGTTTTCTAAAAAAATAGGATTTCCTCTTCAAATTTTATATGTTTGACCTACTTATACTTAACCATTTTTTTAAAAAATTAATGTTTTGGAAGCTAGACTCTAAATGCTACATTTCATATTCTCACACCATCTTCAAATTTGGAGTGTAGATATTTCAAATTATCTACAGAAATTAAGATTTTTTAAATTTCAAGAAAATCATGTCCATGGGTAGGCCACTTTTTGTCCCCCAACTTTGTGCACTTACCCATAAAGAAGAAAAAATTACACAATGGGATGTATTTTTGATGCTAAAAACTATCATATCAATGGATCACAAGTTCAAAACATTGGATCCTAACATAGATAGATAAATGTTAATGTTTAGAAACATAGGATCCACTAGGTATAAATGACTTATTTTTTAATAACACAACAATTACATCAAAACATAAATATATGAGTAAAAATGGAAAAGTAAAACTACATTGGACCTAATTCTACAATAGCAAATATTTAATAAACCCAAAACAATAGGGTCAAGCCATGTTGTTTAGATATTTATGATGTGATGCAATTGTGATGAAATGTTAATTATTTTAACTGACATGATATGTTTCAGCACAGAAATTCCACCCAAACCTGAAAACTAAAATAAAAAAAATCACATAGTTGAGACCTAGCAGCCATTAGGTTCCCAATATTTTTTGATTTGATATCTATGTTTGGATGTAAATTTTAGATTTAAAAAAAAATACATTGCATCATTGAGAACTAATGGCTGCTATGTTATAATAATTATGATAAATAAATTGTGTGTGTGTGTGTGTTATATGTAATTTATTTAATGTTATATAATTAGATAAAATTATAAGTATATCATATAAGTATGTTTAATATTATATATATAAAACATAATAATTATACATATTTATGTATAAATATGGGTATGGTAAACTATTACAAATAATTTCATTATAAAATATAGATATAATTAAATTGGTTATAAAAAACTATTATAATAATTATATGATTTAATATTCATATTTGTAATAAGTGGAAAAATAGATTTTAAAATAAATTAATAGGTTTTGTGAAATGTCACATGCTAACATTGGAATTAAATTATGAATTTAAGAATCTTATTTTCATATGGAAAATAGTTTTTTAAAATGATCAATAGGTTTTTTGTAGTCTGACTTATAGATGCTGTAGTAAAATACAAATCATGGAATCTAATTTTTGAGTGTAAGTAGTTATTCATAGGGATAAATGTATTTTACTCTACATGAGGACCAAATTTGGAATTGTTTTAGAGAAATAAGAAGGAACAATTGTTAATGAAAACATAAATAAAGGGAAGAAAAAAATATATATACAATATTTGACTTCATGCTAGGGAAATAGAAAAGAAGTTGAAAGATTTATATTAGCGCTATCAATGGAAGTAATGAACATTTTTTCAAGCATTAATAAAGTGAAAAAATGTATTTCAAAGACAAAGGTGAACTTAAAAATAATAGAGGAGAATCATAAGATGGCTATTTATATCATTTCAAACTAAAAAACTGTTGGCCTTGAATTTTGGCTAAGTATTGTCCATTTTGGTGTAGGACCAACACATCAAGGAAAGATCATGGCGTAAAAATTGATAGGTTTAGAAGAACCATGGCATGGAACCTATAGGGCATAAGAGGACAAATTCATGGAAGCCCCAACATGAGAAAACCCAATCAAAGGATAATTAGTCATGAAGAACCTGAGAATATAGGACTCAGAACTAAAGTAATTAGTCACAAGGAACCAGAGAACATAGGACTTAGAAATAAAGAGGAAGACTTAAGGAATGCATGGGAAGTGAGAATAGTTAAGGAATGATTCATATAGATCACACATTTCTTATTGATTAGAAGTTTTGCACCAACCATGAGAATATGAACACATGGGAATAAGAATCCAACATAATACATGTATATAGGGGGTGCAAAGGCCTAGGTCCTTAGGAAAAGTTAGTTGATTGAGAGCCATGAATCTCAATATATTGAGATTATATTGGTTATTTATTTTTTCCATCAATTATGTAAACATTTGGTCAGGGATAAGCAAGTATAAATACCCCTATTTTAATCGATAGACTATTGGTTGATTTTTGGATGTTCTCATTTAATATCTAAGTTATGGTCATTACATAATTTTATTGTGCTCATGATAAATAAATGTGTTTGTTAGTTGAGAAAAATAACTATAAATTAGTATGGAACCTAACTTACCTTTTCTTTTTCTAAAATAACAACATTAACTAGTGATGGTAGTAGTTTGTGTAATCATGGTGACTAAAATTAGAAACTCTAGAATCAAAGTAGTTTAATTGTGCTATTACAAAGTATCTATTTAAATACATAAAAGTAAGTTTATTAATAAGGAAATAACACTAAGTAAAAAAACCTATAGGAACTAGTCTCCAATTATGTGTTTTGGGTACCACGATCTTGTATGAAAGGGCCAACATGATAGCTCATTAGGCTAGACCTAGTGCTGAAGCTATAGTAATCATAAAAAAACCCAAAATTTTGGTTCCATTATTGAGACATATAGTGATTTATAAATGTTTGAGCACATCACTCTTGAGAATATATAACAATGGATTATCAAAGTTGAAGAGAATTTTTTAGTTCCCTATCTTAAACCAGGAGTTTCCACATGGTAGTGGGTAGAGTAGAATCTCTATAGTGCATTGTATAAAACTTTCATTTCTAAAATCCTAGTTCACCGACACACTTGGCTCTTTTCATATGCTTAAGGATGGTCCCAAAACCTTGGGAGAAGATAATCTTAAACCCTAGAGTGATAAAGAGTTTTAGCATGACTTTGAACCCCATGGATTAGAGCTGTTAACATTTGGTGAATTTTTTTTTTAATAGATACATTTTGGAATATGCTATAACCACCTATTCATGTCTTGAAGAAGCCAAGTTCTAGTTCTTTTGAGAAATGTGTGGTCATTACATTAGACATTTTGCCTTAGAAATCAAGAAGTTATTTGTTGATTTGGGACTTGAGACTATGCCAATAGAGAGATAAACACTTTTAAACATGAGCCACACATTTGGGAGGGGATTAGAAAAGAGTTGGTAAAATATTGTGGGTTCAAAATGATAGCTAATTAGTTGGAATTATGAAAGAAAAAGTATGATAAATATTAATAAATGATTATAGGAGTCAATGGCATGGAAAGGGACTAAGAAAAATCAAGAAGTACTATTAGGATCCATAGAGAAGTGGAGATACACAAAGAGGAACCCATCACTTTTAAGCCATGCCCTATGCCTCTAATATCATATGAAGGATAAACTAGCTGGATGGTGGTAATTTAAGAACCAAGTTTGAACAAACTAGGATCCCTAACCATAGTACACACTCATGCTCTTGAATTAGACAAAGTAAACATACATAATTGGGACATAGATATTGTGGAATCAAAGATTGAACTAGTAAGGGATATTAAAACTCAACCATTTGACATATGTATATACTTAACACTTTCCTTCCCCCTTCAAAGGAATTTCATGGCATACTTTGGGATGCCTAGAGGGCTTGGCCCTCAAAGTGGATAGAGAAAAGACCCAAGTTTGATTAATCACCCAAATAACATGCCCCATATCATGAGCATTATTATTAGAGGTGTTGGAGGTGGACTAGGTGGAGGCACAAGAGGAGGTAGTAGACTTACCCCTAAAGGGATAGGGGTTGGAGGTTCTCAATAAACACCAGTTAAAGAACCTTAGCCAAAAATGGTATATTATGAAATGATTCTTCATTTACTAAAATATCAAGGTATGGATAATGTAACTAAACACATTCATAAATTTGAACTTATTTGGAGGGTGCAAGGCATCACCTCTTCTGAGCATAAAGCCATATAATTTGTAACTACACTTTTGGAGCACATGCACAAATGGTATAGAAATTTTGACCTTCAACAAGATATAATCAACTATTATCAACTCAAAACAACATTTCTTCATAATTTTGACAGTCTAGAATTTGGACAACAAAATATAGCCATGTTGAAGGACATCAAACATGAACTTACTAAAAGTGTGTGAGAGTATGATGAAAGGTTTAAAATGCTCTTATCAAAGATATATTTTAAAATTAATGCTATGTATCATACATAATGGTTCATTAGAGGTTTATTACTACCCTTCTGATGAATATTATCTCAAAAAACTTTCACTAGCTCATGTAAAGCCTTGGAAGCTACTCTCCATGATGAAGTAGTTATAAGTGTTGATACATGGATTAGTCCATTTATGAAAGGTTATATGGATTTAACGGAATCATATCTTGAAAAAATTAACTATATATAATGCACATGATACTTATAGTGGTCTCTGGTGCACTGATTATGAATCAAAAGGTCATAGTTGAAGTAATTGCCCATAAAAGAACATCTACACTGTAGTGAAGCAGTCATGTGAAATCTGTCATGAAGAACATGATGTATATTCTTTCCCTCTTTTTTAAAAATCAACACACTCAAATGTGTTTGATTATTTTAAGATATGTGATGCCTATACTTATGACACTAATGACTACCAACTAATTAGTGACATCTATGAAGTATGAGCATGTGGTATGTGCTAAACTTTTATAGCCAACAACCAAGATAATGGTGGTTACCAATGTTGAATAAGAGGATGAGGATGAGGAAGTAGTCATTTCCCACCTAGGACATGTTACAAATGTGGATCCCAAAACCAATACAAAAGAGATTATCCAAACTACCCTACATATGCTTTATATAAAAAGGACCACCAACTAGAAGAGAGTCCTAACTTATACGTATCTATTATTAAGGAGTAAAATGAAAAGGGTGCTAGAATGATATGAGTTGATAAACCACATTGGAATTCATGTTCAAGAACCCTAAATATTAAACAAGTGAATATTACCATGCATATCAAAGAGTCTTAATCTATCTCAAATTTTATTTAAAAATTTTAGCATGAAGAACCATGAGCAAGAAAGTATCATGATGCCCAACAGTAGAAGGATATCCTCCAAGATACAATGTCATTGGTATGAGAAATACAAGGAGAGATTAAATTCCTTAAAGATAGAGAAACAATGCAATGTGATAATGTGAAAAGGGTATCTAAACTATAAAATATGGCATGTGATGACTTCTAGGAACTGTTTAAACACATGCTAGATAAGGACATTATCCCATAACTGAGAACTTGGATTAAGAATCAAGAAAAAACACTAAATGATGCTCAACCTAAAGTCACTCGATAGACTAAGGATCATCACTTGAATCATGCTTAGAGGCAAGACACTCCTATTCCCTTTTCCATCAGAAGATAGAAATATACTAGTCAATGATGCCATCGATGGATGGGTAATCTAGGACATACTAGTTGACACTGGCACAAAAGTGAATTTCTTCACCAAAGATGCCTAAAAAAAATGGCTAGTCTAATATTATATCCATCACCTCACATGTTGTTTATGGATAACAAGACTCATGCCTTACTAATAGGTGTCCTCAATAACACCATGGTTGATATACTTGGAGTACCCTTCAAGGTAGATTTTGAGGTTCTTAAATTAGTTGAGGCAAATGATTTCCTAAATATGTTGGGATAGCCTATTTATATGAAAATAATGTATATATGAGTTTTAAGAATTGGTATATTATTTTTGAGAACATTAACTAGTGCATTGTTATTCCCTTAAATCAAACATAGCCCCCCCTTATATAGAACCCATCAATATGGAAGAAGAAATTAACCATATCTATAATATCACTACCAGAGATGATGAGAAAATAGATACAACTCATAATGGTGTTATTAGATGGTCAAACACTTAGTATCTCTTTGATACTACAAGTAATGCTTGTAATTATTAGGTACATAGCAACTATGATTTCACTAGAAGAGTGTGTAGTAAAATTGGAAGTTGGGAGACCATTTCAAACTAGTTTCATAAATGTCACAGGTTCATGCACTTTGTCACTAGTCAGGACATGAGGTGACCAATCATAGAGGAACCACTTGAAAGACTCGATGAGGCTCTATCGTTCTATAGACAAATGGAGGTACATGACTTCATACAATGTGTTGAATAATTCTATGACATTGAAAGTGATCTTATGAGGTCATTAGTTCATCTCTTAGATGATATAGTTGAAATATGGTAGAGAAACCATCATGGGAAACTCATTTAATGGGACCATGTATTCTCTACCTTGCATCATCGATTACATCATGATAATAAGGTCATCAAAGTAATCAACTATAGTGATGTACTAGCACTTAAACCCTATATAGAAGCTTGTGATAAAATGTGGAGAAATGAAGAGTCATACCTAATAGAGTAATTATGGGTGCATGAATTCTATGAAATTTTATGTACCTAGCAAGGGCATGGTATGTTAATTAAGAACAACACATAGGAACTTGATTTTGGCATCTTTTCAAGGAAAACATGAAATTGGCCCTATCTTATTATTCTCCAATAATGGATTTACACCTCACCCTCCAAGCCATATGCAAATTGATTGTTGGTGAACCAAGCCCCATTGAATATCATCTATATAATATACATCATGTTCTTGAATAACCTCTGCATCTCTTCAATCAATCATTAGCACAAGTTGTTTCTATGCCAAAACTAATCCATGATCAAGATTGACATGAATAAATACATCTAAGTAAATAGAAGATAGTGTTTCATGTTGAATAAGGTGAAGGATCCAATCCATATAACCCTTTGATAACCCATTTATATGTCTTTATGAACTATGACATAAGAGCTATTCATGATACTATCACCAATATAGACAACCCTTAGATGGGCTCATTCAGACTGTTCAATGCAACATCGACATGGATCAAGAACCAAAGATGGATACGGTAGGAAATTACTAGACTAAAACAAATATTTAAAAATATTTGAGTTGTTAAAGGAATATTAGGATGTATTTCCAATAAATTACAAAAAAATGAAGGGAGTCCATCCATCCTTAGGAAAGATGCATATCAAGTTGATTGACAACACTTAACTAGTTAAAAAACATCCATATAGAATCAATCCCAAAATATGAATGTGTGTCAAAGAGGAAATAGATAGTATGCTACACATTGGAGTAATCACACCCATTGATGAATCTAAATGGTTAGTCCCATGGTGATTAATATCAAGAAACATGGATGCATTTGTATTTAAATGGACTATAGAGTACTTAATACATCTTATGTCACAAACCAAAGATAATGTTTGCCATCGAATGGGGATCCTTCACATATATTATCATGCCTTCAGGTTGAAGAACACCCTAACTATGTTTTCATAAATAGCTGTTGAAGCCTATAAGGATTTCATCCATAAGTTTTTTCAAGTTTACTTAGATGATTGGATAGTTTATGATTTGGTCAAGGACCATTGTTCTAACCTGAGGCTTATACTTGAAAACTATTGGGTCTTATAAATATCTTTGAACTTAAAGAAGTACCTATTCATTACACCACTTGGTGTGCTATTAGGATATATTATTTGTAAGTTTGGACTTCTAGTAGAACTGATGAAGATATCTATTATTCTTCACCTCCTAGTACCCAAGACTTAGTACAAGGTCTATGACTTTCTAGGTCATACCGATTATTATAAAAAGTTCATCTATAGATATGCAAAGATTGTTGTGCCCATGGAGGAAATTATAAATCATAATGAACATTTCATATGGACTTTTTCTTGAAAAGAAGATTTTAAATCACTGAAATACAAACTGGTCACTACTTTTATCCTCTAATTTCTTGATTGGATAAAACCATTCCACATTCATGTTGATATATCTAGAATGGTTGTTGGTGCAATCTTTGCACAACTAGGTGATGGTCACCTGGATCATCCAATCTACTTTCCCAGTAGAAATCTCACTCCAGCTAAAAGGAACTATACCACTATACAGTGTGAAACATTATCAATAGTCTATGCTTTGAAAAAGTTTTGATAGTAATTATTGGTGACTCCTTTTATTTTATATAAAGATTATGAGGCTTTTAAATACCTTGTCAATAAACCCATACTACATGGATGGATTTATCATTAGATATTATTATTCTAAGAGTTTTAATTTTACATCATGGTGAAACCTAAGAAAGCCAATTATGGACCTGACCACTTATCCTCGATTGAGTCTAGAGAACCTTCATGCACCATTGAAGATGAGTTATTTGATGTTCAAATATTACATGTCACATGTGTACTTGAGGCACTCCTAGATATTGTTACTTTTCTAACCTCTAGTTTAGTGCCCAATTATCTCATTATTCAGGCCAAGAAGTAACTCATAGTCTGCATCACACCATTTAAACTCATAGGAGGGGATGTTTACAAACTTGGCCATGATGAGATTCTTTGAGGCTATGTTATGCAATATGAGCATTCTGAAGTCCTTCAAAAATTTCATGAAATAATTGCTGAAAGACAATATGCTAGAGAGGCTACTACATGTAAGGTTCTACTAACTAGATTATGGTGGCCTACTCTTTTTAAAGATGTTAAAGCATATGTTAGGTAGTGTGATATATTTTAGTGTATAGGAAAACCTAACTAAAGAGATGTCATGCCTCTACTTTCTCAAGAACCATTTGAGAAATGGGCCATTGATTTTGTTGGTCCCATCACTCCAGATGGATAAAGACCAGGTTATTAGTACATCATCACAAAAATTGACTACCTCACATGATGGGTTGAAGCTGTACCAGTAAAATATTATACTACTACTACTACTACTACTACTACTACTATGCACTTCATTTAGGGAAATATCATAACTTGGTTTGGATTCTTACTAGGTTTCACAAGTGATCACAATACCCATTTCCTAAATGAAATAATTTGTATCTTACAAAATGAGTTCATTATTTCACACCAAAAAATGATGCCATACCACCCTCAAGCTAATGGCACTATTGAGGCCTTCAATGAGATCCTAGGCACCACTTTAACAAAGATTTGCAATATTAGCCAAATAGACTGGGATGATAGGGTATCTGAGGTCTTGTGGGCATACCAAATGAATGAAAAGTGCCTAAACAAAAGTAACCCATTTAATTTGGTATATAATACAAAAATATTCCTTCTAGTTGAGTTTTTAGTACCATCTCTCTGCATAGTGCATGTAGGAAAATTAGATGAAGAGGCATCCTTAAAAGCATGCTTAGATGCTTTATTACAATTTGATGAATCCTGGTTCCTCACTTAGATGCTTTATTATAATTTGATGAAGCTTGGTTCCTCACTTATTAGAGTCAAGATGTGGAAAAATATAAATCTAAGGCATGACATGACCAATACTTAAAGCACAAAACTTTTACTCCAAGCATGAAGGTCCTATTATTTGACTCCAAGTTTGTACACAATCTTAGAAAACTTTAGATTCAATGGGATGGTACTTTCATCATTCATAGAATTTGACCTACCATAGCATGTTGATTACAAAGTATGGATGGCTAATTCCTTCGTAGGCATTATAATAGAAGTTGACTCTAACTATATTTCACTTCTGAATAATTGAAGTATTGTAATCAATAAGGCTTTTCCCATTAGTTTAGGATTTATTATTTTTAATAACAGTGATTCCTTTATTGCACACAAATGTTTCTTAATGTAATTATATTTAAGCTATTATTTTTTATTTTTTTGGAGGACCACAAATCATTTTATTATAGGGTAAGAGATCTTAAATCTTAACTTAAAAAATTCATAGTCACATAAATTAAATAGGTGTGCAAGGTACCTGGACACAAAGTTTATTAGGGTGTGCAAAGTGTTAAGGGAGCATAAGTAATTAAGATACATGAACTATAAATCCTAAGGATAGGGTGTTCCCACCATTAGTTTGAATTTTTAAAGACAACTATCTTCCATAATATGGAAATCATTGGACATAACTGCCATCCACTTTGAAAGAAGGCACGATACAAGATATGCCATTAATGTGAAAAGAATAATTATGGCAAGAAATGTACCAATGGTATGACATGACAATACCATTAAAAGCATTGAATTATAAAAGTAATTATTAAAGTGTGGTGGCCATTAAAGATTTTCATTAATGACATGAAGTGATGAGTGAAGGAAAAGTACTAATGACATTGAACCCCCTTAAGCTTATAAATTGGAAATTTAACTTTTTTTTACTCTTTACCCTTGCATTTAATTATGATTACCAGAGCTAAAAAATTGAATACCAAATAAAAATAAGTGAATAATAGAGCTGAAAAAATTAATATTAGAGCCATAATATAGAGAAGTCATGATTTAATATAGGTATTGAGGAAAGCATTACTTATCACTAAGTAAAATATGAGAAATTTTGAGATATAACCATGACATAAAGAGCTTAAAAGTTGTATAAGTATGAAATTAGAGGTTTCTCAAGCTCAAAAATCCATGTTTTTTAGCCACAACCATGTATTCATTTGGAAATATTGGACAGTCATGCGTCAACCTTTAGGCTCCATGGAGGGTGATGTAGGTTAAAAAAAGGCCCTAAAAACTAAACCATTACCTACAATACCAAAATAAGGAGAGGTACATGGGGGAGACACATTTTTCATTAGGTAAGAGACTCTAGAAGAGTAAGTTTAGCACACAAGAGAGAAGAATCAAGGATGATACATTAAGTAAAGAAGAGTCAATCATCCCTACCCCCATCTCTATTGATTAAGGAAATTCAGTATCTAAAATCGATATTGCACATGGACAATTGGGTTTCCAAGGTCTCCACTTTTAAAATATTTGATTATAACCATTTTCAACCTATAAATGAGGTTAAACTTCAAAATTACTATCAAGTTGAGTACTAGAACACCAAAAACCAAGTGGTGTTTGATCTCAAGATCTTTAATGTGATTGATACTATAGGGTTGTTCCAACTCTTCAATTTTCCATAATTTGGAAAACCCATAGAGGTAGTTTAGTTCTTGCTCTTGTGTATCCTTGAGGAATATATTTACTTTTCTAGGCATAGTATGAAGATCATACCCAAGAGGATGACTTGATAGACATTGATGTGGTCCAAAAGACCACTATAGTGCTCATGTACCAGAAGTAAGGCCATGCCATGCTTCTAAATAACCTACAAGATTCCACCCTCTAGGTTGTAACATGAATAATTATGGCCAAGATCAATGGGACTAATTGGTGGAAGGAATTTGACATGGCACACATATACATCACCCACCAGGTTACCCAAGTCTTACAATATAATTGGGCCATGTATTTTAGTTAGAAGATTATTGAAGATGTGAAGAAAACCCGTAGGATCCCTAAACATAGGTTTCCATGGGGTTTATTTCTCCTTTTAATGGTCTTTAATGAGATTAATGTATTGAACTAAAGCTTAGGAGAACTAAAGTGGACATACCCACTCATGCATAGGTCCCCTAATAAGCATTACAACGCATTAAATTCCCTCACCACATCACCCCATCCTAAAAAATCAAGATGATGTACTAGTTTGATGGCATGAGGAAGGAATTCAAAAATGAGTGCCACATCCCAAAGGATTTACCCCCATTGGCTACTGAGCAAGCCCAATTTGTATTAAATTAGCACTTTTCCTTTGCATGCATAAGGATGATCCCTTCTAGAGATATTTATACATGGTTGAAGTTATTGTATGCCTTCTCGGTATGGCACTTCATGGACTCCATAAATCGGATATATGATGCTCAACCCATTACCTTGGAGGTTGAGCAGATAGACTTAGAGATTCACACTCTTCAAAAAATGTTTGTATATCTAGGTGAAAAGGCCTACCAAGAGAGGAATAAGATGGACCTAGATGATATAAAGGTCATATAGATAATTATGGGGGAATAAGTGCACATCTTGTTTTATATGCTACACTCTCAAAAGGATCCAAAGGGTAGAGACCCTAAGGAAAAGCTTCCCTCAACACCACCATTAAATAATAAAAAGAGGGCTAAGCATGAGGTTAGCATGAGTGGTCAATATGTACCACCAAAGTGGTAAAAGGCTACCCAAGCTCCATAATAAGGCCCCTCATCACTGTGCCCATCTCTAATACACCCATCTCCATAATTCCCATCTTCACCATACCCATCTCCATCATGCCCATCTTCACCTCACCCTTCTCCACTACACCTATCTCTACCTTGCCCATCTCCACCTTTCCCTTCTCTACCATGCCATTCACTCCTTAACCATATCCACCCAAATCACCAGTGCTTCAAGTCTCTCTACCTCCACATTCACCTCCACTTGTTTCTCTAACTTTACCCTCACCCCTTAAAACATCACAATCATCTCTCCCAAAATCATCCTTAGGAGTTTCACAATAGTAGACCATAAAACAAGTGCCTCAAAAATAAATCCCTATAGTATAGGTACAAACATTGGATTATAAATTTGAAAAGATTCCATCCCTAGTAAATGAGGATGATGTTATCTTTGATGAATCATTATTTTATGCAAGGAAATCTTATGATGAAGAGGGGGATGGTGAGGAATAAAGGATAAAATTGGTCATTAGTAGTACTTATATGGCTATCAATATAGGGGTCAAATTAGAGCATGACCCTAATAAATGGAAGGAACCATCTGGGCTCATAAAATATCTTGGTGATGATGCAGCTACTAATCTACATGAATGTTATCAATTTGGAATCCCTAATAGAATGTTCTATCTGTGGCTACACTTCATTCATAAGGATACAACATTAAAGACCAGGAATCAGGTGTATTTTCTTCTAGACATGTATAATGAGGAGCACAAATTTGAGCTCCCCCAAGACAACCTCTCCCTAGGACTTGATTCTTAAGACACTATGGGTGGATCCCTAAAATATCCCCCTCTTTTATTGAGTGATACATTGTTTAAGGTAGCCATGGAGGACACACATCAAACCATTCTATCATATTCTGATGTGTGCACTAGTGGTAGGAAACATGCCCAAATTGTGGGTATGTATAATAAGGAAGTCACTGCCAAACAAGAACTTAATGAAGAAGTGGCTACTCTAAAGAAATAAGTAAAAGAGGCTATAGAGGCAAAAGTGAGAACATTAAACCTCTAAAAAAAATTTTTAGAAAAGGAGCTAGTGTTAGTAGATGGTATACCTCTTGATGGGGATGCCACAGGAAAGCTAGAGATCCTAGTGAACCTTCTGCTAAAGTGATGTGAGGATCAAACCATGTCAAAATATGAGGGACTATAGGTAGTAGATAAGTTCACTGAGGAAATAGAAGTCTACAAGCATGCCTTAGAAAGGGTTGGGGAAGTCATCCCCATTTTAGATGAAAATTTTGAGTGGTTGACATGCCCAAATAAAATATTGGAGGCTGGGATCCAAGTTGAAAAACTCTAGAGGCATCATATCATTGTTGATAATCTCTTAATAAAGTACCATGTTGAGTGTGTTAAGACATTAAATTATGTGGATATGATGGAGGAAACCATCAATACTCATCATCAATAACTAATGCAAGTTTTGTATCCCTCTAAGGATAGGTTTTTAAGGAAGTATCAACACTTGAAGATTTAGAAGGATGCAAACACATCCTTGGACAAATTGGTCAAGAAGGCCAATGAGACCTCTATCCAACATAAGGAGATAAAGAGATGGAAGGATGTCATAGAAGAAATAACTACAAATATGTTTGACACATTGTCACATTAGGATAATGTCAAGAAGGAGAATGAGTAGATGGGATGTCAATTTTTTATAGAGGACACTAGTATGACTTAGTCTAGGATAGACTAAGAGCTTAGTGTGGGGTAATGTTGGCCCCAAATTTTGGCTAAATATTATCCATTTTGGCATGGGATCAACACATCATGAAAATATCACGGTGTGAAATTTGATAGGTCTAGAAGCACCATGGCATGAATCCTACAGGGCATGAGAGGACAAAGGCATATAATCCCTAGCATGAGAGGACCCAGTCAAAAGAAAATTAGTCATGAGGAGCTTAAGAACATAGTACTTAGAATTGAAGAAATTAGTCATGAGTAACCTAAGAACATAGGACTCAGAACTAAAGTGGAAGACTTGGGGAACATATGGGAAGTGGGAGAATTTAAGGAGTGATTCATATGGAACACCTAGCCCTTATTGATTGGAGGTTTTTCACCAACCATGATAAGATGAACACATGGTAATAAGAATCCAACATAGTATAGGTATATAGGGGTGTAAAGGCCTAGGTCCTTAGGAAACTTTAGTAGATTGAGAGCCACAAATATTAGTCTATTGAGAGTCTGTTGGTTATTTATATTTTACATTAATGATGTAATCACTTGGTCAAGGATAAACAAGTATAAATACCCTTATTATAATTGATGGATTATTGGTTTATTTATGGATGCTCTCATTTAATATTTGAGTTATGATCATTACATAATTTTCTTATGCTCATGATAGCTAACTGTGTTATTTTAGGTTGAGAATAATAACTAGAACTTAGTATGGAAGCTAACCTACCTTTAATTATTCTAAAGTAATAATGTTAATTAGTGATGGTAGTAGTCTGTTTAATCATAGTGATTCAAGCTTAGAAACTCTAGAATCAAAGTATTTTAATTATGATATTAAATAGTATCTATTTAAATACATAAAAGGAAGGTTATGACTAAGGAAATAACACTGAGTAACAAAACTTGTGGGAACCTGTCTCTAACTACATGCTTCGAGTGAGCATGCAAGACCACAGTCTTGCATGAAAGGGCCAACATGCTAGCTCATTATGCTAGACCCAACACTAAATCTATATTAACTATAAAAACCCCTCAAAAAATAAAATAGAGGTATACAAGTTTCACTCTTGTATGATGTATAATTATTTTTTTATAAGTTATAAGGGTAACCTAATTTGGAAATCTATGATTAATTTACATGTGAACATGAAGATTATTTGAATAATTTCTCTTGTAGGTAACCTCTTCATGTGAATGTTACCTTTATATATATTTTGATCTTTAATAGTCTTTAAAAATTTGATCATATAGGTAGCATTTTATATGTTTTAAGGACTTGAATTGGCATTCAACTTCAATACTATTATACTCTAAAAATTTTAGTCAGGGAAAATGCTTGAAAAAATATTAAAAAAAGGAAGCCCAAACTTGAGAATAATATGAATATTTATAATGGTATCATACATTTACCAATAAATGAAAAAGGAATGGGTGGGATAATTTATAGGGTGACAAAATTTCAAATTTTAAAATTAATATATGATATAAAAAGTCTATGGGTGGGATAATTGGTAGGGTGAGACAATTCCAAAATTTGAAAATAACATATATTTTTGACAAATATTTTTATAGGATTAATACTAGGTTGAGAGATTTCAAAAATTTAAAAATATCATTGGTTTATACAGATTTAATGGGTGGGATAATTTCAAAAGATGAAAATTTCAAAATCTCTAAAAAATGACTGTGCAGGTAATTTCTAAAATTTGAAAATAGTGTAATTGGTTAATTAATTTTTAAAATTATAAAATAACGTAAATATGTGAGAAAATATTGAAGAAAGATAATTCAAAATTTTGGGTGGGATAATTGTATACTATGTAATATTTTATTAGTTTTCACAACTATGTAATAATAATAACAATGATGTATAGTAAAAATTATGTGATAGTATTATTTCAATAGTAACATAGTTGTTTTATTTATTTTTAAATTTAGGTGATCTAAATAACATAAAAAATTTAAAATTTATATTTTAAAAGATAAGGCATAAATTACACAAATATGAATGCTAAAGAGAAATTGATTGCACTTACTAAATATAGTAATGACAAAGCAAAGAGGTAAGAGAAGGTAATTAGTTAAGTTTCTAATTTTTATTGCTCATTTCCTATGTCACAATCCTTAAATATGTTATGTGTTATCTTTGTGAAAACTCAAATCTAAAAAAAGGGCTATCAAAACTTGTGAAGACATTATCATGAATCTTAGACACCTACATCAACTAGTACTATCCACTATCTTTCAATACTATCTAGGATGACCATGTTGGCCTATGTTAGTTTAAGTTGATGCACCCATGTCTATAAATATCTCTTGTGTATAAACTAGGATTTAGTCATGTGCATGAATCCTTGTTTTCCTTCTCTTTAATTTAAAACCCTAGCTTGCACTTTTGACACTAAAATGACATGAAAAATGATTTATAAATTTTAGGTTGGATTGACCTCAAAGACTCCCCATTGAATAGTTAAGTTTTGCCTACATATCAATTGTTTGAAGAGGGATAAAACTACATGTAATTATCCCATTAATGTATGTTTATGCCAAATCATGTGAATGAAATTCTAAATACAATTTATCCTAGGTTCCCCTTTGGTAAAAGTATGTAATTAGTTTATATTTTAAATTTTTTAGATCTATGCTAAAGCAAAAAAAATAAGCTAACCCATGAATCCTTGTTTTCCTTCTCTTTAATTTAAAACCCTAGCTTGAACTTTTGACACAAAAATGACATGAAAAATGATTTACAAATTTTAGGTTGGATTGACCTCAAAGACTCCCCATTAAATAGTTGAGTTTTGCCTACATATCAATTGTTTGAAGAGGGCTCAAACTGCACGTAGTTATCCCATTAATGTATGTTTATGCTAAATCATGTGAATGAAATTCTAAATACAATTTATCCTAGGTTCTCCTTTGGTAAAATCATGTAATTAGTTTATATTTTGGAAAATTTAGATCTATGCTAAATTAAAATAAAAATAAGCTAACCCATGAATCCTTGTTTTCATTCTCTTTACTTTAAAACCCTAGCTTGCACTTTTGACACCAAAATGACATGAAAAATTATTTATAAATTTTAAGTTGGATTGACCTCAAAGACTCCCCATTGAATAGTTGAGTTTTGCCTACATATCAATTATTCAAAGAGGGCTCAAATTGCACGTAGTTATCCCATTAATGTATGTTTATGTCAAATCATGTGAATGAAAGTCCAAATACTATTTATCCTAGGTTCCCCTTTGGTAAAATCATGTAATTAGTTTATATTTTGAAAAATTTAGATATATGCTATATGTATATTTTTTATTTTTATACTTTTATATTTAAGTGAATGATTGTTCTTAAAATGATCCTAAGGGTTTTGTATATATAGTTATATCAAATTTGAATTAGATAACTATTGGTGTTCACAAGATAACCCAAAAATACCCAAAAATATAAAATAAAGTGATCCAAATGGTGGCATACTCTAAACAAACCTAAAAGATATGCTAGGACACTAATAGTAATATCAAACACTGCCAATAATCAACACATGATAAGATTACCAACATTAACTTAAACACAAAAATATGAAATAAAAAAGACTAGGGATCCATGAGATAATCTCAAAAAACATTAATAAAGTTAAAATAGAAGAATGCATAATCAAATCAAGTAAAAAATAATGTGTAAGACCAAGAAAAATGAATCAATAAGTGTCATATTCATAATAAGGTTCCATAAATGTAAATTGATGTGAAATATTTTGTATAAATAATATAATACTAAATTTTGGTGTTTACAAATGCACCTCTTTAATCTAGTATTTAATTTTAATCTTAATTACTAGTTTAAAGAGATAAAAGAGAATGTAAAACCTACACTAGTAGTTTTAAACTTAGACTTTATATATCTCTAGTGTTTCATAATGTCAAATGGATACTTACAATCAATGATATATCTAATCATAAATACTATTTTACCAACTAAAATTAATATAGTTAAAATGATAAATTGATAGTAATCAAAATAATGACTACAACTATTAGTATGTAATATTTTGCTACTCTTGGAATAGGTTCAAGTTTTTTGGAGTAGAGATGCCATGGTTCCAAAATGACCCAATCCATATAGAGAAGGTGGTCTTATTATCACTGTATTATTATCCAAATATTTTAATAAGGTTTCAATCATTTCTTGTAGTGGTGGAACCCTAAAATTGGTTCATATACAAAGAGAAAACTGCAAAACAAGTTTTTATGTAAAGGTGGAACCCCAAAATAGGTTCTTATGTAAATTAAAAATCTTAATCAATTGTTGCAAATGGATTTTAGACCTTAAGTGATTATGTTGTACCATTGATCCTCATAATATAAATATAAAAGTGTTTTCATGAACCACAATCATGCCCTGAATTTGATCCACCTATATATCAAAGTGATATAAAATGCCATAATTTATGTCAATCTACTCAATTTGATGAATTTTATAAAATATGATAAATATAACCCATATAGTTTCTCTCATAATGTCATATAATCATCTTTAAATTTATTCAATATGATAAACCTTCTCAATATAACCCATGTAATCTAATAAATCTACTTAATTTGACCTATATAATATGATAAATTTACTCAATCTGACTTGTAATATGTCTCAAAATGTCATTAAAGATCTCAATTATTTTATAAAATATTTTAGAATGACCTATGTATAAATGCCATATGATTCAATATATTCATATGTTTTTTATCCTATCTAAACCATATAATATTCTCCAAAATACTAATGCTCAATTTGATATGTCCTAAATTTATGAAACAAGCCCAATGTGTGCCCTCTTTTGATATGGGGGATGAAGCTTGTGAACAATTCATCTCACATAACCAAGTTACATGTATCATGTGTTATAGATAAAAATATAATAATGTCAAGTAAATATACCCACATGAAAATATATGCCATCATAAAAAAAATTGATATTTTTTAGACACAAATGAAAACATTTAATCCTTGTAAAGCAATTGATATAACATTATGTATGTAGTTATCATATGGTATTATATAGAATTCAAACTATAATTATGCATTGAATTTTCATTACAAATATTTAAGTTTGATATGTTTATTTAATTCTTTTTAAATTTTATGATATGTTTATATCCTTTATGCTTATGGAGATAGTCCTACTAGTTTAAATTGTACTGATTGCCCCTAATGGGTAGTTGAATAAAGAATATGTTTTTTTGAATGGTGATATATTTTCCTATGTAATGTTAATTCAAATTTTTAATATGTTCATTAATATACCCAAAACTATTAATATTGAGGCAATAAGATGAGAATTGTTGAGCTACATGTGTAAACCTTAGAATAAAGTATATACTATGTTCCTTTGAAATATAGTGTTTAACCCTAAATTTTTAGATATGAGAGGTATCTAGGGTTAAGAGATATTATATTAGATTTCACAAAAAGGTAGTGAACTAACCTAATGAGTAGGACAATTAATAAAAAAATCAAATAAATAGTATTCTAAATTTATACAAATGAGATTACTAAAAATAGTAAAGTACAACTATTGATAGATATTACAATAAATTAGAAATAAATGATACTTAGCTAGTTTACTATATGCATGTAGGAATGACCTAGAAATATTTGGAAGTGGATTTGAAAATGATCTTGGAAAACTTATTAGATTATAGAAATATTATTTATGTGGCCTCAAATGCTTGTATTTGATATGGATAGTTGCATTGACACATGTGTCTAACCCTAATGTAGGCATAACGAAAGGAATACTAAATGGATTTAGATGCGACCAACTGAAGCCTTCTAGGTTTTCTATCACATTTATTTTTATGTCTTTAGATCATATGTATAGGTTGTCACTCTTTGTCAAATGATCAAACCTAGCTCTTCACCCTTGGAGTGACTATGGGAAAGATAATTTAGTGGGCTCATAAATGTTGAGCTATCCTAAGGACCCCTATGCCAATAATAACTACCTACATAGCCAATAATCTAAATAGGGAATCAAAATTATGTATTTTTACTTTATGTGTTGGTTTGTGTGCACACAAAGATGCAATGTGTGATGAGCAAAGACATGCAATGACCTAGCTTGTAACTTGTTTAATATAGATCATGAATTGATCTTTGAATGCTTTAGACCTATGGAAATACTAATATTATGATTGATATATAAATATGGATGAATGTGAAAATTTTGATCACTTGAATGCTTGATTGAGTTCTTCTTGGTATATGTCCTTATGCTTATGATTTCTAGGTGATTGCTAAGTGAGTAATGAATGAGTTTTGATTGTGTATATATACCAATCCATTTTAGAAGTATCTCACATTAAAACACTTAGGTCAAACTTTAGGATATATATTTTTTTAAAAATGGATGAATTTTGTGCACTGAACATGTTGTAGTAAAAGTGGACACTTTCATTGACATAGGTGTATATTTGGGATTAAATGTCTAGAAAGTTAGAATGTAAGTATATATCCAAAAATAATAGTGAAGGATAATAATCAGGTTTAGAGATTTTTACACAGTGTATAAGTCTTCATCATCAAAATATAAAAGGTTGGAATAAGAAATAAGTAATTAGGCATAAAGAGATAATGAATGTGAGCCAGTGGATAGGTTTAGAAATAAAAGGTATAACCATGATAGGTATTTTCCAAGTGTATAAAAATAAGGTATTAAATGAATCTAATTATAGTATCTACATTTCCCTCCCTTTAATCTAGTAATGAACTTGATAGTGTAAAGGAAAGAAACACATACTTGGGTGTGTATGACACACCTTATCTTTAGGCAATCCCAACTTGAGTACTTTGCTAGTGACTAACATACAACCAAGAGTATGTTATAATATATAATCAGTGTATGAAATATGAAATTGAAAGAATTTTAAATGATTTAAAGTAATAAGAACAAGTTTAGGAGTACACCTATGTGTTGATGCAACCATCTTGCCTTTAAATTTTTTTATTTGAAATTATGCCTCATTATGAATCATTAAATATTTCTATTACCAACACTTTCCCAGTCTTAAACAGTTGTATCATCCTGAGATAAAGGAAGTATGCTAAATTATAGAGTTGGTAGATCTATATGCACAAGACTGAGGGGTTAATCTAAAATCAATGCTTATGGTTATTTTTCAACATGCCATTTACCAATTATTACCTCTTACACTTTAATTATCCACCCTTTCAAATTTTTAATTAAGCATCATATGAATATACTACCCTTATTAGGTTTTTAATAGATTGGAATAACCAAAATGCCACCCTTTATGGATTTTGAACCTTATTGACCCTACTCCTAATGCTTATGGTCTTCCCTACTTATACATTCTTCAAAATTAAAAAATTGGGGACTCACAGTACCTATAGAGATGGAGTTGGTATGGAGTGCACAATCGATGTTGAAAGAGGCTATGAAGATGGTGGTGAAACTGGAGTCATTTAAAAATATGCTTACATCAAAGAATATGGCGATGTAGAAACTATTATTGAAGATGATTCAACTACAAATTTATTTATTGGAGGAACTTACTATAGCTAAAGTGTTGGTTGAGTTGTTTTCACCACTTTACTAGTTTGAAGGTCTTATGTGAATTGGCTTGGTGGAATGAATTTTGGATCATCAATGATTACATCAAAGGAACTATCTAGATGTGAAAAATATTTCTTGAACTACCTCCAATCTAGTAGGATGTTTTGGACCATGATAATCAATGTGTGTAAAGGATCTTGGCTCTACATAATGGTCTAGAAGTCTTCATAATTTATGATAAAAATGATGGCCCTTTACTATAAGACTCTACATTGAATGTCTTATGACATCTCAATTATATCTATCTAACATTGTGTCTACACACCAATGAATGTGTTGTAGAGCATCTCATTTTGTAATGTATTCATCTTCTCCATGACATTGTCTCTTGAGGGAAGAGACTCCTTTAGCATAACATCTATTTTATTAAGGATGGCTATTTGATCCTCCATATCTAATTTGTATTTATCTACCTTAAATAAATATAGATTCATCTTAGTCTAAGTGTCTTATAACTACTCCTTCCAATTGAGTATACTACAAGAAATATATGTGGCTTATTATGAAATGGTGTCAAGGATTTAATCATATTATTCAAGGAGATCAAATATTATTTATGTTTTATCTTTTAAGTGTTGACCTTGTGGTTAGAGTTATTGGAGTTTATATGTGACCACCTATTCCTCAGTGAGTTGAGATAGTAAATTTGTGAGTTGATTTTCCTTTGACATCATCTAATCACCCAAAACTTGAACCACCAATGCTGGATAAGTATCATCAATGATATTCTAGGATTTGGCTACATGTGCATACAAATATACATTTTCTTGCCTCAACTAGAGATTGTCCAGTTATATCTCTATTACCTTTTGTGAAATCAATTATTATAATGTGATAACTCCCTCAATCTACTTTTCCAAGGTGATTTGGGTCACACTAAGTGATGCTTCTTGATTAGTAATGGCCAAAGTAAGTGATGTAAGTTGTGGTTGGTGTTGTCTAGTGTCATATTTTTATGACTGGGAATGTAAATGTTATTCTTCATAGTGGTGGATCTTGGATCTCCCATAATAATTGAATAGTTATCTATGATCTATCCTATGATGCCTCTTCTTGTGCTCCTCCCTAGGTCTATCTTGAGCTTGACAATGTGTCATAAGGCTATTGAGATTCAAGAGTTAGTTATTTCTTGGCATCCTCTATCTAATTAATTGCCTTCTCTTGAGGTTTAACCTTTTGTGTCTCAACTATGAATTTAGCCTTTTTTATTCAATTTCATCTCCTCTTTTACCTTGGTAGCTACCTTTACTTGTGTATTTATCTCTGTCAATACTTTTTTAGCTTATTCTATAACATCCTTCACCGCATATTCTTATTTTTCCTTATTTTTAAATTATTCATCAACTCTCATTTTATTCTTAGCTTTCTTGGTTTATGCATCAGCCTCAACTTTCTTGTTTTATTCTTGTTGTGTTGTAAAGCTTATTTTTATTTCTTCTCAGCATCCCTAGCTAAAAGCTCAACCTCTAAATTATTTTATTTTGCATCTTGTGCCTCTTTTTGATCTTGTTCCTTCTTATTTTGTGCAATTTCCTCTTATTTTATACATCTTCATTTTTATATTGCTCCTCTTCCTCTTTCTTATTATGATCTTATTCCCCCTACTTTGGCTTCTCTAGTTTGGAATTTTAATCTTCTTCCTTTTCCCTAATAGATTATTTATCTACCTTCATAGTTTCCTACACTTACTACTCTATGATATCCCTTTGTAGTTTTTGTTTCTTTATTTATTATTGTGCTACATTTTGGTTTATTGCTATGTAGTGGCTACCTCAAGCTAAACTATATTAGTGGGGGTATATGGGGACAATAATGGAGAAGGGGGTGAATGGGTTGGAGAAGGAATTAGAGAATGATTTGGGAAGGGAGAATCTAAAGCAACAACCATTTTACACTTACTAAAATTTTCACATGATAAAGTAGGACAAAGTGTTTTTGGGTGCTTGGATGCATGGGTTTGTACAATATGTTATTGTTATTCTCCTTTCTCTTCTTCAGATGCTTGTTCCTCAAGATCATGCACTATAATGAAAGTGACCATGCATTATATAAATATATATGAGGTAATATTAGTTTGATGAGTGCACAATCTATGCATTAGTGGGTTTTAGGGACTTTCTTTCCATGTTACTAATTGTTCCATCCCTATTTTTTATTCGACAGTATGCAGTGGTGTCATTGATGTAGTTCATGATATTGCACATATTTATCTTTAGAAAATTTCCATTTTTCTATGTTTTATTTCCTTCTCTTCTATGACTGTGTCAAAAATGATGTGCTCATGAGGTGTTGACATTTTTACCAATAGTAAAAATGAAACATTGTTGTTAAATTGATAGTTATGCACTACCTTCCATTATAAGAATTCATTTTCTTGCTCCTCCTCCTCATAGACATATATTACTATGTCCTATAACATAGAGTTTTACACTTATTACATAGTGAATCCCAAGTTTTTCAATTCATACTCTATAGTGATCTAGGGCATGCACTTTTTAGTCGAACATGGTTTTGTGATCTAAGTCCACTTATTTGGTGGTGAGGATGCTCTATGCACTAAGGATTTTATATTTACTATGAATAATTGTGATGATTATATAGAAGGTTTTAACTAAGTGTACAATTATGCTTATTATTCTTCTTATTAAATAAATTGATACTCTACAACCAAAGACATCGATTGTAGTAGATGAATCATGTTTACAACTAAATATTTTTTTGTAAGACTTTCACCTATGCATACAACATGATGATGAAAATGTAAGTGGTGTGATGGGTTTTTTGGGAATCTCATGGATTCATATCTAAATCTCATTGTGAAGTTTCATGATCATTGTGAGTGGTCCTAAATATTATAAAACATATGTAGGCAATTGAGGTTGAAAATTAATGAGGCCCTAGATTTATTCCCATTAATAGTTGAAACAACCAAGTTGCTCATAATATTACCTTATTCTATTCTATGTGATATTTATGAAGGCATTAGTAGGCCAAAAATTTGCATCGAGTGTGATGCTACCATTGAGGGAATTCCATTAGGTAAAATAAAGTAGTAATACTAGAAAATGATATTAGAAGGACTATGATGCATTGGTGATGACATTTTCAATGTCGGTAATCATCTTGGTCACTAGGAACTCAACCTATTTAATATATTCTTTAAGTTGGATCATGTGATATACAATATCAATGACCCCTTTTATTATTTTACACACACTCTTGGTTGGTTTCCATAATATTTTGGTGATGCATTCAGAGAGCACTCATAATGCATCATCATCCACTGAATCAATTGAAATCCCTCTAGATTCTTGGGAGTATTTATCTTTGGTGTTCAAATGGATTAGAGGTCTCTTGGTCTTGTATTATGTTGGGGATTTTCTCCTTGTTGGGGATTTTATTTCCTACACCATTGTTGTTTTATTGATGTAAATAGTGACATCCTTGGATAAATGTATTGCCTCTTCATTTTACCAACTCAAGAGAGTCATCATCACTTTGCCAAATTTCCTAAAAGTAGGGAGCTTGATAATTAATTCATAATTAGATCTTCATAATTGATGTTGAATGGCTAGGGATCCTGGATGCAAACTTAATACTTGATCTTGGGAAAATAAATAATTTTTTTACCCATTGATGAAATCAAAGGGACCTAGGTCATGGTATCTTGTATGCTATAATTCCAACCTGATTCCAAATTTTTCCTTCTTCAAGTTATATAATTGTATCGATAGCTGGGATTGATCCATTATTGATGTTTTATAGTGGTGATGATTATTATATGCTTTAGTATATGAAAAAGGCTCAATTTATAAGAAACATTGGTTCTCTATGAATTCTAAGCATGTTTCACTCTATATTCCCTTATATATATATATATATACACACACACACACACACACACACACACACACACACACACACACACACATATATATATACATATATATATATATATACATATATATATATATATATGTATATATATATGTATATATATATGTATGTATATATATATGTATACATATATATATATATACATACATATATATATATACATACATATATATATATATATACATATATATATATATATATATACATATATATATATATATACATATATATATATATATACATATATATATATACATATATATATATATATATATACATATATATATACATATATATATATATATATATATGTATATATATATTTTCCTTGTTCAATGTGTCTAACACTTTGCATTAAATTTTTTTAGCTATTTTTACACTATTATTGAAGGCCATCGATTATTGTGATGTGACCTTAGTATTTCAATGTAAAAGTTCATTATTTTGTTTGATATAATTTATCAATGTGACACACCATATTTTCATTTCTAAATACTTTCCTTTATTATGCATAACTTGAATCTAACACATCTATCTGTTTTGGGAATGATGCAATATTTGGAGTACCTTATCATTTTTTTTCTTGGTAGTTACCATTTGGTACCTTTATACTATACATTTTATTAGTTCCTTGTTCTAAAACTTAATTCATTAACTTACACATTGACCAATTTATGACTTCCACTACTTTACTACTTCCTTTTTGTGCTTTAAGACTTTTAATTTTAAATAATGTTTTGAATATCTGTGATATTTAGATCACAATATACACTAAAATAAAAAACTATAAAAAGACAAGATTTTTTTTAAAATAGAATAAAACTCCTAACTATATGGTGCTATTCATCACGCACTCTATTTTTTAGCATGAGATTTCTATAGATCACCAATGGTAAGGCTTATTCTTGCAACCATTTACTCACTTGATAAGAATGGTTCCTTGAATGTCTTTTAGCACTATATTTCTTTTTGTGGTACTTTGTGGATGACATATCATCCTTTCTACCAAATGTGTACATTTATTGGATGTGCCAAAATATATTGTCATATAACAACACTATCTAATTTGAATGAAATTGATTAGATCGTAAGTTGCCATCATGCCATGAATTTTAGATATTTTGATTTATTTCCTACATCTAACTTGCTCTCTACATAATTTCTTCGATGTGAGTTAAATATAAAAATCTTACCTGATTGAGTCTTGATATACTAGTCACCTTATCAATCCAATTCACATACTAGGGACTATGTATTCCATTAACATCACTTCTTCCAATCGATAGACCAATTAAAAATGAGTGAATCTTATCGTACATTTATATTTGGCCATGTATGTCCATAATAGTGAAAAATTTGATCCTCCCAGTCATCTTCATGTACATTACATATTTTCATAATCATATTCTCAAGAAAATTATTTGATGATTTTTCCTAGTGATTGACTTGAGGGTGATAAACCATGTTATATTGGTGTGATATCATGAATTCCTCAGTTAGAGTCTTGATGATATTATTTAGTAAGTGCATTCTATCATTAACTAGATTCATAGGACATCTAAGTTTAGTTATGATGTTCTTGTATAAAAAAATGTTTGTGCATTTCACACTAAAACTTAGTGTCAAAACAACTTATAATTTTTTTGTGAAGTAATATATCTTATTGATTATATATCAGACATGACTATGCTTGATAGTTGGATTAATAGGCCCTAAAAAACTAATTCCATATTGTTCAAATGGTTACACCACTAGAATTAGTTTTAGAGGCATTTCATCCCTTTGGTTCAACCTTCTTACTCACTAAAAAATGTCACAGTGTTTTATAACTCTCTATGCATCTTGAAATAGATTAGTCCTCCACTTTATAGTATCTTCCTTGTAGTAGATTCTCTTATGACTCCCTAATGTGTTTCTTCTAGAAACTATGGTCTCTCATGATCTAAGGCTACTCTACACAAATCATCTTTAGCCATATTTTAAATAAGCCTATTAATAATATTTAATGACATAACTCTTATTACTAACTTATTTGTCATTTTTTATTCAAAAAAATTGGCTATGGCTTCCATATTTTATGGAATTATAGAGATTCTGAACAAGTGAGCATCTAGCGATTCATCATGTAATTCCTCTATTTATTCACCATTCCTTTTGTGATTGAGATGATTAATCCCCATGTTTTTTCATCCTAGCTTGAAATTTATCTTAAATTAGAATTCTTGGAATAACACTAACCATCTAGATATCTATCCTTATAGCATGGGCTTGTTCACCAAATATTGTAGAACTTGCTAGTATGTGAATAATTCAAATGGTATAGCTAAAACATAATACATAAATTTATATAAAAAAAAACACCATATCTAGAGCTTATCATTCTATAATATTTTAGTTTTTTTCAACCACTAAAATCTTCCTTCTTATGAAGTGAATAAGGTGATCAAAACCCCTAATCTCTAGGTTGAGCCAACATAATTCCTACTACAACTCCAAAACTATTAACATGAATGTGACAGAGATTATTCCAAAATTTTAACACCAATTTTGGGTTGTTAGTTATCTCTAATTTAAATATATGAAGGCTAATTGGCATTCATCAATCCATTCAAACCTTGTATCCTTATTTATTAGTCTTTCTAATAGAGTAGATATATTTGCATACCCCTTGATAAACTTGCAGTAATACCTAGTGCACCCTAGGAATGATATAACTTATGAATAACTTTTAGGAGGTGGAAATCCCACAAAAAATGTGATTTTAGATTAATCAACCAAAATACCATCACTGCATACTACATGCCCCAAAAAAACACCAAAGGGATTAAAGAGTAAACACTTATTCAAATTTAGAATAATGTGTAGAGATTAACACTTTTATAATTTTAGTGACAAATTGTAAATGTGATATTTTAATAAGGAGAACACAACCCAATCATCCAAATAAAATTCCATAAAGTCATTGATGATTTTTTTGAATGTAATAACTACAAATCTAGAAAATACATCTGTGGCATTTTTAGACCAAAATGCATTATCTTATATGAAAATGAATCAGACTTTGTGATAAAATTGGTATTTTTTTGGGTACTTTAATATGATCAAAATCTAATTATATCCACTAAAACCATATGTTAATGAATATACTTCATGCCCTATGATGGATTCAAGAAATTCATCTATGAAAGGATTTGAAAATGGAACATTGATGTGGGTATCATTTAGTGCCCAATAGTTTCTAGAGATTATGATATATCATGACTTCTTGGGTTGAACTACCATTAAACTTACCTAATCTACTTTCTCTACCAAATAGTATATCCTTGCTTCCTACATCAAATAAATTTTAGCCTTGAATTTGAGCTTCATATTGGGATTTACTATGTATGGGTATTTATTTATAGACCATGTATACTCTTTGAGTTCTATGTGCATCTCAACTAATGAAATTTATACACCCTTAAGTTATATAAATTTCATGGGGAATACATCTTGGTAATCTTGCAACAATTAGATCCTTTCTATAATTTATTGTTACATCCAGTAGTTGCCTATGGTTGTTAGCTTTGATACATATTTTGTACTAATATTTTATGTTAATTTTTGTAATGGTTCTTGATATATCTTATTTTTTCCTTATTTAAGAGAATTTCTCAACATCCTTTCCCATTCCTGCTCCTAAAAATTTAGATTTCATAGTTGCACATCTTATGTTTGCTCTATGATGTTGCCTTAAGGCTATTCTATCCATTGTTAAAGATCAAAGAATCATTTTAAGTATAAATATAATTCACTATTACTATAATCTACTTGATTTGTGTCATCCAAAATCCTATTGCAATATTTCAACAAAAAATATTCTTTCTACTTTTTGGCCCTATAGTTATTGATAACTTTACTCAAGTCTCTAGATTTTTTCTCCTATAATGTATAATCCTATGTAGTTCTTATGCCATCCTTTCATCCAGGACCTAAAAATTGAGTAGACTATGGGATTATCATATTCAAATATAAAAGTTCGTATAAAATCATGCTAGATTTGTGGCCAATTATTTGTCTCATGCTTGAACTTTTGGAACATATAACATGCTCATGGAAAATTTGTCAGAGTATGATAAAAAAACATATATACCCAATATCTTGGTTCCACACCATATGAATATGATATATTTACACACATATTGATGCAAAATTGAGGGCATTAAACCTCTTAGAATAATGGACATTGATCAAATATTACAAGTGATACTTATAACTAAGCTCACATCAATTCCTAAGATTATTCCTAATGCAATTACTTAGAATGGTGAATTGTTCACCATGTCACAATAACACCTTTGAGTGCATAGTTAAAAACACTACCTTATAATCCTATATTAGGAATATGGTGCTCTAACCTAGAAATTAATTATAATAAATATTCTATTATGAAGCACTTGGGAAATTAGTAGTCGCTATCAAAAAACTATTCTCATTAGTCTTACCTCATGGTCTCTTCATGCCCAGGTCAGTAGATGTGCATCTAAATCACCACTAATATAAGATGCAACTTCCAACCATAGATTACCCTCATGAGTTGGTTCAATGCAATCCATATATATTAGAGTCACTTGGTATAATAAGTCCACTTTTGATCTTGTGGGAGATTTCATGGATGGAGACTTACATTCCTCCATGTGAAACTATGGAACTTGATCCATGGTCTTAACAGGTTGGTATGAGAACCTCTCTATATGTTACAACTATAGAAATAATTATGTTTGTTGTGTGAACTCAGTGAACCCTATGGTGCATAGAGCTTACAATTTTGGTTATGTGCCTAATTTAAACTAACTTTCTTCTCCATAGTCATATGGTGATGCAATTTCATTAACAATGATATACAATTTAATTTCAACATTTTTCAAGGTTATGATGATGATTTTATACCCTTGATGAGCCTTTAATTTATTTGCTACCATGTTAATGGTCATATGACCATCATAAACCCACATTTTCAAAACACATGTAGGTTAGTGTGTTTAATTCTTATTTATATTAATTAATTAAAAGTCACATCATAGACTTAGATCCAAAACTTTTATTTCTACATCTTCTAACCTCCCAATGGGTTTTACCCTTACATCATATGCTAGACTCAGTGTAACTAGATTGTAGCTAAGAGAAATTTATCCAATAGCCTCTCATGTAGACTAAGAAATCATGATAAAAGTGATCCCAAATTTAAATATAATATTTATAAATTCATACCTTATAATTTCAATATATTTGAGAATCAACATCCCACAAATTATTAGTTTTGACATACTAGACTACCCTTTTGGCTCAATGTTTCCTCATTTGTGTGTAATCTAGAAAATTGTGCAACAAATTTGAAATATTATATGATATGTCCTCATTTCATAGAGTGTTCACCATTTTAAGTAGATTTATAAAAGCCATAAAAAATTCATCTTTTTATAATATTGACACAATCTATACATACCTTTATGTGACTACAACTAAAACATCTCCTTCCAAAGCATTATGGTTTTATATGTTAGTAGTAACTATGTTACTTGAGATATTTTAACCTTCTCATTAATAGGGTTTGGGTACTTGTCCCACTAAAAAATTATAATTAGAGGCTTATATGGCATCTCCAAAGGTGGTAATAATTTCTCCCTATAATGGTTTTGAGTGATAACTTATATATACACACAGTCTTTAGGCTGCACATTTACCATATCCACATTACACAGTGGTTTCTCCTTTATTTTCTTATCTAGGAATGGACAATCCTCTGAATAGTCTTGTTGGATACTCTACAATAAACATAATATATTTGTCTCTTTAGATTACGTGGATAATTTCATGTTATGTTATTTTTTTATCTACACAGATAGAAAATAATAGGTTGCCTTTCATGTCTATTATCTTATCCATGATTTTGATTTCCTCCCTAGTATCCTCCTCTATAGCCTCTTTGGTACCTTCCATCTCTCTTTGGAGAACCCCAAATCTTTTTTTTCCCATCATATCCTCCATATGTATCTTTGGGAAGGTGGAGTCCATCAAATCTATTTTAGTGGAGACAAAAAATTCCAAGGTTGATGGTATTGGGGGCATAGTGTCTATCTAACTTTGGATTGAGGCAAATATGATGTCCATCTTATGATACCCTATGGATGATATCAAGGATACTGCATCACTGAGTACTATGAATATTGAGGAATCCATCAAGGAGTATCTTGTGTTATTGATGTTAACACTACATCTAAACTTGGAACTCCTAGTTTCTTAGTCAGAATTTATTATGCAATGACTATGAAGACATTTATTGTGATGTCCTCCTTTAACTCCTAAACTATTGTAAAAATTTTCTCATCATGATTATAGAATTTTCAAAAGTTTTAATACATAATATGTGGCTATTGTATATATTACTAATTAAATGAAATTTGGTATTGGATTGTCCTACTATGACATAGATATCACAAACCTCTATTGTCTCAATTTTTGGATAATCATTCCTATGGTGTCCTTATTTACCACACTCTATGCACCATATAGATAATTTGGGTATGTTTATCTCATGAAATTAGTCCATCCTTTTTAGAATAATATCTATCTTAGAATATATCTTTTCACTATGCTATGAAGTTTCCCCATAAGCTTCTATCTATTCAACTTGAAATACAACCGATTGAGCATCAACCTTATTAAGTAACCATGATTATGTGATAATAAATTATATCTTAGGTCATTTAACTTATATGAACCATCTATATTTGTTTATTTGTGTAAACTAAAAAATCACTTAGTTTTTAACATCTAAGAATATGTGATCATAATCCCATACTAATTATCCACTTTTCAGTCAAACTTCCTTTAGGTTCTAAATGATTTGGCCTAGGCATTTCTACATCTTAAAGGCCTTGATAAATTTATTCTTGACATATTATAAATACGCTATTGTAGGGTTATTTTTATATATGAATTATATAACTCTACCTGTCAATACTCTCATAAAATTTCACTTCTTCACATTATCAATAATAATACCTTTCACCTACCATTTCATTTTGTAGGTTAACAAAGACTATTTGAGATCAATAAAAACATCATAAGGTGTCAAGGTTACAAAAATTATTGGATTGGGAACCATGTTTCTTGTGATTTCTCATAAAATAATTAGTTGATTTGTAATGGAATTTATGTGTGTCTTTAGATTCAATGTAGCTATCTTCAAAATACCAATATCCTTCTTTTCTACCAATTTCTAAGTTTTCACACTTAACTTTAAAAATTTAATAGTAAACTCATAAAACCAATTAGTATGCCTCTCAACTTATTCACTATTCTATCTTATTAATGAATTAAGTAGGGGAATGCATCCCCTTAGAATGAATGATCCATGTCTAAATTAATTTCCTCACTTGAACTTGAACCTAAATTTACCCTGATAATTTTCATCACATCTTCAAGATATAATCCTTCCTTTTGTCAAAATAATATCCTCCCATGTAATCACTTCCTAAAACTACCCTCTAACTACTCTAGTTACTTTTGTGTAACCCTTCCACATTTTCTTTTCTTTTTTCACTTTTTCTGATTAATTTCCCCGTCTTGCACATTCTCTTCAATATCTTTGGTGGCATTAAATCCTTTGGGTACTTTTATTTACCCCTCTTCATAGTCTCCAATTTCCCTTGGAGGTCTATCTCATATTTCAGCCTTCACACTCTCTATTATACCTCTACTCGTAGTTACATGAAGATCATTATGTTTATTTATCACTTTTATTATCGTAACTCTCTTTCAAGTCCTAGAATTGTATTTTATTTCTAATTTTCCATGTCCTCCATCTTCCAGATTCAAGATCAAATTCTATTTCTCAATTCCTCATCATTCACTCCCTTCAACCCATATCCTTGTAGTGCCCTAGATGACTATTCCATATCAGTTAAGATTGGCACCATAGCCTTTTTCATAACCAACATATTTAAAAGTATCAACAACCACTATATAAATTTACCTTTAATGCCTCTTTCAAATAAATCCTACGTAGTTTCAAATGTAATTACCCTTGTATGTTAAACTTAGTGATGTACCCATTGATAATGGTTTTTAGCCAAATGTTTATTGCATGCATCTAATCAGTGTCTAGTCTTCATAATATTTATACCTTTTTTAGTCTAGATAAAATTCTCTATCTCCCTTGGCTTAAAATAATAATATTTTAGTCTTGACAAAGAAGTAGTTAGTAGTTCAAACAACTCACACCATTTTTTTTATATATTTCACCATGAATATCATCAGTTATGATTTCCTTTATCATGCTTCTATTCATTTAACCTATTCTTCTAAGAATTTAAAAATTATTTAATCCAACCATCATTCCAAATATCCTTGACTTAATATCTATTTCATCATGTTTTAAAATCCATGCTCATCACACCATTGTTAGGAGTTTTTTCTATAAATTCCCATCAAAATATGTTAAGGTTGTGTGTGTGCAAATTAAATTACATAGTTAAAACTCAAACTAGGATATGACAAGCTAATTTATTCATACATAGTGAGTATTCATAAAAACATAGGTTAAAATGTAGATAATATTATTATTTTTATATTATTAAATATATTTGAATAGAACATAGGATAAATGTTCACAAAATAATTACAAAAGACATTCAAAAGAACCATCAACATATATCTATATTGATTTCTCATAATTTATAAATCTTTTCCTTTAAAAATTTACAATATTTATAGAGAAATAAGGCTTTGAAATTTCACATTCCAAACCTTTCCTTTATTTCCATAAGAAGTTTTTTCATATTCTATAGGTCTTTACTATACAATCATGTATTGAATACATACAAAATGATATACATTATACAAAATACTATACATCACACACTTTTCATTCATACATATTCTATGATTTTATACTTTAAAGCCTAATACCAATAGATGTAGAGGGTGAGGGTTAGCATGTGCCCATCATTGAGTGATGTATTTGATATTGTAAACATTTGTTTAATATTATATATATGATCTTTAATTATGTATTATGTGTTGATATCATGAATTTTAAATATGTGATTTGTCTTAAGTGTTTACATAATTTATGTGTTTGATTAGCATTTTGAACTTTAATATTTTAATAAGACATGTATAAATTTGATGTGTGAATTTTATAGAACTAAATCACAACATGTGTCTTAAGTAAAATTAATTAATTATTTCATCACAATAAAAAAATTAATTGGAATGAAATTATCTGACCAACCACTTGGATATAATAATTTAATATTATATTACTTTGGAAATCAAATAAAATGTTCATATTAATTTTATTTGTATACACCCCACTTTCATCACTTCCATGTCAAACTTAAGAATAATAATAATTTCTCTTAATGCAAAAATCAAGCTCAAAATCATAAATTTTTAAAAATCATTAGCACAATTTAATTTACAAATTTTGAGACACATTGGTGCATCCTTTATAGGGGTAATACACCAAATAAAATCATCTAATCCATCATAAAAATCCTAAAATTGGTCTCCTTCTTGTAAATATCTCACTCGGAATATTAAACCAAGTAAATCAAACCTTGAAAATGAGACTGCAAAAGGAAAAAATTAACTTAATTAGCTAATTGCTTGATTATACTAATTAAACTTCTTATAAAAATGATGTTACATGGAATGCATGTCATAAATTTTGGAAAATAAAATATTTCCTAATTTTCTCATCACATAATAAGTTTATTATTAAAAATTCATTGGATCTCCCTATTTCCAAGGAAATTTAATGAGAAATGGATAGTGTATAATCAAGGTTTATGACATATCTTACATTCCTCTTACACACTCAATCAAAATTCTTCCACACTCCATATATTCATAAATTAGACCTCTTACAATATCAACTCCTCACATTTATGTAGGTGATGACTCATTATCCACCCTCCATCTCAATCTGAGATGGACAATCTAATTCACTTACCAAGTCTATAAATGGAGGAACCATTCTCCATTTTAGATATTTTTTATGTTAAACTTATGATGTCAAATACTCAAGATATATTCAAAAATTTATTCCAATTACTCATCAAATCATGCATAACACAAGGGGAGATGCAATCCAAGTGAATTCATGACATTTCCAAAGATCTCAAGCACTATATCTAAACCAATCTAAACCTGAATTATGGATAGGAGGAGACATCCATGAGGAAGGTATAATCATTTAGTTTTTATCTTATATTTGTTTATTTTTCACTTCTTAGACCTTGACTAATCTGAGGACATGCACCTAGGATGTTGTTTAAACCTAAAATATAGATACATGGGGATCTATGGTTAAAGGCATAGAGATAGCCTAAGGCACAAGGCTAGTAGTCTATCTCTAAAGTAAACAAATTGTTTACAAAACTTAGATAACACATAAATTGAATTTATTATGCTAAGATGATAAATATAAAAAGTAACTATGATAGATATTGAAATAATAATAAAAATAAGATACTTATCTAGTTATTATGCTAATATAGATTTGGATTTAGAATATGTAGAAATTTGATTGGATCTAGATTCTAGAACAATCACCTAATTTTGGAAATTATACCTTTATAGCCTCAAACACTTTTATCAACATGAGACAGTTACATCGATGCTACTTTCTAACTTGGATGTAGGTGTCTATTATATAATACTTGTTTAAATTAGATGCAACCACCTAGATGCTTTTGCATTCTATGTCACCTTTACTTTGGTGCATTTAGATCTGAGTGAGTGACTATTTCTCCTTATCAAATAGAAAAACCCTAGTTCTTCATATTCATATTGGTTATGGGAAAAATAAGTTAGTAATAACATAATGTTGAGCTACCCTAAATACCCCTTTGTTAATGAGTGCTACCTACATAACCAATAGTCTAAAGAGGGCCTCAGACTTATGTAGTTTTCCCCTACATTTTGGGTTGTGTGTAAATCATGCAATGTGTGATAAATAAGTATAACAATGACCTACATTGTAACTTAGAAAATATATCTCTTGGGCTGCATCTTCAATACTTCAGACCTATAAATGTGCTATCCTTATGACTAATATGTAAATAAAATAAAATAGGGAAGTTTTTCTAACTTGAATGCTAACAAAATACTTTTAGTAAGTTATATTGGTCTCTTCAAGTATTTTCTAGGTGGTTAATGAATGGGGGTTGATCTTGTATTTATACCAATCCCTTTTAATAATATATCACATTTAATATCTTTGGCTAACCTTTAAGATATGTTTAATTTGAAAATTGCATGAATTTAGGGCATTGGAGACTTGAGTTGGGATAGGACACTTGAGTTAAGATAGAACACTTGCATCAATGCAGGCATCCAACTAGAATGTAAGTTTCTAAATAGTTATAAAATAGGTTTAGGTCCAAAACTTGTAGAGATGGAAGATACATAGGTTTATAACATTCTGGGAAAGATATTAGGTTTGATTCATCAAAATAACATAGGTAAAACTAAGATATAAATAATTAAGCATAGATAGATAATGTATGAAAGCCTTTTGGCAGTGGGAAAGGTATAGAAGCTAAAGTTACATTCATGATATGTTTTATAAGTGTAAAATATTGAGGTGATATATAATTCAAATATAGTGTCTACATTTACCCCCCTTAATTTAGTAATTAAATTTCTAGTTTAAAGAAAAAAATGTATACCTAGGTGTGTATAACACACCTTGCCTTTGATTGAGTCCAGCTTGAGTGATTTGATGGTGAATGCATTTCAACTAAGATCATGTTATAATATATAATCAATTCATATAATCTGAAATTGAAAGAGAGAAAGGTTTCAAATTATACCTATGTATCGGTGCAACCATCTTAACTTTTAAATTTGATTTGAAAGATATATCATTATCAATCATTGAAACTAAGATTAGGAAAAATATAAATATGTAAAGTGAATATATATAAAGAGATAATAAATAAATATATTGGAGGGAACATTCCCCCAACCTTGAAGAAAAGATGAGTTTCTACCTAAAAGTTGAGATTATCTCAACTGTATAACCCAATCATACTTATAACTTGGTGAGTGAGTGAACCAAATTAACTCATACTATAAAACTAGTGAGGCTAGATGATGTAATAAAGTCCAACCTATAACATTATAAATAGTGATTCATTTAATTATATCAACCATACCAAAAAAATGAACCAACTACTACAATAGATTGATCTTCTGTCCCTTTCCATGTAACTCCTAGTGTGATTGAGGGTTTTTCTATTTTTTCTAACTTATAATTTGTTAAAATTTTCTTAAAAAATTAAACTTTATTAAAAATAAAAAGAATACATTAACATAATTAATTTCTCCCTAGAGTTTATGTTCCTCTCTTATCTTGTCCTCATTTAAATACTTCGAACATTTTAAATTGACAAAATGGAACCTCTTCCTTTTCCTAACCCTAAGGAGGGTGATAACTACCATCCTTATAACCAAGTAAATGATATCACTCTTATAAGGGGTAAGGTCACACATCCTATGGTTTAAAATTAAGGTATTAAATATTCTCTTCCTAAATCCATCTAACCACCCACACATGTTCTTGATATTAGGGGTATAACTAGGCAATGTATGATACCTAAGGGTTGTGTTGGTCAAACCCTTCTAGAAAAACTTATCATCACCAAACAAGAGCTCCAAAGGGAAATATAATATTTGATATCAAAGCTTGCATCACTTAAAAATCAAATTTTATATATGTAAAACCCAAAATATGATAATAATACACCTATTTTTGTATCTTCTACCAATCTCATGACCAACAAAGGATCATTTCAAAATCAAGAGTTCAAAGAAATGCCATTTATAATAATTGATTTACATAATATGAAAAATGAAAATAAAAGTCCAAGTGAGATTATAAGGGTATTTATTAAACATAAATTGATCACATTACCTCTTTTACAACCTCTAAGAAGAATAAAATATTATTTCCAATATCATATAATGCATGGGCATCATCTAAATCATTGTTTGGCTCTAACGAAAAGTATCCAATGCAAAGTTGATAATGGTGATCCTATAATTGATACATATAACTTTTTATCATAAAAATTTACAAATATTACAAAAATACAAAAAAATTCAATATTCTAGAAATATAAAACACATTCAAGTATTCCAAAAACACCAAAAACATTAAAAAAACTTAAAAATTATCAAAAATATTCAACATGTTCCTAGTTGTACTATTCCTTATACATATGTTATTTGATCCATGTTAGTAAATATTATGTATTTCCTTTCATATATACAAACATGTTTCATGCATATTTTGAGTGTGATACATGCATACCCAAACACATGATATATTCACATACAAATGTTAAGCCTTCCCTCTACTCATGTCATAAGTATGTTGAGGGAAGCTACTTCTTTGATCATAATACACCTAGGTTATATTATTTTATGATCAATTTAAATTATTGTGTTTGAGCTTAAATACTTATAAATTCTTATATCCATGCTTATACATTTCATAATATATGTGATATGTTATATACTTAATGTTTTCAAACACATATTTTTAGGAACTAGTATTCTATGTCCATGTTGGTTGCCTATACTTTATGCTTTCATTTATGCACTTCTTTGAGTATGTTCCTTGATTGATATTATCTTGAATTTTATTAAATGTTTGAGAATTTGAATATTATGTATTTATTATGTCATCCATGCCTTTACTTGCCTATTTGGACATTTGAATATGTAAATTTATGTTATATGTGGACATTTATATGTCATTTATATACATTGTGTACATTTGAGTAAGTCGTGTCCCTTCAATTGTGTGAAAATTAAACATTCCACTTGTTTTAGGTCTCATTAGACAATTTACTTTTTCTTTGATATTGAGTGCTCTTGTGTGCGAGTTAAATTACTTGCTAAGCTTGTACTGTTACTCTCTAGACATTGTCATGATATATATCATGCATCTTAAGACGTGATGTTATCACTTACTTCATGCTTCAATACTATATATACTTATAAAAGTTACTCTTATATACAAAATTATCCATACACAACTTATACAATTATATTATCTTTTTGAAGTAATGTAACTATAATATTCTAATTCCCCTCACCTCAAAATAGGAGGAATATCAATGGGGGAATGTCATAGAAGCATGACTTACACATTTTTTCATAATTTCATATTATAGTGGGGGATTGTCACAAAGGCATGACCTCCACACTTATTTATTATTTATCATCTCCAAATTATTGTGGGGGCATGTTATATAAACATTTTTTACACATTTATACTAATTATCAACATCTCCAAATTACATTCGGGGTATGTTATGGAAACATGTTCTCCGGATTTGAACTAGTTCTCAAATTATCCAGATTAGTGGGGGAATGTCATAGAAACACGTCCTCCACACTTTCATTGATTAAAAATTAATCAAATTTTACAATTATATGGTTTAAATACATATTTATGGTAGCATTCTATATATTGGTTCTATTATTATACTTAGGTTTTAACTTGAGACATATATGAGGTGAATATGCCATACAGAGGGTATCTAAAATTTTAAAATAAAACCATTTTATCTATTTCAAATACTATTATGGACTGTTATAATACCCATGATATACTATTATGGGTTTTATCAACCCAATCTACTTTAGTAGTTGATACACATTTTGGAAGGTTGAGTTGATTAAATCACTCAATTTACCAAACTTATATTTTATTAGATCATTTAACTTTACCAGAATGATAGGTTAGATTTGATTAAATCATCAAACCTCATCACACACACACATACACACATAGTGAGTTTATTATATCATTTACTCTCACCAGATCATGCAAATATTTGGGTTGCATGATTGAGATGAAACAAACTAAATGGTCATGTTGTAACTAACCTTTGAACTAAGGTTATGGGAATGTGTCCTAAATTATATATATATATATATATATATATATATATATATGCACTTGTAGGATGATAATTGTCCTAATATCAACTTCAATACTTAATAATGAGGCATCCTTTCAAATAAAATTACCAAAAGGCAAGATGGTTGTATCGACACATAAATGTACTCATAACCTTTATATTATTACTTTCAATAATCTCAAATGATTTCAATTTCACATTTCATACAATTATTATATATTGTAACATGATCTTGGTTACATATCAATCACTAGTAAAACACTCAAGTTGGGCTGAAACAAAGGTAAGGTGTGTTATACACACCCATGTATGTATTTATTTTATTTAAACTATAAATTTCATTAATAAATTAAAACTAGAGAAAATTTACATGCTAAAATTTGATTTATATATTACCTCAATCTTGTATACTTGGAAAATACCTATTATAGTTGTAACTTTCAATTTTAGACCTGTTCAATGCCAAAAAGCTCGTGTTTACTATCTCCTTATGCCTAATTGATTATATTTCAGTCCAATTTTTTTTTATTCTTATGACCAACCCTTATAGAATTTTAAAAATATCTAAACCTCATTATTATCCTTCACGACCAATTTTGGACTTGTACCTATTTTCTAGCTTTTTGGACACTTACATCCCAGATAAACACATGCATCAATGTAATGATCCACTTTTTTTACAAAGTGTCTAGTGCCCAAAAGTCATTTAATTTTAAAAATAAGCACATCCTAAATGTTTAAATAAGTGATTTAATGTGATATATTTACAAAAGGGTTGGTATATATAAAATATTAACCCTTGTTTACTCCTCACTTAGAAATCACATACAACTCACAAGGTACTATACCAAGAAATAGTCAATCAAGAATTCAAGTGAGAAAACCTACCTTATTTGTACCTATTTACATATCAGTCATAGGAAAAATATTTCCATATGTTTGAATCATTTAAAGAGTATTTAATGATCTATATTTTCTGATTTACAAGCTAGGTTACTGCATGTCTATGATTATCACACATTACCCTTGTGCACACACAAGACAAGATGTAGGGGATAAATAAATCAATTTGAGGACCTATTAATATTATTATATATGTATGTAGTGCCCATTGGTAGAGGGGTATCTGGGGTTAGCTTGACGTTGTGAACCCACTAACCCATTTTTCCCACAATCACTCTAAGGGTGAAGAGCTAGGGTTTTGATCATTTGACAAAGAGTGATAGCCTATGCACACAAACTAAAGAAATTATAATAAATTGATATAAATCATAGAAGGATATAGTTTATCACAACACTCAATCAATAATTCAAGTGAGAAAACCTACCTTATTTGTCCCTATTTACATATCAGTCATAGGAACAATATTTCCATATGTTTGAAGCATTCAAAAAGTAGTTAATGAGCCATATTTTCCAAGTTACAAGATAGGTCATTGCATGTCTATTATTATCATGTATTACACCCTTTTACACACACAATCAAATATGTAGGGAATAAATAAATTAATTTGGGGCCCTATTAATAGTATTATACATGTATGCAGTGCTCATTGGTAGAGGGGAATTTGGGATTAGCTTGACATTGTGAACCCACTAACCCATTTTTACCATAATCACATTAAGGTTGAAGAGCTAGGATTTTGATCATTTTATAAAGAGTGATAGCCTATACAAATGACCTAAATAAATTATAATAAATTGATATAAATCCTAGAAGGATCTAGTTGATCACATATAACTCTAGTCAATATTTTGTATATGGTACTTGCAATAAGGTTATACACCTACATTGATGTAACTATCCATATTTGATGAAATAATTTGAGGCCATAGAAAGAATATTTATAGAATTTTAATATTTTTCTAGGATCTTATTCAAGTCCACTTCTAGCCTATTCTAGTCTAGACCTACATTTGCATAGTAAACCCACTAAGTATCTTTTGTTTCCAATTCATTTCAATATCTATCAATAGTTATACCTCACTATTTTTAGAAATCTAAATTATACAAATTTAAAATAATGTTTATCTAAGTTTTTGTATTAATTAGCCTACTTATTAGGTTAATTCACCACCATTGTGAAAAAGTTAATCTAATACCCTTAATCCTATATATACCACATATATAAATCTAGGGTTAAATAATAACTCTCTATAATAATTTAAAACATCTCATTTAATATTGTTGTACAATACATTTTATTTCCTTATAGAAAATATTTATAGTCCCCCTGAAAGAGGAGTTATTTCAAAGAATCATTGATATGATTCATTAGACTTGTCAATAGTGGGCGGGTTATACAACACTATAAAAACTCTAGGGTAGGTATTTTAACTCTTTTTGGTATTTTTAAGAATATTTTATCTATGTTGATTATTGCATGAATAAAATTTATAATATTTGTAGATGGGATTTTCAAAGCTTCTTTTCCAACAAGAACATTAACCATAGATTTATCTATCTATGTGAAAAAATGATGTGAATCAAATAGTTTGCTTTCTTTCCTACTTGTTTATTCATTTAATTCATCATTGAGGCCATCCCTAACACATACATAACTTGAAACTATATTCATAACATATATATTTACAATTTTCAAAATTAGTTTAAGAGCTTTATCAACAACAATAAAATTAACCAAAGTCATTTATCCCTTTACATCAACCCTCTAAAACATTTTAATAGATTCACATGTGGATAAATCCATAGTAGAAGATAACACATTGAGTATTATGATATCTATAGGAGTGATATACTTGATAACTATGTTTGAAATTTGTTTTTATATGTCATTAGGTTGGCCATGGACATGGACCCTAGAGATCTCTTATGAATCTACCAATGTCAAATATAGGGCGTGCATGTTTATAACATTAAGGCTAATGAGTACATCATTTATGCCCTTTTTTTCTTGCCATTTATTTAGTAACATATTTAAGTATATTTATAGTTTTGGGATCTATGTTTTGATGTTTAATGTCCTTATTCCATAACAATTTCAAATCCTTTATTGGTTAAATTATATAATCTCATGATAAGAGTCATTGTTGTACATATATGTTTCCTAAAAGGATGACATGTTCTTGGAAGTGAACCCAATACACTAAACTTTCCATTGGATTGATCACCCACCACCATGATGGTTAGGAGGTTAATTTATTCTTTCACATATCTTATATTATGAATCATATTTAATGTATCCAAATATAGGATAGATATCTATGTTGTAACACTTCTTAAAGCTAATATTTTCCATAAACTTCAAGTTATATTTTTATGAGCTATTTTTATTTGATTCTTTTTCATATCATCTCTTTTAGTCTTATACTAGGATTGTATTCAATTTTTTCAAGTTGATGTAAAACATCCATCCTTTTTTATTTTGAGGACATGGTTTTGTTGAGTATCTCAAACCAAAAAAACAACTCTTTAACATTGTTAATCAAATGATAATAACTTACTAAGTTAATAACTACATGTAAGTATGGAATGATAATTGTAAATAACTTATAGAGTATAGAGTGAAAAGAAAACATACTTAAAATTGAATGAAAATGATATAATAACAAAATAATATAAATGGTTGAAATAAAATATAAATGATATTATTAATGTGTAAGTTACCTTTGTTTATAATAACCAATGCTCCCAACCAGATGCACTTGAATTTAATTAGAAATACCTCAAAAACATAAAATAAAATAGAAATAAAATGTCACCTCAATGGTAACCTATACCCAATTATATGTTGGTCAAATTATTTTAGATAATTTTAAGCATCAAATAAAAATAAAAAATAAATAATAATAACATTGTTTATATAATGATTTCGTTATTTTCATTTAAGATAGAAAACTCTTTGTGTGTAAGTGAACTATTTGTAAATATGAAAAATTGGATGAATTTTGGAGTCTAATATTAAACCTTTTCCTACACAAGTCTATTATCTTATATTTTAAAATGTACATACATGGCCATGTGTATAGATTAATAAATATGTTTAGAATAACCAATGTTTAAAATGAATATGGGTGATATCAGTTAGAGAGGCATGACAAACATAAACAAACATATCAGTAAAAACACACTTTTAAGAAACAAATTAAAATAAACAAGTAAGAAGATTTTTTTTTAATAATATTTTTCTATGTTCAAAATGTAAGTGCATGATAGAGTAAATGGATTAATACCAATATTTAGAATATTAAATGCTCTTCGTTTATACATATGATATCAATTAATAGGGCATTAAAAACATGAAATATAATATCAATAAAATGTCACTTTGGTCATAACCCATGCATAATTTTATGTTGGTAAAATTATTCTATATATTTTAAGGAATTATAAAAAAAATACAAAAATGAGTGTATATTATTTGGATTCTCTCAACATGTTTATAATCATCACATAGTATTGTATGTCAAGGTTAGAGACTTTTATTTATTTTTGGAAAAAAAATACATACAAATAATGAAAAATGTAAATTTATTTTCTAAATATTCACTAAATAGGAATACATATATTTGTGGGATACCCATAAGTATTATTTATAATCACTACATTTATAAAATAAATAAATATATCTTGTATTACATTACTTAAACAAATATAAATTTTAAAAATGTAAAACTTCCCTTATGGATTCTATCTCTATTATTGGACACTGATAAGGCTTGTTTATATTCATTACATATGTAAATTCATATACTCAGCCTATATATTTTTTTCATTAACAAATAGAAACTAGATTTTTATTACAAAACCACCCTTGTGAATTTTATCTAAACTGAGATATATAATTATTATTGGATACCCACATGGATTGTATCCACTTATAAAAAAATTAAATAATGAATATATCCACCTAAAATCACTCTTTTAGGAAAAACTACAAAATGGAATCAATACAAAATTTCTCATTTATGTTTTATTCAAATATATACAAATAAATATTAATGAGGAACCCACATGATTTTTTAATAATGTAAATAATTAATAAATCCATCTTATATTTTTATATTAAAAAACACAAACTACAAAAATGTATATCTTTTCTTATTGGCTAAATTCATATCAATATATTTAGCCATATAGTTAACCAATGCATGCAAAAATTATCACCACACAATTGGATTTATTTTTCATTTTATCTAATTTATGTGGAAATTTGTAGTCAAAAAATGTTTGAGTACATTGGATTATATGCAATGTCTAAAGCATTTTAGGATCTAATTCTAATTACAATGATTTCAATGCATTTGGACCACCTTTATCCAAGAAATTCAAGAAATGTTCTATTATTCAATTTTGAGTCTAAATATAAGTAGACTATAAATGAAATAAGATAAAAAAATATATCAAATAAGAAATCAATGACACCATAATTGAAAATATGGTCTCTAAAAATATACCATTATGTTATTGCATCATTAATGTCCCATCATGTTTCTTTTATTGGTCTAGACTTATCTACAATAATGAATATATAACAAATGAGGGGTATTTCCTAATTAAAAGTTAAATTTTTAGACTAAATTATCTATGTGAAAAAACTCAAATTAAAAATAAAATGTATAGATAAACATGTGCTTATAATGAATAATGGTCTAATTAACTAGGCATTGGTTATTGAGGTAAGTTAATATTAGTGTGTTTGTGGTTTTAAGGTTATCATTTATTTAAAAGGGGTTAAAATTTAATTGATGTCCCAAAGGTTTTTGTGATGAGATAAATGTGGTAGGAAGGTATTTAAGAGGTATGAAACCTAGTAGGCTTGTGTGTTTAGGTTTGTTCTTAAGCATAAACATAGAATGTAGAGGAATGATGATGATGATGATGATGATGATGATGATGATGATGATGATGTTAAGGTATATTATATTTAAGGTTTGTAATTTAATGTTATATCATGAGTAAGAGGTATTTATGTACTCAATAGAGTGCCAAAGTGAGCCTAAAAAATAAATCCCTTATTGAAAGTCTGTAGCTAGACCTTACTCTAGACTATGCCTAACCTAATGAAGTGCTATGAGATGGTGCCAAGGTTTATTAAAGATGAAAAGTATTGTGTGAGAAAATTATATGTTTTATAAAATTTTATATGTGGTTTTGACATCATCTACAGTGGTTATAGGGTCATACTCTAGACCTAAAGTGACTTGCAGCTAAAGGCCTAGTGTGCTAAGACACTTAATGAGGCCAAATGGAGTACAAGGATCAGATTCTAAGGTAAGAGTGATTTTTTACAAATGGTATGAACTTATATGACATGTTTATGACCTATTGATTATAATTAAATAAGTTTCCAAAAGTAGTCAATGTCCAAGAATGACTGGTGGCTCTAGACCTAACGTGCATAGAGACCTAGTGTGGTCCAAATAAAGGGTCAAGGTGAGTTTTCAAGGTATTGAATCCAATGTGAGAATGTTTTTAATTGTGATATGTTGTTTAAAATATGTTTACCAAATTTTAGGTCATAAATTGAAGGATAAAGTAAGAAATAATGTTTTAATGTCTCCTATACGTGTAGATTAAAAGATTCCAAGCTCGAGAAAGAACTTCTGATGTTCATTGGAATGTGTGATAATTTAATGTGAAGATGATAATTTTGGGAGAGATGTAAAATGGTAATAAAAAGGATTAAAAATCATTTGGAAGTGGATTTAGGTAAATATCTTTATGAATATTTGTTAAGAATGTAAACTAGTCTTAAACCCTCTCTAAACCCTTATATTGACCTAATGATGAAGATATTGATAAAAATGACCTAGAATAGATTCAAAGTCAAGTTTTATGTTTGAATAATGTATATAATCCTCTAATAATCTCTAGGTGGTCTTAGTTTATCAAGATAATGAGCATAAGGTACATAAAAAGGCTTGTTTTTGAATAATTTGATGTTATAGGAAGGGTTAACTAAGTCAATGCATGCAAGTGGATATAGGTTTAAGATAAAGACTTGTTATTTATATCCATGGAGTTATTTTTGGAATTTATGTTTACTATGTCAATCATGTTGGTTTTCAAACAATGAAAATAGTGAGAAAAAACAAGCTTGAGTGAAAAAATGTTTAGGGATGAGTTACAAATGAATATGAATGAATAAAATGTTTTTGGGTTGTTAAATAATTATTCCTTATATCCATATTTGTTATATTATTTTGATTTCATTGAAAATTATGAAAATAGTGCTCTCAAGATGGTTTTCCTGAGTGGAGATGAACAATGAAAGTGTAAAGTTCAGATGTTGGTCTATACATTCCTTATATATATATATATATATATATATATATATATATATATATATATATATATATATAATGTTTGAATTTGATATATTTTTGTTTAAGGATCATATAAATTCATTATAATATCTTAGAAGTATCCCCTTAGGAATTGGAATGCAAGTTCATCTTGACTAGTTCTTGAGCCAGAATGACTGTTCTAAGTGTGCTAGGGGAACTAATGTGTTTGAGTATCTATGACATAATTTAATGCATAAAATGAATGTATTATTATTTTTGGATATAAATTATCAATTATTTATTTATGGAATATAGAGAGATAGTTTGAGGTATTGAGATGTGGAAATCAAATTGGATTAGTAGACTATGTATGCATAGTATAAGAGAGGCTTGAGGAATTAGTTTGTCAAAAGAATGGTTGATGTATAAATAAATGATAAATATTATATATATATATATATATATATATATATATATATATATTTCAAGGAATAATCATTTCAAGTATAAAATATGAACTTCTTTATGACTGTGTTTTGTGCTACAAGTAATTTTTTGAGTAGTCATCTTAGGGAGGTGAGTTGGAGGTCCTATGACATAAGATGAAGAATAAAAATAATTTAAATATAATTATAAGGACATTAATTTTAATATTAATTAAATAATAGTCATTTAAATTTCTCAAAATTATGTTAGTGGTTAAAGATGTTTGACTGTGTTTTTGAGATTTCTAGCAGAACTGAGTGAGCTTATTGTAGAGGTGTTTTTGCATGCTTGGAGCTTTAGTGAAGGTTTATAATGGAAATTTTGTGGTTTTTTAGGTAATTAATGATCTATTTATTTTAAATTTTTATATGGTTACTTTGAAAATTTGATTGTGTGCTTTAGTTTCATGAGATAGACTTTTCTGGGGTTTAAGGCCTAATGGCGAGTAGGCTAAATGGCTTGATTCAAGTGGTGAGTTGGAGCTCCAGATGACATGGATATATTTAGGAATTATAAAGTTTATATTAAAGTTATATTATAAGTTTTTAAATTTTTTTTACAGGTCAAACATGGTCCAAGAGGTCCAAGTGGTAACGTGTGCATGGATAGGCCTAATTGCTTTAGGTCTCATTAAGGCCTAATTGAGGTAATGAAAAAAATAATAATGATTTTTTATCATGTGAAAAATATATGAGGACCTATTATAAATATAATCTAAGTGGTTTAAGTATCTTGGCTGAAAAATATGAATAAGACCAAGAGTGTGATATAAAGGCAAGGCCTAATTGGCCTATTTAAGAGAGTAAGAGAAAAGAGGATACAAGTGAAGGAGAGAGCATTTGAAAAATAAGGACCAGGTAATTAAGGATAATTAGAGGTGAATGGGATCATTAATTAATATATAACCAAGTTTATTTAGGTAGATACATAGGTTTTTAGATCTAATGAGCCTAGAATAGGCATGATTGAGTGAGTAAGCCCAACAAGCTGTTTGAGTGAGAGTGAAGAGTAAAGAATGAAAATAAAGGAAGTCATAATCAATTAATTATTATCAACATGTGTTATAATATGATAATATTTTAATATAGTTGATTTATTTATTATTTTCCTATAGGGTTGGATGCCCCTTGCAAGATAGAGCTTGCAAAGGACTAGTTCGGTGGGTGCTCAACTAGGTAGGGCTTAGAGATCCTTGTGAAGTTGGTAATTCACTAAAATTTGGATATTGAAATTATAGAACTATAGTCCATATGCATGATTCAGTGGGTTTTATTATCTAAGAGGGTTTCCCACATATTTATTGTGTTATCTTATGATATGCTTGTGTAGTTTCTTGCTTATGCATTGATCTTTGATGTGAATGTATGATTCATAGAATGATGAATGGAATTGAATGGTTATTATTATGAAACTGATTCACTCCCCCTCTCAGTAGATACTTACAACATGGGTTTTATTAAAAATCCCCAAAATCAAGTGATGGGCATATCAATATAATGGGAAGAAAAATGAAAAAAACTAGGTTGCACTAACCTTATTAAATACTTTCAGTGTAACATGAAATTAAAAGCATGGTTGTGAATAAAATGTATTAAAGTCAGCTAAGAAAATTCAAGATACAAAATATAGAAAGCCACATGTTACTTGATTATTTATACCTAATTTTATATTAGAAAAAATATTCTAAATACTCTAAGGAATGAATCAAATTCAACTTGAAATAATAATAATAACATCATTTTTACAAATTTATAATATAACGATAAACCTTTGCTTACACAAGTTCACTTCCTAAGTAAACAATGCAAGTAAATGACCAAGTCTATAGATTAACACTATGTTTAGAACAAGCATCGCTCTAATAGGATGAACCTAACCTTGACCATGAAGGGCTCTAAAATAGAAAATAAAGTATTAGTAAAATTATATGTTGTTCATAACCTATATCTAATTTTTTGTTAGCTTACATTCTCTAGATACTTTAAGGATCAAATCAAAACCAATGAATAATTTTTTTTTTTTGATAATTTTAAAATCCAATAATAAAATTTTACCCAAACTATTTCAATATCCTATATTAATAATTCAATTACATGACCAAGCATATATATGAATAATTATATCTATAATAGGCAATGTTCCAACTGACTGCACCTAGCCTCACTTAGAAGGCCCTACAAAATACAAAAGAAAGTAATATAAAAAACCAAATTAAAAATACATTAACATCATAAAAAAGTATTTTATGTAATTTTGGATAAATGAAACCCTAATAGGATTAAAATTATAGAAAATTCATATTGTATATGATATAAAATTCACATAAAAATCAAAGTGTAATTGGTATAGTTTTACATATTTATTACAATTTAATATTTATAGCAATAATAAAGGAACTAGGTACTTAGCATGTTTCTATAATTTACAAGAATGTGAAAAGATATAATCATCAACAAAAGATATAATCATCAACAAAGATCAAGAAGGGCCTATGAATGGTTAGATCTAGAAATATAGTGTTTTCAGCAGCTTGGACAAGTTTGAACTTCCTAAATGCCTACATAGTGTGACATCGTCTGTTAGGGTACAAAACTATTTTGCATGTCTATGTTGATTCTATGATTATTTAATTTATTTTTTATATGTTTACCAGTGCTTCATATATGTTTAGATACTTATGTCATATCATGAACAATGATGTTTTCCTTCTCCTTGCTTTGAAACACTAGATATTTTTTCTTGTAAGATGGAATCACTATCAATAGGGATAATTGGTGGAAGGGATGGGATAAGATAAACTCAACCACCATTTATGGCTAAGTGTTGCTTATGTATGCAATAATCTGAATACATATTTCAAAATGAAATAATTTTCTTACCTAGTTGAGGTTGTGAAATCAGTGTAATATTAACATGGAGTGCACTCATATGTATGGATTTCAACACTTGACAACCTATGGTTTGACCTTGTTGAGGTATTCAAACTTATCTCAAGTTTTACTCCTTTAAGGAGTTTAATATTTGGAAATTTTAGGATATTTCCTCTCAATATGTATAGTGATTTCCAATGATAGACAAGTTCTATATATTGCTATATACATTTATATAGTTTTTACTTTGGCTAATTTCTTTCAAACTGATATGTGAAACATACAAGATGACCCATATGGATAATTTAATTTTAAAAATTAATCATTAAATGAAATGAATATAGATATGGTCCATGTGGACAAGTACATAGCATTTCACTATCTAAGGAGGTGAAGACCTATCTATTGAATAAGAACATTGATATGAGACCATGAGACATTTTGAGAATGATATTAAGTTTTTCAAGTAAAGACTAGGGAAATCTTGTGTAATAGTAATAACAATTAAGGAAGTTTGAGCCCAGGTATGGATAAATGGCTAAAGAATAATGTGAAAAAGAGTCAATTATATGTGTGTAAGTTAATTATGTTAAATATCGGTCAAATCTAACATTGTCATGTGTTTAATACCAAATTTGAGTGTATAAATTTTACCCCCTTTTATTTTAGTAATGTAACTACTAGAGTAAAAGTATAGAAGGTGATATTTTAGGATAACCATGATGGGTGTGCTTAATTAGGTACTAAATTTTTCACTTTTCTCCATGCAAACCTGGATTAAAACTTATAAAAATCAATTATCTCTTATGATGTAAAATTTGAAAGCAATAACATTGAACATATTTGAAATGAAGTATTAAGGAATGAGTAAAATTATGTGTATGTGAAATGTATTTATTAAAGAGATAATAGACAATGGGGTAATAATGCTTCTTAGAGATGTTAGTGTTAAACCATGGGTTGAGTTGAATATGCCCCAACCCTCATTAAAAATGGAGAAATTTAGAGAATTTAAGTAACATAAAACTTCATCCCCATGCAACTAACTATTTATATGAAATGAAATCCACTATGGGTTCCAATAAATATGAAAAATGACTCTAATTAAATGTAATTCGAAATCATTTATTATAAAAAAAATTATATGATTTGATTTGTGTGATGTGTGAGTAATGCCTACATGATTCTTGAGTGTAATTTTTTTAGAATGTGCCACCTATGCCTACCTATGGTATTAATCCAATAACATGTGTAATTCAAGTCAAATAAATTATGCCAAAGTATCATAATATCTATGAAATTAGTGTACATATTCCCCTAATGTGACACCCTATGTAATTTAAATCATGTAATATGTGTAATAATACTAAAGAATCTATGAAAAATTTGATAATCTTATAAAATATATGACATATACCCTGAATATGCCCCAAATATATGTTAAACATGCCATAATATAAGTAAAATAATCTAAAATTTGTGTCATTCTAAATTTATATGTTCCCAAAATCTAAAATATCTAACTATGAATGCTTAGTCTCTAAGATAAGCCACTGTGTAATCTCATATTTTGAGGCGAGGGGTGTAGCTTATGAATTACTCATCTCGAGAGGAGTCATTTGCATAATTTTAAATAGAAAAAGATATAAACAATGTAAATCATGTACTAACATGTGGATAATGTGTCATCATTAACAAGAATAGATCATTTGGGTATATATGAAACATGCATCTTGAGGTATACAAGTATCATATCAAGATATATATTAATGAGTAACATAGCGAGTATGGATAAATTATAATAAGTCTCTTTAAACTAAGTAATAAATACACAAAATATGGATGATATGTATCATACCACCAAAAATAATAAGAGGAGAGTGTGATATGGATCATGACATAAACAAGCTCAGAAAACAATCCTAGATTTATCAACACATAATAAACATAGTCACACATATTGTCATGTCTATGGACACACAATAACACTCAATTTAACATGATGTATAAAACACGCACAATGGACAATCAAATGTCACACATGCTAAGAGATACATACAATGGATAAAAAAATGTCACAAAAAATCATATTCAATTAGATAAATAAAAATCACATAATGTAACACACAACATCATCAAACATGTGAGGAGTGAGAAGCGAGGAGAAAAATTCAAAAAAGATTCTGATTAGGTAAAGAGAGATGGAGATAGTCATGAGGTTTTTATATAGAATCAAAACCTATGAGTGGGTATTTTAGTTAGGTTCAATAGGGCATGTGTTTATCTTAGCCCCACTTTAGTCAAGGATGCTTTTCCGATCAAAGAAAGAGGAGAGGAAAGAGGTAATAGACAAATTTCCAATAGGACATGGTAGAAAAACCCAAGGGTAAGATTTTTGAGCAAGAGGAAAGCTATCCTAATCAGGGACTTCTCATTTCTAAGGATGACAAAGGATTTCATATTAAAGTCCTAGATTATTTAATTCATAGAGCTTAGACTAAAATGGTAGGTGCTTTGGTTGGTAAATTTATAGGAGTTAAGCCTAAAATCAATGTTTTTATACAATGTGATGTAAGAAAGTGGATGTATAAGAGCCATGTATAAATCTCAACCATGTCTAGTGGGTTCTTTTTTATTCAATTTAATAATGAATAAGACTATGTTCATGTCTTCAATGGGGGTCCATAGTTTTTAGGTAAATCACACATGTTTTTATGCAAATTTAATATAGGTTTTAATCCTAACAAGGAATACATAAATATGATGCCTATTTGTGTCAAATTTTTGGGCTTACCATTAAAATTTTGGGAAGAAGATTTACTGATAAGCATAGCAAAGACATTTGGATACCTTATTGTATTTTATGTAGCTATAAAATATATAACTATGCTTATCCATGTGAGGTTTTACATGAACGAATTTGTTAATAAAGAGCTTCCAACCTTAGTAGTTATTAACTCTTCTCAAGGAGAATGGGTCCAATGAATAGAATTTGAGGATTCAATGTTGAAATGTGATAAGTGATTCAAAATTGGTCACATGTCTAGATTTTGTCCTTCTATAAAAGGTAACCATAATTCCAAAATAAATAATAATTAGACACGGTCTGAAAACTAACTTTAGAAAATCCAAGAGAGGGGGTCAATAATGAAAAAATAGTATGCAATATACACACACACACAATGGACATAGATGATTTATATATGCTAATAATTATCTTATAATACACATATAATAATGACATAACATGTAGGTGTGAAAAACTCTAATGGAGGTAAAAAACCCATAGTAGTTGATATTCAATATTGGGAAACAATAATACCCCAATACAAATCCTCTTCCTCTTCTCACTTCTCAAACAATCTTCTCAAAGCCCAAATATTTGTCTCATGCAAATATGAGTTTTTAATTCATGATGATATTTCACAATAGGGGTAAAACCCTATTTATAGTGAAATGTGAAGGGAGGTGACCATTGTAACCAATAGGTCCAACCATCCTGAAAGATATTTAAATCATCAATAAGTATTAAATAATATAACTTTACTATTTATTTTCATGAGGTTTTCACCTCATGTTAATAAATAATATGTTATTATTATTTAATTAATTACCAAGGTAAACTAAGGGTTAATCAAGCCCACTTAAACATTAAAAGCTCCAACACTCCCCTTTAATCCTAAGTGGAGATAAAATTCATAGTCACCTTAAAAAAGGAATTATACTATGTACCTAATTAAAGGATTTAAAAACCGTTATCATACAAAACATCACCTTTTGAAACAAGAGGAATTATAATTCATAAACTACTTGAAAGTAAGATAAGGCTAGCATGATTATGAGAGTACATCTCATATTTTATAATGAATAATCAACTAATCATATTTGGAGCCTTTTATAATATTAGGACCTCCATTACAAAGTATGATTTTAAGTATTGGTTTATAAAAGTAAAACTTCCACTTGAAGTTTAATTAAATTACATTACTTCATACAAAGTTTAAAATTATTTAAAATTAAAATAAGTATAAAGAATAATAATAATAACACATGGCCATTAGGAAGTGGCATTGTAATGCACACTCTCCCTCAATGGAAATTTTGAGAGGCCCATCATTACATAAAACTGATAGAACTTGGTAGCACCAAGTTGTTTTGTAATTACATCTACCACTTGCTCATCCATAGGAAAAAATTTTAGATCAATATCACCATTGAATAATTTATCTTATATAAAATGCACATGAACTTAAATATGTTTAGTTCATTGGTGATGCACTATATTTTTCACTAGAGTTATACAGTTTTGGTTATCACAATGAAGGATGGTACTATGAGAAATATCCAAATGAAGTTATCCCAATAACCTTCAAAACCACATGGATTATTTAGAAAATTCCATATAAATTATGTAATTTAATTAAATATAATATTTAGAGACAATAGGTTTATTTTTAATAACCTAAGTGATAGTGACCCATGCACAACTCCCACACAATCGAGCTTATTCCATGTTCACTTTACTACATAGGGTGCACACCTCTCACCTAATATTATGCAATACTTGCCTAAAGTTTGATCACAATCATATACACAAGTCCCAAAACATATTTTATATTTATGCACACTAATAAATATGATAAATCCACTAAATTTTATACTCTTTGCACCTATAGATCCATACCGTATCATCTAAACTTGCACACTGCACAAGTTTCACACCAACTCATCAACTTCCATGCTTTTTGTATATTGCATCTCCACATGCCTAAATAAATCTTGGACTCCAAATCACATCCACATTTTTCCTTGCTTGGCCATGTGATTTAAGGGGTTCACCAATCATCATCCATCTTGGAAGATAAATTGACGTAACCATCTTCTTGGTAAATGACAATGATTGTAACCATTCTTGTATTCTAATTATATAAGTATTCAATATACACATCTATATAATAGTCAATGTTCCACATGGTCATAACATAGATAAAATGCTCCACATATATACTCTATAAAACATACACTGTAGCACATTATGCTAGTTTCCCTATTCTCTGTTAGTGAGCAGAAGCTGCATTTCCTAGAAATAAGACTTTTGCTTCATTAAATGTGTTTAGTTATTTATTTTTGAATTAACATTGTATATTCACTTAGCAAAACCAAAAATCAATTGTCTCCCACATTCTTGGTCCTAGGCCCTATGCTATGGATCATTGGTATCATAGCTAAAAATATTTACTCCTTTGTATGCCTATAAACATGTGAGTGCAACTCGAGAAGGAAGGTTTTTCAATCAGTTCTATTTTAGAATATCTAGAAGAAAGCCATAGAAAAATTAAGATGGATGAAACCTAGAATCAACCTAAGGTAGCCCCCAAGGTGTGAAATATCATTACCAATGCACTAAAGGCACATTATACTAAATTTTTTGGCCAATTATACTAATTGAAGGTATGGATCAATCTGATGCCTTCTACCACACCTCCATAGTTCACTCAATAATGGTTTCAGTAACAAACCCCTTTCAAAGTTCAAGTCAATCTTGACATCCCTCTATTTGAAGGCAAGATCCATGCCAAAGCATTAGATGCTTGGATTTTATAACTTGAGGAATACTTCTTGGTTAATTATTTCATTGATGCTAAGAGGATCACCTTTGCAATATTGAATCTATCCATATCGATCGCTCATTGGTGGGAGAGCTTCAACGTGAAACACAAGCAAGAGTGTGTTATAATTGAATCTTATAAGAATTTTTTAAATGTTCTAAAGGAGGAATACTACCCTCTATACCATTTTTAAAATGAATAAATCAAGCTCCAATAACTATGCCAACATTTTTAATGACTGCTTTGCATGCCTACAAGAGCACTTGAGTGAGTAACATAAGGTATTGAAGTACATTAGTGGACTCTCACTTTATATCCATGATAATATGTAGTTCTTGACTTATAACACTTTAAGGAAAGCATATCTTGATGATACCAAGATCAAATCCAAGGATAGGATGAAGAAACATGTCACCTCTTTATCTAATTCAACATGCAAGGCTCAACCTTTACATAAATCAACATCATAGCCTTATGCATAAAATTAACAATACACTTATCACAAATGAGATTAGTAGTAGAAGATTGATCAAACCTCAAAGACTCCAATGTATTCTAATTAAAACAAAGGTAAGATGAATAAGTCCAATGATAAGTGGTGTTATCATCATCGCTCATACACTCATGATGATTTTGAATACCATGTGTAATAATACCTACTCATAAAATATACATCAAGACCCACATTGATGGATGAAATTGATCCCGATGCCTCTTGTCTAAGCACAAATATCACTATAATTGACATATCTAAAGAGCATGAACATATATTTCACAAAAATTAATGGGTAAAGGGTTAACCTCTTCATGTCATCAATTATATTAGAATATAGAATAACATCATTGCACAATTTGTAACTCAACACCTTGGTCTTACCACTACTATGAATCTAAAGCCATACTCTTTAGGGTGGATACAACAGGGGAAGATATATAGGTATGTAAGTAATGCATATTTTAATACAAATTCAAGACTATGAAGGATAACATCACTTGTGACATCGCACCTTTAGAGGTCTGTGACATCCTACTATGGAGACCATACTTGTATGACCATGAAGATACATATCAAATTAAGCCACAACATTAGACTATTTTCATGTAAGATCATTTCTAAAACCTTTTTAAGTTAGTGATCATTACCAAAGTCACCTTTGTCTCTACATAAAATGTCATAAGATAATCTCACACATGTAGAAGTTAGTATTACTTTTGGTTTGCCTTTTTATGCTTGCACAATCAAAATCGAAGCATACCTTAGAAGTGTGTGATTTGTAAACTTTACAAAAATATGCTTACATATATTGATTTTGCTTAATAATAATAACTTATGGAATTAATTAATATTTAACTTTAAAATTTATTTAAAACAATATTTTTTCAAGAGACATCAATAAAATCAACACACACAATTGTTAACGGAGTTCACATGATCTAGGCTACATCTCCAGGTCCTGCTCAAAGGTAGAATCAATTGATTATTGATGAAAAATTTCTCTATACATCACCTTATACCTATTAGTGGTTCTTTATCTATAAATGAATGTTTTTATGCCATGGATCTATCTCTAACATTTGGCTCTGGCTCTCAACTCTTGGCTTTTTGGCTCTTTGGCTCTCAGCTCTCAGCACTTTGGCTCTCATCTCTTTGGCTCTAAACTCTAATTATTATCAAGTATAGTGTGTTATTTTTCTCACTTTTATTATGATTTCAAATGAACCATATAGGCCCTTTATATATATTCATGGTTCCACAAAAGGTGGGCTTGGATGATTATCCTTTCCAATTTTAAATAATATTCATAATTATCCCAAGACCATTATTTGTGGGATTTAACATTATCCCCTTTTTTTATGGGATTTATATTATCCCATTACAATTTTATATGGAATTTTGATAATATCCCACATATTTAATTTATGGGATTCCACATAATTACCAATTAATTATAAAATGTGAGGAATGGGTGAATTAATAAGCCATAAGTTGGCCTAGGTTATGGGTTTTTTATCCCACATAGAGATTATTTTAGACATCTTTAGAAATGTCTTTCTTTACCTTTATAATTCAACTTAGCTACATGTGTCAAATGAAAAATTTTCCACATGTCTCATGCTAATTTTTCTATGTGCCATCATTTAATTGGTCCATGTTGCCCCATCATCACTTTTACCAGGTTTGACCATAACTTTGACTAGTTATAACTTCTACATATGGACTCAAATTAGTCCATTAAAAATGCATCAAAAATATTTCAATGATATCTACACCATGGAAATAGTTTAGAAACATTCTAAGATCATCAATTTTTGTAGTTTGACCAATGACTATCTATTGACCTACTTTGATTGAAACTTTGATCGGCTACACCAAGAGCATACAGCTCTATTTTTGAAGTTCCACATATTATCAAAAAGGTCTCAATAGGCCCTATGAAATGGTGTAGGTTTCAATCTAATCTGAGACCTTCTCCAAATTGACCTTTAGATCAATCCTTTGCATTAAGAAGGCTTTTTGTCCTCAAAAAGTTGGTATTAGACTTAGTACTTCATGTGAGGATCTTTACATGGTTTTGACTACTATGAAAATGTTGTATTTCACCTAGTGTTATAATAATCACCATTTTACAATTTCCCTCTTAGGGTTTTACATAACAATATAATTTACAAATGTTGCCCATCTTGGGTCTTGAAAAACACTATAACTATACAGAATGATTACAAACATTACCCATACTTAGGTCTTATGCATTTATAAATAATTCCTATATTTAGGTCTTACAAACATACATACATATTTGTACATATTGAAACATACAAATTAAAATATATAACATGTCTTCTGGGCCATTTTTGATGCTTCTCATGATGGCATATTCATGTTTCTCTACAATGTTCTTATTTATACATGAGTAAAATAACACTGAAGGCACCATTTTCCTATAATGATTATTGTCGATGTGCTCATATGAGATATTCTATCCAATCTTTTACAATGTTATATATATTTTCCTTCTTGGAAAAAGTTGCCTTTCTCAGAGATAAATATGGTTTCCCTATGACAATGCCATTAAAATGGAGTGGAACCACATCTAATTCAACTTCATCTAAAAAGTTGGAGGTAATTAAAAACCCTAGTTTACATGTTTTACTTACATGTATGTTACTACCATCATCTATCTTATTCAATAAAAATGGTTTGAGATGTGGCCTAGTTTTCAAACCTAAGATTTATACATCTTCAAAAATTAGATTCTTTTGATAGTTTTTATCAAGGATAACATCTATCTTAGAATGCTTAACTATTATTCTCTTAAAGAAGTGTTGTTTACCTTTCCAAGGTGACAAACTCTGAACTATCAGATTCTCATTGACTATTGTCTCCCTCATTGATGTTATATCTAGTTTTGATTGACAAGACTCTATCTGTTACCTGAATAAAATTGAAATTCTAACCTTTATCTTAGGTTTTTGATGACTTTTCCTATCTTCTTTAGACAACCTTGTTTTGGTAGTTTTTTTAAGCATCTTTTAAGGACTTTCTTAGGCATAATAAAAAATACATTTGAGTATTTCATTTTTGCATACCTTGACGAGTCATTTGAAGATGATTTGTCCAATGTACCTATTGCATATTTGAAGAGTTATTCCATCTCTTAAGAGTGTTCTAGCTTGCTTCTTGAATACTCATTCAACTTATCTTCTTGGGTAATTTTACCTTCACCTCCATATCCTAATCCTGCATGAAGTGGTCTCTTTGCCACTTGGATAGGCTAGATAATTCCTTGACCATTAATGCCAAGGAATTTTCCTTCAAATCCCATTTTATCTAACAACTTATAACCTATTCCCTTTGTGTGATTTTCAAATGTATCAACACATGGACTTGATAAATGTTTAGGGTTAGCATATTTAGTATCCCTAACATTTTCAACATAGTTTAAAGAGTTTATTTCATTATTTTCATCCTTAGAATGTACATTATAAGATACATTAGTAATCAGAAAACTATTTAGTTTTAGACTTACAACATCACTTTCATTAATAGGACTAACAAGAGTATACAAATTAGAGGAATCACTACTATAACTAGAATTTACCTTAATTTCTTGGCTTATTCTAAACTAAACCTTGTAGGTATGATTAGTCATCAGTTGGATTCATTCTCTTGATGCTATCTCTAGCATGTTGGGATGTGAGATAATAATGACCCTTAATGATCTTAACTTCTTTTGAAACTATGTCAAGATATACTTGATCAAAGAATAGCTCTCCAATACCAAAATGCAGGATGTCATAATGGGTTGCATGTCCATGTACTATGTCATTAGCTCCTCTAAATGTATTAGTGTGAGGTAATGGAAGATATTTTATCTTCAAACATTGTGCAATACCTTCAGTGATATAACTAACTCTAGAACTCTAGTCAAAATAGATCTGCACAAATTTCCCCTCAATAATAATAATGTAATTCTGCCTTTGAGTTTCCTTAGAGTGTAACATAATATCTGGTACTTTAGCTAGCAGTAGCTATCACATTAGAGATTTTGGAGTTTTTTGATGATGTAATTCTAGTTGGGCTTGTTGATTATTATTGGATATGGCTAGTGCCTTGCCTCTCTCCTCATTCCACTTCTTAAACCATAATAGATCTTGATTGGGGTGTACTATCTAACATTACTTGGTAATATAACCTCATTGGACATAAAGTCCACAAGTTTCTACATGTTCTCACATCCTTTTCTTCTATCAGTCTTCTTGTTGTAGTTTTTCCCACAACATATTAATACTTTGTTGGATTTTTTTGATTTGCTGCTCTTATCTTTGCTTCGCTACTTATTGACATTACTCTTGGGATTGTAGTTGTTGCATTATTATAGTGATGAGGGTATTTAGTAATAACTAAATTTATGATAGTATTGGGTCCATTATATTACAATAATTTAATTTAGCTAAAAATAAAGCCACAAATTCACCAACATGAACTTAGCTATGATACCAACCTAATTCATAAAATTTAGCAAAATACACTTACATATATTGATTTTGCTTGATAATAATAATTTGTGGAATTAATTAATATTTAACTTGAAAATTTATTTCAAACAAATTTTTTTCAAGAGACATCAATAAAATCAACACATGTAATTGTTAACGAAGTTCACCTAATATGGGTTATGTCTTTGAGTCCTACTCAAAGGTAGAATCGATCGATTATTGATGTAAAATTTCTTTATACATCACCTTATCCCCAGTAGGGGTTCTTGATCTATAAATAAATGTTTTGATGCCACTGAATCTAACTCTATCATATAGTTTTGGCTCTCAACTTTGGCTCTTATCTCTTTGACTCTCGACTCTTCAGCTCTTTGACTCTCAACTCTTCAGCTCTCAGTTCTTGGCTATTCGACTCTTGGCTCTTCAACTCTTGACTCTTTGGCTCTTAGATCTGATTATTCTCAAATCTAGTGTGTTATTTTTTAGACTTTGATTGTGATTTCAAGCAACCCCTCCAAACCCTTTATATAGGTTCATGGGTCCACAAAATTTAGGCTTGGATGATTATCCTTTCCAATTTTAAATAATATTCATAATTATCCCAAGAACATTATTTTTGGGATTTAACATTATCCCCCTTTTTTATGGGATTTATATTATCCCACTACAATTTTATATGGAAATTTGATAATATCCCACATATTTAATTCATGGGATTCCACATTATTACCAATTAATTATAATATGTGAGGAATGGGTGAATTAATAAGCCATAAGTTGGCCTAGGTTGTGGGTTTTTTTATCCCACATAGAAATTATTTTAGACATATTTAAAAATGTCTTTCTTTACCTTTATAATTCACCTTAGTTGCATGTTTCAAATAAAAATTTGTCCACATGTATCATGCTAATTTTTCCATGTGCCATCATTTAATTGGTCCATGTTGCCACATCATCGCTTTTATCAGGTTTGACCATAACTTTGAATAGTAATAACTTCTGCACACAAACTTGGAATTGGTCTGTTCAAAATGTGTTAGAAAGCTTGCAATGAGATATACATCATGGAACTAGTTTATAAACATTCTAAGATCATAAATTTTTCTATTTTGACAAGTGTTGACCACTTGTTAACCTACTTTGACTAGAACTTTGACCTACTACACTAGGAGCAAACAAGCTCTATTTTTAAAGTTCCACATACTATCAAAAAAGTCTCAATGGGCCCTACACAATGGTGTAGGTTTTGGTTTGATGTGGGACATTTTTTAATTAACCTCTAGATCAGTGTGTAACACTCATATATTATCATAATAATAATAACTCAATAAACTATTAGAGTAGAGTAAATAAGTCTTCATAGAACCTAATGGTCTTACAACACACTACATAGTAAAAAAATGTATCGATTTGGTCCCTGGATTCCCTATTCCAAATATCCCTCTCTATTAAATATCAATTTGGGAGAATGATGAATTGTGACACTAGATTTAAGAGCTTCTTAATTAGGTCAAGATTGGTCCTAGCTCTTCAGCTTGTAGGAGTATGTTAGTTTTCTCACCTAATAAGGATGGGTCTTGGTGACTCTTTATATACTATTGTGTACTTAAAAAAATCATGATGAAGAATCGATATCCACTACCACACATTAATGACCTTTTGGACTATCTCTAAGGTACATAATACTTCACCAAGATCAACTTGAAGTCATGTTACCATTAGTTTTTAGTCCATCCTGAAGACATATGGAAGATAACATTCAAGACTTAGGAAGGATTTTATAAATAGTTGGTCATGAATTTTGGCCTCATTAATGTGCCAACCACTTTTATGTGTTTAATGGATGATCTACTTAGCCCTTTCCTCCACTCCTTAATCATAATGTACTTAGATAACATTCTCATATTTAGTAAGAATTGGGAGGAGCATATGAAACACATCTCATGTGTATTAAACAATTTATGCCAACATAATTTGAAATCCAACTTAGTGAAGTGTATATTTGACATGGTGAAAATACAATATCTAGGTTACATCATTGATTGTACTAGAATTAGAGTAGATATAGAGAAGATAAAAGTGATCTAAGATTGGCCTACTCTATGTAATCTCATAAAGTTGAGTAGATTTCTTAGACTTAATATCTTTGATCATAAGTTCATCCTTGGTTTCTCATACATATCTTGGGCTCTTAGCCAACTCACACACACTAAATCCAAGTTTGAATGGAAATATTCACAACATCATGATTTTTGATTCCTTAAAGTAATGAATTTACATAATGCCTATTCTCATAATGTTTGACATTGAGTAAAGCTTCAAAATACACACTAATGCATCTGACTACATACTCAGTGTAGTGCTCAAGCATCATGGACATCTAGTCAGATACCACTCTAAGACATTAAATGACATAATATAAAGGTACTCCACCTATGAAAAGGAATTATATGCTATTGTGTAAAAAATTAAGCAATGGAGACACTATATTATCAAGAATGAGATAGTTTTTCATTTGGACCATAAACCACTTTAGTTCTTATAGTCATAGAACAAGCTATAAAATGTGTTCCACATGAAATGGAGGACTTACCTATAATAGTTACATATCGTGATCAAGCACAAGAAAGGGAAGGATAAAAAGGCTATAGATTCCTTAGTTGACTACCATTTCATGTGATCATTATGGTGTTAGATATGAAAAACCATAATTTCATAGATTAGGTTCCTCTTTACTCAATTGATCAGGACTTCACAACAACTTACACTAGCCTTGCACAAGGAACACAAGTTCATGAGTTATACTTGTCTAACTAGATTCGCTACAAGTTTATAGATATTTGTGTTCTCTTTAGTGCACTTCACTAATGACTCTTATGGGAAGCACACTACATCAAGACCTCAAGACACTTCGACATGATAAATATTCTAGTCGCATTATAGTCACACTTCTACTAGCTACACATGCACATAGACATAAAGCACCACATTAAGTCTTGCATTCCTTATTGCATTTCCAAGCCCATAAATGGGATTTTAAAACATTAAACACCTATACCAATTCCATCAAGACAATGGGAATCTCTTAGCATGGATTTCGTGATTGGATTACTTATGAAGAGATGATAACATGATTCGATGTTCATTTTAGTTGATTATTTTTTCAATATGGCTATCATGGTCACATGCATAAAAGACATTAACATAGTTGGCACTACATAGGACTTATTCAACCATGTTTGTGTTCATTTTGGGTTACCCACATCCATCATTTTCAATAGTGATCCATGTTTTGTGAGTAATTTTTGGCAAGAATTATGGGAATTGATGGGTGCATAGCTAGATAGATCGATGAATTTTCATCATCAGACAGATGGGAAAACCAAAGTGGTTAATTACACACTTATTCATCTTATACAAATGTACAACCATGCACATGATTAGACGTAGGATAAAAATCTCTTGTACATTCAACATGCTTACAATAGGGCTCTCCATAGCTATACTAATCATAGTCCATTCGAGACATGTCTAGGGTTTTAACCTTCAACACCTTTAAACATATCCTACCATGCACCATAAGATAGTGAGTCACATGTATAAGAATGGTAAATGGATAAAGATGAGAAGTTTATGTGCCACATCTAGTCTATTCACTAGTAGGTTTAGTATATTCTCTCTTACACTCAAGATAAGTATAAGGAGTGCCATGATACACATCACACACCTCATGCATTTTGAGTTAGCAATAAAGTGTAGTTGTAACTTCAAAAGGAGAGATTAAAAGGTCCAAACTAGAACATCAAGCCTCTGTAATATGGTCCTTACACTAGTTTACATGAAACCAGTGAGAAATCCTTTGTTCTTAATCTACCTTAGTGCTTGGGCATGCACCTAGTATTCAACATAAAACTTCTCAAGAATTAAAATCTACTACTTATTGAGCCAATAGTGACAAAACATCTTTCTTATTTAGATCTTGAGTACTTACATCCTATAGATAAGGACTAGACCATCAAAATGATAGACACACACATATACCATTGCACACATCAAATTTTTCAAGTGGTTAAGGTTGGGTAATATTTTGATCAAGCTAAGTGGTTCACTTCACAATAAATTCAAGTGTAATTTTCATAATTATGTACTGACACAATGGAGACCATTGCTCTTCAAGAAATGGAAAATGATTCATGCGTAACTTTCACATAACCAAGATTGCTCCTCATTTGCTCTACTATATAGGGTGTATACCTCTCACCTAATCTTTCACATGCCTTGCTTGAGGTTTTCTCATAATCATATGAAAAATACTACACCATATCATAGAATTCTAGGCACTAACCTTGTGCTAATCCTACTACCTTTTACACCTTTTGCACCTTTAGTTCTACACCATAACTCATAAACTCATAAATTACACAAGTTCTGTGCTAGCTCACCAACTTCTATGCTCTTTTTAACTTATAACCCCACATGCCTAGGTGACTCTTAAAATCCATAAAACATCTATATATCACCTTGCCTCAGCCATGTGCTTCAAGGGGTTCACCAACTATCATCTAGCCTAGAAGATGAACTGATGTAACTATGTTCTTGGTAATTGGCATTGATTATAACCCGTCTTATATTATAATTGAATTTGTATGTAATATACACATATGGCCAATGGTTGATTATCCACATATCCTAACATATATAACATTCTTCACATATCTACTCTATAAAACATGCACTATATCACATTGTAAAAAATTTACCTATTCTCTATTGATGAATAGAATTTGTATTTCTTTAAAATAAGACTTCTGCTCTTTTGAATGTGTTTAGTTGTTTCTTTCTAAATTAGCTATGACCATTCACTCTAAATAAACAAAAATTAGTTGTATCCTACATGCTTGGTCATAGGCCCCATGGTGTGGATCATATAACACCTGCACCAAACTTAAACACATACCTAGAAGTAGACTTGTGATCTATAGTAATGCTAGCATGGTCAACATCACAATAAGCATATAATTTAGAATTATCAATGGAATAATAAAATAAACCCAAATAAATTATTCCTTTGATATAATGAAGAATATATTTAGCTAATTTCTAATTATCCAAATATGTATCCTATATAAATATATAAGTAACACCAACATCATATGAAATATCTTACTTAGTAATGGTAAGATAAATCAAATTACCAACAAGTTGTCTATACAAAGTAAGGTTAGCTTTTTCACATGTAGGTTTTGGATCAAGATTTACACCATCTTCAATAGGAGTAGATGAAGATTTAAAATTAAGTATAATAAACTAAACAAGAAGATTATGTGCATACTAATATTGTGATACAATGATAGAATGTTTATCTTGAAATATAGTCATTCTTTAAAATTGATGTAAAATGCCTAAATTAGTCATTCTAAATGTTTGACTTATTTTATTCTTATATTTATGAATTAAACTAGTTATATCACTAGTAATTAAAATACCATCAACATATAAAAGAATTAAGATAACATGACCATTTTCAATTTAAAAAATATCATTGTCAAAATAGAAATTAGAGAAACCTAGTTATTTGAAAAAAGAAGCAATTTTAGATTACCAAGCTCAAGGATCCTATTTTAAATCATATAAGGGTTTTTTTAAATTACATTAAAATTTTTATTTATTAGAATCAGTGAAACCTTTAGGCTGAGTCATGTAGATTTTATCTTATAAATCACTATTTAGATAATCATTCTTGACAACCATTCAATGGATAACCCAACCATTTTGGGCTGTAAGGAAATAAGTAATCTAATAATACTCATTTTCACTATAGGAGCAAAGGTTTCAACATAGTAACATCTAGGTTTCTGACTAAACCCATAAGTGACTAATCTTGCTTTAAAATTGTCAATTTTATCAATTGAATTATACTTGATTTTATAAAGCCACCTACAAATAACAATATGCCTTTTAGGTAGAGGTGGGACAAGATCCCAAGTCTTATTTTTAATTAAGGCATTAAAATTAGCTTGCATAGAAACTTTCCATCTATCATCTTGAATGGCTTCCTCAAAATATCAAGGTTCACATTTATACATAGTCATTAAGTTATGATAAGAATGTTGTCTCTTAGTTAATTTATTAAGATTTCCAACATTAGAAGATTGGATTAGGAATTCTATCCATTCAGGTATTTTAGATTGAAAATGGAATTTAGGGGGTTCCTCAGACTCTAAGTTATCTAAATATGAATCAAATTCCTCTATGGAATATGTTTCTTCATAAGGAGAAAATAGAGAGCCAGATTCATCAAAAGAATAACATTGTGAAGGTTCCCCAAAGGGCTCACAAAAAGATTTTGAGAATAAACAAATTCCTATTCTCAATTATCTATATTTTATATGGATAATATGCTCTTATACCTTTAATATTACCTCCATAACCTACAAAAATACAAGAATAAGAGGCAGGATCCAACTTATTTCTTTTAATCTCAGAAATAAAGATGGAATTAGAGATACCAAAGATCCTAACATGAGCCATACTGGGTTTATTTTTATACCACATTTTTAAAGGAGTATAAAGATGCAAGGCTTTGGTAGGTACTCTATATATAATATATATAATAATATTCATGGCTTCAGCCCATAAGAACCTAAGAACATTTATAGAATGCAACATTGTTCTAGCCATTTCTATAATGGTGCGGATTTTTCTTTTAACAATACACTTTTACTAAGGGGAATAGGGAGTTTTTAGTTAAATTTGAATACCACAACTAATGAAAAAATAATCAAACTCTTTACTAATGTATTCACCACAATTATCATATCTTAATAGAAAAACTAGAAGCATTTTCAACAATAGCTTTAAATTCCTTGACTTTATACAACACTTCAAATTTATTTTTAATGAAATATGACAATAAAATCATCCATATAAGTAACAACATATAATGAACCTATTAAATCAACAAATTACACCCTTAGGAGAGGATTGTTCATACCTCTCCTAGTTTGAAATAACATGGAATAAACCTAAGGCTGTGGGTGACACATGGATGGCTAAACCTCTAGATTATGGGGCTAGCTTCCCTGGTATATTCATTATGGCTCAAATCACTAAGCCTATTGACTTGTCTGAGTGAAAAGGGATAGAAGGAAACATAAAAATAAACCTATACTACTAGAGGTGATGCACCAATATGATTTATCCACTCTATTTGACCTCTTAACAACACTATTGAACCAAAAAAGTGGATGAACCTCTCTCTCTAAAGGTTTTTAAGCAAAAATGTTTCACATAGAGGCTATAACAGGTGATTATAACATGAGGGTCATGAATAGAAGGTATAATATAAGACACTTACTAGTCAAAATCCATTCCAAGATCAACCACTAACACCTTCACACACTATGTGACCTGCATAAAATAACCTACTAAAATCTAGAGGAGGAAAGGACATATAAATCAAGAAAACCTACCACTTATGCATATCAAACAAACATATAACACACTATAAATGAACATGAAGAAAATGAAATAGTCTTTTTATTATTTTAATAGGTGATAAAGTACAAATTTAGGTAGAATTTCTTCATACCCAGTAGAGGGATAAATACAATGGCCTTAGAGGTTAAATTTATAGAACATGAGAAAATAAAGAGGGGAAATCTATCATGGAAATGGAATTCAAAATTAATTAATGAACATAATTCATTCAATTAGCAGTTACAAGCAACCCTAAATTATTTTTCCATGCATTACTTAGGCTGGTTAGGGTCTTCAATGAGATTTTGGATGTTGAAATGGAGTGGTGAAGGATAATTTAAACTTATTTGAACTCATGAAGAGAATGTGAATGAAATTATTAGTTAAATACCTATGATTTTGATAGTTACAAAGCATTAAATTGGTTTAATTAGGTTCCTCCATGAAGCATTTAGTATCCACCTCCTTCTTACATTCCAATATGACTTGGAAAACTAACTCATCTTTCATGGTGGATAGGAAATGGACCTAATTGCCTTAATGATGTATTTACATGGTTTTTTATGACCTAGATTTACTCCCTTATCAACCTTATATGCCAACTAACACCTTATATTACCTAACCAAGTAGGCCTACTAGGAAACTAGGCATAGTTACTTAATGTTAATTGTTTGGATGATCATGAGACCTAAATATTACATTTATAATAGGTTAGTGATGATTTTATATGTCTAAAAAAATGTTTCACATCATGAATTATGCCTTTTAAACAATACACATCATGCAAATTTTCCCATCTAGGTGACTAGGTCACCTTTTACTAGCACTTGTAGATGAATTATGAGCATTTTATGCCCAAGAGGGTGTAATACCATTCATATTACTTTACTAAATGATATAAAACCTTTAAAATAACTTTCCACCTTGAAAATACCATAAAACCTAAAAAAAAAAAGTTTTTGGGGAGTTCATACAACTATTCAGCTAAACTAGTACCATGGATGGGACCTACTTAAAGTACATCATGATTTTTAGGTGTCTTAAATACAAATCCATGGTATTTGAGTGCAAATTATTCAAGTTTTATTAAATTGGGTCTCTATCAAGGTTTATGTATGGATTTAGTATCCTACCATCGTAATGATGATTCACAAAGTACATGCCTCAAACCTAAATTTTTTTGTGATGAATGTTTAGTAAATATACCCCTCAAAACTCTTGAATATCCCTTGGTGACATGCATATTGTATGGTGAGTACTAAGTGAAAGTTGGTGACATTCAAGTTATTGGTAAGCATTCTAGGTGAGTTGATAGTTTTAAGTACTGTTCATAGATTTGGGCTCCTAAATCCCACTCTTTCCTCCATGGACCTTGAGTACACAGAAGTCCAAAACTCCCCCTAAGATTGTTTAGCTTGAGTCATCATTCCATGTTATATATGAGTGCTTGAGTTGGTAGCTCGACATGGTTGATTAAGATAGTAGATCTTGAGAGGAGTGATAATACCAATATTTTACATTTAATTAATTTACTCTATCTAAAACATATTCATTAGGGTCTAAAAAACTATCACACACCTTATTTTGACCTTTATTATACTTGGGGAGGTTTCATATGCCACAAAGAGGAGGTTGAGGTTTTGAGCCCTAAAGATGGTCTTAGGACTTATAGGCCTAAACTAAGTATAAACCACATATAGGTGGACTAATGACTTAAATTTCACCATATAATTTCATTATCCATCTATTTTAAACCTTTTATGCTTGTCTCCAGCTTTCTAAACTCCATATCTTCCCCTTTCTCTTATAGGCCTACCGTAACCATCATTAGTCAGTCTAAGTGCTTAGACAAATTGGTGTTTAGAGACCTAGAGTAGGTTATTCTACCATTATAAAATTATAATGGGGTTGTAAAATTATGTAACATTATTTTAGGGTCTGACAACACCCATTTCAATAAGAATTTCTTCAAACCTTCTCTCTGCATACTTCTCATATTCTTGCCTAGGTTTTATGAGTAATTGGGCCTGTAAAGCCCTAATGGCTTAGTTTATTTCCTTTTCTTCTCAACTTGAGATTCTCATAATATTGGAAACATTTATTATGTCTTCCTCACTTCCCCCTTAGGTTTTTTAAAACTTCAAATAGCCACCAAACATGTAGATTCCTTCAATTTATATGAACAAACCTAAGAAGTCAATTTTAGGCCTAACATGCCTAATTAGGCTATTAAGCCATATTTTTTCTATCTCAAAAGACCAAATTTAAAAATAGATTAATATTATTAGGAAAAAAAATAATAGAGTTTTTTTCATCCTTACACTTCACCTCCTACATGTTTCTCACACTTAAACTCCCTCATTAATGACCTTGTTTAGAGGTGGTAGTCTTATATCTTGACTGAGTAAGTGTGAATGATAAGATTTTCCTTCATGAAGATATTATTTCCAATTTATAATTTTCACATACTTATTATGAATTTCTTAATTTTTTTTACCTTCATACACTTCAAGACACCCTAGAATGGGCTTCTTTACTCAAATTTCCCTTCTTTTATAGTTAGGCTTATATATGGTAGTTATAGGCTTCTTGACTATATGAGTGATTGATTTTAGAGGTGGGATGATGTTTCATTATTCTCATGGGTGACCTAAAAATGTTTATGTCCTATTATAGTTCTTATTTTAACCTTATAAACCCTACAGTCTTATCACATGATCAATGTCTATCAGAATTTATAGTCATAGTCTTTTTGCATTAAAGTCTTGATTGAGCATGTATCTCAAGGGATAAAGGATGAGTTGATGATGTTGGTATCTATTTTACCCTTCCTTCTCCATACCCATACCTCTTTCATATATCCTTGTGACTTTTCATGAATTTTCAATGATTTATAGGCTTGTACTTCCAACAGTGAACACCTCACCTACTTAGTTTACATAATAGGCCTATAGATACACCCTTATTAATCATGATTGTCACTTTGAGACATCTTTTAGTGATGAAATATGATACATAGGACCTCAAAAATCTTTGATACTTGACCATTCACTGTACTTCAACCATGCATACATTATTTATATCTCTTTTAGCCTTTATCTCTCAATGTTTTACTGGCCTTTGAGTCCCTAACTAGTCTTATAAATGTGATTTGGGGTCTATGAGTTTATGAGATAGATTAAAAATATGGTTTATAGGATTTATATCTTTAGTATAGATCAAAAATTCCAATGAGACCATAAGAACTACCCTTCTCTTACTCAATACCATTCTACTGAGCCCTAGGTATCCTATACTTAGATATTCAAAAAAGTATGATGTTTAGATAAGTGTATTAGGAATTATGATAGTGAAAAATAAAACATATGGGATATCAAACAACCTTAAACTAGGCTAATAAACCTTAAAATCTACTAAGAAGCTAATGAATTCAGTTTGGAGCTAATTTATGTGTTTTGGTCTTTGAGGGCCATAAATAAACTTGTTTCTTTGAGAGAGGAGATCCTCCACATCCTTGAATAACTCTTGCCATCTAAATAATACATTAATTATGCACTTGCATCTTAAATATGGACTTCTTATGAAGATAGGCTTAAACCTTTTCCATCCTCCTTTACATGGTGGGCATTGAGAGAGCTTAAAGGAGGTTTGATCTGATCAATGATGATTTGATGGAGTGTGTGATAAACATAGAGTCAAAATATAACTATGTATTGATCTTATTTCATTCTCTATTCATTTATGAAATTAAAAACTCTCTCACATAACTTGCAACTCTACCAACCAAAGGGGTTTGTGGGTTGATCTTCCCTTGAAAGTATCATGTGGGTATGCTTAGAGGAGTATAAAAATACTCAATAGACTCTTATATACCTTATTACATGCTTGATCCACCATAAAAATCTTAAAATCTTCATAAATATAGTTATATTAGGGATTGTGGGGTTTGCAAAGGGCTTAAAACCACTTGGGGGTCTTAGTAATCATTCATAAAGCTCAAGGGATATATCTAAAAACCAATACCACTAATTGTAATCCTACTAGGGTCCCCACCTTTGGATAATATCTTGGTCTTTGAATTCCCTTTTATGGACCATAATATACAAATCAAAATGGGCCATATGAGTGTGTCAAGAGATTGATGGGAATTAAACTACCTTTCCTTTCATATTTAGGCCATGAAAATTCTTTGAGATACTTTCCATGAACCCTCATGAAGTGTCTGACCTTCCTCTATATGGACCTAATTATATAGATTCATATAAGCATAAAAACACCTATAAAACACCTTATTTTATACATTTATTTCAAGTTTGAATCTTTGAGAATCCATTAGAGAATATAGGGAGGGGAAATAGGAGGAAAAAATGATTTTAAAATATATGGTATGGATTGAGGGAAGATGGAAAGTTAGTTTCAATGTGTGGGACCCCTTATTTGATGAATGGAAACCATTTAACCTTTAGAAGGAGACCTTTTACATATGGAACCATTCTTAAATTGACATTATGATGGATATGGAGACCTTTTAATACTCTTAATTTGAATGTGACATCAAAACATACCCTTTTCCAAAGGTCTACAATGCAATTTGACTCATATGAGATTTTTGAAGGGTCATTTGATGACTTGGAAGGCTAATTAATGTTTAAAATAGGTCTGAGTAAGTAAACCATGGAATAAAACCTTATATACATTGTTATACTTCATGTTATGACTCAAATGAGGCTTGGACACATATCACATCTACTAGCAAGGCCTCTCCTCAAGAAATGGCTTAAAATAGGCCTAAATGCAATGTGAACCAAAAACCTTAATCCCTCTAAATACCTTAATTTTTGTTAAGAAACCTTAACTTTGTCAAACAAGGAAAATATCATTCTAAAGGCTTCAAAAGGGCATTTGACACTCTTTCACTCAGTCAAGGACCACCATTAAAACTTAGCACATCACTTAAGGACTCAAAACATGCTATTATATGATGATTTCTCAAGCAACCCATGATACATACATTGACCCCTTAAACAATGCTAAAAGGCTTACAAAAGAGACCAAATAAGACATCAAAATGCATGAATATCACCATGTATAAGTTTTAAGGTGTCTCGTGAGAATTTTTTTTTATTGTAGGGGTTCATATTTGGCCTAAGAGGCTAGAATATCAATAAAACCATTAAGATAAACAACTTCAAGAGGTCCTGCTACATCACTATGAATTAACTCTAAAGGATGAGATGAATTTGCATCATGATTCTTGTGAAATGGATTAATATGTTGCTTACCACATAAGCAACCTTCACAAGTTTCATGGTGGGAAGAGATAAAAGGTAAATAAACAACAAGATTATGAGAAGACATATCATGTAAAATTATAAAATTAACATGTCTTAATCTTTCATGCCATAATTTGAGATTCATTCTTACTATGTGATGAAAGTAAACATGCAGAAGAAATAGTAAAAACATATAAGCCATTCTTTTCAACACCTTTAACAGTTAGAGAACCAAATTGATTTCTAATGGATTAAATATATTTAAGAAATGTTATAATGAAATTATTATTTGTAATTTTAGAACACGATAACAAATTTTTCTTAAGCTTAGGTACATAGAAAAAATAAGTAATAACATTTGAAAATTTTGCCTTTCCTTGCTTAGTTATTTCTAAATATGAATCATCTCATAAATAAATATTTTCAGAGATATCTATAGAATAATACAAAATATTAGATAAGCAAGTCATATGGTGTGATGCACCATAATCTAGAATCCATACATTCTCATTTGAAGTAAATAAAATAACATATAAATCAATAACATTAAAATTCTGATCCTAATTTTTATTCTAATTGGGGTTTTGATTTTTCTATTTTTTTTGATTAGATTTCTTCCATTTTTTATTTTTATAAGATTTATTGTTAACTTTGTCTTTATTTTTATAACTCGTTTCTATTCTATGACCAAATTTACCACATAGATTACAATTCTCATTAAACTTAGGTTTATGATTCTTATTACCAGATCTATTGTTCCCATTTTCACCTTTAGTATAATTAGGGTTAAGTTTATGGTTTCTATTATTCTCAGAACTAGGGTTCAGAGTTATAAGTTTATAAGTGTTATTCTTGTTAGAATCAAAATTAGACAGCACTTGCTCTTCTTGAATAAGAAGAACTGATAAGGTAGTGAGGTCTGGGATATCTTGTTTTATTTGGTACTTTGAATTAAGAATTCAGATAAAATTATGATTTTTTTCATTAATGTTGAGCTGAATAATAAAATAAATTAATTGATCTTGAATTAAATTAAGTTACAACCATCTAATTGAGATTTAATATTCTTAATTTTAGTAATAAAATTAACAACCTTTTTATCACCTTTCATTGCTATTGTAAGAAATTCAAGGATTAACTTAATAATATTTGAGAGATAAGTTCCCTCATACATAGGCTCAAGGTATTTCTATCATCATTAGGAAACTCATAATTACCAATATGGAGTATAACTTTATTTTTAACATTCTGTAAGATAATTGACATGACTTCTTATGATTTATATTGAAACATATTTGAAAGCTTAGGTGTCACATGTTGTCCTGATAGGATTTTTCAGTCTCAATGAAAATTTTACATAACTTTCAGGCCATAAATTATGATTTAAAATGATTTTTCCATATGTTATAATTAGATATATTAAGCATTTGTGATTTATCTAGTATAAAACTAGAAGAAGTCATTGCTTCCATTTAAAATTGACATTATGACCCTAGATAATGCTTAAATTTGAACCCTTTTTAAATGTAAATTTATACTCTATTCTAAAATAAAGTAAATTTCAAGTCTAAATAAATAATAATTTTTCAAATTAATGCTAGACAAAGTAAGTAGATTGTGAAATATTACAACAAAATAAGGTATTACAAGTGTCATAAAAATACACTAATGTAAGTATAATTATTTAAAAAAACCCTTGTTTAATGTGATTTTTAAATTTATTTTATAGTAAAGTAAATTTTTACCATGAACAAGTAAGAGTTGTTCAAATATATGTTAAACTATGTGAAAAAATTGACGCAAAATGCATTAAGTTAGGTGTCGCAAGAGACACACATAAAATAAATATTTAAAAACTATTATAAAAAGTGTTAAATATATAATATGTAGTTTTAAAATATAAAATGAACCACACCAATATTTATAGAACATGCTAAAACCTAGGAAATGAGTGGTCACATGACTATGCTTGACAAAATATTCACTAGGTCAAATGTCATAACAAGATCGATAGGTCTAGTGTTTTGTACATGAGAAGATTGACATGAAAACCAAAAAATATAATTCAAAAATAATCAAATTTTAAAAAGTAACTTTACTAAAAAAATTTAAAGGAAAAGTTGATTAAGGGAGTTTTGAACACTAGACCACCCCACTTGTAAGATTTTAGTAAAATAATAACTGCCAACACTTCTAAGAGATTATTTAAGAATTTAAGTGAACAAAATAATAATTAAACATTATTTATAAATATTTAAAAAATAAAATAAATTTATATATAAATAAATATGGTGCATGTAAAATTTAGAGAATAAAAAAACATTTATAGTTTTTAAGTTTTGATTAAAGGCTTTAAAAAAGGGTGGGGGATGCAAGATTTTGCATGAAATTTTGGAAATTAAAAAAACAATTATTTTTTAAATATTTCATGAAACTATATGAAATAAAAAACATACATGTAGCTTTTCATGTCATTGGTCTGGTACCTAGGGAAAGTTTGAGAATTTACTAGTACATGTACATGCCACCAAATCAATTAAAACTTTGAGAATCTCCCTTAAATTGCTTGTTAGTACTAGAACAAGATTCAAAATGAAATACTAGGTGAATTATTTGTTGATTCACTCCTCCAATTTGTATAGGTGTGCTAAAGAGGCTCATGAAAAATTTTAGAGGTTGAATGGATGCTTTTTAGGCTTTGAAAATGATTTGAGACTTCTTAACTATGCATAAAATTATAATTTATTTATAATTTTATTCCTTTCATAGGATATATAAGTGTAGTAATGGTGTCCCAAGAATATTTGAGGTTATCTTGAATGCTTGAGTTTCCCTCTAGTTGCTTGACAAGGATATATAATGATTGAAAGAAGATCAAAAGCATATAAGTTTTAAGCAACCCTCAAATACTGTTGGAAAAAACAATTCTCCTCTTATGGCCATATCAGGGCCATACCAAGTTTGAAAAAAAAAATTCTTTTAATTTTAATATACGCTAATTATGAATACTCTATAGACTAATAATTTACGATGGTCTTGCCAATCAATTACACATCCCCAAGCTCTGATTCCATGAAGAAATAATATGCAATATAATATACACACACACACACACACACACACACACACACACACACACACACACACACACACACACACACACACACACACACACACACACACACACACACACACACAATGTACATAGATGATCTAGATATGTAATTAATTAAGAAAGAATTTACAGATAATAATTATACAACATGTAGGTGGGAAAACCTCCAATGAAGGTGAAAAACCCATAATAGTTGATATTCAATATTGAGAAACAATAATACCCCAATATAAATTCCCTTCCTCTTCTCACTTCTTAGATAATCCTCACAAATCCTAGATATTTTTCTCACACAAATATAAATTTCTAATTCATGATGATATTTCACAATAGGGGTAAAACCCTATTTATAGTGAAATGTGAAGGGAGGTGATCATTGTAACTAATGGGTTCAACCATTCTAAAATACATTTAAATCTATAGTAGGATTTTGAGCTCTATATAAATTAAACAAACTAATTCAACCCAAAACTCAAACTACCTATTAGGAAGGATTTTAGAAACAAATCAAAATGATATAAAACTTACCAAATTCCTTGTTTCATCTAACCTCCTTCCAAGATGTTCAAATGGATTTGTGATTGCATATTAGACTCAACTTTGACATAGTGATGACATGATTATTGCTTAATTATGGATGCTTGATAATAAAATAACTGGACATGAAATCTTTAGGATTTTTTTGGTTGAGCTTGGTAGATTCAAGGATGCTTGGAAATATATTTTTCAAGAAGAGTCTAGATGGTTTGGCCATGGCCCAAGCATGGCCTTTTATAGAATAATAGAGGGAATTTTAGGGTAATTTAAAATTATTTAGAAGTCTATAATTTAGAGACTTCTAGAGTCTTAGAGGAGCTTCTCTAGTTCTAGAGGCTTCTCACTTAGATTAGGAGATAATAGGGGGATTATATGGGAGTTAATGAGGTTTAGGATTCATAGGGATGTAGGAAAGGCTAGGGTGTAGGCTAGTAGGTGGGGTCAATAATTTAAAATTCCCTAATAATAGGTAAGTGGGATTAGATTAGGATAATAAGGATTAAAAAGAATTAATGGAGTAGGATGATTAAGGTTAATAGTTAAAGGAGAACAAAGGAGGGGGATATTAGATAAATGGCTAGGATTAGGATAAATTAGTAGGATAAAGGTGACAATTGTAATTAATGTTGACCACTATGAATATTAATGACATTAATGGAGGTGAGAAATTTTAGGTGCATATATTTTGACCCTCTTTGAAAGGGCATTATGAGTGGACAAAGTGGAAAGAGTAATGGTCTTTCAAATAAAAACCATTTCATGGATGAATTTTAGTAGGATTTGATTTTATGGGATACGATTCCCCCTCAAGGGGACATGTGGGGAAGAATGAGATGGATGGCCACTCAAAAGAAGAAATGCTAGGTGGGATGTGATGGAGAAATGTGGGGATGAGATTCTATATGTGAGATAGATGATGAAGAAGATAAATTTGACTTGAGCAATGAGATATAGATTAGTGATGCCCTTATAAAAGACACATGCATAAGGAGTAGAGATAATGGGTGTCATGGTTATCAACACATCCCAAGGGGGAATCAATCATAACATGATAATGATAGGATTAAAATTCTATAAGATTTAGATGTATCCCAAATAAGGATACACGCAAGGGAGAGCTATAGGTCAAGATGATGATGATTTGATAATATTGATGATGGGTGTAGCTCAAATTTAAATCAATCAATATAATATAGGATAATAATGATAGAGTGGAGTGACCAAAAGACTGCATTGCATCAAATCAATGAATCATAATGTGATGATGCCCCTAGAAAGGACACATGAAAGGGAACAATAATCAATCAGTGATTGATGGAAGAAAAGATAGATGTGGTGATTTTATTAGGCCCAATTAATAGGTACAGGTGATTGATATACAAGTTTAAAGAGATGATGATGAAGATGATGGTGATTGATCGATTTATTGATGATTATAACTCAATGATTTTGCTAATGCAGGACTATGAGATGATGATGGAAAGAAGGGATAGTGGCCGATCTATCCTTAGGAACTAAAAAGTGACCAAGTACTACCTATATAGTCTAAAAAGACCTTAGGATGATGTAGTTATAACTAGGAGATGATGACAATGATGATGATTAGTGATTAAAAGTGATGAAGACGTGGATGATTAGACTTTTTAGTGTTTTGAAGGATATGGATCACATGATGAGATAAAGATAAAATATTAGATGTTATTCAAAGGAGTTGATAGGATTAGATAAATTAAGAGGATGGGGATGATCGAACCATCATGAATTTCATAAGGGCCATCATAGTCTAAGTAGTCAAAAAGATATGGCTCTTGATAGTATGCCCCATGATATAAGTGTGACCAAGGGGACATTATGCCAAAGTGCATGGGAAAGTAGTAAGATCTACATCCTCAAAGATACTTTTGGTATCCTCATAGCATCCTTATTCATTGCCTAATAGACAAAAAAGAGATATGATGCAAATAAAACATAAGACAACCAAGATATATACATAATAAAATATAGTCAAATAAGATAAATAGAACAAACAAGAAACACACACAAGTATCTACATGGAGTGTCACAATGCCTTATCTAACGATGGGATGAGTGATTAGGTGATGGGTTGGACTATGATGATCATGATGTGATTGTGGACTTAGGATAAAATTGGATTTGGATAGGAGTATAATTATTAATATTACGTTAAGATGTTGACCCTATTTAAGGATAGAAGGATGGAAGATGGGAGGTCTTTGAATATTGATTTGGTCTCGAAATAAAATCAAAAAGTGGCCAAGGAAGATGAATTGGAAAAGTGATGACCAATTATTACCAAAAAATAATGCCCTGAAAGAATATAATCTAGCAAGGAGACTAGGAGATAATGGGATAAAATATATTTCATACTAACAAAGAGTAATTGGATGGGTGATAGTTATGAAGAGGTAATGATAAGGATAGTGATGGGATCAAGTACCTTCCACACTAGCAAAGAATTATGTGATGGGTGTTAGCTATGAAAGTTTCTTGATAGGGAAGTGATGGGTGATAGATTAAATTCTTGACAAAGTGATGTGTGCTAATAATACATAGGCCAAGGATGATAAAGAGATGGGTGACCACTCTGATTTGGTGTTAGGATTGGACATTGTATCTAAAGTTGGGGGAAATAAGAGATGCATGCCATGGATATGGATGTGACTAGGGGATTAGACCGAAGACAAGATGTGATAGATTTGTTTTTTTTGTTTTTTAGGGTTTTTGGAATTTTTTAATTTTTAGGGATTTTTAAAAATATCTATGTATACTACAAAAATGGGGTTACTAGAAAAGATAATAACAAGCCTAAAAACTAGGATGAGGATGGATGTGATAATGAATGGGATGATAAAACTATGAGGGTGATGCAAAAAAGGGGACGAGGACTAAGGAAGAATGGACTAGGGATAGCCAAAGACCATGTCATGAAGGAACCATATTATTATAGCCCTAAGAGTTCATTAGAGGATATGCTATGATGGTTTTAGTATGATTCTCAAGATGCCTTCCACTTCCTCACAAAGGTCAAGATGGGAAGGAATAAGATATAGGATGAACTATATGATGGTAGATGATGGGTTGGACCAAAGGATAAGGTTGATAAGGGATGGATGGATAGACAAAAAAGATGGATTTCACCCCCAAGTGTTGAGGTGCAATGTAGAAAATTGATTATTCTATTATGATGTCAAAAAATGGTTTTCATCATGGTACTTTCCCAAGGCACTAGAAGCTTGGTTTTCACCATTGGATATTTTTTTGGGATGGAATCTTAGTTTATTAGATATAGGCGAGATGCAAGATGTAGGTATTATTATGATATTTATCCAACACCTATTCTAGAGATGTGTGATACTATGATCATGTTACTAGATTTATTAGGGTTTGTGTGATCTTCATTAATTCTTGATGGAGACCCCTCTAGATATGTAGACCAGTTGCCTTCATTTCCCCTAGGAGAGATAATGTTTCCTAGGGAGATGATGTGAGGTATGGATTCAATTAGAGATTAATTTTGATAGATGAGAAGATCAAAAGAGGATTATATGATGTGTGATGGAGTATTAGGACTAAAATGAATGATAGGATCATGATAAAATGGGGTGATGGGTGATGGAGGATTAAGATTATCAATCACATACATTATTAGAGGTATGGGACATGCTTCATTTGATTGGTGTTAATTGATAAAAGAATATAGGAGATCTAAGACACTTTAACTTTGTGATTAAAATTTGATTTGGTCTCTTGATGGATGATTGACCATGCTTTTGACATCATTTGGATTTTGATTTTCATTGCCCGTTGGTGCTTGATTTTTGGCTTCACAAAAGAAGATTGACTTTTGACTTGAGAGATTATTTTGACTTTGATAGTCCCCTAGTGCCTAATTTTGGGCTTCACTAGGGGAAGACATGTTTTGATTAGGCTGATGATTTGAATCTTTTTGATTGTGACTTACGTAATCAAATATGATTAACTTTTGGATTATGATCTTGAAACTTGTTATTTATGGCACATGTTATATTTCTCAAGGAAGGGTCCAATGATGTATGCCTCTATTTGTCCTTATGGAAGGAGGTGATTAAATGATCATTGATGGAAAGAAATGGATCTATGATAGATGAAGGTGGTAGAGAGGATGTGATGAGGTCATTGAGTGGTGATGGGGTAACATAGTCTTTATAGGGGTCCCTAAGAGACTTAGTTTTAAAATCAAAGAAAATCTCCTCAAGATCAGCAAAAAGATCACTAAGAGGTATTGTAGTATGTGCACCCAAAGTGGGATTAGATTCACATTAAAAATATTCAATAGATAAAGTGTTAAAGAATTTAGTTATGACTTCATCATCTTGATTAGGATCCAAAGGTATGCCTGGTGATGTATTGGAGGTATCTCGATTAGAGGTATCCTCAACAGTATATGCATTATCAAAATTAATCATGGATGATGTTTCTAATGAGGAATTTGATTTGGATATTGTTGTTAAACATGATCCTACTAAAGATAAGACTTCTGATGCTAAATCTAATGTAATACTGATAGTAGAAGATACATTGTCTATGATTAACCTTTCATCATGGGTTATTTAATGTGATGGTGGAGAGGGAGATGGTGGATGGATGATAGGCACATGGAAGGAGTCACAAGAGATGAAAGGACTAGGATTATAGGGAAGATACTCATCTTTTATGGAATATTTTTCAAATATAAGGGGATCATGAAGGAGGGGTGTGGATTTTTGACCTTGGATTATAAAGGGAAGGGATTGATCATGATTGGGAAGGGAATCTTGACATTCTTCTTGTTATGCACCTAGGAATTGAGACTCATCTAGTTCATTCTTTATTATTACATCACCATGGTTGATGAGGTCTTGGACAAAGTCTTGGAAGGTGTGACATCAATTAATGGTATGCCCCTAGGTTTGGTGATATGCACAATATTGATTATATTTATACCAAGAGGGCTTAAGCTTAGTGGGATCAAGATATCAAATAAGTGGGTAGACCATCATGTTAGCAATGACAAGTTGTTTGAAAAGGGGGTCTAAGGACATAGGAAGAGGGCTATATGGACCTATTTCGTTAGGTGACCTAGATGTATAATCAATGGGTTTTAGATCAAATGATTTTTTGTGTGACTGGGTGGATGGATTGGAAGTAGATGAGGTGGACAAGATTGGATTCACTTTTCTAGTATGGGAATAGGTAATGGATGGTTTATGTCTAGTGGGTGGAGGATTGGTACAAGACTCATATTAAGGTACTTGGATGGGAGGTGCAATGAGTTTAAGGGGCCAATACATTTTAGGAGTGGTACACCCATCATAAATAATTTTAATATGATCTCATTATTGTGGATAGATATGTATTGGTCGATGAAGGTTGGGTCTAGTTTCATGGTGATGAATGATGAACATCTGTCTCTCAAATGAAAATAAGTCCAATGACTGAGCTAGTATGATTAGTTGTTGATGATGATGAGGTGTATTAAATGTGATTAGGATGATATAAGACTAAGGTCAGATTTTAGATGAATAATTAAATAGGTGGTAATGTCTTATAAATAATGTCTAGTTGTCAAGCTAGAAAAAGGATTGAGGGTTTGATGGGTTCTTGGATTCAAACTAGCAAAATAATAATGTGATAGGTGCTAGTTATGATCATGTAAGATTATTAGACTATAGATGATAATGGGTTTCTAGATTGAAACCAACAAAGTGATAAGATTATAGCAGTATAATGAATAGGGTATGATATCTGATCAAATGATGAATGATAGTGGATTGAGATGATGTGGATGATAGGACTAACTCAATACCTTAGACTAATTTGCTCAAAATGGGATATGAGCATGTGATGAAGATGATTAGGATAATGGGATATGGATAAGTATGATGATAGATGTTTATGAAATGATAAGGGATCATATGGGGATAGTTTAGACCTGTATTTGATCTCTAAAGCCAAATAAGATGAGATAGGACAAGGGTAGACTAGATGGGTGAAGAAGGAAAGGCCAAGATAAATGATGAGGGACTAAAGATAAGATATGGATGTTAGGATGGGATGTGATTTAAGATAATTAGGGGTATGACCAATGATAAGGGATATTATGATAGGAAGTGACTAGAAGGATTTACAAGAGAACAAAGATATGTACAAGAGGGTGAGATAAGGATATATAAGATAGGGATCAAGATAGATGAGTGATCAATGATAGGTGGATATAGTGAGACTAGGAAGGGATGAGGTATGTATAATGGGATGATGACAAGGATGAGATGTGGGTGATAGGGGTATGACTAATGATGAGAGAGGATAATATGGGATGAATATATTAAGATAGGGTGAATAAAAAATGGATATACAAGGAAAATATGGACAAGAGGAAGATGATGGAGATGTTTTGACTAAGAGGGGGTTAAGCCAAGATGGGAATTGGGCTAATGCAAAGATATGCAAGATGGAATTTATAAGGGGATGATGATAAAATGATGAGGTAAGTGTATATAAGATGAAGGATTATACAAAGACCTAAATAGGTGTATAGGTTTGGGGTAAAAGTTTGACTCAACTCACAAACAACATGGGTATAACATAACACACATCCAATCAATCAAGCTACAAACCTATGATTATTAAACTGATGGGTGTGTAACTCAATGCCTGTACCATCCAATAACTTCATGGGTGAGGTTGTAGGCTGATGGCCTATTATAAAATCAATCAAACCCTCTCAAATTTTCTCATACTCGATGTTTACTTTGAATTTGATACTGAATCCTATAGTGGTACCCCTATTACAGCCTAAAGGTCCTATTCTAGATTTAACAGGTTCTTTAGGGGTGTCTTTGATATATGTAAATATATGATGGGGCCAAAGTCTATGTAGGGTGTTGTCTAATGCCTATTTTAGAGAGTTAACTCTTTCCCTTCGTAGATAACCTATATGGGGTCAACTTCTTAGCCTAATAACAATTATCCTTAATCTTTATACTCTACTAAAACATGGAGTTTGATTAGTGCATGGTGATAAAATCCACAAAACTAACACCTATATACTAAGCTCATGCATGGGGATCAATTCCACCTCACATCTTATCCTAGAGATGGGGGATAAAAAATAAGCAAAACATGATATGATTAATTAACTGGTTAATTACCTATGTGTGAGGGGCATGATACAATGATTGTTTATAGGTTAACACACACACACACACATGCAAGTGATTTAAGACAAAATAGATAATCAAAATTTATTTTCAAAGTGTCAAATGGATTATTTGATAAGTAACCTACAAGTACATGGATTAGTAGTTTGATTATGGAACTCAAAAAAGGTCCTAACATAAAAATATTAGTAGTTTTTAATGATTTTATGTAAAACCATAAGTCCTATAAAACCATAAATGTACATAGCAAAACCACAATCAAAGACAATAAAGTCACAAATAGGGGTCAAAACCACAGATCATGAGTTATGGTATTGCATCTGAGAGATGACCATGATAGTTACCTAAAAAATCATGGTTAGATATACAAAATCATGACTCAAATAAAAGAAATTTCTATTGATTAGAGATCGATAATGGCAGTTTTATTGTAAAATATAAAACCATAGATAAAAATGACAACATTTCTACTATTAGTAAATCAAGAGTCGTGGTTTTGTTAGAAATGACAAAACTTATAGACTTATATATTTGATATAGATATATCTATGCAAGCTATGATAGATTGATTATTTACAAACAAATTATGATATGATTAAGAACTGATTATGATATATCTAAATTTAATTAAGATGATATGATTAGCAAAAATGGGCACAAATATAAATTATTTTTACAAGGTATAGAGATCACCTCAGTTATATTTTTTCCCTAAATCACCCATGTATGACTTGGGAATGAATAATAAACAAAATAGGAGTCAAAAGGACAAAATTTGCAAAGTCATGACTAGGACTACAATATCACAATTCTACAGGAAAATCACACAAGTTTAAAAATATCAATAGTCATGGTTTTGTCAAAAATAATGAATGAGGGAAAATGCGTATGTCTATCTTTATCTTCAGTTGACTCCTCCTACCTTGGCCTCCTTCTCTATTATCCTTGTAGAGAAATCACATAATAGAAACACTAATAGGGATAGGCCCCCTGGCTATAAAATATAATTTGTTGACAGATAGGTATTCATACTAAAAAGTCTTCTTGAATAAAAGATGTTAAAACCATATGTTGATAAAACCTCAAAGATTATCAAAACATGACCATCAAGATGGAAAATAACTATCTGACTCTAGTGGTTCTATATAAAAACACAAAGCTATGACTCATAAAAATAATATTTTGATTACCAAGGTGATATCATGAATAAGGAATTTGTGATATTATGACTTGGATTTTACTTGATAAACTCATTCTTGACACCTTTTTGATCTTGTTTTCTACACAGAGGTTTAAAAATATGGAAAACAAATAGGAATGTATAAACATGATGGCATAGGGGTCAGATAAAAGGTGGATCAATAGATTAAGTAGCTGACTTTACCCTTGCATATAGAACCTATAATATCATGACTATCGATGATAAATCCACTATTTACAAGATAAAGTCATGACTTGCAAAGTCACAATTTTATCCTAGGATGGAGACCTACAAAAATAGATCATTAGCAAAATTACAATTGGGATAAACAAAATCATGAATCACCTGAAAAAATTACTAATTTTGAGTTGTGATATTATCAAAAGGCTAAAACTTGCAAGGTTAAGATAGATGATTAGCAGTCACTTATAGCTAGTTAAGGAAAAATCATGACTTATAGGATCAATATCATGATTATACAGGATAATGTCATGATTACTAGTGTAATGTCACAACTACACCCTATACACATAAAATTTAAAAAAAAATTCCAATTTTTTGATCTAATTAACCTTATCATATTAAAAAAACACAACTAACAAGTAAGATTGATTAAATGGGGAGCAAGTTCCCATTGTGGTCACCAAAATGTAGTAGGATTTTGAGCTTTGTATGAATCAAACAAAACTAATTCAACCCAAAACTCAAACTACCTATAAGGAAGGATTCTAGAAACAAATTATAATGATATAAAACCTACCAAATTCATTGTTTCATCTAACTTCCTTCTAAGATTTTCAAATGTATTTTTGATTGCATATTAGACTCATATTTGACATAGTGATGGCATGATTGTTACTTGATTATGGATGCTTGATAATAAGCTAATTGGACATGAAGGATTTAGGATTTTTTTATTTGAGCTTGATAGATTTAAGGATAATCGGACATAGATTTGGCAAGAAGAGTCTAGATGGTTTGTCCATGGCCCAAGCATGGCCTTTTATACAATAATGAAGGGAATTTTAGGGCAATTTAAAATTATTGAGAAGTCTCTAGTTTAGATACTTATAGAGTCTTAGAGTAACTTCTCTAATTCTAGAGGCTTCTCACTTAGTTTAAAAGATAATGGGGGGATTAGATGGGAGTTAATGAGGTTTAGGATTCATAGGGATGTAGGAAAGTCTAGGGTGTAAGCTAGTAGGTGGGTAGGTGGGGTCATGGGAATTTAAAGTTTCAAAATAATAGGTAAATGGGATTAGATTAGGATAATATGTAATAAGAATAATTAATGAAGGAGTGGGATGATTAAGGTTAATCAATGAAGGATAATAAAGGAGGGGGATATTAGAAACATGGCTAAGATTAGGATAAATTATCAGGATAAAGGGGATGAGTGGAATTAATGTCGACCAATAGGAATATTAGTGGCTTTAATAGAGGTGAGTGATTTTAGGTTTATACAAAATCACTAGTAAGTATTAAACAAATATAAATCTATTATTTATTTTCATGAGGTGTTCACCTCATGTTAATAAATAGTATGGTATTATTATTTAATTAATTACCAAGGTAAACTAAGGGTCAATTAATCCCACTTAGACATAAAAATCTCTAATAAATAAGCGTCCTTCATCTACCATAGTTGACAAAGCTAAATAAAAGTTAGAAGACTTTTTCCAAAAATATATTTTTATTGATACATTAGTTGTAAAAGGGATGAAACATTTACTAATTCAAAAATAGGTCCGAGTCCTAAAATTTGAGAGGATACAAAGAATGCATGTAGAGGAATGCAAAGGAGGAATGGTAGGAAACCTTTTGTAAATTGATTTGGTTAAGGATAAAAGTGTGAAGGTATTCAATTTGGAAAATATTTGAGATAAAAAGAATCAAATTTTTTTGATCAAATAAAATATAAAAGATAGTAAACTTTAGACTCCTTTGAATAATATCATTATAGAATCATTCAATGCTCCAAACTAGAGGAATAGGTCCTGAAAAAAGACAACCCAATTTTAAGATGTTTTAGGCCTAAATAAAACTGAGGAATCTTATAGGGAAAGGTTTCTAGTGGATAAGAATAAGAATTATACTCCTTCCTTTGGTGTTAATTTTAACTTGAAATTGGATTCTTATAAGAATTCAAAATTTTCTTATTTAACAAGATTAGAGGATGAGGCCCTTAAATCCTCATCTGATACCAAAGAAAAATAAATTGTGCCCTTTTCAATGGAAGTGTTATTTGATAGGGTGGTATCTCCTTAGGTTAAGAAATGCAAATAGATAAAAGCCTTTTCAAATATAACCAATACATATAAAATTAGGGTACCTAATTTGGGGGAAAGTAAAGGAAAGGTAGGATGTCTTAGAAATAAAATCAAATGAAAAAAACTGAGAATGAGATTGCAAAAGACATTATTGTGAAAATAATTTTCAAAAATTTAGTCTCAAATGAATATTATCAGTTGGAACATTAGAGGTTTAAATTATAATAATAAACATATAAATTTTAGAGATTTGAAGAACATGACCAATAAAATGGTCATTCAAGAAACCAAAATTGAATATAGTTTGGTCGATGGTATTAAGAGTCTTCTTTAGAAATAATACTTTATTGTTAATGTTGGATCATCTAGGGCTTTAGGTGGACTTGCCACTTTTTATCTAGAAAAAGAAGTGAAGGGAAAGGTGATTTACAAAATTATTACTCATCTAGCTATGTTTTTCACCAAAAAAATAAGATGGTACCATGTGGATCCTATCCCATATATATGATTCTAATTCTCATGTTGGTCACAAAAAGATGTGTTAGGATCTTACTTTGTTTAGACAAAATTGTGTTAGCTTGCACTGGATGTTAGCTAATTATTTTAGCACACCTCTCCTATGGAAAAGAAAATGGGTAGCCAAGATTTTACAAATAGAATGGATACCTTTGCTAATTTTTTTTCTTCTCATAGTTTGATGTATATAAGCTAAGAGGATATCCATTTAATTAGTCTAATAGAAGACTTGAGGAGAGCCTGATTCAGTTTAGACTTGATAGAATTCTAAATTCTTTTAATTGGACTAATTTTTAATATTTTTACCTCTCTTCTTTACCAAGGATTGAATTTTATCACAACCCTTGATTACGAATGTAAAATTTCATTATAAAAAGGAGGGGTAACCTTCCAATTTTGAACATATGTGGTTCCATCACATTGATATTCTTAACAAACAAGACTGGTGGCTAGATGATTGCCAGGGATTTATTATGTTTAGGCTAGAAAAAAATATTAAGAATGTCAAGAGGAAGGTTATAATATAGAATAAAACTATTTTTGGTAACATTTTTGAGAAAAAGAATAACATAAGAGGGTAATTAGCCCAATTAGAATATTTTTTTATGTGAATGGTTTGGATCAACATTTTTTATCTTTGTAAAAGATCCTTCTTAGTGAATATCACATAATTGTTGCCATAGAGGAATATTTTTAGAGATTGAAATAAGGGCTATTTATATTTTAGAAGGAGATAGAGACACCATATTATTTTAATTGATAACTCTAAAGCATATTATTATTACTTTCACAACATGCCCCATTTTCAAATTGAAAATGGGGACCTTCTTTTCGATCTAAAGTCTAGTCTTACATCTTGAAGGAGTTGATGGTTTCATTTGTTTGAGTTGCCATATTAGGAGTGCATTTTTGCTGGATGTGGATAATTAGAGTTTAAATGTGCTTCATTATTTTATAAAATCTTGAATAATAATATATTTTCATATAAGTGCTTAGTTTATTACACCTAAGACTGGATTGATTTAAATATTTAAATTTGCTTAGTCTATTACATCTAAGACTGCATTGATTTAAATATTTTAATTTTCACAAATCTAATAAGTCTTAGTCTATTTTGAAACATTTTTTGGAAATGCATTTAATTTAATTTTCTAGGCCATTTATCCTTAGATTTATGCAAGTTATCTAACTATCCCAGAGTTTTATTACCTCTTTTATTGAGCAGTTTGATCCATTTCTACTTCATTTTGATTTGAATGACTGAATTCTCTCAAGGTTTTACTTGTAAATTAGTCACCTTTATATAAAATATAAAAAATGGGATTTAATTCAAAAAAATTGGGTTTATTTTTTTTCTAAGTTTCATTCTTTCATGATTTCATTTAGCCTTTTTCTTTAGTTGTTCTTCAATTTTTTCCTTAGTCATTTACTTTCAAAAACTTAGCCATTAGCTTTTTAAATTTGAAATCACTAATGAGGATTTCATTTATCTTACTCATAGGTACTTGAAGGATTTTTGATAAAAAGTGGTGATTTTCTATGATCCTGGTGGGTTGGACTTATTCAAAAATGATTTTCATACTTATCTAATTCCTCATCTTTATCTTAGAGCCATGTGTCAAATCTATACTTTGCTAGACTTAGTTGATTCTTCAACTTTCTCCCAGATCCACATGGAAATTTTTGCTTAATGGGACTTAATCAATTCTTAAAATTTCTCTTAAACCCACATGTCAAATTTTTTCTTAATGATACTTAACTAATTCTTCAAATTTATTCTAAAGTTATGAGGAAAATTTTTGCTTCATAGGACTTAGTCGATTATTCAACTTTCTCTTAAAACTAAATGGCATATTTTTTCCACTCCATGAGACTTAAATAGTTAAATATATTTTCCTGAGAGCCTCTAACTTATTAAAGTCCTCTAGGCTAGTGAATGAGTGGGATGATTCTATGTGGTACCATCCAAGTGACCCACTACTCTAGCTGTTTCTGTATTTTATAAGATTCCTTAGGCAATAAAATTAATATAATGATGCCATATGGCACCATCCTAGTGACTCACTACCTCAATAATGTACATAAAAATATAAAATGATACCATGTGGTAACATCCTACTACTCCAAAGACATGGGGTGGTCTATGTAGTTTGACATAACCATCTAAGCTTAGGGTAAGCAAGATGATACCATGTAGTGAAATCCCACTTCACCTAAGCCAAAGGAATAATAAATGCATATTAAACCTCATATTAGTAGCATAATATCATGGATTATTTACATGGAAATAACTTGTAAATAAAGGACATTTTGAAAATGACATCAACAAGACACTGGTTTACATTTGATGGCTCATCTGAATATCAAAATTGTCAAAACTTGGAATGGGATTGTTCATTCAAATTGATTTATAAAATCAAGTTACAGATCATTATTCACCAAAAAATGATAAAAAATGAATAAATTCAATTCACATCTAGCTAGTGGCATTAATTAAGGTATGGCAGGCATGTTGGGATTAAGCACTGTAAAGTAGAAAAGATAAATATTTGCCTTAAAGAGGCATAGTTTAAACTATGTAAGATATGCATTAATGTCAATCTCAATAAAATATAAACTATATTCTCTTGTAGGATTTCATTCCCAATTCAATCAATAATGGTCCTTGATATTTTCATGATGTAATTAATTGGGATTTATTCCCAATTGCTCTTAAGTAGACCCACCCTATTGACTCTTTGTAACCACCCCATTAGTGGGATGAATTTGAAATTACACAGATTAACATGTCTATATAAGATCAAATCTTAAGTTTTACTCCCTTAGATTAGAGCATAGAGTAGTACATTGGACATGCTTAGATTATCCATAGTTAGTAGACCAAGCATTTTCATGCTTTCCTAGTGTAGTATTCTATTTGTTATTATGAAAATGAAGTTTGTATCTAAATTAATGTTGTAAATCTCACAATTGTTATCAATAAGAAACATCTTGATATTCATATTTTTGTGTAGTTAAATGGCCATTTCTTGCACATTTTAGTGGTTACACCCCTCTTTATTCACAATAATTTCTCCCCGGACTCTTTTACTATCCTTTAGTTGGAGTTATGATAGGTCTGGTTCAACTAAGGAATAGTTTATATGAGATTTGTTCAATTAGACACTATAACTTCATATCTTTAGAAAAAGGGCCTTTTCTTACCCTTTCCCCTTTCTTTTTCTCCTTATTTTATCATGTGTTAGTTTAAGACTAATAACAATCCACTTGTAATGATAAATTATGATTATTGAATGTTGTCCATCACCATTTAAGCATTATTGAATATATTAGTGGTAGACTAACTGAGTCTCATAGTGTTTATAGATTAATCCATCATTCAAAGTTAGTTTTACTAAAGTCCATTGATATTCAATGGTCACAATGAGCTAACTAAGTTATTCAATGTACCAAGACCTGGTAACTAAGACCTTGGGGATATTTCTCACATGAGTCTCTTGAGAGGTGGAGATTAACAACCCCCACCTATTGTTGGCTATGTCAAAAGACTTATCAACATATCTATCACTAAAATGAGGTCTACTATAAAACTTAAGCACCTTTCATGAAATTTTAAGATAAAAACACTCTTGATCTTTGGCCTATCCAGTCCCATTATATTTGTGTGGCTAGGTGGGCATAGTTGCATAATGAATGTCCCAGCGCCCATTAATGACCTTTTTAAGAATTCTTGTTCATTTTTATGAAAATTCACACATTATAGGATTATAATAGTATAAAACACATTAAGGTATTCAAGGATTCCATCATTAAGAATCACATCCATCAGGAAGATGTGGCTTGTTTCTTATTCCTTTATTATTTAGATAAAGATGCATACAGATAGTATATTGGACTACTAGATGGGTGTATAACCATATGGGCTACTTTCAAAAGTTTATTCCTAAGACATTATAGGGAACCAATTGATCCTACTACCATATACCACTAATTCTATATTCCTATAGTGAAACTAATGAGTCTCTGAGTGCTTTGAACTAATGTTTTCATCAGTTATTTATGAGGTTGGAATACCCTTTCTTATAGACAAAAGTAGTAACCATAGAGGTTTACTTCAGAATGTTGTTTCCCCTCAGTGCTATGTTTATTAAAAGGAATATATATCTCATGTCCTTGGAATTAACATATATAACAACTTTCACCATTGAAGAACAAGCCATGCCCCATGATCATAACACAAAATTTTCCTACCCATTGGGATAATTGAGTGTTTAACCTCAAAATCTTTTGATCTATTTGCCTGTGAGTTATCCATTGATCAATTTATGTTTTATAGTGAAAAATCACCCCAAAAATCACCTTATATATGATATCAAGTGAAATCCCATGTATTTAATAAAGATCATGCTTGATCCACTAATGCATATAACTTTGTTAATTTAGTATGCAATCAATAATATGTTTTTAATGGTTTTAGTAGTCAAGTGTATTTTGATAATTTTGCTAATTATGTGCCAATTATTACAATAAGTCACCAATGCAAAATGTTTAGGTTAATACCTAAGAGTAGTGATGATGAGTTTGATGATAAGGAAACAAAGAATATCTTGAGTGACCTAGTAGCAAAATATCAAATCAAAAGTGAGCTACCTATTTAAGAAGGTATATCAAAAATCTCTTGAAATGAGAATGAATATGAACTTGATGAGTTAGAAACATTATATGAGGAATATGTATGCTATGAATATAAATAATCCTTGTATTATTGTACTCTCTCTCTAATATAAAGGCTAATTCAAAGTGGTAAGAAACTAAGTATTAACAAAATCATTCCCAGTCTATCATTGGAGGTGAACAATCTCAAAGATGAAGCAAGATGTCTATGTGGTAACAAAGGATTGATAGAAGATATAATAGAGGATATTAGACTTCTAAGAAACCTTACATTTAAATAAAATAGTGAATACCTAAATGTAAAGGTCATGGAGATGAGGTATATGTTAATACAAGTTAGACTCAAACATATATTAATTCAATGTAATTATTTGCATACCTCTACCATAGATGATAAATCTAGGATATCATTAACATGGGAAGAACCATTCTCACACATCCATGAAAATGAATATGAAGATAAAGATGATACCATAACATCTATCTCATTCCAAGAGCATCCATCAACCAATTCATCCATTGGCTACAATGAAGAGGAAGTCTCTACCAGGTTGGGTGATCAAGTTGTTATGGTATGTGTTTATGTCCACTCCTATCCCTCTCTAAAATACAATTCATGGGTTGAGGTGTTTTATTTACCCTATCCTAAATACTTTATATAAATTAAATATGGACACATTGTAGAATTGCACAATCTTAATTTGATTAATTTACATGAAAAGAACATAGATAAATATATTCAAGATAGTGTACATGAACATATAGGATAATGAAAATGTAATTATATGTTCCATTTACACTTATAAATATCTTGTAACATATGTCTCTAACTAAATTTACACATAATATTGCTTGAAAGAACCTCTGCAAATGAATTCTTTTCTTTTCTTGCTTTGTTTCCTACTTTTTTCGTCCTATCCCTTGTTGTTAGTATATGATTACTTAGGTTTGATTTTATGTGTTTCCTAATTTTGTTGTTAGGTTTATCCTAAATATTTTTCCCTATGGTTCCCTATTACTCATATAAATGAAATTCAAGGTTGTTGCATAGGTAGCATAGATGCCACTCAAAGAGCTTAATTGTGATTTTTGCTTGAAAATCTTGTGTGAACTATTATGATTGCTTGGTTCATTTCCTAAATTTTAAAGGCCAATGATTTATAAAAATTCTTGTGTTATTAGAAAATTTATGGTATTTTTAAAAACCAAATAATAAAATTAATGAAATATATAAATAAAAATGCAATATTGATTCAATTTTGATTTGTTTTGAGTTGTCGTGAACCCACTGATTTCCTTTTACTTGTGGCTTGGTCTCCAACCTTCTATGGATGAAATTGAAAAATATCATTTCAAAATAAGATTTTCCCTATTACTAAATGTAAAAATATTCCTTTAAGGAGTGATATTGATATCCTCTACTATAAGATTTCCATCTTGGATGGCAGTGGATTAGGGCCTTTGGAAGGGATCAAAGGTATCTCTATCAGGGCTATAAATGCCTAGTTGGTAGCAAAATAATGCCTACATCACTTCCCCCAAGATAAACTTTAAAATATTTTTTCCTTTAGTATTTATAGCCTTGTGAAAATATAAATTATTATGTGTGAATAAAAATAAAATTAATTAACCACTTGATCATACATATATGGTCTTTGACATAATTATATCCTAGTATGTCACAAGTTGAGGTAGACTTTAGTACCTTTGAATTCTAGTTTATTCTAGGTGGTTACTTATGAATAAAAATATATATTATTATTAAATAAGAGATTTTGGATTCTTGAAATAATCAAGAGTATTTCCTATTAGAAGTCTCTATCTATTATTGCTTGCACAACACACCCCATTTTCAAACAAAAAATAGGAACCCTCTTTTTGCTCTAGAGTATGGTCTTATGTCTTGAAGGAGTTGATGGTTTCATTTATTTAAGCTAAAATATTGGGAGTGAATTTTTGTTGGATGTGGATATTTATATTTTTAATTTTATTCATTGTTTTATACAAACCTAGATAATAATAAATTTTCATCATAAGTACTTAGTCTAATTTACATCTAGGACTACATTGATTTGCATATTGAATTTGCATAAATCTAATGTCTTGGTATATTTTTAAAATGCATTTAATTAACTTTTCTAGGGTAATTTACCTTAGATTTATGCAATTTATCTATCTATATTAGATTTTTATAGCCTCTTTTCTTGAGCAATTTGATCTATTTTTGCTTTATTTTGATTTGAATGACTAATTGCTTATAAGGTTTTATTTTTTGACTTAGTCACTTTTATATAAAATGGAAAAAATAGGATTTAATTTTGTAAAATGGGTTTCATTTTACACTAAATTTCATGCTTTAATTTATCCTTTTGCCTTATTTATTTGTCAACTTTTGCCTTAGTTGTTTACTTTTAAAAACTTAGCTATTAGCTTTTTAAATTTAAAATCACTGACTAGGTTTTTATTTATCTTACCCACAGGTACCCAAAGGATTTATGATGTAACTTGGTGATAGTACACTACTCTTTATTTCATAAACCCATTCAATAATTATTTTTAGACTTATCCAATTCTTCAACTTTCTCTTGGATCTATGTGTCAAATTTATACTTTACGGGACTTGGTCGATTCTTCAATTTTCTCCTAGAGCCATGTGGCAAATTTTTGCTTCATGGGACTTAGTTAATTATTAAAATTTATCCAAAATACATGTGTAAAATTCATGATTCATGAGAATTACTCGATTATTCAAAATTATCATAGAGTCATGTGGAATTTTTTTGCTTCATAGGACTTAGTTGATTCTTCAAAGTTTTCCTAAAGCCATGTGGTGTATTTTCACCACTTTTCAAGACTTAAATAGTTAAAAATATTTACTTAGGATCCTAAAACTTATTAAAATACTCTAATCAAGTGGATGAGTGGGATGATTCCATGTGGCACCATCTCAATGACCTACTACCCTGACCAATTCTATGCTTTATAAGATTCTCCAAATGGATTAATAAGATGCTACCATGTGGCACCATCTTGATGACCTGATACCCTAAGGATGCCCATGAAAATAAAAAACACCATGGGAATTTATGTTAGTGATATATTTATACATGGAAACATCACATTACTTTGGATACCTATGGTGGTCAGTGTAGTCCAGTAGAACCATCTAAGCTCTAGGTAAGTGGGATGATGTCACATGGTGAAATCCTACTTCACCACAACCAAAGGAACAATACAAAATATTGAACCTTTTTTGAGTAATGGAATATGGTGGATTATCCACATGGTAAGACCCTAAAAATAGAGGACATGATGGAAATGATTTCAAAAAGACACTAACTTATGTTTGATGACTATCTAGCCATCAAAACTTGAGATGTGACTATGCATTTAAATTGATTTATAGAATCAAGTTGTAGATCATTATTAACCAAAAAATGATAATAAATGATAGAATTTAATGTAAGTATGTATGGTGTAATTAATAATGGAATGACATGCACATTTGGATTGATAAAAATTCACAAACGATAAATATCTACCTTAAAGAGTCATGGTTTTAACTACACATGATATAGGCAACAAATAATATTGATGGAATATCAACTACATTCTCTTTCATGATTTCATTCCCAATTTAATTAAGCATTGTCCCTAATATTTTCATAATGGAATTAAGTGATAGTCATTTCTAATTAATCTCAAGTGCACCCACCACATTGATTCTTTATAACTACCCCATTAGTGGGATGAATTTGAAACTCTATGACTGGTGTTTCTATATAAGATCAACTCTTTCATTGTAATAAGGGATACATCCATTATGTTATATCATAAATTATTAGACTAGATATGCTTGTATTCTCCATAGTTAGTAGACCAAGTATTTTCATGTTTTCTTAGTGTAGTGTTTCCCTTGCTATTATGAAAATGAAGTTTCTAGTTGAATGACTATTGTAAATATCACCACTATTAATCAATAAGAAACATATTGATATTCATATTTTTGTGAAGTAAATTGGCTATTTATTATTCATTTATTATGGTGGTTATACCCATATTTTTTCACATCAACTTCTCCCCAGACTCACACCATTATTTAGCTGGAGTTGTGGTAGGCCTAGCTTAGCTAAGGACTAGTTTATATGACATTTATTCAATCAGACACTGCAACTTCATCTCTTTGGAAACAAGGATTTTTATTTCCTTTTCCCCTTTATTTTTATATTTATTTTATTAGTGTGTTAGTTTAAGACTAATAGTAATTTTATTGTAACACTAAATCATGATTGTTAAATGTTTTCCATCACCATTCAAGCATTGTTGATTAGATTAATGGTGGAATAACCAAGTATAATAGAATATATAGCTTAATCCATCATATAGATTTAGTTTCACCAAATACCATTGATATAGAATGGTCACAACAAGGCAAGTGGGTTACCCTACATAACAAGACCTGGTAACCAATACCTTGGGGATATTTTCTCATGTGAGTCTTGTTTTAGGAGAGGTGAGGATTAACAATCCCCACTTATTTTTGGTTGTTTCAAAATAATTCTCAACACATATGAGACATAGTAAAATTATAAAAATTAATTTGGAAGGTGGGGACAAGATCTCTAATCCTATGGTTATTAAAGGGAGGATTTTTAGTATTTTAAGGATTTGTTTATTGTGAACCCTATTTTGAATGAGCACATTTTGGTTAAATTTATGGTCAACATCCCTCCTATGATTTCTCATGAAGACAACTTGAAGATATTGTAATCAATATCTATAGATGAAGTTAAAGGAGCTATTTTTTTTATTAAAAAATTAAGGCTCTTAGACTATATGGATTCTTTACTAACTTATTTCAAAATTAATAGGAATTCATCAAATTAGATCTAATGGCTATGGTGGATGAATATTTTTTACAAGTAAAATTTAATGAAAATTCAATAACACTTTTGTGGTATTGGTTACCAATAAATATGAATATTTTAATTTTAAAAACTTTCATCTAATCAAGATTTACAGTATAATGTATTAATTTTTTTCAAAAATTTTATCTCTTCGATTTCAACCTTTGATAGATAACATCATCTCAAGGAAATAAGGTGGATTAGTGATGGGTAGAAAAATTCATGATGACATTATTTTTGTGCATGAGACTATTCAATATATGGATAAAGTTAACCAATAAGGGATGGCCATTAGATTAGACATGAATAAGGCCTTTGACATACTATATTGGGGGTTATTAGATAGGGTGATGCTTAGTTCTAGGTTTTATCCTTATATTATAAAATTAATTAATTCTTGTGTCTCAAAGATAATGTTACCTATAATTATTATTGATGTTCCTTAAGATTTTTTTTGAAATTAGGAGATATATTAGACATGTCACTCCTTTATCCCCTTTCTTTTTCATCATCATGGCTAAAACTTTGAGTCAGACTCTTTCTGATGTTGTTAGACAAGGTAGAACTAAGGGATTCAAGCTAGCCACCATAGTGGATCTTTATTCACATATACAAATTTTTAATGACATGTTTTTGTTGGTAAAGGATTTTATTATAGAAGCTAAAGATCTCAAGGAGCTTTTGAATGATTATGAAGAAGTTTATAAATAAATGATTAACTTTGATAAGTGATTTTTATTCTTATTCAACACCCCTCTAGTGAGGAAACAAAATATCACCAAAATTATGGGATTCCAAGTTAAATAACTTCCTAATTCCTATTTGATGAAGACACAATTTAGTGGTTCAATGCCTATTCAAGCTTGGAACTCTCTTCTTGGTAGGTTTCAAAACAAGCTGGCTGACTAGAAAGGAATGCTCCTCTCTTAAGTAGGGAAGCTCATGCTTATCAAAAGCATTCTTTAGATCCTTCCTATTTCTCTTATGTCTATGTTCAAAATTCCTAAACTCATTTATGATCAGATTGAAAATATTAAAAAAATATTTTTATGGTCTAGATTAAAAGATAAAAATAGATTCCACCTAGTTTCTTGGGATAAGGTGTGTCTCCTAAGGAATCTAGGGGTTTGGGTATTAGAAAGATGAAAATAATGAATCAATTTTTGGTCAAAAAACTTGGGTTGAGATTTGTCAATTAAAAAATCAATGGAATGTGATTTTAAAATCCAAATATCTTGATGTAAGAGATAATACCATGCTACTAGTTAAAAATCAAGTTGTTAGGGGAGCTTCCTTTTGAAATTATCTAGTGAGAAGTAGAGAAATAATTCTTAAATGGAGAAAATGGAAGATTGGAAATGGAGAGAGAACCAAGTTTTGGAATGATTAATATTTTTTATATCACCCATTTGCCTAACTAGAACCATGGTATCAAATCAGTGAACCAGTCTAGAGACACTAAGGTTTAAAATTTGTTAACTACATTTAAGTTTTTAATACAGGTAAAAATTGGTTTTAGCTACTAGGGATGGGGACAACCTAAATTTGGAAGGTATTAAAATTTTAAATAATTAAAATTTTCTCCTTAGAGGATGTCATATTATAAAAAATATCAAGGAAGATGATTTGGTTTGGGCTAAATCTGTGAATATGAGTTACAGTGTCAAATTTGGCTATAGTTTGATGTTAAAATAACACTTAGATGGTTTTCCATGGGTATTTTTTTGTTTAATGAATTAATAACTAAAGTAAAAATCTTATTTTGGTTAGTTTTAAAATAATCATAATGGATAACCTAAACATGAGAGGATTGACTATTATTAATAGATGCCCTTTGTGTGAGGAGTAAGAATCTATCTTCCATCTTGTGTTGGAATGCTCTTTCACCTTTAAGGTTTGGGGAGTCATTATAGATAACTTTAAATTACTTGGGTTCATCCCTATTATTTGATTGAGATTTGGCACTATTGTAAATCTCCTTTTAAAACTTTTTCTTTGACAACATTGTTGTCTTTAGTGCTTCCCCATACTTTGTGAGGTATCTGGAAGCAAAAAATCCTATAGTGTTCAAAAACTACAAAAGATCTAGTTTGAGAGTGGCATTCAAAGTCAAAAACTTTATTTTGGATAATTTTAAGAGTTACAATCTTGTAAAAAGGGTTATTTTAGGGGGAAGGAGATTATTATCACTAAAAATTGTGATTTGGACTTTTTTATCCCTCCCTTGAGAGACTCGAGAGTCAAGTTGATAAAGTATATTAAGTAGTAGGCTCACTCTCTTGATTGGGTAAAATTAAATTTTGATGAGGCTTACAAAGGAAACCATGGTATGGCTAGGGAGAGGCATTTTGAAGAATTAAAAAGGATATGTTCTTGTTGGTGTAGACTTTTATCCTACAGGTTTTGTCTACATATGCCATTAGTTTACTTAGGGTAGATAGGTCATTTAGGTCATTTGGGAAGTTAGTCTCAAATTCATTAGAATGTGGGATATTTATATCTCTCCCTCTTATATATGTAACCTATCCCTTTATATTTATTCATCTAGAGTTAATGATGAATATCATTTATGCACTTTTCTTTTTGGTAATCTCTCTCACCTACTCCATAGCTTTTGTGTATGAATTTGATCTTGTTGAGAGGTCTTGGAGAAATCCAATATGCTATTAGAGCCTCACTCGATGGTCATTCACCTTTCATCAAATCCTTGGTGAGATTTCTCACTATTTTCTTTAATATTTGAGGTTTTTTAGCATATGTTTTATTTTGGTGTATAAGGTATTCTTGCAGATATGAAGGTTTTCTCAACACTCTATTGCCCATTCTCAGTCTTATTTTCCAAGTAGGAGTATGTTTCTTAGAGATATGCTACATATTCAAGTGTTTCATCTATGGGTTATTCTCTGATTAACATTGACATTATCATTAGAATTGGCATTTTCATGCTTTTGCATTGACCATTTAAATGAAGTTTTTTTTATAGATCTAGGAATATTTACATAGGTTGAGCTTGCTTGAAATGGCCCGTGCTTGGTTACATATAAATCATGACCTATTGAATAGTTTTTTCCCTTATTTTTGACTATATAAGATAATCATTCTAGTTCAACATTAACGTAGATGGTATTATTATGATTATGAATGGTGTGGTATTGAAGTTTTATGTAGTGGTATTGGATTTCTACGTGGTCCTTCACATCAACTAAAATAACTTTTACCCAAACCATTTCCATTGCTTTGTTTTTCCATCACATTGGCTCTACTCCTCTAATTATTTTCCATGACCTCTATCTAATCTCCCATTACCTATACCCATAAATGAGATCCTCCTTGATCTATTTGGCAACATCAGATATAGGGGTTTAATGGTTCAATACGTGGTGGTGTTTAACAACCTCTTTATACCATTAAAAGAAAGTTATTCAATCTATGAGAGGGATTAACAGAGAGTCCAAGTATGAATCTAATAGAGATTTGGTATAATGTAATGATGGTGAAGATGAGGTGAGGTAAATGTAGATCTATGACATCATCATTATGTATAGAGGCACATTTTAACAAAATCATGACATTTTCCCTTATTGTGACATCTCAAATCATTGACGTCTCTCATTCTTGTCTATGATAACCTAGTTTAATCTCAATCCTAAGAATTATCCTCTCTTGGTAACACCATATACTATCCATACTAGCCTACATAAGGTTTTTTAGGTTTTTACATAAACCTAAAACAATCTACATCATCCTCCTTTGTGGTTACCACCACATTCGAAGGTGGATATTACTCTTATTTCCTAGTTTGATTTATTATTATTTCAAAATTTAGCATTTTATGTTTTTTGAATACAAGTCAACTTGGGGAAATTGTATTGAGGGTGATTTAAGTGTTTATATAGCCTTGTTTTTTCACTTATCAAAAATGAAGGGTGAGGCTCAAGTTGGTAGGAGGATAATACACCCTCACAATCTAAACCATTGCATTCTACATTATATGTTGATTCTAATGAGTGGTTAGAATGCATGTTTTATGTTTAAATCCTTTGCGCATTTAAACTATTAATGTAAATTCATTAAATAGTCCATTAATGATGGGAAATGTAATTTTTTATAACTTTTGATCGATAACTAAAAAATGAGTGTTGTATTTTTCAAAAGTGCATGTCTTTTCATCTTCTTTCCATTGGCTTAATTTGTATTGTAAATGCACTAAAGTTATAAAGTTCCATATTTAGGGGGGTTGCCTATGCTATGGGCCTTACTACTTTCTACATTGGACTTCATGGACCAATTTCTCACATGTGGATGCATTTTTAGCTATGCCTAACATCCCTATTATGATAATGCACTATTTGTATTGATTCCTACACTTGTTACTCACTTGGATATATTCTCAGATGTGTCTGATGTCTCATTCACTAGTGTGAAATATTCTAGAATCATTATAGAGTATCTTGTGTAGTCTTTTACTTACTTGGTGACTACTCCATTTGAGAGATTCTAGAGGAAGAAGGTTGAGTCTAACTTAGTGGTCCTTCTTGAGAAGACCAATTATGTTTTATGGCATGTGTACATGGAATGTTCACTCACAGATCATGACCTTATTCTATTATTATATGGAAAAATTCCTATTCTTATTGACCCAGGTCAATATGATGATTGAACCAACTCTTATGATTGTGTCCATAGTCACTTATTAATACATGTTTCATGGGATCTACACCACCATGTGGAACACATAGATTATCCATTAATTGTTTGGAGAACTCTTTAGAGTCTTTTTGAGGATCCTCTTATGATTTATGTCACACCTCCTCCTCCTCTTCTTATTAACTCTTCTGAGACTATTCTAATCTCTCCCCCTAATTATATTTTTTGTGATGACATATCCATGGTAGATAGTGATCTTACTTATATTGATCCCCCATTATAGGATGGGATTTTTCTAGAACTTAATTGTCTCATTGTAGATTTTGCATCCACTCCTATGTAGATTGTTTCTCTTTTAGAGCCTTCATACACTTACATTTCAAAAGACTATCGATTTTAGTGAGAGTACACACATTGAGAACATGGGTGACTCATATGTTCTTGTAAACATTCATCTTATATATATGAAAGCTTCATTTGTAGACCAATATTAGGTGTCGATGGTTATTGAGCCTTGATCTCTTCTTCCCATGGACATTATTGTATTGAATATTCAATGGCATTCTTCTTCTTTGGATGAAATGAAGGTACTTATAAACCATCCTATTCTCTCCCCTTGATTGTATGCTTCCTTACTGCCATATTTTATAGTTAGTCATGTGATTCTTGATCAAAATTTTATACATTTGAGCACTAGCTAGGAGACTTTTGAGAATTTTCCAAAGACTTACATCATGGTTCCTATTTACATTCCACTTGAGTGAGAATTTAGTAGTTTGACAGCTCAAGGTTTATTTATTTTGAAAGGAAGAGACATCATTCATTGTTGAGGGACCTACTATAGCATTTATCATGTAAAATTATGCACTTAAATTCTCTCTCTTATTTATGGAGGCATATATCCTTCATATTTTGTAGGAACTACAGATCATTGCTACGTACTTGGGTACCTCATCAAGCTTCATTATCAAGATCCATTTCTCTAGCCCACTTAAGTTGCACTTAAGGGGGGTGTTAGTGTATAATTTTATACTACAAGTTTGGTTTACATGTGTTATTAGATTACTTAGGTTAGCTAGGTAATTTCGGTCATTAGGGAAAGTTTATCTTACATTCATTATAATGTGGGGTCTCTATCTCTTTCCCTCCTATATATGTGACCTCTCCCTTTGTATTTATTCAGCTAGAGTTAATGAGGAATATCATTTATGCACTTTGGTTTTTGTTAATATCTCTCACCTACTCTACAAATTTTGTGTGTGCATTAGATCTTGTTGAGAGGTCTTTGAAATCCAATAGTTATTATCATTCTTTCTAGGAGTATGGTATTTTAAACTATCCTTTAGGTTGAGTCTAAAGCTACCCTTTGAGGGTTATAGTTAGAAAAGGAGATTAGAGTCAACCAATTGGTCATATAAGGGGATTTATTAAATATTAATTCAATTCCTTTCAAACTAATATTCTATGAGTTGGATAATTATTAACATGATGAAGGAAGCTCATGCTATTATTGACTCATTTGAAAGGTGTTGAATTTTTAACCACAAGTTAAAACAGGTCAACCCCCTATAGTTAAAAAATTATATATAGGTATATTAGGATGTAGTAGAGTGTACCATGGTCCTAGTGATGTCATTTAATGTCTTATTAACCTTGGTCAGAGTCAAATTTAGTCCTAAGTCACTTCATGTCATTTAAGGTCACTATTTGAGCTGTTCATGAAGGTTTTACAATTTCCTATAGTATAAGAGTGTTAAAAACTCTATTTAAATGTCATACATGTAATATCATTGTCAAATATATTAGTAATAACTAAAATTTTTTAGGTATTATGTTGAAATCAAGAAAATAGTAAAAAAGGGAAGATTTGGGTAGTTGTATGACCTATACAAGTGTTTTGACATGTGTGGAAGGATATGAAATGAATATTCAACTTCCCTAAGTTCACTTATACATTTTATCAGATTTTTAAGTACCAAAATTGGCCTTAAACCATTTTTATCCTTCATCACTCTTCTTGGCATACAAAATTGGTCAACAAGTTTTCTCATGCTATGGCTAGTAGGAGAGGAACTGGGTCAAATGCCTTTGTGGGATGTTCTTAAAATTTTTATACTTCATATTAATTATATGAGTTGGAATAGTAGTTTTTAATTCTTTAAAAACCATTATTTAGAAGTTGATTGTTCCTTTTTGCATGATTATCCCCATACCTTGTAGGTTTCTCTTTTGTTTGAAATGGTGCATATAAAAAAGGTATTATACATGGTTCTTAAGAGCATAAAAATCATATTCACATGATTATTGACATGATTTTCACATGTGAAGGTCAAAATATGGGCATGAATAATCTTATATTGCTAGTGAGGGACACTGTCATAGTCTGTAGACAAGATTTCCTCAATAATGGAGTTTCCATTCCTATTTTGGATTTTAAATCAAAGTTGATGTGGTGGTCCACTTCCAAAAACATGTTTATCAATCTCTCCCAAGAAATTTTGGTCCCTAATTCATCTCTTAAAAGATTGAGAAGTAAAGAAAGGCCAACACAGTTAGTTCCTTGCATGTATTCACCTACAATCAGGTGAGTGAAAGTTTTGAGCATAGTCATGGAGATATAATGAAGAGTTTAAAGAAGTTAGACACACTATTAGAAAATGTGAAATCAATCTGAGATATTCAAATGATATATAACGGACTGTGATAACCAATTTAAACTCTATTCACTACCATGTATCCTACTTATACATCTATAGGTGGCTCCAATAGAGGCCTAAGGGTATTTCATGGAGGTGTTTGAAAATATTTGAGACATTTATGGAAGTTTTATATTTTAAGGAATGTCATAGAAATTAATGGTGTATCCATAGAGTGGAAAGCAAACTTAAATCATGTTCATCATTAGATAAAGTGAGTTTGGGGACATCTTACCTTAATTATTCTAAAATAGGGCCTTGTCTATTCTTTGTGATATCATATAATAGGGTGTCATGAATTATATATGTATTTTAATGCTTCAATGAGGTAACCAAATCATAGGGGTAGTGAGTTGACATGATAAGTGATGGTTTTATGATATCATATAATAGGGTGACATGAAGTCTAGATGGATTTGAATGCTTCTATGAGGTGATCCAATCATAGGGGTAGTGAGTTGAAATGAAAATTGATGGTTTGGATAAAATATTATGATGCTATATGGATCCAAACTCATGTAATATTTCACTATATTTTCTTAGTGTTATCTATAACACTTTGAAGTTTAAGTGATCCTATAAAGCAAAAATGATAGGTAATGGCATGTTTTCAAGATAAGTGACCTTGTGTGAGTCAAATATGGTATTTTCCCTCCAAGGTAAATAAATAAAGTTTATATTCAATGATTAGTGTATATTTTTTCCTATAAGAGGACCCCAAGTTTCTTAAATAAGGTGTCTATAGTCAAAGTCTACAACGTACTCTGTTGGCATTGGAAATAAAAGCAAACCCTACAAATATGAACACTTGAAATTTGGAGATGAATTTAAATAACTTAAATTCAACCATATTATGTGTAAAATAGGGTATAAGGGTTTAATTTCAACCTACATAACTTATTTTTCTCTAAAAAGGCCATGTATAGCTTGACTGTGGTGTGGTAATACACTAGCATATGTCAGTTTGGTCTTATCACAAGTATTTAAGCATGAAGTGAGTCCAAATGAGTTGGAAGTGACATTTATGAATTAAAGGGGATCTTATATACATTATATAATTCATATGATGAAATTTTCACCTATAGGTATACCCCTTTTTTTGAGTGAACAACATAGTCACATAGTCTACCAGTTAGGCCTAGTCAAGTGAAGAAAAGAAAATTGAAGGAGATAAAAGAATTTGGGAGTGTTAAAATGTGTGATAAAACCCTAAAAATTATTATTTATATTATACATTATTCTCATCATAATAAAATATATTATGGAGGGTTCTAACATGCAACCTACAACCATGCTTACAAACCCTGCATCGTTAGTGAGTTCAAGTAGTCTGCCTTGTGTTTTGTGATGTTTGAAGGTGATATGAGTATTATTTAATCATTAAAATAGGTATATAATGTATTTATAACCTACCCCATCCCATCATTCAATATGGGATATTTTGTCTATTTTATATTAGATAGAGGTCACTCTCAAGAATACATGATTGTAGGCTGGGTGACTAAAGGGAAAGAATATGTGTTGAAAAAATGTTGAAACATTAAAAAATGGTTTAAGAAGTATTTTAAAGTATTAAAAAACATTATTAATTCATCATATTATGGAGGAGTCCAACATAGAGTCATAAACCCAAAGATATACAGACTAGGCCTAAAGCCCTAAAGGGGTATAGTCTCATTTCTAGCACTAGATGAACCTTATAATGCATTGGACCATCTTCATGGGGAGATATGAAATGTTTTATAGCCATTAAGTTTTATATATTAATCACAATTTGTCTAAACATGACCCTTTTTTCACCTCATTCCTATAAAAAATGTAGAGAAGGGCTTGAGAATTGATCTTATGAAGCTCGTGTATATATATATATATATATATATATATATATATATATATATATATATATATATATATATATATATATATATATATGATTATCATGGAGGTAAAAGGAGTTTTTATATGTTGGAGAGGGTCTTGAACAATATTCTAGTGTAATTTTTTTGAGGTTTCAATGCCACGATTGTATGAACAATCCTTAAGAGCTAAAACATCCTTAAACCCTCCAAAAACCTTGATAATGACCTAATGGGAAATAACTAGATATAAATTCATCCAAATGATCTATAATTACTTTTAAATGATGTTGTATCTATAGATAACTTTCTCAAGATTCTTTCCATAATATTGTTGTGTACCCTACTTATACAAATAGGGTGAAAAATTGGTCTTATTGACATAATTTATTGTTTTATAGGTGTAGAAGAGTATTGAAGGATGAGGATCACTTTGGGAGATCAAGTGAGACCTAATATAACCTATCATGTTAATTATTTTATTTATTCAATCACATAAGTACCTCTACAATCACCTTCACTTCAGGTAGTCCAAATTGGTATAGTAAATGGAAGGTGACCACCAAGTGAGAAGGTGATAACTATAATTTGGAAGCATTTTAAGGTATACCTAATGGATTTTAGGAAAATAATACTTGTGATAGGTTTCATAACACACATTATATGTATTTATTTGGAAAATTTTAGGTCACTTGAATGATAAGTGTGAGGAATGAGTGAAAGAAGGATGATCGTGACTACAAGCAGTGAAAACACTTATCCAAAAGAAGATCAGTGATAAGGGACACATCCAATGAATGTTGGAGATTTTTATTAACCCCCCCCCCCCCCCCCCCCCCCCACCCAATCATATTTAAAATGTGTCAATTATCCCTAGTTTTCTTTAGAGTGCTCAAGAGAAACCAATGCTGAAGGCAATTTTCAAACAAGCAATTGAAGAGTCCCATGCTAGATTTGAGGAGTTTTCATGCTTGGAGGGACATTTGTCCAAATATAAATTTTATTTTATATTTCATAATCCATTCCTATATATATATAAATCTCTCCCTCTGAGCTTGACACTTATTCTTGTTACTCTTGAGATTCATTCATCTCTCTCCTTTCTCACATTCTATAAGTACTAGCCATTTTAGCTCTTGTGGACTAATTCCACACAATGTATGGAAAAAAAATAATAGTTTTATGTTGTAATTTTCATTTTAATAATTAATTAAATCTATTTTTGAGTTTAAAAATATATTTAATAAATGTGTGAAGTGATGAATGGTGAGGTCTAGTGATAAGCTCATATCATTGCTTTTCCATATCCTTTCATGTTTGGTACAGGAAGTTCTCATTTTAATAGGTCATACAGAGTGTAACTAGTGTGTTTGACTCCCTTCAAGTGTAAAATTTACCTTAGATCCTAAAATTTGACCTTTGGTACACTTAACTCAAGTAATCCTATGCATATCACCTCCATACTGAAATACTAATGTTAGAACATCTTAGGACTTTGAAGCTAGTGTTGTAGGTATTGTTTCTTAGTGAAAAAGTATGATGATCTTGTGGAAATATTTATGGTGTATCACCCCCTTAGATTATTTTAATTTCATGAAAAAATATATCCCTTTTCACACAATAAATCAATTAGTGTAGGTGATAAGCACTTAAAGGCCAATCTAGGGAGCTATCCCTTAAACCTAGAGGTCTAACTCTACTATAGACAACCCATAGGCTTAGAAGGATTCAAATGTTGCCAAAATTTTAGAGTAGGCATGAACAACCTCCTCTAGGGTGTGATATTTTTTTAAAATATTTATATCATGCCTAATGGGACCAAGGTCTAAGAGAGTGGAAATATTACTGGTGCGTGTTTCCTCTAATCAACTTTTGGAAGTAAGTAAGATATCTCCAATAGTGACTCTAAATTAAATATTCTAGTTTTGAGCATACCAAGTATCACTTATTGAAGGTTTTGATTAGTTATTGGATTCAATATGACTCATGAGGTTTATATGAATCGATATGATGAAAATCCTTACTATGATTCTCCATATCAATCTTGTTATGATCTATGCTATACCCCTTAACAACCCTATCAAAGTTGCTATCAGTATTGTAAGCCATGGCAGCCCTATGTTCATCCATTTACTTGTATATATGGACATCATATTGTTCAAAAAATTCCTTCCTATCAACCCCAATATGACTCTTACCAGCCTTACCATAATGTATATCTACCTCAAGATGATTTTTATCAGTCTTGTTATAATGAATTAGATGACCCCATTAATTATACATCAAGATATTACAAGGAAAGATATGAATTCTTATAGGCTCAAACCTAAAAAATTAAAACTAGCATCAATCCCTTTCATTACCCTCCTCCTCCATCAACCCCATATCACATCAAATCCTTATTGGTACTCATGCCAAGTTTGCTAGATAGTGACAATAAGGTAACATGGGATAATGAGTTTGATTTGATCCCTAACCATCTCATGGTATGGTTAAGAGATTTTGTTTGAAAGTGGATGGATGTGTGGGAGGTGATTGAAGATTAAACTCAATGGGATATCAAAGATAAATTTTACTTGGAAAAGAAGTGTTTACAATTATAAATAGATATGATAAGGATGTGGGAATACAAAGAGCTTAAAGGTGAGATTACAAATATTTAAGAGCCTCAAGGAGTCTATGGGAAAGGTGAAACTCTTGTATAAGAAATAATATTTCCTATTGACCAACCTAACCTATCATTCCCCTATGATATTACTCAAGAATTCCTTTTTCCAAAATCCATTCACAAGCCCTCCATCATATCTCATGATCCATATCCAACCCATGAGCCTATCCATCAACCTCCCACCTCACCCCTTCTTGAAGGAGATACCATATTATAGAAATAAATCAAAGAAGAACAAGCTCAAGTTATAAATGATAAAGAGGATGCTCCAAGTGAATATGAAGAATAAATAACCATAGGGACCCCCTTGGTGAAGATAAGTGCAATTACATCTTCTTGAGTGAAGAAAAGAATTATAAATATCATGTTACAACCATCCATAAAGAATTTGGACAAATCATAAAGGGAGAGGTGTTTGATAAAGACTCCATATCTGATAAGTTGATTAATGTCCATGATGAAATAACCCTTGAACATGACATTCATGAGGAGGAAGATCTATGGAAAAAGTTTAATGTCATAAGTCAAGAGTTTGAGTAGCTAGGTAAGACTATTCCTCCTCCTAGGAAGTACATATCTGATCATGAGGCTGTTTGTTATCTTAACAAGAATGAAGTTGAGTGTGTTATCAATAATAAAGAAGAAGGTCTTGTTAGGAATGAGGATTAACATCAAGTCATTATTTAATAAGCTATAATAATAAAATAATCAAATGAGACCAAGGTAGAAGATGTTGTCCTTGAGGACCATTCAACATCTCAACCTAAGATTAAACCATTTATAGATGTGTTGGAGCATAAAGAAAAGTCTAATGGCCTCATACATCAAGAAAATTAGGACCAAGAAGATAAAGTGGAAGAGATGGTGGTTTTCAAGGACAAAGAGAGCAAGGATGATTGATAACAAAAAATGAAGCTTTTTTAAGATCTTGAAGAAATTTTCCAAGTTGAGGGTCAAGTACATAAGAATATAGAGCAAAAATTTTCCATGGAATACAATGATCAAGATTGGGTAGACTATGTAGAGCTCCTTGATAAGCTTGAGGAACTTATAGCTGAAAATAAACTTGACCTTATTGATAGCACCATAAAAGTCAAGAAGGTATGCTTTATTGAACCATAATTAGAGGTTGCATTTTAAGAGTCTCATGATGAAGTTGAGGTTATTGATATTCAAGAGGATTTAACCTCCATAGGTGATCTACTTGTAGTCATCTTGATTTCATTGAGAATTATACCAAAGAGGTTGGAAAACATCATTAAGGAGTTGGAGATACAAGTGCCAAGGCCTAAGAAACAAAATTCCTCATTAACTCCATTTCATTAAGAAAAAAAGGTTTAAAACTTCCCCTTTGACCCAGGAGGATGATTTTTTTTAGGTTAGTTTGTGTTTGAGTTAGTTTGTTTGGGGTGTGTGTGCATATTCCATAAGTGCTCATGAAGCACAAGTGTGAGGTGTGTTTTTTGTGTCTTTTTGATATTTTTTATTATGATTTGGTCTATATTCAAACTCAAATTTATTTTAAAACTTTTGCATAGGTGACTCCATATCCCAATGGATAGGAATAGGCTATAGGTCTTTGGAATAACAAGCATACCACCCCTAGAAATCACAAAGAATGTTGAATATTTTAACCAAAAGTCAAAATAAGTCAACCATATATAGTTAAAAAATTGTATATGGGTATATTAGGATGTATTATATTGTGCCATGGTCATAGTGATGTCATTTAATGTGCTATTAACCTTGGTCATAGTCAATTTTAGTCCTAAGTCACTTCATGTCACTTAAGGTCACTATTTGAGCCATTCATGAAGGTTATATGATTTAATATAGTATAAAAGTGTTCCAAAGTATATTTAAACTTAATTAATGTTATATACTTATTATATATGTTAGTCCTAGCTAAAAACTACTATGTACTATGTTGAAATCAAGAAAATAATTGAAAAGGGGAGGATTTAGGTAGTTGTATGGTTTATGCAAGTGTTTTGGCACATGTGGAAGGTTTTGAAATTAATATTAAGATTCCTTGAGTTTAATTATATGTTTTATAATATTTATAAGTCCCAAAATTGGCCTACAACTATTTTTCTCCTTTATCAATCTTTTTGGCATACCAAATTAGTCAACAAATTTTCTCATGGTAAGACCAATAGGAGAAGAATTTGGTTAAATGACTTTTTAGAAGTTATTAAAATAATTATACTTCATATTCATGGAAAAAATTGGAATATTAGATTTTAATGCTTTATGAACCATTATTTAGAAGTTGACTACTCCTTTTTGCATGCTTATCCCCATACCTTGTAGGTTTCTCTTTTGTTTGCAATGGTATATAAAAACTAGGTACTATACATGGTATTTAGTATCATAAAAATACTCTTAAAATTATTATTAACATGGTTTTCATGTTTGGAGGTAAAAAATATGGGCATGGATCATCTTATATTGCTAGTGAGGGATACTATTATAGTCTATAGACAAGATTTTTTCAGTAATGGAGTTTCCCTTACTATTTTGTATTTTAAATAGAATTTGATGTGGTGGTCCACTTACAAAATCATGATGATCAGTATCTCCCAAGAAGTTTTGGTCCCTAGTGCATATTTTTAGGGAGTGATAATTCAAAAAAGGCCAACATAATCAGTTCTCTGCATGTATTCACCTACAATCAAGTGAATGAAAGTTTTGATCATAGTCATGGAGATGTAATGAAGAGTTTTAAGAAGTTAGGTACACTCTTAAAACATTAGAAATGAGGATAATATTTTTAAATGATATATAATGGATTGTGATAACCAATTCAAACTCTATTCACTACCTTGTATCCTACATATGCACCTATAGGTGACTCTAACAAAGGTCTAAGGGTGTTGTATGGAGGTATTTAAACATGTTTGAGACCTTAATGGAGGTTTAAGAAGTTGAGGAATCATGACAATTAATGGTGGAGACATAGAGTGGAAATAAGACTTGAGTCATGTTCATAATTAGAGAAAGTGAGTTTAGGGACATGTTACCTTAATTCTTCCTAAACAGGGCCTTGTCCATTCTTTGTGATATCATATAGTAGGGTGGCATGAAATCTAGATGGATTTGAATGCTTTCATGAGGTGACCCAATCATAGTGGCAATGATTTTACATGATAAGTGGTGGTTTGGCAAAAATAGTATGATGCTAGAGGGCTCCCAACTCATGCAATCTTTCATAGTAGTTTCTCAGTGTTATTTATAACACTTTAAAGTTGAAGTGATCCTATAAAGCAATAATGATAGGTAATGGGATGTTTAAAATACAAGTGACCTTATGTGAGTCAAATATTGTGTTTTACTTCCAATGGTAATTTAAAGAGTTGATATTAAATGCTTAGTGTGGATGTTAACCTACAAGAGGACCCTAGGTTTCCCAAATAAGGTGTTTATAGTCAAGGTCTACAACATACTATGTTGGCATTGGAAATAGAAGTAAACCCTATAAATATGAATAGTTAAAAGTTAAATATTACTTAAAATAACTTTAAATAAACCCTATGATGTGTAATATAGGGTATAAGGGTTTAAATGACGTTAAGGTGTGGAGCCTAAAAGCTTCACATATGAGCGCATTACCAAAGTTGTAGGTTTACACAGTCACTGGCGTCGGTCAGGAGTGATCGACATCAGTCAAGAGTAGTTGAAGAGATGCCAGCGTCGGCAGAGGATCGGCTGACATCGGTCATAGGCAAGCAGGTAGGAACCAGCGTCGATTACCTGTGCATCCAAAATGCTATTTCCAAGGACAGAACCGAGTGTTTACATGATGAGTTTAATTTTTAGTCTTAAGTTCATGTTTCTATTATTAGTAAGATTGTTTTTAGAGCCCTTGTTCAAGAGGCTTAACTGTTGGTTGTAAGTGCATGCTCAAGTTTCCTAATTCTATATGTAGGAAAGATCTTCTTAGCTTATTTGTTGTAGAGTAGAACATTGTGAATGTTTGAAGAATAGTATAGAGTTGTATCAATCCAGGTTGTTGGAATTGATTGTACTTGAGAGAGAGAGCTCTTGAGGGATAGAGATCTAGAGAGAGATCTTGTGTATCTGAGAGAGGTGTGGAAGAAAGAAGTTTCTTCAATTGTATTCCTTTTGTAAAGAGTTTAATACAAGTTTTCAGGGTGGTTTCTTGTATTTCTTATTCTTTGCTATTTATCATTCTAGTTACTTATCTATCTGATTTAATTCCATGGTTTATTACTTTCAAAAGTGTAATCATATTGTTGGTTGATCCCCAACAAGTGGTATCAGAGCTCAGGTTCACTAACAGGTGGTTCAGATCTGTGTAGTGTGTATTAATTATAGGTTGCTCATAGGGGTTTCTGTAGGGATTTTTGTTTGAGTGGGAGAAGCAATGGCAAAAGAAAGTAAATTAAGAATGGAGAAGTTTAATGGCAAGAACTATCAAAATTGGAGAATGCAGATAGAGGACTATTTATATCAGAAAGATCTTTACTTACCGTTAGGTGGGATTGCAAAGAAGCCCAAAGACATGGATGATGAAGAATGGGAAGTTCTTGATAGAAAGGCTCTGGGGTCTATAATACTGAGTCTAGCATCTACTGTGATATCTAATTTATCACAGGCAAAAACAACGGTAGAGTTGATGACTACTTTAGCAAATTTGTATGAAAAACCCTCAGATTCTAATAAGGTATATCTTATGAAGTAGTTATTTAATTTGCATATGCAAGAAGGTGGATCTATATCTAATCACCTGAATGATTTCCATGGAATTGTTAATCAATTAAGTTCAGTCAATATTGTATTTGATGATGAAATAAAAGCTCTTTTAATATTATGTTCTTTGCCTAAAAGCTGGCATGGCTTGGTAATGGCAGTTTCTAATACTGCATCTGCTTCGAATATTTTAAAAGTAGAGGATGTTGTTAGTGTTATCTTGAATGAGGAAATTCGCAGGAAAAGCATAAAGGAAACATCAGGGATCACTTTAAATCTTGAGAGCAGGGGAAGGAAAAAAGAGAAGAGCAAGAGGAGATCAAGATCTAAGTCTAAGGTGAGAGGTAGATCCAAATCCAGAAATGGCAGGAGGCCACAATGCTAGAATTGTGGAAAGATGGGGCACATAAGTAGAGATTGCTGGTTAAAGCCTAAGGAGGACAATCAGCACGAAGGAAAGGAAGAGGCAAAGGTTGTAGGTATTACACAAGATGCTTTAATATTCTCTTTGCATAATAATATAGAATCTTGGGTATTAGATTCTGGTGCATCTTTTCATGCTACCCCTAATAAGGAATATTTTAGTGACTATATCCATGGAGATTTTGGAATAGTGTATCTAGGGGATGACGAGCCTTGTAAAATTATTGGCAAAGGTAAAGTGCAGCTGAAAATGCAGAATGGCAACACATGGGTGTTGAGAGATGTGATGCATGTTCCTAGCTTGAAGAGAAATTTGATTTCTGCAGGAAAGTTAGGGGATGAGGGTTGTACAGTAACTCTCACAGTAGAATCTTGGAAGGTGACCAAGGGTACACTTGTTATGGCCAGAGGTAAGAGAGTAGGTACTCTCTATTTATGTAATTGTGTTACTAATATTTCTCCTTTTGTATTATGTACTTCAGATGTGGATGCTAAATTGTGGCACTCAAGGCTTGGCTACATGAGTGAGAAGGGGATGTCAATTCTTAAGTCTAAAGGTAAGCTTTCAGATTTGAAAAGCATGGATCTAGAATTTTGTGAGCATTGTGTGTTTGGAAAATAGAAAAGGGTTAGTTTTCTCAAGACTGGGTCTACAAAAAAGAGGCATAAGTTGCAGCTTGTTCACACAGACGTGTGGGGACCGACTCAGGTAACTTCTATTAGAGGATCACAGTACTATGTTATGTTCATAGATGATGATGCAAGAAAGGTATGGATCTATTGTATTAAGAATAAATTTGATGTATTTGAGACTTTTAGAATTTGGAAAGCTATGGTTGAGAATGAAATAGGCAGAAGATTGAAGTGCCTGAGATCTGACAATGGTGGTGAGTTCTGCAGCCTTAAGTTCAACTGGTATTGTTATACACATGGAATCCATAGTCAAAGGATGGTTCCAAGAACACCTCAGTAGAATGGTATTGTTGAAAGGATGAACAGAACAATCATGGAGCATGCAAGGTGTATGAGATTGCATGTTGGGTTGCCCTTAGAGTTTTGGGCAGAAGCTATTGACACTGCAGTGTACCTGATTAACAGAGGACCCTCTACAGCTTTGAATGGTGGAATTCCAGAAGAGGCATGGATAGGTAAAAAGGTAGATCTCCCATATCTCAAAGTTTTTGGTTGTGAAGCCTTTGTGCACGTAGATAAGGAAAATAGAAAGAAGTTGGATGCTAAGTTTATGAGGTGCACGTTTATTGGCTATGGCTCAGATGATTTTGGTTTCAGATTTTGGAATCTAGGAACTAACAAGGTAATTAGGAGCTGTGATGTTGTTTTCAATGAAAAAGTGATGTATAGTGATCAGCTAAAGAAGCTTAATCAATCTGGGCAGAGCAATGGAGAATTGGATGAGGTGATGGTCCAAAATGAGCTCGCAGGAAAAAGAAATAATCACTTGCAGGAAAACACAGAGACTGATGTCGGCAGGTTAGGAACCAACGTCGGCAGTACAGAAAGCAATGTCGGCCATACAGAGACCGACATCGGTAGGACAAAAACCGACGTCGGTCAGGAAGAACCGGTGTCAGCCAGTAATAGGTCTGGAGGTGATTGAGGTCGGTCACTGTCAAAGAATTTGGGTGGACAGCGTGTTGTGAATGAGTCTCAAACACCCATCAGAAGGTTAGAAAGGGTAAGTAAGCCTCCAATTAGATATTCTCCTTCATTATTCTATTTATTACTAACTGATGGTGGAGAACCAGAGAGTTTTGAAGAAGCATTATAGGTGGAGTCCAAGAGTCAGTGGGAGCATGGCATGGTTGAGGAGATGGAGTCCTTGAAAGAAAACCAAACATGGGATTTGGATGAGTTGCCAGCTGGTAAGAGGACACTGAAGAACAGATGGACCTACAAGTTGAAGGAAGGTGAGAATGGACAGATGAGATATAAGGCCAGGTTGGTAGTGAAAGGATTTGCACAAAAGCTAGGTATTGACTTTGGTGAGATTTTTTCTCCTGTTGTTAAAATGACTTCTATACGGGTTGTATTGTCTTTGGTTGCTATTGAGGATTTGCATCTTGAGCAGCTAGATGTTAAGACAGTGTTTCTTCATGGAGATTTGGATGAGGAAATATACATGGAATAGTCAGAAGGATTTGAGGTCAAGGGTAAGGAGAAGTTAGTGTGCAGATTGAAGAAAATCTTGTATGGCCTCAAGCAAGCTCCTAGACAGATTGGTATTTGAAATTTGACAGGTTTATGACTGAGCATGGCTACAGTAGGTGTCAATCTGACCATTGTGTGTATTTTAAGAGATTGGATAATGGTAGATATATTATTCTATTGTTGTATGTAGATGATATGCTGGTTGCAGGATCACACATGCAGGATATCTCTGAGCTTAAGGTGAAATTAGCTCAAATGTTTGCTATGAAGGATTTGGGAGCAACAAAGAAAATCCTTGGCATGAGCATTAAGAGGGACAGGAAAAATCACAAGTTGATATTGTCTCAAGAGGATTATGTGGACAAGGTGTTGAAATGGTTCAATATGCAGGATGCAAAATCGGTAAGCACACCTTTAGCTGGACATTTTAAGTTGAGTAAAGAACAATGTCCTAATTCACATGATGAGGTAGAGTACATGAGTAAGGTTCCATATTCTTCTGCAGTAGGAAGTTTGATGTATGTAATGGTGTGTACTAGACCAAATATTGCCCAAGCAGTGGGAGTTATAAGTAAGTATATGGCCAATCCAGGAAAGGAACACTGGAAAGCAGTTTAGTGGACCCTTAGATATCTGAGAGGAACCAGCAGTAAACACTTGTGCTATGGAGGTTTAGATACTTCTCTACATGGTTATGTAGATTCAGATATGGTAGGTGATTTGGATGGCAGGAGGAGCACCACAGGTTATGTTTTCACTATTGGTGGAACGGCGGTTAGCTGGATATCAAAGTTATAGAAGGTTGTTGCCTTGTCAACTACAGAAGCAGAGTATATTACAGCCACAGAAGCTAGCAAAGAGATGATATGGATGACACGGTTCATGGAAGAGCTTGGAAGGGAGCATGGGAGTTACAAATTATATAGTGACAGTTAGAGTGCAATCCATTTGGCTAAGAATTCGGCCTTTCATTCAAGAACCAAGCACATACAGCTAAGGTACCACTTCATACGGTAGGTATTGGAAGATGGTGAGTTGAAGCTGGAGAAGATCCATATAGATAGGAATCCTGCTGATATGTTAACCAATCCAGTTACAAAGGAGAAGTTGAATCTTCATTCAACTTCTGTTGGTCTTCATGATTGAGTTAAAGATGAAGGAGCTAGAAGATGTTGTTGTACAGGTACTGGTGCAGCTATTTATCTCCAAGTGGGAGATTATTAAGGTGTGGAGCCTAAAAGCTTCACATATGAGCGCATTACCAAAGTTTTAGGTTTACATAGTCACTGGCATTGGTCAAGAGTGATCAACATCAATCAGGAGCAGTTGAAGAGATGTCAGCATTAGCAAAGGATCGGCTGACGTCGGTCATAGGCAAGCAGGCAGGAACCGGTGTCGGTTACCTGTGCGTCCAGAATGCTATTTCCGAGGACAAAACTGAGTGTTTGCATGATGAGTTTAAGTCTTAGTCTTAAGTTCACATTTCTATTATTAGTAAGATTGTTTTTAGAGCCCTTGTTCAAGAGGCTTAACTGTTGGTTTTAAGTGCATGCTCAAGTTTCCTAATTCTATATGTAGGAAAGATCTTCTTAGCTTATTTGTTGTAGAGTAGAACATTGTGAATGTTTGAAGAATAGTACAGAGTTGTATCAATCCAGGTTTTTGGAATTGATTGTACTTGAGAGAGAGAGCTCTTGAGGGATAGAGATCTAGAGAGAGATCTTGTGCATCTGAGAGAGGTGTGGAAGAAAGAAGTTTCTTCAATTGTATTCCTTCTGTAAAGAGTTTAATACAAGTTTTTAGGGTGGTTTCTTGTATCTCTTGTTCTTTGCTATTTGTCATTCTAGTTACTTATCTATCTGATTTAATTCTATGGTTTATTGCTTTCACAAGTGTAATCATATTGTTGGTTGATCCCCAAAAAATTCAACCTAAAAAACCTCTTTTGCTCTCAGAAAGGCCACTTACAGCCTGATTGTAGTGTGATAGTGCACTAACATATGGTAGTTTAGTCTTGTCACAAGTGTTTAAGCATGAAGTGAGTCCAAATGAATTATAAGTAACCTTGATGAATTAAATTGTATCATATAAACATGATATAATTCCTAGGATGAAATGTTCACCTATAAATATACCCCTTTTTTTGAGTGAACAACACAGTCACATAGTCTGCCAGTCAGGCCTAGTCAAGTGAAGAGAAGAGAATTGAGGGAGCTAATAGAAGTTGGGAGTGTTGACATGTGTGAGAACACCCTAATAATTATGATGGATATGATACATGATTATCATCATAGGAAAATAGATTATGGAGGGTTCTAACATGTAACCTAAAACCATGCTTATAAACCATACACAGTCAATGAATTCAAGTAGTCTACCTTGATTTTTATGAGGTTTGGAAGTGCTAGGAGTATGATCTAATCATGAAAACTAGTAAAAAGGGTCTCCATAACCTAAAAAAAAACCATAATATCATTATCTTTCTTAGGATAATAGGGGATATTCTATCTATTCTATCTTAGATAGAGGGCACTCCGAGGGATACATGACTATAGGTTGGGTGACTAAAGGGAAATAAGATGTATTGAGAGACTATTGAAACATTTAAAAATGTTTATTAATTGGTTTAAAGTATAAAAAAACATGATTAAGGCCTCAAATTACTTATGATTCCAACATAAAGGCCTAAACCCACATATATATAGACTAGGTTTACTAGGCCTTGACTAGGCCTAAAACCCTAAAGGGGTGTAGTCTCATTTATAGCACTAGAATAAACTTCAAATTAATTGGAAAATATTAATTTGGAGATATGAAGTGTTTTATAGCCATTATGTTGTAGAGATTCATCATATTTTGGCCAAACATGATCCCTTTTTCACCTCAGGCCTACATAGAATGTAGAGAGGGGCTTGAGAAGCTATATTAAGAAGATTGTATTTGTACAGATGATTAGCATGGAGGTCCAATGAGTTTAAATATGTTTTATATGGTATTAAAAAATATTCTAATATAATTTTTCTGAGGTTTCAATGTTAGGATTGTATAAACAATTCTTAAGAGCCAAAACATCTTAAAACCCTCCAAAACCCTTGCTAAAGACCAAATGAGAAAGAAGCAGATATAAATTAATCCATATGAGCTTGTATGAATTGTAAATTATGTTTTACTTATATATAACTCCCTTAGGATTATTCACATAAGATTGGATTGTACCTTACTTATATGGATAGGGTAAAAAATTGGTTTGCTTGATAGAATTTGATGTTTTGTAGGTGTAGAAGAGTCTTTAAGGATGAGGATAACTTTGGGAGATCAAGTGAGAAATAATATAAAATTTCATGTTCATTTATTTCTTTATTAAATCACATAGGTACCTCTACAAGCACCTTTAATTTAGGTAGTCTAAACTGGCATAGTGAATGGTAGGTGACCACGAAGTGAGAAAGTGATAATTCTAATTGGGAGGCATTTTAAGATCTACCTAATGGAATTGAGGACAATAATAATATTTAATGGTGTCATAACACCAATTTTATGGATTTTTTGTAAAAATTAATGTCACTTGAATGATAAGTGTGAGGAATGAGTGAAATAAGGATGATAGTGACTGTAAGCAATGAGAACACTTGTCTAAAAGAAGATCAATGATTAGAGACACATCCATTGCATGTTGGAGATTTTTATTAACCCCAAAATAATATTTAAAATGTGTCAATCATTCCTAGTTTACTTTATATTTCTTAAGAAAAACCAATGATAAAGGCAATTTCCAAACAGATAGTTGAAGAGTCTTACACCAGATTTGAGGAATTTTCATGATTGGAGGGATATTTGTCCAAAGAGGCATTTCATGGTCTATTTAATAATTAATTACTCTATATATTTAACTCTCTCTCTTATCTTGACACTTGTTCTTGTAACTCTTGAGCTTCATTCTTCTCTCTCCTTTCTCACATTTTATAAGTACTAGCCATTTTGGCTCTTGTAGACTAATTCAACACCATGTATGGTAAATCCCTGCTGGTTTAATGTTGTAATTTGAATTTTAATAATACATGCAACCTATTTTTGAGTTCACAAACATCTTAACTAAGTATTTGAAGTGATGAATGGTGATGTCTAGTGATAAGCTTCTATCCTTGCTTCTCATTATCCTTTCATGTTTGGGGTAGGAAATTCTCATTATAATAGGTCATATGTAGTGTAACTAGTGTGTTTGACTCCCTTCAAGTGTAAAATTTCCCTTAGATTATAAAATATAAAATCTGGTCCACTTACCTTAATTAGTGTTATGCATATTTTAGACACCTAAAACTGGCCATCGATAACCTCCAACCAGGTTTTTAACCATTTTCTACCAAAGTGCATAATTTAGCCTAAAACACTAAAACACATTAAATGAGTTAAAATAAATATATTCAAGTGTCAATTTTGGATAGGGTATCATTAAATGGGGTAATTTTATTTATGATACAACTAACTTTGATCAAATCATCTTGAGTCAAAATGGAATTTTTGTACCTGAGTGCTCTGGATTGCTCTTTTTTACCAAATTTATTGCACAAGACACGTGCCTTTGTTATTTTATGTTGGAAACATCCTAAATGGGATAATTAATCAAATGCATTAACATTTCATCTTAATTCCAATCTATTCAAATTTCAAGCCAATAATGAGACATTTTGATTAGTTTGATTAATTTGTGCACCAAAGGGCCACAATTTGCACCAAAGTGACTAATCATGCTTAAAGCTAATTAATTAAATTCATGAGCCTAATTTAAAATTACATAGATATTTTTGAATATTTATTTTTGGAAATGAATGTTAAATATATGGATCATCAAATGACATAATTTCTTGGGAAGACATCCCTAGGCCATAAATGCATAAAATATCTCATCAAGCCACCCCATGCCTCATTAAGATCTCCCATGCCTCTTAATTGCCTCTCTATCCCAAATATTTATGAAGGCATTTATTGTTGTTTTCCTAAAAAATTTAATGGATTCTTATCCACACATCTTCATCTTGAGATGGATGGTTCAGGTTCATTCTAACCATTTTGTAAAATCTATAAATAGGAGGCCTTACCTATTGATTTTTAAAGCTTGGATAATACAAATTTATAATGCACAAATAATTCCAAAATCCATTGCAATAAGTGTTATAATTCCAAATTATTGAGCCAAGCTAAAATTCAAATTGATCACAAAGGCGCCAAGAAGAATAGGAGATAACTAAACCTCCTTTGATGAAGACTCATTGAGCACAAGTTGAGCAAGCCACTACAAAAATATATTTAGAGCATCTAAGGAAGGTGAAGGATTTATTTGTCTTTTAATTCTAGTTGTGTTTCTCATTTGTTTTTCTTAATATTCTCCCCCCTTGAGATAGGATTATGGTGTTAGCTTAGTGTGTTCTTTATTTGGATTTTATTTCATTCACCAACACCATACTAATCTCCACCTATTGTAATCATATGTTCACACATATCACCTCCATATTTAAATACTAATGTTATAACATATTGGGAATTTCAAGATAGTGTTTTAGGTCTAGTTTCTTAGTACAAGAGTATGATAATCTTGTGGAAATATTTATGGTCTATCACCTGCTTAGATTAGTTTACTTTCATGCAAACATCTATCCCTTTTTACACAAGTAATCAATTAGTGTAGGTGATAAGCACTTAAATGTCAATCTAGGGAGCTAGCCCTTAAACCTATAGGCCTACCTCTACTATAGGCAACCCACTAGCTTAGAAGTATTTTAATGTTGCCAAAATCTTAGAGTAGGCATAAAAAACCTCCTCTAAGGTGTGAGATTTGGTGACAATAATAGGGTCTACATTTTAAATGTTTATAGAGAGGGAAAATAATTAGCTAACTAGTTTTCTAATCTGGGGGTTTTCTAAAATAGCTTTAAGAAGTGTTTATCCAAAGAGAAAATTTAAAATGACATCATATAAAAAATAAACAAAGAAGACTTTACTTCATTTCTTAAGGAGTAATTTTATAAGAGACCAATTCATTGAAATCCTTTTTCACCTTAATCCTATTATTATGATTTATATTATGGTTGGTTTTTATATTGATTTGATGGCTTGGGTGAGGTCTCAAGATGGATATATCAAGTACTTTTCTAAAAGGGGTTCATAGAGGTGATTTTTAATTTATCTTAATTAATTTATGTATTTTGACCTAGATCCTCAACCCTTATTTTCCTTGGGGACTAAGGCACATCATCCTTAATGATTATAAGGATAATTATAGTTTCACCTATGTAGAGGAGGATTTCCTTGCTACTTGGATCATTATGATCAATCCTATGTGTCATGATATTCATGGCATTTAGTGTGGGAGATACACTATTAACCATTGTGATGCTTTTACCAATTTGTGCTTCAATTCTTACCTCTACTTTCAGTTTTGGGCTAGTTTGATTGACACCAACATGAGATGGGACATATACCATGTGAAATAATAATATTTAGATGTATTATCTAAGGATTTATAGCTTTAAGGGATCCTCCATGCAGGTCTTTTTAGTAATTTTATCAAGAGAATCGGTGGATATGACCCTCACATATCTAGAGCATTTGTAGATGGGTGGAAGGAAAGAGTGGTGTTTATTAAAGAGGATGAGATTGATATTTATGAGGAGATAATTTATCATGTTATAGGAATGAATGAAAAAGGTTAAAAATTATAAAAAACTAACAAATACACCAAGTATGAAATCATGAAATTTATTATTAATGGGGAAGAATTGATTCTGTTTCAACATGCTTACCTCAAAGATTCGACTCCTTGGGCCTAGAATGATGTTGATAAAAAGGTTATGAAATTTATAAACTTGGATGGTAGGTCCAATTTTTTTGTCACCTTATTTTTTATCTTTCTCAATTTCTTTATGAATAATTTCCTTGTTAATATCCCCTTTTATATTTTGAATTCATTGGAGAGCTCAGTTTTAGAATCTCAAAAAGGGAAAGAAAAGATTTCTTATGCATCAATCTATTATTATTTTCACTTTATAAGAAATATAAATATATGAAGTATTGATCTAGGAATATTGACTTGGAGGGTTATAAGGAAATAAAAATATCAATGGGAATCCTATTAGAAATCTAAGAGAATCATTGAGAGGAAAATTCCCTCTTGAGAAGGCTATGAATGACTTTATTAGAGACCATGATGTAGAAGATCTGAGTATGAAGGATGGTTCAATTAACCCTAAAGTGGAAATAATAAAAAATGTTGTTGAGGGGTTAAAACTCATGAAATATCAACATGATAGAAATAAAAAATTACAAATTAACTGAGAAAGGAAAAATAAAGGTTGACAAATAATTTAATAAATTGACTACATCCTTCAAGGAGTAGGACAAATTTAAATAAATGATAGAGGAGATAAAATTACATATATCCTTACTAATATGGTTCCTTAAGGACCATTATATGCTCAAATATTCCATCAATATTCATTCATGGGATAAATACTATCTAAGTGGAAAAGAGGACTCCAAGGAGATGATAATCCAAATGGGAAGACTTGAGGAGAGAGTTGGAAGTTTAGAAGAGGATAATCTCTCCCTCAAAAAGAATCTTGAAGCTTTGGTGGCTAATAGCAAAGTCACATTTATAATTTTTTTATATAGCATGTACATTCTTATATAATTCATACAAAAAGAGAGATAATGATGAAGGATCGATAAAGAATAGAAAGAAGGATAAAGGTATGATCAAGGAGAAATGAAAAACATTTAATTCTATAAATATGGATTACATGGAACAAAAGTTTAAGAATATGTTGACTAGTTGAGATTAAGCCCTTGGTGGGTAGAAAATTTTATACCACATTATTTATTACCAATGTTTTAGTGCTATTTTTATTTATTGTTGTTGGGTGATTTAACCTTTTAGGGTTTTACTATGTAAATCCTATGTTTAGATTAAAGGGATGAGATGTATAAATTAGTTAAATAATATGCAATAATTAAGCACTATTTTTTTTAATTTTGACCTTATTTAACTTTTTAAAATTAGTAATAAATATGCATAAATATATACTTATCTATAAAGTGATTATTTTATATGATTTGGGTATTGAAGACTTGGTTTTGGAGAATTCTGAGTGCTGCCAATAGGGCTCTAATATCTATTTTCTCATTGGATAGTCATGCCCTACTTGGACAGGCACCATAATGATGTAGTATCCTAAAATTGGTGTTATTTTCTGATTTGAAAGAATGTTCCTATTTTTTTGGAGTACTTACACTTGTGTTTCTAGGTCCTATTACTCGACACATGAAATTTAGAACTCTATATTGTGCTTGAAAATTTTTATTTAGTGTGCAAACCCTAATCCTAATTTCAAGTATGGAATGAGTAATAAATGTGTGCTCATTATTAGGATAGGATGGACATACTCAATACCCTACTATGAAGAGAGTTCCCTACATACTCATACTTTGAGGAGGGATCAATCCTGATGTAGTTCTCCCACCTACTGCTTGGTGCAAATGCAAGTGAATGTTAGAATAAGAGTGGTATTGAATGCCTTAAGTGTGCTTGAGATTTGAAATTTTTGAAATCTAGTCTTAGGGATGCTTCAGATGGTAGTATGTATAATTAGGGTGGAATAGGGATCAAATACCTTAATTTTTCTCAACTTGTCTTTTGCTTGAATAGGCTTTTGCATCTATTTTTCATCTAATGAATATAGGTTAAATATACTTGTATTTTTAGAAATCTATAGCTTATGTAGATAATAAAATGTGTTTAGGAGGACCTTAGGATGGGCACACATTTTAAAATGTGTTTTTTGGGGAGAGTTAGGTAAAAGGACAATAGTGCCTAGTTGGGGACACTAGTGCCATGTGGCTATAGTGTGCCAAATGTGGCACTAATGTCCATCTAGTAGACTACTAGAAAAACTAGGTTGGGATATGGGAAAGCTATCATGAGATTATGTTTTAACTAACTATAACTATCTATGGTCTATACAATGATTGGAAAAGTGTGTAAAATGCTCTAGGATAGGTCTAGGGCTAATATAGGAATAGGCTAACTCAATAAAAAAATTTAGAATCCAAATGCCACTTTTAGGTTATTACATTTTCCCCCCTTTATGCTAAAAATGAAACAAAGTGAAATGACTAGTATAAAGGAAAAAAATGTACCTAGACTTACCTTGGAAGTGAATCCCATGTAGTTAAGTTTAAGAATGTGAATCTAGGTCTACATATGTGGATTATGATCTAATGTAATGACCTATAATGAAACATGAAAAAATTAGTCCTTAATTAAGAGATGATCAAAAGCAAAAGACTACACTAAAATAAAATAACTGAGTAAAGCCAAGGAAAGAGAGATGAAGGAAAAAATACACCTCATTAGGTATATGAATCAATGCATAAACTTGGTGACAACCTATGTGTGAGTTTACATAGTGATCATATCATTAAATAAGTTGGACTAAGCTGATAGCTTGTTCAATCCTCATATGGGTGGCTAAAGATCTAAATCCAATTTTGAATCCATCATTGCTCACACTTTCTTGATGGATCCTAAACTATGAATATCTTGGATAAGACTATAAGTGTGTCTAACCCTCTCATGTGGGTGGATCAAGAAATTAATTAGACTATGATTCCATCATTACTCACCCGTGTGAAGAAGACACATCTGAAAATGAACTACACAAAGTGTCTAAAGTATCTAATTGGGTATATCTAACTATGTATGTTATATCTGTAGTCATTGAGTATATTAGATGGCTTTAGGACACTCAAGAATGCCAACCAATATAAATAGAGTAAGACTTGAATCTAGTGACAACATATAATGTGATAATACGTGTATATAATGTGGAGAATGACATGGAGTTTTTCATTCCATCTAATCAACTTATCTATAGCTAAGTATATGAAAACTATGTGCTACATACATGTCCCTAATCTGATATATGAGTATACTAAATCTAAACTGAGTATGTAATAATTGAATATATGTATCTAAATTGAATGTGGGAGTGATCATGCCACATATGATTCCCCAAAATCTAAGTAACTGGTATGAATCTAAGATGAAATGAATATATCTAAGCAAAATATAAATAATATTATCAAACCTATGAATGTATCTATACAAATCTATACTTTACCTGGTATACTAATCTAGCTACTCTAGACTACCCTAAAGCTAGGGATACTAGATCGTATCACCATGTAGTGTATATTAGAACCCTATGGAACCAGTGTCTCAATTTGGATGCTAATATTTTCCTAGTCTAAAATATAGGTGATCTAAATTACTTTTTGAGTCTATTTTTTCTGTGTCTGCCTTATGTCTGATTTCTAAAATTGAGCCTATCTACTAATTTTTTTCTATGAATAACAAAGTAGGATCCCAGTCTCTATGAAAAACCCCTATGAATGCCCCCCTTTTGAGGGTATTTATGAAACTTGTGTAAGAAATTCCATAAAAATAATTATCTCTACAAAAATGTTTAGCTAGAACACACACACACACACACACACACATATATGATATTCTAATACAATGTACAAACATAACATTAAAATATAAAAGTATCTGAGCATAATCAGGCAATGTAAGATGTAATATAACATTACACAAGGGTGTCAAGATAGATGTAATCAATGTATCACAATAAATTTGAGTAGATACCCATGGGAATGGGGCATGATGTCCATTATGACTCCCAATTATGAAGGGGAGATGCAGGAGGTCCCTCATGGCATCAAAAATTAGTGTGTGTAACAAGCAAATACAGGTGTCATGGTGAAGAAACATACATATAAAAAACATGAATCACACAAAATAAGGATAAGGGACCATAATAAAAGGGACATGGGTACATCTCACTAAATCTAAGAATGGAAGATATACAAGAACATGTTAAAAAATAACATTAGAATATAAAAGTATTTGAGCATAAGTAGGCAATGTAAGATGTATGTTGTAATATATCATTACACAAGGGTGTCAAGATAGATGTAATCAATGTATAACAACAAATTTAAGTAGATACCTATGGGAATGGGTCATGATGTGCATCATGACACCCAATTAAGAAGGGGCGATGCATGAGGTCCCTCATGGCATCAAAAAATGGTGTGTGTAACAAGAAAATATAAGTGTCATGGTGAATAATCATATAAGGAAAAATACATAGAAAAAACATGAATCACACAAAATAAGGCCAAGCGACCATAATACAAGGGACACAAACACATGTCACTAAATCTGAGAATGGAATACATATAAGGACATGCTCAAATGTCTACATATAAAAATAACAATTAATTTGGCCTAGAGCCACATAGAAGGACATGTTCAAATGTTTACATAGAGAAGCAGGAAAGCACACACAAGGTATATGGGCACATGTCCAAGGCATATGAAAAGAGAAGTGGCATAGATCTAAATAACAATGGCATATTCAAATGCCCTCAAAAATGGAATAATCATAGGAAATAAAATCAATTATAATTTAGGAAAATTAGAAATGAAGGCATGTATAATTGTGTAGTAAATTTTTTTGTAAATGCTAAGATGTACATATGTTGAGTCTAACTAGTGATAGTCAAAAAAAGTATGAGAAATGAGTATCAATCATCAATCATCAAGATATATCAATGCATAAACTAGAATGTATATTATGTAAAGATAGAAATTGGTAGTATCAACTGTGTATGAGATGCCCCAAAGTGGGTAGATGTATCAAATTTATAAACCTAGATCAGTGTATATGCCCCTAATGGGTAGATGATAACAAGTCTAGATCAGTGTAGTGGCCCAGAGTCCCATATGTAACCTATAAGCACTTGACAAAAACAAATAAAGCATATGTGTATGATAAAACCAACTATACGAAGATAGCTAGAAATATGAAATATATAGAAAGTAGTAGAAATGTAAACATAAAAATGCATACAATCTATAATTTTTTATATTTTGACAAGTTATATTATTATTTTTATTTTCTAGATATAAGTTATGTACAAGCAAATGAAAATAAATTATGTACAAGGAGTGAGAGAGAGAAGGAATTATGTATGAGGAAATACTAGAAATGTAAATAAAATAGTATAAAATTAAAGTGTAATGTCTCTATAGACCCAATATCACATCCATGGGATATGGATAATCAAATGGTATATTTGGTGGAAGATCATCTAGTGTCAAATATCAAGCCCATCTAAACTCAAATAAGTCATGATCATCATGATAGTTTTACCAATCTATATGTATTATTAAGGTCTTATATTTAGCATGATTCTAAAGAATTTACATCCAAATGACATGCTACTCAACTATTTAAGATAACTATTATGAGGTCCTAGGGTAAACCACATTAGACAACAAAGTATCTATGTGAAACCTATGGTTCTCATTTGTGTGATTATGTAAAATATGAATCATGTGTCCATCATGAGTGAATGCCAAGCATTTGTCTAACTAATCAACTATAGGATCCATCACATGTAACCATGTAATGCCAAATATAACTTATGTATGAGTGTCTATGCTATCTGATCAATCAACTATAACATCCATCACATGTAACCATGTAATTCCAAGTGTAACCTATGTATGAGTGTCTCTACTTAAAATGAAGAATAATGTATTGGCCACCTTGGGGCCACATGAAAATGGTAATGTAATATGTCTAATGGAGTCTTGATAGTGTAAAACATGTTTTAGCTTGATTTCCTAATAACCAATGTGGTGTAAAAATCTCAAAGTATAGGTATTAGGATCAAAATCCTCATTTATAGTCACACAAGGAAGATATTTTATCTATGGTAAAGATCTTCATAGTTAATGGATCATGTCATGAATATATGTGTTGGTGATAACTCTATCATAGTGTTTATATCTAAGAAGTGGCTCATATCACTAGTGGTGGTGGTTCCTATGGAGGTGGAGGTTGTATGATCTAAATAGTGCCCTTGGCCTTAAATTTATTTAGTTTATGTTGTAGTTCTAATAATGTGTTGTATCATGTCCTATGAGTGTATAGAAGTGGAACAATGGTTTACCTTCCTATGGTGATAATCTAATAACTAATCTATGTTAGACTATGAGCAATATAATCAATCCTCTATCAAGTAGTAGCTATAAGATTTGGTGTGGTCTATCATGTGAAATCCTTCCCTGAATCTTTATGAATGAATCAATATCCATGTATTTTAACATATGTATTAAATGGAATAAGGGATATACTATTAACTATGGCTGAGTATGGGATCCTATAGCTATAAAATCCTAAATAAGTGAGGCTAATAGTGTAAAGTAAGGTATAAGTTCCATTAAATTATATTTGTAGTCTTTTAGGCCCATTGGTGTTAATCTCAATCTACATAAATAATCATCAATATCTAGAGGTGTTTAATCATCCTCTGTAGTGGCCCATGAATCTGTGTTATAATTATGAATGTAGGCCTCTTTTGAATTGACAAGTAGTGGTAACTAGGTTGTGAGGATCTCATCATCTATATTGGATGAGGATGTCTATAATGTGAGAGGTTATTCCTCTATCATTGGTGAAGGTAACTATACTAGGAGAGGTTAGTCCTCTATCATCGGTGAAGGTAATTATCCTAAGAGAGGCTAGTCCTCTATTATCGATGAAGGTGACTATGGTGTATGAATCTCTAAAGGTGGTATATGAATAAGCTTGCTAGACTCCCCCACCTCATAATTATGCATATACTCAATATGAATCCTATGAGGTGGGGGTTTGATGAGAACATGAGGTGTCCCATTTGATGATGTGCTTGGTGTAGGAGGTTCAATGAGCTTGTAATATCTAAATACTTGATTATCTATTAGAGATGTGTATAGGTACCCATCATGCAAAAATTTGAAACATCTATGAAGAGTGGAAGATATAACCTCCATATCATGTATACAAGGTCTCTTGATTAGAAAATTATAATGTAAATAGTTTAACATCACCTGAAAGTGTGTAGATAATGTGTTTGGTCCCACTATACTATAAAATGTGATTGATCCCAATGTGTTTCTAGGAATGACATCAAACCCCTAGATTTTCTTGTATTTCTTTTGAATAAATTCTATATCAAACCCCATGGTTTTCATAAATGTGAGGATACATATATTGAGTCCTAAGCCATTATCAATGAGAAATCACTTAATAGTTATGTTGTTGATTTGAGTTTGAATAAAAAGTGGCAAGTTATGATCAATTACTAATTATGAAGGTAAATTATCATTAGAAAAAGATATCACATATTCCACATCCTTGATGGTATTAATTATAGGTACAAAATAAGATGTCTTGGTATCATGAGGCACATATGTGTGATTAAGTGTTTGAAATAGAATATCTTTTCAATTTTTTGATTTTTGAAGTAATTCCAGTATATATATTTTGGTTTGGTGTATTTCTCAATTGATCCACTATATCAAATTCTCTTTGTTGATCTCTAGGTGCTATTATAGTGTGCTGGGGATGAGGAGGGATGGTAGGGTTAAAATAATCTTGTATAGGCTAATGAGGCACCCTATTCTACCTAGTGATATCTCAAACCATAACATCTACTATTTGCTAGGGGAGAGTAGTAGATGTGGGATGGGAGCATAGATAATTAAGTGGTCTAAGTGGAGGTAAAATAAAAGGAGTCCTTCGAGCCCTTTGTCATCTAGTAGTAACTAAAAGTATCTTAAAGCGAGCCATATAGAAATGATCCATATAAAAATGGGGCTTACATGATGGAAGACCAATATGTAAATCAAGCTTAACTTTCCATGATAGGAGTAACATATATGTGTATCTTTCTACAAATAGTTGGTAATAAACATGCTAAGAAAAGTACCAAGCTTTCTACCATGAATTGAAATATGTATTCCATCATGATAAATATGGTAGCAAGATATAAATTGAGACTTAAAAATTACTAGAAATGTGAACCCTAGGGTTATATAGGGTTAGGGTTTTATTTGAATTTAGGGGTTTTTTACAATAATTTAAATTATATTTAAATAAATTAAAACCCTAATATGAAATTGATTTAATTTAGCTAGGTTATATAAAAAATTAATAAAATTCAACCCTAATTATTTCACAAAAAAATATAATTAATGCAAGCTAGAGTTTTAAGTAATATTCAAAGTAAGACAGGTTCACCAAGTGATTTAACCTTTTAGGGTTTTACTATAAAAATCCTATGTTTAGATTAAAAGGATGAGATGTCTAGTTCAGTTATATAATATGAAATAATTAAGCATTGATTTTTTATGGATTTTGACCTTATTTGAATTTCTAAAACTATTAATAAAAATCCATAAATATAGACTTCTCTAGAAAGTGACTATCATAGATGATTTAGGTTCTAAAAATTGGGTTCTATACATTTTTTAGTGTCATCAACAGGGTCCAGGGATATTTTTCTCACTAAATAGTAGTGCCATACTACTACATTATCCTTAAAGTGGCACTAGTATCCTCTTTACAAGATTGTTCCTATTTTTTGGGAGCACCTGTGCTTGTGTTTCTAGGTCATATTCCTACATGCATGAAATTTGGAAATTTGTGTTGTGCCTAGAAAATCTAATTTAGTGTGTAAACCTTAATCCTTCTTGAAACATGGCATGATTAATAAATGTATGTTCATTAGTAGGATAGGCTAGACATCTTCAATACCCCACTATGAAGAGAGTTTACTACATACTAATATTTTGAGAAGGGATCAAGCGTAATGTAGTTCTCCCACCTACTGCTTGGTGCAAGTGCAAGTGAATGCTAGAATGAGAGTGTTCTTTAATGCCTTAAGTGTGCTTGAGATTTCAAATCTTTGAAATCTGGGATTAGGGATGTTGTAGATGGTAGTATGTAGAACTAGGGAAAAATAGGGATCAATACCTTAATTTTTCTCAACTTGTCTTTTTTTTAATAGGATTTTGTATCTATTTTCCATCTAGTGAATAAAGGTAATATAGACTTGTATTTATAGATATCTATAACTTATGTGGATAATAAAATGTGTTTAGGCTAACTTTAAGAGGGGCACACATTTAAAAAGTATTCATTTGGTAGAATTAGGGTAAAGGAAAATAACACCAAGTTGAGGACACTATCACCATGTGGCTACAGTATCCCAAATGTGGTGCTAATGTCCACTTAGCAAACTGCTAAAAAACTTGGGTTGGGATTTGGGAAAGATTTCTAGGGACTGTGTTTGAACTAACTTTAGCTATCTATGGTCTGTACGATGGTTGGAAAAGTGTGGCAAAATATCTAGGATAGGTCTAGGTCTAATCTAGGATGAGACTAACTTAAGAAACACTCTTAACATCCAAATACCACTTTTTGGTGATTACACTGGGTAATGGTTGTGAAGTGGTTATAATGTAGCTGTTTGTTGGATTTTTGTTATTACTTGTAGACTTATTTGTCTTTTTTGGTTCTTAAGACCTTTCCAATATTCCTTTATACTAGGGTAATTTTCCTATAAAAAAACTCCCTTTACCAATAATAAAAAAACATCATGAAACATGCATAGAAGAAACAAATATAAATTACACAATCAACATATGTCATCATCACATATAGTAAAATATAGTATCTAGTGAGATAGAAATATAAGTAGTATTAGTGAGGATAAGTCATATATAATTTGTGTAAATAACCTCAACATGATCAATTAAAATAGATAAATAAAGATAAAAATATGTGCAAAGTTACAAGATGCCCCTAGTGAAAAAATGCCCTCAGTGTAGGAAGGTACCTCCTAGGTGTAGGAATATTTTGCATATGTGTTCATGTCATATGAAAACTATATGTCTTGCATATCACTCATGTATACCATTAAACACACATATATATATATATATATATATATATATATATATATATATATATATATATATATATATATATATATATATATATATATATAGTTTACCATATATTATAAATCATAAAGCAATCATGTAAACAGGCAATAATTTTCATCCATAGGTCCTAGTTTTTTTTAATTTTAGAATATTTTGATTTTTTTGTATTTTTAAAATTTGAGATGATAATGTATAAAAATAATGTAATTTCATGATTTTAATATGATTCTTAATATATTCCCCCTTAGGTGAAGCCAAAAAATAAGCCCCTATACCCAACTTCCTGATGATTACAAAAGTTCCTAGCCAATTCAGTTTAAACTTACCTTTTGTTTCCTTATCTGAATTTGTATTCTTTTGATTCACATTTAAAAACAAACCACTAACTTCAAATTCTCAATTTTTTTTAAATATATTATTTAGTAATGATATTTTTATATATTTTGAGGTGCTTTATATCATCTATGTATATTTTATCCAACATTTATAACTCATGTAGTCACTTTTCTCGATACTCATTATATTTAATAATCCATTTGAGAGAAACATGTAAGGATGGTATTTATATATCTAAAGTCAAAATTAATTCTATTACATAATCCAAATAATAATAATTATACTTATTTGGTGTACAAATACTCATGTGATAATCCCATTTGGCATAAACCATTTTATTATACCAATAGTCACCATGTTTTGTAACTATTTTTATTAATATTTTGGTAATTGACTTATTTATTGCTTCTAATTTCCAATTTACTTATGGATAATTAGGAGTGAAAAACGTGTGAAAAACTTAGCACAAAATTTCCTAACTATCTCATTTTTAAAGGTAATTCATTGTCTATTATAATAACTAATACTATCTCAAATCATGAAATAATATTTATCATTAAGAACATGCATATATCCTCTCTTGTAGTTGATTGTAAGGGTATAAATTCTATCCATTTTGTATAATTATTATGTAGCTTTAATAATAAATTTATGACCATCTGATGATTATAAATTTATCTTTCTTATCAAATCAAATCCTTAAATAGAAAATGGTCATGCTGATATTATAGGTTGTAATTATTGAGAATGTGTATGATTCAAATTACCATGTCATTGACACTTTTTACATAGATTTTCATGTTATTTGTGTTATTTATAAATTCTATGCCAATATTAATCCATATCTTGTAACTTATAGTACATGTTTTTCCATTAAAAATCCCCCCACATTCATTATCATGTACTTCGTGTAAAGTTAGATTTTTTTATTAGCTAAGACATTAGAGTAAATGTATATCAAATGAATGCTTAAATATATCTCCAGTAATAATAACATAATGAAGTTCATCTCCTTAAAATTTAAATTATCATTCATAGTGATTTTTTGGAGTAATTTCTTCATTTAAGAATTTATATCATTATATCATTATGGATCTTTTACATTATGTGTGGTTATAAGAACTAATAAAGTCAATGAACTTGTTGTAACTAGAATTTGTTGTAATTGGCATATAGTATACATTTATTCATAATCATTAATTTAAATAGGTACTAAAAAATTGGCACTATCCATTACATCTACATGATGATTATCTTTTCAAGTTATACTTTCAATTGAAAAAATATCAAAATGTGTCCCTAAACATTGTGCCATATCTTTATATGGGATCAAATTTTATTGTTTTGTTTGATAAAAATTTGAAACATAATTTTTGATGAGTTATATTTCCCTATAAACCTACATATATTTTATTTTTAATGTGTGCATGACATACAATCATGGAATCATTGTGCAATATTGTAAAATATTACTTGTGCATGAAAATCCTAGTTCATATGTAAATGTAATAGGTTGTATATGAGGAGTAATTGGAACTATACATGTGATAACACTTGAGAAAATTTATATCCATAAAATTACATGGTCCATGTATCATCATTAATGTGATATGCCATAATATCATCTCTAAAAGTATCAACTATCAGTGTTTTATCAAGTAATGACAATGTGGATAGTTGATCAATAATTCCTTGACCTTTTATGAACTTTTGAGATATGATTTTAAAGTAAATTTACATTAAAAACATCACCCATTTAGATATACAAATTTATAAATGTATTTTTGAAATGATAAACTTCAATGGGTCCACCTATGTAATAACAGGTGATTCATCATTAAGTATATAATGTGTTTTATGGTTTTTTTGATTTAACAATTAAATGTGATAAAACGCTAAACTATTTGAATTTGAATTAGATTTAGAGAATATATAGAATATAATGTAAAATATAATAAATTTTAGAAATTTAAATGAGCTAAAAATAGTAAATTTTAATGAAATATGCAAACCTAACTTGAATATAACTTATGTTGACTATTAGGTATATCTCCAATGTGGAACTAACCGAGAGGATATCTAAATTATGTGGCTCCTACAAATAGACTAATAAAATATAATAGGATAAGGTCATGTTAGGGGAGATAGGGTGTATTATGGCATTGTTTTTTAATAAAACCACATTTACATTGACTTTGAGGGTGATTTTATTGCTTGGGTCTCTATGCCTATCAGAAGTGTTCTGTTGGTTGTTTATGGGTGTTGAATTATTATGTAGAATTACCTATAATGTTAAAACCCTAGTTATTACACATGAAATGAAAACACATAAAATTTAAGGGGGAATAAATGATCTATACTTGAAAGATTCAATGCAATCTGAGTTCTACCTACATAGCCCAAAATGGAGTCTAGATGATGTAGTTATTCCTCCTAGAGTGAGTGTGTGAATATTGATACTTGCACTATATGGATGTAGATAGTAAATAATATTGAATACTTGATAATGAATTCCTTTTATCTATAATAACATATATTTATTCTTGGTATATGATTTCTACAATAAATCAAAACTTGAATTGGGAAGAATAGGGCTATTTTCTCAATGTGCAATAAATTATATATAGATTGCTTCTATAATTTTTAAATTGCTAAGTGGTTCCTTGAGTGGTCTTGATGTGTTTATATTTTGGTAGATTTGAAATATTTATATAAACTAAATTTTATAAAAATGTAGGAGGGACGACATGAAGTGTCTTGAATTTTAAAAGTAACCATTGGAGTGTTGGGGAAAAGGCCACACTAGTGGACACGGTTGGGCTATAGCCTTGTTTGACTTATTGTACTCTTGTTACAGAAGGACAAAGACTATTGAAACTTGGTTGATAGGAATTTTTAAGCATAATAGGGACATCTGAGTGATATTTTCGATATTTTCAAGGTAATGAGTAGGATAGTGAAGACTCTCATAGATATTATAAATAATAGAATGGTGAATATATCAAGTAAGGTAAGGATGTATTCAAGCACTTAATGGTTAAATTATAGTGTCTAAATTCCCCCACCACCTCAATTATATTATATTGATGGAATGGATTGTAATTAATAGAGTAAAAGAGATGCATACCTAAGCATGTATACACACTTTGTATTTTTATGTGAAGTTTGATTGTATAATGTGCCTTGGTGCAAAACATGCAACAATGCCACTAAAAATAGTTATTATCCATTTTTGAAAATAAAAAATGTGAAACTTGAAATTTTAAATTCAAAATAAAGCAATGGAAGAATAAACCTGAAAGAGTATGCAGTCTAATTGTCCTATAACTTAAAATTGGAAAAGATGTGTGCCCTCTTATTGAGGCATTAGGAGAAATGTTAAACTTGTGGGAAATTAAGAGTGATCAAGTCTCAATTTAAAAAAAATGTTGAGGTCCCTTTAGTTGAAAATATTATGTTAGTGTCCAAAATTGAACTAAAGCAATTGGGCCCTTTTCAAGTGTAAATGACTATGTCCTTATCCCAACTCCTATCTCTAAGTGTTCCTTTAGAAGGTAAAGTTCTTGTAAAAATTGGCTACATCCTAATCTAGTCTTTTCTTGGTGAATATGTCTTTCCCTTAGAAGTTTTTATGCTTTTTGAATGAACATAATGTCTAGTGGAAATAGGTCTTCAATATTTTTGTCTCAAAAAAAAGTCTGAAGACTTATTTTCATTGAACATTTTGCTCACCACAAAAGGCCTGAAGGAATTCAATGTATTATTTGTTTTAGGCTAAGTGTTTCAAAAAATATCTAAAGGGTCATTTGTTTTAGAGTTTTTGTCCATGGAAAAAGCTCTGAAGGGAACTTGTCCTTCAATCATTTTTCCCACACAAAAAATCATAAAAGAAATCCTTTGTTTTGGTAAAAATGTAAAGTCTCATTTATTTCAGAGATTTTGTCCACTATAAAAAGTTCAAAGGGCACTTTCCCTTTGGGAATTTTTCTTACATGAAAATACTAAAATAATTTTAGGGACTTATTTATTTTGGCCAAAGTGTCTATAAACAGTCTGAAGGGTCATTTTACCTTTACAAAATTTATGAAGGATCATTTCCTTTGGTCATTTTTCCCTTACAAAATTCCAAAAGGTCATTTTCAAAAGGTCCAAAGGATAAGTTTGGATGGTGAAAGACAATTTAAATAAGTATGAAGGGCACTTTCAATAGATCAAAAGGAATTTTCCAAAAGGTTGAAGGGTAATTTTGTAAGACAAGTGCCCTTGACAAAACATTAAAAGGGTATGTTCAAAAGGCCCAAAAGGTACATTTGGAAAAGTTGATGTAGATAAGAAGTCCTATTTCCTTCAAGAATTTTACCTAAGAAAAAATACAAAATAATTAAATTCTTGTGGGAAAAGTGTGAAGTCAAATCCTTCAAAAAAATTGTCTTGGGCATTTATTCGAGATAATTGTCCTGACAGAATGCTCGAAAGAATTGTTATGGGATAATTGTGCTAAAGAAAAGCCTAAGGAAAAAGTGATGAAACAAAAAAGAATGCAAAAGATAAAGAGACTACTAGACATATCACCATGAAATAAAGTACCCAAAGAAAAATTTCCTAATTACAGGTATGATGGTCTCATATATGTCTTTTAACAGGCATGCAGATGCCAACTTTAAGCTTTAGGGACTATCCATTGGGATTCAATTGTTTAAATATCATTGTGCAAGCATCAAATTTAGACCCTATAAAGTAGTAATTTGTTTTCAAATGGAGGCAGATCCAATAACACACATTTAAATAGAATAAGATGATCTGATGGTGCATGATCAAAGATGAATAGTCAAAGGAACTAAGGACGAGTGTAAGCATGACAAGTGTTGAGATCATGGGGTATAATTTAAATTTTGAGCATGTTCTAAAGATTTGATGGTGTGAGATAGAAGTTAATATTTTAACATGACCCAAGATCAAGCAAGGTACTTCCACATAATATAAGGGTACTCTAATTAGTAGAGACTATCTGTAAGGTAATAGGAAATCTTGTAGGGATCACAAGTGGCATATCCTTGGGGATAAATAAAAGGTAGTATCCAATAATTCTCCACCCCTTGGATCATGATTTGATAGAGTGAATTTGCTTGATTTAACTAAATCTGGTAGTGTGTATCCAAGGTTGAAAAGTCAAAGATCCCATGGAAAAATACAAAAATGCCAAGTGACACATCTATATACCACAAATTAGAAAGAAAAAATTTCATGTAAGATCTATGACTCATATTTGCTTGAGTAAGGATGATCTAATGATGTTAGCCAATGTCAACATTTCAAAGGGGTTAGATTGCATGAACAAGTGATAAGTGTCCAAGATTGGAGCTATTTAATAGACTTAATCACTCTTAGGCCCCATAAATACCCAAGTGGATATGATGTGGCATACCAAATGTTAGTATGTGGAACAATTTAGTTTAAAATTTAAACTTGATGGCTCTTTCCTAGTCAAACAATGATTCAAAACATAAAAGAAGGTCCATGAGTTATTCTAGAGTGAATATTTCCAATCATGATCATGGATTATTTTCTATTTCATGTCACAACTAGATCATTCCTAAGCCATCATTTTAATAATAAGATGTTCCATGTCATGCACAAAAAGAAAGGTAGTTGTCTAGGAGGTTCCAATAATATAGGTAACTATTCATTGACATCTCTAAGTAGTTGCACATAGTGACAAAGTTTGTTTGAACTCTACCATGTAATTCACCTTCTAGGTAGGTGTAAAGGGGAATCTTTAGGTAGTTTGACCTGAAGATAAAGTCTATTTAGATCTTCAAGTGTTTTTCTCCTTCCAACTATGCAAGCAAGTGATCAAGAGCATCACTAAGTGGTTGAAATTCCTCATCATTCCTTGTAGAGGTAGTTACAACAATGATTTATCTTGAAAATAGATAAAGATCATAGGCATAATAAAGGGCATTTTCTAGTTGGAAACATCTTGATAGGATTGGAAAAGTTTGTTATGAAATTTTTGCAAATTTTATCCCATAGTCAAAAATTTGGGAAGGATTTAAAATGTATAAATAGGGGTTATATCCTCTATTCTAAGGTGGTTTTTGGTTGTTGGCTATTGTAGGTTGATATTTTAGGTGTGCACTTTCCTAAGTCTAAGATCTATAAAAGTTTTTTTGGGATCAATTATTGTGTGTTGATCTTGTCTCTCTTGATAAGGTATTTGCATTTATACATCAATTAACAAAATTTGAGAGCATGTTTATATCTCCCTTGTCAAAAGAGCAATCTCACCATGATTATCCCCATGGTAGCATTTGAAGTTTTGATGTTTGTAATATTTATTTTCAAGTCAAGTGGAGAATGTTTGTGGTTCTCTATTGTATCCTATTAATGAAATGTAATAATATGTTCTGTAAGTTATGTTGATTGGATATTTGGGTTTGTGTTCATTACTGGTTGTCATTCTAAGCATGTACCTAGGTTATAAATCCATTTCTATAGTTATCTTTGGTGATGTGTTGTTGAATAGATTTTAAGGGCACCCTAGGTTCATGAATTTATCAGGAGAAAGTATTTGAAATATTAGTTTCACTGTATGATCTATCTTGCATTTAAATTTTTGCATCACTGCTAAGAAATAATTGTCACAAAATTTTGCTAGGTACCCTGCTATTTGGAAGCCACTAACACACCACCCTCCATTTTATAATAAATCTAACTTGTCTTACCCTATCCTACCCTAAAAATAACATACCCTATTATATAATATACATGTTATTTACCTTAAAAATGCATAATATCTTGCATATTTGAAATGTGTTTATAGTTTGTGCTTTAAAATTCTATTACTACAGTTTTCCATCTGGCCCCTATTATTAAATATTTTATAGAATGAAGATTACAATCATCCCCTCATATGTCTTTAGTATCTTGTGTATAACATAAAGAATTTATACATTTTGTGTGATAACCCTTCATGATTTAAGCGTGCAAACTTGGTTATTATTTGGTCATATTCATCTCTTATGCCATGAATCCTCATGGAGAATGAATTGCAAAGTCCCTCCATGTGAGAAAGCTACCCTAGGGGTTATCTTACCTTGGTTCAAGTAGAGATAAAAGTAGTAGGGAGTTAACCATACCCTCTATATGTGCCTCTCAATCATTTATACATTTGGTTTAATCTTGATTCAAAACCCTTCCCTAGCTACAATGACATTCTAATGGGTTTTCCATTATTGCTTACCATTTTCCTTCAAGTGTGCAAGGCTAAGTGAATAAGGTGTACAACTAGGAACCAAAAGATTGAATGATCAAACCCTCATCTAAATATGTAGAGTACTATTTTAGAATGATTGTAGTATAAGAAGGCGTGGAACCACCAAATGTGGCTTGCTAAAGTGTAACCATAGACATTGAGTGTCACTATAATCTAACATGGACTACTTTTAAAATGAGAAAAATCACATCACTACAGATGGAGTTAAAAAATATTTGTAACTTTTATACCTTTAAAACTTTTGATCTTTGAAAAATAAGTGAATTTTAAAAATTTTAATGTAGTATCATGAATATGATTGAATATCATGCCCCTTGTATATGTAATGAATTGATATAGAATTCCAATTGAACTTAAAATTGTTTGAAACATTTAACTTATAATTATAATTTTTTTCCACATGCATATACATATACATCAAGTGTATGTGAATCTATATTTGAGTAAATGTAGGAATGAGAGCTCATGCATGTCATATACCCCCATAATCTAAATATTTAGAACCATATTTTAATTATATAAATTGTATATCATCATATGTATGAAATTATTTTCTCATAAAGAATTGATTTCTCAAGGAAGTCATATTATGATGCCTCCCTTTTGACATGAGGGGCATAACCTATAAGTCACTATTCTCAAAAGAAAACTTGTAGAATATGTGAAATATATAATCATGTATTGGTGTGTGAACATTTAAAATGTATTCCATCATAGAATTGAATATATCAATGAATTGCATATGAAACATGTGTTATACACACACACACACACACACACACACACACACACACACACACACACACACACACACACACACACACACACACACACACACACACACACACACACACACACACACACATAAGTAGTATGTGCATGATATGTATCATGACATAAGATTAAAATTATAAAATAAACTTAATGTGTGTTATGAATCACAAAACCATAGTAACAAGCAATGAACATAAATGTAATGCCACATAATGTCAAGCAATTTTCATAGAATGTCACTCATAAGGTCCAAAGGCCACATACAAGGGACATGTGAATGTCATATAAAAACATAAGGATAGAGGACACACACAAATGACCTGATGATGCCATATAATTAAGTACATGTATATGTTTCAAATAAAAGCCCAAGGGCCACACATAAATAGTAAAAAAGTCTTATCTTATAATGTAGTAAAGTAAGAATTTGAAAAGAAGCATAGATCAAATGAGACTAGTCTATGTCAACTACATGTATCAATGTCATTATTAGAAAATAGTATGTCCATGTAACACTATGTAAAGTATGAGTGAATAGAAAAACATGTGTATGATATATAAGTCATCATGGTAGAAATATTTTAGATATATAAAAATTATTGAAATGCTCATGAAGAATAAATAAATGCCCCAAATTAATAAGATTGTTGGGTAAAATGTGAATCCTAACATCAAAGAACCATGTAATAGTATGTCTTGTATCATGCTCACATGCCTCATGAAAATAAATGTTTTTATGAAATTGAAATATGCTAACTACTAAACATGAAATAAATAACATATGTAAAGAATATAACTAGAAACATAAGAAAATGCTTTGAGGACTTGATTTTTGTTTTGAATTTTTATATATTTGACATGATTTTTTTTAATTTATTTTTTTAACATTTTTAAAAATAAAAATATCTATCTAGACATAATAAAGACATAAATGCATGATATTCATGCAATTTTTAATATGTTTTCCTTTAAGTGTAGTTAATATCTAAACTCCTATACCCAATTGTTAGTGATTACGAATGGACCCAACCAATTTTTTGTGCCCTAACACACACACCCCATTTTCAAAATTTACATAGGGACCCATTGTTAATTGAATATCACTATTTAGGGCCTTCTAAACCAGAAGTTTGTGACATAGAATTTGAAAAGTGAAAACATAAGGAATTTAATTTGAAATTAAAATGAATCTGTTTTCCTCTTTTGATATCTATTATTTGCTTGAATCAATAAAAAATGATTTACTTTAAAGGTTTCAGAGTATTTCAAAGTTATGGAGGAATTAAAGTTGTGTATAAGCCATACTAAATGATTTATTTTTTGCCTTAAATATTAAATTATGATTATGTACACTTAATTTATGATTTAACAACTAATTGGGCTAATGTGTTATGTTTTTAGTTGGGTATTTATCTATGAATTAATAGATTAAAAGAGATGCATACCTAAACATGTATAAAGACATAATTATTTGAAATATGGGTGATTATTGGTTGTACCTTGAGTGCACAATAATAAGTATTAGAGGCATGAAGGCATATCCTTTGTACATACCAAGGATTGTGCCTAATAAATTAGTTGAGTATGATATTGTTGATAATTTGGATGAAAATGTTGATATTGATTTGAGGAAGGCCAAGTAATCAACCATCTATCCAACCCATATCAATATTTCTAGGATATAGTACATAAGTTGGGAGTGCCTTGAATTTATTAGAAAGATTAGAGGACATTATAGGTTTAAATTATCACCTTTTAGACAATAGGACCCTAGGAAAAATGTCAAAGAACACATTGGAAAATATGAAATAAAAGTGAGAATCAACTATGGACATTAGTCCTAAGATCATGAAAATGTGTTCATGAATGCTAAAGATGATATTGAAGTAACTATAAGGATGTGTATCTCTAATATGTCTATGATTGTAGCCTAGAGGATCATGTATGATCCTATTATCACTAAAGAGGATGCCAAAATAATTGATAAATAAGAATGGGTTTCCAAACCTATTCATGCCCCTCCTCCTCTGGTAAAATAAAAAATAAAAGAACAAGTTAACCCATATGGGAAATATTACATTGGATAAGGAGCTTCAACACCTCCAAGCTCCCATACACATACAATTTTTGTTACTTCCTCTCAATGTATAATTGAAGAGTATAAACTTGTAAGTCCGAACACATCATCTAGACTTTTTTCCATGGTTCCTCTACCTCCATTGACCATATCAAAACAAACAAGTCTTCCTTCCTTCTTATCTCAAGTTCATGTTCCTTCTCCTCCTTTGTCTCCACCAATAGTGATGTCATAGTCCCATGGATAACCATCTCCATCACCACCTACCATGATAATTATACCACCTTTAGTAGTACTTTAGTCCATTGGATTTCTATCTTTACCACCCATGATTCTTCTAATAGTTACCATTCATCCACTCCTCACCCTTTAGCTCCCATTCCACCTTCAACTAGGCCAACCTCTATTGTTACAAAAATAATAATGAAAACATACAAGGAAAGACAAGACTCCTCCCATTTCACCTCAAAATGTGAAAGTGGAGGAGAAGCAAGAAGTTATCCCCAAGGAAAAGAAGGAAAGAAGAAAGGGTAAACTAGTGTCAGACCCTATTTAGATTTATGATAGTGAGGAGGAGGATGAAATATGGGGAGATGAAGAAGAGTGGGTATTAAAGAATAAAATAGAAGAGACAAAATAATGTTATGAGACCATAAAAATAGAGGAAGATGATGTATGGGTGATTAAGGAAAGCATCTAGTCAGGAGGAAAAAAATTACCACAAGAATATGAATAATTTAACCATGAATATGGTAACTCTATGGCCACTAAATTAATATCAAATAAAAAATGTAAAAGAGAGAGACATATAAAAAATACACATTACAACACATGGGCCATCCCCAACTACACTTCTGAGCTCTCCATCTCAGGACAATATAATGACAACTATGAAAACTCATGCCCCATTTATCTCTCCCCTATTTATAAGTCCTTCAGGTCCTCATTCTTTAGAAACTCCTTTAGTTACTAAAAATACAAGTGATTTAGTAGATTATTTGCATTATTTTCATTATTTAAGTTAAAAAAACCAACCTTAGCTAAAATGATAATTTTGCATACCATAACCCAACTTACTACTATGGGATTTTCCACCACTATTGTGATTACTGGGGATGCATATAATTATGTCAATAATTATTTATAAAACCTATTAAACACCCCAATGACCTACTCATTCTTTAGTGGAACCAGTCCATAGTCCCTTGAGTTAAACAAAAGGGTACATTTTGAAAACTTGGTGTCATCCTCAATTTATCCAACACTAGCCACCCCTCTTAGGTTGACTACACATTTAGAGGTGCCTTTAACAAACAACTCAAGTAGATTCACCTATAGTTTGAGTCTACAAATTAATAGGTAAGGCTAAATATGTAATTGATACACCATTCCAAAGGCAAGTTACTAGATGAAGGAAAGTTATTCCTCTTTTTCTTGTAATAGGGACATTTTTACTAAGGTCGTGATACCTCTAGGGTAATCCCCTTTAGCTACTCCTATAGAATAAGAAAAAACAATAGGGTAAATTAAGCAAATAAAATAAGTTACACTAAACATTTCTTCATGGATTCAATAGTTACAATAAGTAGGAAGATAAGATTTAGTGATTATTGAGTAACCTATAGTAAAGTTCCATTTTGATAGCTAGATTAAAACCTTGAGAATGGTTAAGACAAAAACTATGGTTAGTAAAGGTCAACATGTTGAGCTAAAACAAAGAGAAGACATTCTATTTGAAAAAATGGAGAAAAATATATCCCTCAGACTTGGACATATATAAAGAGGACCCATATACTTTTTTAGATGCTATTGGAGGGGTCATAAAATATATGTTAATTTTTTTGATCAACCTATGTAGAGGTAACTAAAGAGAATCATGATATAGGCTCCCAAAAAAATCATGGACAACCTATAGTGGATGGGTAGGAATCTATTTGAAACCATTGGTTTAATAAAGTCTACAAAGACCATATCTTAAATCAAGTGGGGAGATATTCTTAAATTGTTTAACAAAATAAAATACATTAATAGAAAGCTAAGATTGATAAGCCAGGAAACTAAGAATAAGGATAATTCCCATTTAAATTTAATAACATCTAAAGTTGCATGGGCACAAAATTACATTGATGCTAAAAGGGACAACATACTTGAATCAAGAGATGCAAGATCTAGTTTAAAATTTTTTAAATCAGGAAATGGAAGAAATCTCTATCCTGACAGATTTAAGAGTTAATCCATAGAGGAAATTAGTGCCTATAAATATTTTTAAAAATATTTTATGTGTATCACTTGATAACTTTAGAGTGGAGATTGTGGGCACTGTTTATATAACCAATGATGAAATAATAAAATTGGTTAATTTTATAAGAGACAAAATCATAGGAACTAAGGTATTACATGTTGAGGTCAAAGCTACATTGGGCATGCATAAACAATTGATGGAAAAACTTACTCAATTATTCAAAAAAGGTCTTATTGATTTTAAAACCATAGACATTGAATTCCAAGCAATCCATGCATGATATATACAAATGGAAGATACCAAAAAAAATAGAAGTAGGGGTTATGCCTACTCTACCTCAAAGTGCTCAGCTTCCCAAATACATACTAGTGTACACTCAAACTAGGCCCACATATGTGCCACTTCCAAAAACTACTGACACAACTACATTGGTGTCCACTTCTAGTGTAGCTATGGTTTTAGTTCCCATTATGTTCACAACACAAGTTATAACTTTAGTCCTACCTACTTTGACATCTAATTCAATCATGTTATAGTTTTATTGTTTAGTAATGTTGCATTAAAACTTTATACATGTACATATGTATTTAAATCATATAATTTAAATGAATATGCTAGTTCCTAATTTATTTAGCATGTATATATTGTATTTTAGATGAAGAATTATATTTTTATTAATCATCATCGTGCATGCATATTTTGCATGATATTAGCATGCATTGTTATTTTTGGACATGTATTTTTAGATGTTTAAGATATGAAGCCTTCCCCATACCAAAATTATATATACTTGTATCCTCATAGTCTTAAAGGGAGGAGAATTTTGGATATTGGAATTAATAGGACATTATAAGAAAAATTGTGTAGTTGATCTTAATGTGCAAATATTGATTCTTATTCAAACTTATGGATTATGTACAAAGTTCTATTATTTTAGTTTCTTAGTGTTTTGGTTATGCATGATCTATATTTTAATATATAATTATTCATATTAAACTATTATTGATCTGAATGTCTTTTTCATATGAATCATAATACACCTTGTAGATGTGTTATTGTAGTGTTACAAATATGACAACATTGATTTTATATGCTTAAGTTTACTATATTTTGGTTCCCTTTGACTCCTAGTTATTTTTTGATTTTTTGTGTGATAAAATATACTATATCATATATTTAAAGTTAAGACAATGGTAAGTTCATTGGTAAGATATTACACTTTAAGCTTGGAAAAACACTAATTACATATATCAATGCAAATTCCTTTGAAAGGTATTATAGGTTCTCTTTCCCAGATATGTCATACAAATAGAACATGGTGAATGAATTGATTCTTAATAAAAATGTCAATGCCAAGTTTCAAGAATGGGTTGGAAACCCACAATAGCTTTATAGTTTAGGGCCCTACCTCAGTTCTCCCAATTTTTGTCTTCAGACTAGGGTGAGAATCACTATGGACATGTTAAATAAAATATATGTTTTTTCACCCATTATTTAAGTTAATCATGTATGGGTCCCTTTGATAAACATGTTTTTAACTTCCAACAAAATCACTTCCTTAGGAGAGATTATGAGCTCCAACTTGATTTTGAAAATCACAAATCCTGGAAGTTCACCAAATGGTAATTTTTACATAATGTCCTATGTAGTGGATGCAATGACCAAAACTCTACATTCATATTATGAGTATCCCTTGAAATCATATCCAAAATAATCTAAGAATAGGATATGTGATGAGTTTAATGTTCTTCATGTGCATATATTTAGGAAGAAAATGAAAATGTCAACTAAGACTTTTTACCCCATGGTGTATCAAATAATATTTGGGAAGAACATGTCTAAGCTCTTTGAACTTATAAATAAAACCATTATAAATATGGGATATTACTATTTTTACCTCAAGTTCACAATAATTATGATTTAAGGCACACCCTTTGTACCTACCAAGGATTGTGCTTGATAAATTAGTTGAGTAGGAGATTGCTGGTTAGTTGGGTGATAACATTGATAATCACTTGAAGAAGGCCAAGAAAGTATCCATACATCCAAACCCTCTTATAATTACTAGGATTTAGTACATAAGGTGGGAGTACCTCCAATTTATTGGAAATATTAGGGCACATTATGGGTTTAAATTGGTACCTTTCAGACACTAGGACCCTAGGAAAAATGTCAGAGAACACATCCAAAAATATGAAATAAAGTGAGAATTAACTATGGAAACTAATCCTATGATCATGAAAGTGTGTTCATGAATGCTAAAGATGATACCAAAGTAGATATAAGATGTATAGGTTTAATATGTCTATGATTATGGCATATAAGATCAAGTATGATCCTACTATCACTAAAGAGGATGCAAAGAGAATTGATAAATAAGAATGGGTTTCAAAACCTATTCATGGCTCCCCTCAGGTAGAATAATAAATACAAGAATAAGCTAGCCCATCTAGGGAAACTTACATTGGATAAGAAGCTTCAACACCTCTAAGCTCCACTACACATACAATTACTATTACTTACCATTAATGTATAAATGAAGATTAGAGTCCTATAAGTCCAAGCACATTAGTTAGACTTCTCTCCATCCTTCCTCTATCTCTATTGACCATATCACAATTAAGTCTTCCTTACTTCTTATCTCAAGCTCATGTTACCTCACCTCCTTTTTCTCCACTAGTAATGATGCCCTAGTCCCTTAGGAAACCATCTCCATAACCACCTTCCATGATAATTATACCAACATTGGTAGTAATTCAATCCTATAAATTTTCATCTTCACCACTCTTCATTCCTCCAGTGGTCACCACTCCTCCCACTCCCTCACCATGTGCTACCACTAAATCTACTTCACCTCCTATTCCACCTTCAATTGGGTCAACCTATATTGTTACAAAACTAATAATGACATATACAAGGAATCCTAAGACTTCTCTAATTTCACCTTAAAATGTGGAAGTGGAAGAGAAGTAAGAAGTTTCACATGAAAGGAAGGAAAAAAGAAAAGGTGAATTAAGGTCAGGTCTTGTTCATATTTATGATAGCAAGGATGAGGATAAAATATGGGGAAATGGAGAAGAGTGGGTATCAAGGATTAAAATAGAAGAGACATAATCATTTATGAGACCATACAAATAAAGTAAAATGATGAATGGATGACTATATAAATCACCTAATCAAGAGCAATAAAATTACTACAAGAATATGAAGATGTCAACTAGGGAGATGGAAAATATATGGCTATTGAATTACTATCATATAAAGAGGGATATGCAACAAGAGTGGCTGAATCAAAATTAATCATTACAACACAAGCTACATCCCTAAATACACATCTAATCTCTCCATGTTAGGTCATTACAATGAAAACTAAAAAACTACTGCCCCAATTATCTCTCCCCTAACTTTAATTACTCTAGGTCCTCATTATTTAGAAAATCCTTCACTTACTATAACTATAAGTGATTTAATAGCTTCTTTACATTATTTTCATTTTTTAAGTCAAATAAAGTAGCCTCAATTAGTTGTAATGCCAATATTGGCTACCATAACTTAGCTTACTACTATGGGCCATGACATCACTCTTATGAATAATAGGTATGCATACACTTCTTCCACTAACAATTTACAAACTTATTGTTTACCCTAATGACTTACTCATTCTTTAGTGGAACCAATCCACAGTCCCCTAAGCTAAGAAAAAGGGTACATTTTGAAAAATTAGTGTCCACCCTAACTTTTGCTACACTAGTCACCCCTCTTAGGTTGAATACTTAGTTATAGATGCCTATTAGCCAAGAACCTCAAGTAGACTCACATATGGTTTCATTCCACCAAGGAGTAGGGAAGGCCAAATATGTAATTGATACACCAGTCCAAAAGTAGGTTACTGGATGGATGAAATTTATTCCTCATTTTCTTGTAATATTTACATCTTCCCCTAGGGCCATAATACTTCTAGGGAAATCCCATTCAGTTAATCCTATAGAACAAGCATATCTAGTAGGGAAAACTAAGAAAATAGATCAACAAGTTGCACTAAACATTCCTTCATAGATTCAATAGTTATAATAGGAAGAAGCAAGAAGAAAATATTTAGTGATTATTAATCAACCTATAGTAAAGTTCCATTTTGATAGATATAATAACACCTTGAGAAAGGTTAAGATAAAAATTATGGTTGTTTAAGGTCAACAGGTTGAGATGGAAAAAAGAGAAAACATATTTTCTTTGACAAAATGGAGAAATTTAAATTCCTCAGACCTAGATAGATATAAAGAGGACCCATATACTTTTGTATATGTTGTTAGAGGAGTCATAAAAGAGATGTTAAAAATATTTGATCAGCCTATGTAGAGGCAATAGAGAGGAGCACCATTCAAGATCTCAAATAAATTATGGATAACCTATAAGGGACATCTAGGAAGCTATTTGACACCATTAGTTTAATAAGGTTTGAAAAGGCCATATCCCAACCTAAGTGGGAAGATATTCTTCAATTTTTTAAGAAAAAAAAATACATTAATGGAAAGTTAAGATTCATAAGCCAAGAAACTAGAATAAGGATTATGCCCATTTGAATTTAATAACAACATATGAAGCTGCATGGACACATAATTACATTGCTACTAAAAGGGCAAACTTACTTGAGTGGAATCAATAGACACAAGATCTAGTTAAAAAATTTTCAAATTATGAAAGGGATTCAATCTCTATCCTAAAATATTTAGGAGTTACTTAGGTAGGCACTCCATAAGGGAAATTGTTTCCCAGACCCATTTTTGAAAATATTCTACAAGAAATGCTTGACAACATTAGAGTGGAGATTAGGGGCACTATTTATAGAACCAATGATGAAATAATTAAACTAGTCAATTTTGAAAGAGACAAAATCATAGGATCTAAGGCACTACATGTTGGGGTCAAATTTGCATTAGGCACACATAATAATTTGATGGGCAAGCTTCCTTAATTTTTCAAAAGAGATTTGATTGATTTGGAAACCATAGACATTGATTTCCAAGAAAACCATGAAATATATCTATAGATGAAATATTCCAAGAAAAAAAATTTAGCTATATTATTTACACCTACTCTAACGTGGAGTTCTTATATTCACAAATATACACTAGTGTAGACTCAAACTGGGCCTGCCTATGTGCTATATCCAACAACTATATTGGCAACCACTTATGGTGTAGTTGTTTTTTTAGTGCCCATTCTATTTTCAACATAAGTTACAACTTCAGTTCCACTTTGATGACAATATTAAACATACACATCCCAAGATTAATTTTGTTTTTTTATTTGATCATTATGATTATCAAATGCCTTCCTCAAAGTTATTTTTAGTGACTTCAATACTCATACATTAAAAGTTTACTTGAATTTAATCTTGATAAAAGTAATAATGTACCTTTTAAGATCAAAGAAATAATTGGGATTCTTTTCCATCACTTTTCATACCTTTTAATATCTCCTCTTTATCAAGTTATCTTAACCCTATTTACTCAAGACATAGTCATTAGTATCATTTTAATTTAACCTTTAAATCTAAAACATTTTCTTCACATTTAAATTAAATGAATAATAACATTGTTTTGTGAACCTATTATTGAAAATCCTTGATGCTTCTCAAATCACATTTCACCTTTACACACCCTTTTTTATCAGACATATTTTTCTAACTTTTATGCCTTTGATTAGATCAACTATATTAACCTTCCACTAGACTCTTAAATCTTCATTTCTTATACTTGTACGCCTATTAGGATAAAATAACTTGGATTAATTTTTATAAAAACTATTATCTTTCCTAAAAAATTTAACCACATTAAGGATCTCTTGATGCATGTTTATACCAATTTTCATATCCTCATTAAGTCTCTCTTAAGAGAAATTTGCCTTTTTTTGGACCTCTTATTTCCTTATAGAGTGAACAACACAATCAATTATATATTTTTTACCTCAATGTTTTAAATCCAAAAAATACTTTTTAAATCTCAAAACACTTACTAATAACCTCCTTATTAAATTTTATGTCTTCTTGGTGGATATTTTTAAAGTTATGCCCTTTAAGATACTTAAATCTTTTCTTGGTTTTCTTATTTCTTGAAACCTACTGTCTATGATTTGATTATATTTTCCTAAATAATAATAAAATAAACTAAATACTATATTATTTGGATGAATCTCTCTAATTCTATCCTAATTTCCAATTTTCATAATTTTTTATTGGTTAATTTTTGAGATATGAACAATTTACTAGATGTGCCCTAGTTCTAATTTTATATAGTCATAATGAATCTGAGAGAATCTTATCATTTAT